>OZ010640.1:17254313-17936178 GCA_963932165.1 Pimpla rufipes
CCGAATTTGGGTTTTTGTCCCATTTTGCCTCGCATTTTTTTCCGACGCTTAAGATTCATGATAAAATCGAATTTTTGGGTGAAAAGCGATATAAATACACTTTGGTCGTCATCATAAAATCATTTTTCGCTCACGTGTCCCATTTTGTCCCCCCAGTTTTTTTCTGCCTACGCCCAAGATTCATGATAGGAATCAAATTTTTGGGTGAAAAGCGATATAAATACACTTTAATCGTCATCGTAAAATCATTTTTCGCTCACGCGTCCCATTTTGCCCCACCATCCCCTGTATACGCAGGGAACCCGAGTTGCGTTTAGACACACACAACGTCGACAGGGTTAACCGCCCTGCAAGAGGGAGGAGGGGGATGAGGCGGGAGGGGGGAGGAGGGGTGCTAAGCAGGAATATTCACGCGGACGTGTCGATGGAAAGGCGCGTACAGGATATATATGGCCCGGAGTGACTCTCGCGACATCGGACGCATCTAATCTAACCCTACCGAACAAGATATTCCAGGGTGAACCAGGAAGGGAGAGAGGGGGGAAGGGGGGAGGGCAGCGTTAACGCTCTTCGAAAGACAGTGGGGCGACCCCTTGACCCCCCCTATAGGCGGAGTGGAGTTAGCCGGCAGCCACCAGCCGCGCGCGCTCGCGGGACACGTGAATTCACGCCACTCGAGAGAGAGAGTCTAGTGTTACACGAGCCGAAAGAATTTCCGGCAACGCGCTCACGAACACGATCCGTCACGCCGGGACTTTATCGTGATTAATTATCCTCCACTCGGTCGCGGCCGGCCCGCGTACGCGCTTTATACCCCCCTCCCCCCGATGCTGAAGCCCTTTGGGGATTAAACTCGTGTCCGTTCTATTCGCGCCGCGGCCGCACCGCGCCGCTTCACGCCCGCAATGCCTGTGTCCGTTGGGGAAATTGATTGCCGTCGAGTGATACGGTTTTGTATTTATTCGTCGTTAATGTAACACTTGGTCGGGTCAATGATATCGTTTTTTTTTTTTTAATGCGTGTGCGAAATTGGGAGAGATAATGTAGATCGAATTTGTTTATGGGGTTGTGGGTGGTTTTTAAAGTAGGTGAAATGACGATTGCTTGATGTATTGGAAACTAATTTCGCCGCCGAGTAAAGCAAAGCGTAGTAAAATAAAATAAAGTAAATTAATTAATTAATTAAACAATAAATAAATAAGTAATGTAAAGTAAAGTAAAGTAAATTAATTTAAAAAAATTAAAAAATAAAAAATTAAAGTAATGTAAAGTAGATAATTAAAAAATAAATAAATAAATAAAAAATTAAAGTAATGTAAAGTAAAGTAAATAAATACATAAATAAATTTTTTTTTTATTTAAAAAATAAATAAGTAATGTAAACAATTTTATGGCACTGTTTATTTTTGCCGAAATCGAAAGTGTTTCAATGTTACCTTCACACGACAACGAACGGCTTCTGTGGAGATCGTTAGCCAAATTGGCGTCGCGCTGACACTTATCAGGCGAGAAATCTTCACGCTAGGTTCACCGGGCGAGGTGCAACATGCTGGTCGACAAGCGTCGCGAAGGATCACGACCGATTGCGCGAAAGATGCCCTCGATACGAGAGAAGCACAATGAGCGGGAAATAAGTAACTCTTTAGCCCGGGGGCTCCCGGCGCACTGGCCCGAATCAAATCGATCGTGTCGGCTGCCGCCGCAATCGATTTTTTATTCGCACCGACGGACGAGGCTGCTGGGGCGCCGAGGAGAATCGGGCGCGATAATCGCGCGACGGGCGGCCGAGGAAACTCCGCGGGGGGGACTCGACGTCCATTATCGGCGCGACGCTAAAATTGAAATGATAACTTTTGTTCGGCACGGTAACCATTATTATTTACGCGACGTGCGTATAAGGTTCACCGATCTAAAACGCCTGGCGGAGTGAGAAGATGCCGGGAGGCCGATAACGCCCGCATAGCGTCATCTGCGTCGAGGAAAGTACAGTAGCGATGATGAGTTCTGACCGAGTCGGGGGGCCACGCGTATGGAAGACCGGGGCGAGCTGGAACGCTTTTGCCTCGTTACGTAGCAAAAAATAAAATAATAAAATAATAAAATATAATAAAACAAAAAATAAAATAATAATATACATAAAATAAAATAATAATAAAAAGTCTCACGTCTTTTATATTAGCATTAATATAAAAGACGTACGAAATTAGAAATCTGACCTTCCATACGAATTTTTCGCACTGTGAACATTTTTTTTTTTTTTTTTTTTTAATTCTCGTTGTAAGAAAAAATATAACCTACAGTGAATCAGCGAAAAAATTGTGAGGAGTCATGTATTTGTTTTACCGTGTGAAATCTGCGCCTATTTGTGTTTCAACTCGCCCCGGTCAGCTCGGTACGCCCTCTGCCCGAGTGGCCGTCAAGCCGCGCCTGTGCGATACAGATTTCGAGATAAATCGAGAAAGTCTCACACAATTGGAGAAGCCCGACCGTGGCCACGTGGACGCATATGCGGTGGCTGCTGGTGAGTTGCGAGCCACAAACGCAGTTGCATCGCGTGCGTTACGACGATGGGAATTTTTCTGCAGGTCGTAGATACCTCGTGGCCGGAAATTTATTAATCCCGTGCGACGCGGTTGAGTGTAACGGGCAATGTGCTACTCGACCTGGACTCGCTGAAATCGCACACGAGAGCGAAACTGACCTAAGACAAGGAAGAGAAAAAAAAAACAATGAGGCCTTTTTTGGCTTGGGAAATTAGCGCTCGCGCTCGCGCGTCAGGGGGAATTCCGCTACCTACGAGTTATACTGGGTGCTGCCAGCCGGCTGTGAGAGATTGACCCGATTTGAGAATCTGGCCCGATGCCAGTGGCGAAAGCTTGAAATAAAGTCGTCGCTAGTTTTCGCGGTACGCGAGCACGCGGTCGCGTATGGAGCACGGCGGGGACGAGACTTTTGGGCGATCAAAGAGACAAAAGCTTAACGAATGCAAATTGCTCCAATTAAACAGTGGATCGAAGTAACAATTTTAAAAGAATCATTATTTTTTAATTGTTTTTCATTATTTTCGCGCTTACACAGTCGATGCAAAAAATTGAAATTTGTTCAAGTACCCCTTGCGTTTTTTGCGAAAAAATAAATTTTCGATTTCGTAAAGTTTCAAAACCCTATCCGATGGGAAATTTCCCGCTGATTCCGAAAAGCACCATCGTTTGCCCGAAAAATAAAAAATTCGACGAGAAAAATGCGAAAAATGATTTTTCGCTTTTTTCGATATTTTACCACTTCGCTAAAATCGCGTTCACTATTTTTTGGCTCAGTCGATCCTGGATTTTCTTTCTTCGTTCGAAAGAAAACTGAATAACGAAGAGAATGCCGCAAGGCGGAAAGCGATATCTTGATTTCTGAATTTTTTACCGAATTTTGAAGTCGCACCTTAAAAAATCGCAAATTTTTCGAAGGGGTACCCCTTGCGTTTTTTGCGAAAAAATAAATTTTCGATTTCGTAAAGTTTGAAAACCCTATCCGATGGGAAATTTCCCGCTGATTCCGAAAAGCACTATCGTTTGCCCGAAAAATAAAAAATTCGACGAGAAAAATGCGAAAAATGATTTTTCGCTTTTTTCGATATTTTACCACTTCGCTAAAATCGCGTTTACTATTTTTTGGCTCAGTCGATCCTGGATTTTCTTTCTTCGTTCGAAAGAAAACTGAATAACGAAGAGAATGCCGCAAGGCGGAAAGCGATATCTTGATTTCTGATTTTTTTACCGAATTTTGAAGTCGAACCTTCAAAAATCGCAAATTTTTCAAAGGGGTACCCCTTGCGTTTTTTGCGAAAAAATAAATTTTCGATTTCGTAAAGTTTCAAAACCCTATCCGATGGGAAATTTCCCGCTGATTCCGAAAAGCACCATCGTTTGCCCCAAAAATAACAAATTCGACGAGAAAAATGCGAAAAATGATTTTTCGCTTTTCTCGAAATTTTACCACTTCGCTAAAATCGCGTTTACTATTTTTTGGCTCAGTCGATCCTGGATTTTCTTTCTTCCTTCGAAAGAAAACTGAATAACGAAGAGAATGCCGCAAGGCGGAAAGCGATATCTTGATTTCTGAATTTTTTACCGATTTTTGAAGTCGTACCTTAAAAAATCGCAAATTTTTCAAAGGGGTACCCCTTGCGTTTTTTGCGAGAAAATAAATTTTCGATTTCGTAAAGTTTGAAAACCCTATCCGATGGGAAATTTCCCGCTGATTCCGAAAAGCACCATCGTTTGCCCGAAAAATAAAAAATTCGACGAGAAAAATGCGAAAAATGATTTTTCAGCTCCTCAAATATAATAATTTTTGTTCACCCGGGCAATAATCTAAATAATAATCTATAATCCAGTAAGATAATTGCCAATCTACCGCGCGGGTCGGAAGACGTTGTACCATCTTCTCCACCGCTCGAATCTCAAGTCCTCGTCGTCTTGTTGTTTCTCACACCACCCGGCCACTCATCGAAATCTACTTTGTCGGGAGGTGGTCGATATATCGCGGTATTGCGACACACAATGTTTGGATAATTGGGCACGCTGTATTATCGAAAGGTGAGGGTGCAAATATTGAGAATCGGAGAGACGGATTATGTGTACCCGGGACGGGAGACCGGTGTGCGGCCAGCTGAAGCAACAGAGCGCCGTTCCTCTCGGCAATCCCCTCATGGAGTTGCCTCGATCCTGGATAGTCTATATATCTCTCTACACAACATATATATATCTATATAAACGCCCACGCAGCAACAATATCCACCACAAAAAAAATAATCACTAAACTCATGAATAATTAATTCACAATTACCGAAACATACAATTCTACAACCCAAAAATCCGACACTACGAACAGTAAAACTTATGCAAAAGGGTTTTAATCATTTTTCGATTAACAAAACGGTTAACCGGTAAATAGGTAATATATACCTATATATACGCCCACACAGCAACAATATTAACCACAAAAAAAAGAATCATTAAACTCATGAATAATTAATTCACAATTTCCGAAACATAAAATTCAACAGCCCAAAAATCCGACACCACAAACAGTGAAACCCGTGCAAAAGGGTTGATTTTTCGATTGACAAAACGGTTAACCGGAAGCACTCTATGGGGTTTCCCCGTGCTTTGTGCCCACCGTACGACCTCCAGTGAGCCGAGACGCGAGCGCGCAATATTATTCTATTTATCCTGGCAATTTTGAGGGGGCAGCCCATTAATTGTAGAATTGACAGAGGGCGACGAGAAGGCGAGCCACGCTCGGTAAAAGCAAACTGACAATATGCCGACGATTCCTCGTCGTGTATCTGTAGCGGACACGCGTTTCGTTCTGAATTGAATCGCCTCGACTCGAGTCGTCTCTCTGTATGCGTGTTTAGTATAATACGCCTTCTCGAGTAGGTGTATTATAGCGCGCTCGCCGAGGCCAACAGCGAAGAATCGCGCATTAGTCACACACCATTTTACCACCAGGCGTGACGTGCACGCTTTTTCGTGATCGTTAATTCGAGTCCCCCCACCACCTCGACTCGAGGATAGGCCGGAGAATCCCCTCCGGCATGTCATCCACGACGTGCAGCCCTCTCGACCCACCCCGCCACGTCCGACCCCTCCGACCGTTTTTCCCGCGCATTTTAAAATCCAGCATGGCCGAACGCACGAGGCGACCCACCGGTCACGTGGCGCTATAGGGGCGCTCTGTGTGTCCTCGTAATACATTCATCGTCACACCCGCTTTTCCCGCTCTCGTTCACGAATTTTTTTTTTTTTCTATCTATTTGTATCCGCCTGACGGTCGGATGAAAATCGTGATAATACGAGGATGAAGGGCGACAACTGGAAAGTGGAAATTTGTGGTGACTATTTTATTGATGGTATGAAGGACTACAAAATTTTCTACATTTTGTAGTCTTTAATTAAAGGAAGGTCTAAAAAATGTGTGACATTTTTTAGTCCTTTCCTAAACCTTTTAGTCCTTGACTAAAATACTTGCTACATTTTTTAGTCCTTTCCTAAGCCTTTTAATCCTTGATTAAAAAATGTGCTAAATTTTTTAGTCCTGTCAGCTTAGGGCAGATTTTTAATCTAAAAAATAGTGTATTAAAAATGTGGTATTCCTGATTGGCGGATGAAAATCGTGATAAACGGACTACAAAGTGCAACAATTGGAAAGTGGATATTTGTGGTGACTATTTTGTAGCTGTTGTGACTGGCAGATATTTTTGGTCCTTTTAGCTTAGGGCAGATATTTCATTTAAAAAATAGCGTACTGGAATTGGGAATTTCTGATTGAGACTCGATAATTAAAAACTGCTGCAGACACCAGAGCGATGGTTATGTAACGGCAACAATGCAACGCGTGACTGAGCCGCCGAAGGGCGCGTCGTTCGACATCAAAGTGACGTCCCTCACCGTCGACATCCGCCCGAGCACGACTAATGAGATTCATTTTATTTTACAATTTAACCCTCCGCCCTTTGCAGCCAGCAGCTCCACACGCGCTTCTCTGTCCCTTTCACGGTCTCGATCACCCCCTGACTTTCACTTTCTCGCGACGTGACATCTTCATTTAATTCGATAATTCGAACGATAAGGGTCGATTATCCAAAAATATTTTACGGTAGTCGAGGAAACATTTTTTTAGGGTGGTTCAGGGTGACAGTGTGAAAATTCACATTTTCCATGTTTCACCCTCTGGCTACTTCAACCACGTTGAATAAAAAGAAATCTTCGCACGACATTTAATTCGATAATTCGAACGATAAGGGTGCATTATCCAAAAATATTTTACGGTAGTCGAGGAAACATTTTTTTAGGGTGGTTCAGGGTGACAGTGTGAAAATTCACATTTTCCATGTTTCACCCTCTGGCTACTTCAGCCACGTTGAATAAAAAGAAATCTTCGCACGACGGATCCCCCTGTATACTTTTTCACTTTCGCTTATTACGCGCCTAATGTCGCAGTCCGGATTTTAATCGACGTCATACGTCCGCCATTAAAGCCTCGGCGTAGCGCGTGGCTGAGAGTCGAAAAAACGATCCGGCCGTGAAATCGTAGAAAATATAGCCTCGCACACTGATTGCACATCCGCTTCCGTACCGAGAAAGCGAGTGTACTCGTTTCGTCGAGCGCGTCGCGCATTGTAAAATCAACCCCGCCGCTCGCGACGACTAAGAGCGAAACATAATATTTATTGCCGACTTCCGTTCAATTAGGGGTTGACGGCTCGCTGCGAGGGGTGTCGAGCGACGCGCGCACGGTCTCTATGTCGGGCTCAGTGGCTCCCGCTAACCCCTCTATTTTCCTCGACGCTATTTCACCGATTGAAAGTTGTTGCCTCGCTCGACCCGCGTGTTATTAATTTCATGGAAATTCAATAACGCACTTATGGAGCTTGATAGATGCAAATAAAAATATACAGGCAAATGACGAGTGGTTGAAGTGTTTTAAAGAAAAGTACTTGAGTGTCATTTTAACTCATGTAAAAACTCTGATATATGTAAACTCTAAAATAATCCTGCATAATCCAGTCATACTTAAACCTAACCCTGCCTTACTTAAAACTATCGCATCGTAACCCTAGCTAATCTTGCCCTGCCTATCGTAACCCAACTTAACTTAACCTGACCTAACCCTACTTATTGTAATCCTAACAATCTAGCCTTACCTATCGTAACCCAACCTAACCTAAGCTGACCTAACCCTACCTATGGTAACCCTAGCTAATCCAACCCTACCTACCGCAATCCAACCTAACTTAACCTGACCTAATCCTACCTATCGTAACCCTAACTAATCTAGCCCTACCTATCGTAACCCTACCAAACCTAACCTGACCTAACCCTACCTATCATAACCCTAGTTAATCTAGCCTTACGTATCGTAACCCAACCTAACCTAACCTGACCTAACCCTACCTATCGTAACCCTACCTAACCCAACCTGATCTAACCCTACCAAAACTCATCTAACGAACCCGAAAACCCATCCTACTCGGCGTCGAATAATTTTTATAATATAGACAGAAATAAATAACTAAACAACTAAAGAATTGAATAAATAAACTGAAAAGTTGAACAAAATAGCAGCAGTCAATCGCTCTCCAAGTTGATGAAGCCTCCGTCGACATCACCGAGCACGTCGGGTCCCATGGTGTAATGGTTAGCACTCTGGACTTTGAATCCAGCGATCCGAGTTCAAATCTCGGTGGGACCTTGAAAAAACGCCATTTTTTTTTTCTTCGCAAATATTTGCCGGACGCTCGCCGGGCGATCGGGCGATAATATTTTTATCGATGTAATCTATCTACGCGCAACCTTTGCGCCCTTATTTCCCCGATTTCACGTGTCTGACGCGGCTGACGGCGTCGCGCGCGCTTTTATATCGAGTCGCCAATTGCCGATGCCTAGATTCGGCGACGGATAGACGAAGTTACACGAAGTGTAATGCAATTACGGCCTCCATTATTCAGGGCTACCTTTCTCGGCTCGTCCCTACGTCGCCCACAGAGCGCGTTTTAGTTGCGCGCTTATCTGTCGTTTTCGCGAAACCCGAGCGCGATTGGATGCACTCAACCCGACGGGTCTTATCGTCGATCGGCAAGCGACCGACGCGCCGAGACTTTTATTGCTCGCGATCCGCACGATCCGCACGATCCGCTCCTTTTGTCCACGCGATTATTGTTACTTTCGGTTTGTGCGTGGAAAATTATGCGGTTTCGCGGTGAACGACGGAGAGGAAGCGGCGACGCTCCGGGCGCGCCGAGCCGGAAATTCAAATTGCGAAACCTAATTGCACGTCGAAGAATTATTTTGCGGTTTCAATGACGAATATTACACGTGTATATAATACTTTTAGCGGTGCGGCGGACGTTTAAATGTGTATGAACGGCGCGCAAAGCGAAATCGCGTTGGTTCCGGTGCTCTTGACATTTTTTACTCCAAACTGTGTCGATCACGAGACCCGCCTGAATCGGCACCTGGTGATTTTCCTTTTTTCGACGCGTTCTCCTCTTTATGTGCTTCAATGGATGTTTGCTTTTCGAAAAGGGCGATGCGAGGACCGTCAGGTGGGCGGAAATGCGTGTTGTTCACTGTGTCACATCATTTTTTTTTTTTGTATTTGTATATTATATATTTTATGAAAGAAGCTGGGGTCTAACGAGACAATGACGTTTTATTAATAGCGTTTAAGTATCGAGCGATTTGACGGGTAGCAACAGCTGAAAACGGCCTGACCCTTTTTTATTTGGCTGATCCGATGACCAAAGCTGTCGGATGTCAGTGCAAAGAAAATATTAACTTGCCAATTTTTCGCAAAATAATATTAACAATTTTTCACAAAATAATGTTAACAATTTTTCATAAAAATAATGTTAACAATTATTCACAAAAATTATATTAACAATTTTTCACAAAAATAATATTAACAATTATTCACAAAAATTATATTAACAATTTTTCACTAAATTTATATTAAATATTTTTCAAAAAATTGTATTGTAATAATTTGTGTTTCAAATGTATTAAACCAAAGTATGTAAAAGGGATTTTCCCGTTGATATAAATAAATAAATAAATAAATAAATAATCGTTCACAAAATAATAATAACAATTATTCGTTTCACGAACAATTATATGCACACAATCATCCTGCAAATACGAAACGCCGGGGCTCCCCAGATGAGATAGCTATTATCTCGGGAATCACCTCGCCTCCCGAGAACAGCAGATATTCATTGAGACATGAAATTACGTAATTAACCATTTCGCGAAAGCTCGATCCTTCATTAGCCCGAGAGAGCCGCGTCGCCGTCTTGGCTCCCCGTGCGCTATCTCCGAAAGCTTTTCCCGGGGAAACGAGCAGCGTCATGGCCAGACGACGACGACGACGACGCCGACGACGACAACGACATTCACCTTAGATCGTTACCGGAAGTTCATCAAGATGTGACAACGCCACCGTGAAACTGGTGCCCTCATCGCAGCGTCTCCCCCCCCCCCCCCCCCCCTTTCGGATACCCGAGGCTCTCGTAAAATACTTTCTCAATTTAAATTTGAGTCGATCCACACGCTGAGGTTTAAGGTGGTCGGGTCGTCGAGACTCCACGCTTAACGAGCGTAACCCGGGCGTATATAACTCGCGCTGCCCCCGCGCGCGACGCGCTACGATAAAATATCGTCGTGGAAGCGGGCGAGGCGGACATTCGGCGAGTTTCGATCTCCACGGAGATTCATAGAGTCAGATAGAGAGACAAGCGTCGTATCCTCGAGGAGCTATCATTGCGCCCGGGCGGTACGTCGCGATCGCGACGCGGGCTTAGGTGTTAGGTGCACCCCGGCACTACCGATCCGATATAATAGCGCGAAGAGCGCTCGCGAATCGCTCGTTTTGATTTCCCGGGCTTGTGTTACCCTGGTGATATCAGATCGAGACGCTCGCTAGCGGGAAATCGATTCGAACGAGATCGCGGGGGGGAATATACAGCGCAAATAAATAATTCAATCACACTTGGCGCGAGAGAAGGAGTTGATGGCTCGATTTTTAGTTTACGTCGTGTAGGTCATGGTGAGTGATGTTGAGGGGTCATTGCAGTGTGACGTTTTCAAAAAATAATTTTTTTTTGCATTATCATATTGCATATTTGTTTTCATATTTATTTTATTTTTTTATATTTTATATTTATTTGAAATGTATGATATATTTTTTTGCCGGACTTTTTAATAATTTATAACAATATTGAACAACAAATAAATCAACTTAGAAAAAATAATTATCTACTCTTTATTAGTGCCTTGATTTGTAAAAAAAAACTAGACCGATTAGTTTATCCTAACCATTAAAAAAAAATCGCGAAAATCATTGATTTTTCGACGGGTCACTCTGTGATGATCCCTTAAATTGCGTGTTTATCCTGGTGGAAAATCTGTGGCGTGAAATGCGGACCTGGTCAGGCCTTGGCCAGGACCACATTGACCCATCCGGGGCCTGACCAGGCCCTGGCCAGGTCCGCATTTCGTGCCACAAATTTTCCATTCAACCTCACTTTTACAATTTATTTCGCAGGAAATTTCTTCACGTCCGAAACGACTGTGAGGCGTTCATTAACGTATGTTGCAAGTGTGATGCAAAAATAATCCAGGCTTGTTTTATTCGCCCACCGCTGTGTCGGGAGATAATAAAAACGGCGATCCACTTTCGCAGGCTCGGGTTTAAAGTTTCAAGTACGTACGTCGCGAAGATTTCGATAGCTTAGTCGGGGATATACATAGCTATACGGGTTACGCGCGACCCCGGCGAGAGTTTGAACTCGTTCGGTCATAAAGCCGCACGCCACACGGCTATCGTCTTATCCTCTTTGCGAAAGATAATGCCGCGCGCTATTTCCGACAAATTTCCGCGCTCAAGGTACATCCACGACTGGTATATCAAAGTTACTCGCGTGCGATTGGATATAGCAAACATTTTATCGAGTTTAATTTTAAGAGTGAGCGCGCCTTCGGCATTAAATCCCTTAACAGCTTCCGAGGCAATAAATAATATTATGCACACGCAACGCGCGGGCTGCCGTTCGGAAAAACGCGGCGCTCTCCTCGTTTCGCCTCCCTTCGCTCTGCGCGTTGTTTATATTCATCTGTTACAGAAAGGAAAAGACTCGCTGAAGAGCCGCCGCCGGGCAATTAAATAAAATGTGATACGCTCGCGTGGCCCGAGTTATGACTGAGAATCTTTATGGTTTATTACCAACGGCGCAGCGTATTCCTTAAATCCAGGCATAAAGCGGAAGACTCGAGCGAGTCTCACCCCCTCGATTCCGCACGAGCGTCCCCCCGAGGGCGCAACTTTCTTTATCCGATACATCTTTATATGCACGATTGGCGCGAGACGAATAGAATGAAAAATAATTATTTTTTGTAGGAAATATGTCGGATACTGGGAGTCGAAAGAACGAGTCAGCAATGCTAATTCGGGGATCCCTAGGATAATTTCCAATGCGTAACTTTATTATTTTTATAAAATAAAAAAAAATTTAATTAAAATATTATTATTATTTTTATTATTATTTTTAATATTATTATTATTATTATTATTATTACTAAATGCTTTTTATGTAAAATGTTATATATATTTAATTTTTATAAAATAAATATATGTATTTTATGTATATAACATTTCTATAATTTTTATCTTAGATTCGAAAATTGAGTAGCATTCGATACTCCTGATTCAAATGTCGGACGCTCCGAAAATTTTAAATCGACTTGTCACGTGAAATTTCAGAGACAAAATTCTTCCCGTATTCCCCGCTCGAACGGTTAGGAGCGTCTTGAGCCAATTTTCTCGACGCTCGTAAAAGTCCCGCTGTTTAAGATTTACGCGCGTCACGGCAATTATAACGTGTTTTATAACAAAACGCGGAGGCACCCCGAGCCGCTCTTACCTACGACCCCCTCGCGGTGGACGAGGAAGCCAGCCACGATGACGAGGACGACCGGGTGCACACCCTCGAACTTACATCGTAAAAACGTTATTAGACTGCCTGATGCGCGTCTCTCCTACCGGATGGCTTCGCTGTGTGTGGCCGCCGCGAATACCAACAGCGAGGCGTTTAAATAAGACGCGAATTTTTTTTATGCTCTTCAATGCCGCTCACACGAAAATATAGTCGGGCGTAAAAAAAAAACAAATCAGCTTTTTTTTTACACATTTTTATACACGTATCTATTACATCTTTACGCATATCGACGTATTACTGCCGGCCGTAAGACGCATTACAAGGTTTCTCGTATAACTCGGGCCCGGTAAAAATTGTTTGCCCAACCAATTTTAGAGATCGTTTTACGCACGGCGACGGAATGTGTTTCGCATAAGGAGCCTTTTACGGCGGCGTCTTTACACGCGCCCGGAGAAAAATCGAGCTCGTAGGCCGGGACGGTTGAACGGAAACACTTCCAGGAGCCCCGAGGCTGATATTCTCATCATTGGCAAGAAAATGTTGCCCGGACATTATTGTATGTATAGACGGAAAGAGCAAAAAAAAGAATTTTTTTTTTGTATTTTTTTAAATATTCCTATATATATTTTTAATATTCCTATATTTTTTAACGTGGCAGCATTGACAACCCTAAAAACCCTAAAAATTCTGCAGTTTAAATAACTTAATTTTTGCAATAAAATAAAATAATATAAAAAATCCACCCCTATATTTTTTTAGCAGCGCATTGATAACCCTAAAAGCCGTAAAAATTCTGGAGTCTAAGTGACTTAATTTTCACGATAAGAGGCAATTATGAACAAGTCGTGTCACATTTAAGCCGTCGGGCAGCGACGGCATGCAAAAATGACACCCCGTTGTCTTTACGACGCTCAGCCACCCCTCCTCGTCGACCCTTTCTCGCCCACCGATCTCTCCCAAGTCCCTCGAGTTTTCGGTTACGACTACGACTTTATAGTTTTATGTAAACTGCATCGAGGGGCTGCCGGGGGTTGACGCCCGAAACCCCCGACATCCTCGGTCGTTTTAATGGTGATTGGCGAACACCGTCCACGGCGATGTGGGATTTCTGAGGTACAGCGTTTACCGTGTGCGATACCATCGACCTTCCGACTGACACGCAATTCACCGCTCCGCTGACTTTTACCGTCGTAAACCACCTTCGGCTTGACTCGATATACCGTAAGCTGTAATAATTCTGTGTTATTTGTTCTAGTTTTTTTTTCGCTGTTATATTTGTAACGTTAAATATAAATAAAATAAATAAAAAAAATAAATATTTAATATTTTTAATAGTTTTAAAAATATAAAAAATAAAATAAATATTAAATATAAAAAATATTTTAACAAATAAAAATACTTGTTAAATTTTTTTTAACAAAAATCTTCAACAGAATTTAATGAAAATTATTATGTATTGAATTTACTTGGATTGTTGCAATTTTAATTCTCGTTTCGATAGAGCAAATTTCAATAATTTCCAATTTCTGCTGACGACGATATAAGATTATATAATTTCCCCAAAGTTTCACATTGGTTGAAACGAGACACAATGATTTTTCATTGAACTTCATACATCGATGCTTTGGTAGCCTCAGGTTGCACTTTATATGGCTAATTAGAAGCGAATCTCACAAGCCTTCGATAGCTCAGTTGGTAGAGCGGTGGACTGTAGTTGGTTGAAACAGAATGGAAATCCATAGGTCGCTGGTTCAAATCCGGCTCGAAGGAGAACATTTTTTTTTTCTACCCAACGCGCCAATATTTTTGTTCTCAAGCCACGTTAATTATTTACGAACAACAAGAAAAAGAATAACAGTTTATAAATATTTTTTGTTTAATCACGAAAGCTCGGTCGGTAATGCAGCGAGCTGCAAAAAAAAAAATAGTAGGTTCCACCGAGATTTGAACTCGGATCGCTGGATTCAGAGTCCAGAGTGCTAACCATTACACCATGGAACCCTACATGTTTTTGATGCGTTCCTACAGCACTCGTAAGCCGTGACGGAATCCCCCGGTGGGATCGCCAAACGCCTCGCTGCACGCGACGCGAATTCCAATTACCGACACCTGTAATGCGGAATTACATGGAAACACGCGCCGGTGCTCGGGCTGTCGATTTGGCCCGACAGCGTTTGGCGATAAAATGGATACCGATCAGCGGCAGATTGGGGGAGGGGGTGGATCGACTGTTATCGCGCACGAACGACGTCGTTCTTGCTTATCGTAGGGTCGGAAATCGCGCTTGTATCAGTCACAGTAACCGCTTATCTCATTCCCAGTTTGACCACTCCGGGGGAAAAAAAGTCGTGGCGATTAAAATCTAAATCTCACCTCATATCTTATAAGTGACAATTAGTAAATATTAGACCATTTTTACAATACAAGGGGGAAGAATTATTTGCACTTCATTAATTTATCTCGACTATATGACAAAATCGCTCTTTAATTGTCAGACAATAATTTTTAATTAAAACACTATTATTAGTAAATATTAGGCCATTTAAAAAATACTAAGGGGGAGAATTATTTGCACTTAATTAATTTATCTCGACTATATGACAATCACTCTTTAATTGGCAAACTATAATTTTTAATTAAAACCCCATTTTCAGCTCTAATAATATCCACAGTCGCCACTTCCAGATTTGTGTAATAAGATCGAGTGTCAAATAACGAATTCGCGTCGTATGGAGACGTCAGCTCGGATTGATTAATTAAACGCAAAGCCAGCCATTCTTACAGGCGTCGTCCCCGCACATCCCCAACAGACCCACACACGTATTGTACAATGGCGCGACTGCAGCGCGGCCCGCACGTAGCGCGTCCGAGCTGCGCACTGTATAGAGATCAAGATCTGTTGCGATTGAGATCTCTCCCGAGAGACGTCCCCATGGGGTGTAGACGATGCAGTCACGGTGTCCAAGTAATTAATCAGGAGCGTGTATATGGTATTGTACGTATATAGTGCGGCACGTAAATACTATTCGGTGTACATTATAAGCTGAGGAGCCGGAACCTAATGCCGCTATATATACCTTATGCTATATATATATATACGTGTATTGAATATATATACAACAAGTATTGTTGCACCAATACTGACTGACTGATGCCATATATATTATATATTATCAGTCTAATTACTATACTAATTATTATACTATTAATTATCAGTAATTACCAATAACTAACTAATAATGAATTATTATATAATACTAATAACTAATTATTATAGTAATTATTGTTGCAACAATACTGACTGACTGATGCTATATATATTATATATAGCATCAGTCTAATTACTATACTAATTATTATACTAATAATTATTATTAATTACTAATAACTAATTATTATACTAATTATTGTTGCAACAATACTGATTAACTGATGCTATATATATTATATATATACCAAGTATTGTTGCACCAATACCGACTGCTTCGACCCATCTACGGCGACTCCACTTCGGGGCCACTCAAATTAATTTCAAGTCAGACAAGCATATTTCTCGATCTGACGTGATCCTCGCGAGGCGTCCGCGCTGACATCCAATCAGCCGCGGTTAAGAGCGAATTGCAACGTGCCCGAATCGGGCTCGCGTGCGCGGCCCAATTCATCGGGCGCGCGCGGGGAGAGCCCAGAAAAACTCGTCGAACCCTCCGGTTTCATTTCCGTTATAACTACGGCCGCGTTGCGATCCTCGCTCTTCCTTACGGTTGGTTAATTCTTGACTGACAGCGCGACGCGCGACAGAGACGGAGACGAGCGCTACACTTGCGAACCCCTCGCCACCCTCCGACGCCACCGGCGCCCCCCCGATTCACGCACGCGGAATGGCACCCCCCCCCCCCCCCCCTCCACTCTTTCGAATTTTGGGACGGAGAGAACGAAAGAGGAAAACAGCAGCGTGTCTCGCGTTACGCACCGTAGGTGTGTAACGCGTCAACGTGACAACCGGCCGGGGGACGACGACGAACAAGTGGCATTGTTAAATCGTTTTAGATTCGATCACTCGGATGAATCAGACGGATTTGGCACGCTCGGACGATTTCGTCAGACAACCGGTACACTCCTCGGGCGCATCCTTGTTTTTTTTTTTTTTTTTTTGGATACCGTGGATCGAGCTGTTTTCTATTTTATAACGAGACTAAACTTTTTGACAATGAAAAATATTGACAATGAAAAACATTGATAATGAAAAATATTAGTAATGAAAAATATTGATAATGAAAAATATTAATAATGAAAAATGTTGATAATGAAAATGATTAATAATGAAAAATATTGATAATGAAAAATATTGATAATAAAAAATATTGATAATGAAAAATATTAATAATAAAAAATATTGATAATGAAAAATATTAATAATAAAAAATATTCATAATGAAAAATGTCTATCAAATGATTGAAAATAAATAGCCATAATTTTCTCGCGCACGATTTTCGACGACTCAGCTGTCTTATTAATCATTCGATGTGAGAACAGATTAGAAAATGGCGTGTCGGAAACAAGCGTCGAAGGAGGGGGGCAGGGGGTCATTTTTCGGCGAGAAAAATGTCCCTCCAGTTTTTCCCCTTTCTCGCTCTTAACGTCCCATTTTCCGTCCGGTAAACAAACGCGAGGTGCACGCGGCGGGGGCAAAGTTCTCGCTCGGACGGTGCGCGAGCGCAGCGCTCGCGCACGTTCGACGAGTATAACGCGCGTCCCGACGATTAGATCTTTATGGTTTTATAACAGCGCGCGAGCCAGGACGAAGCGGGAGCGGGGATTTTATCTCGGCGCGACCCCCTGGCGCACAGAGATATAGAAACGGGGGGGGCGGAGACAGCGGCGAACAGGAAACGAGCGAGACTCTGTTTGCCGCTAGAATTGAGTTTCGAGCACGTATAGTTTGCGGAACCTCCGGTTGTTTCCCTTCCGCGCGATGCGAAACTCCGCGCCGCTAATCCGGAAAAATACCGCGCGGCGAGGCGGTGAATTTGTGTACACTTATTTCATGCCCGGCGAACGCGGGTTCTGGAATTGAATCGACGCTACACGGCGAGGGGGAGGCGAAATTTTGTAGCGCGATTCGCACGCGGAAAAACCGCGGAGCTTCCGAGGGACCGGAAGAGGGAATGGAAATTTCGTCCCTTGAAATTTATATTTCCATGGAAATTCCCATACGGATCGTGGGATCCGCCGAATTTTTTTTTTCCTGATTTTTTGCCACCTAATTTTTTCCGAATTTTTTTTTCCTAATTTTTTCCACCTAATTTTTTCCGAACTTGTTTCCACCTAATTTTTTCCGAATTTTTTTCCACCTAATTTTTCCCGAATTTTTTTTTCCGAATTTTTTGCCACATATTATTATTCCTAGTTTCAACTGGATCTGGTGCGGAAAACAGAAAAAAATAAAAATAAAAACAGCAGCGCCGCAGCTAACGAAGGTCCCCAAAAAATTATACGCAGCTCTTGAGAACCAACGCGACTGCCACAATTTCTTTCCTAATTATGTGCGCAGCTGCCCTCGGGGTTACTCGAAATTACACCGAGTCCCGGGAAGAAAAAGAATTATAATTTTGTCCCAACGAAACTCGACAAAAAACTCGAAACACATCTGAATATGAAAACATCCGGTTTGGCCACACCGAGCAGCCGCGAAAAAATTCGCAGGACTCTGCGACATCTCGGAGGACACTCGAGGATTTCGCACCGCATTGACGCAGCGAGAAACGCGAATTAATGAGAGAGAATTCGCCCCCCCCCCCCCCCCCCCGTCGGGGGGTTTTCGGGATTCAACCCGGAACATCCAAACGCGACCTCGGCCGCTCCGTAACGAGGACTCTTCCTTTTTTTTCTCCTCCCTCCTCGTCGCCTTCTCCTTTTCCTTGTTTTTTTTTTTTTTTTTTCCTCTCCACCGAGACTCCGATCTGCGGCGGCTCCTGCGGAACCAGCGCGGCAGTCGGCTATACTTAACACGAGTGGATAAAGACACGGAGAGAGTGGGTATATCATGTACGCCGCGAGGTCTGCTAAGGCGTGGTACGCGCGTCGTCGCCGCGAGCCCCGCGCTGCTAGGGACTTAATTATCTAATTAATTAACCTCAATCAGAACGATGAGTAATTTCTCGCTCCGGTGGCGCCTTTGCCTCTCTCCTCCCTTCCCCCCCCCCCCCCCCCCCACCTTCTCCCTCGCGTTCGTTGCGGCTGCGAGAAGACTTTCTTGTCACACTGACTGCGGGGGTCTCTGCGAATTACGCTTGGCTTAACGGCAAATCGATTATGTCCCGATGCCGAGCGTACACCGCGCTCCTTGTAGTCCTGCGGCTCTCCCCGTATTTTCTCCTCCACCTCCTCCTCCTCCCCGAGGGGTCTCATCCCTTGCCCTCTTTTCATCGTGTCACTCGCTCCGCAGGATCACAGCCACCCAAGACCTCCGCCATTATCCTCATTCGCTCCTCGATCACTCCTCAACCGACCCTTATCAATGCCCCCCCCCCCCCCCCCCCCGCGGCTTCCTCGTGGATTCTTACCGAGGCGTCTTATAAGAACGCGCTTTTCACGCGAATCTCAGTCGATTAAGGGAATTTCGTCACTTTTTGACAATTTTTTCGGGAGTCAAACCGCATGTGGTAAATAAAATAAATAAAATAAATAAAATAAATAAAATAAATAAAATAAATAAAATAAATAAAATAAATAAAATAAATAAAATAAATAAAATAAATAAAATAAATAAAATAAATAAAATAAATAAAATAAATAAAATAAATAAAATAAATAAAATAAATAAAATAAATAAAATAAATAAAATAAATAAAATAAATAAAATAAATAAAATAAATAAAATAAATGAATATGTCGCGAATTCCTATCGACAAACGCATTTTTGTCATTGAAAACTCGAATTCGTCGCGGCGTGTAAAGCGCAGCAGGAAGCGACGTACCGGAGTCGCTCCTGCGAGATGTTTATGGAAAACAGTGGCGAACCCTCGGCGACTGTGCCCGCCGAAAATCCACCCTCATCCCCGTGTCGCCCGCTCCTCGTGTCGCACTTGCGTAACCACTTGACGCGTCAGAAACGTCAGTTACACATTCGAACGGAGCACCCGCCCCGGTCGCGGCCGATTCGCAGTCGAGTGTTTTTGTTGAAGATGGCGCGAGGCGAGGAAAAAAAAAGCGAAACGCGGGGCTGCCGCCCGCTAGACAACGCCATTTGTTAATGAGGCTCGGAGCGAACTCGGGACGCACGGCTCGGTGGCCCCGGCGGCTGCCAAACTTCGGCGCGCGGGATTCCCCCAGCTAAATGCGGAGCATTAGCGGCACTTTCGTGTGTCACGGGGCCGAATTGATAAAATACATACAGCGACGTTGCGGCGACGGGGGGAGTCGCGAGCGTTGAACCGGAAAAGGTTTTAGACAGAGCGTGTCGGCTACATTTATATTTATATTCGCGTTTCGGACTCGTGTGAGAGCCAGATAAACGTGTGTCAATATTCGAGAAACATGGAAATACCATTTTATAATTCATTCGTCGGGTAATATATTTTTATTTACTAAAAACGAGTGTAATATATATTTTTGACACCGTAAATGCGTTTGTCGATAGGAATTCGCGACATGTCGTAAATACATGAGAAATGTGAGAAATAATTAGAAATTAATTCCATCATCCAAAGGATGTGTACAATAGGCAGTGTAATTTTGGGTTATCTGTGGACAATGTGGACAGTGTGGTAAAAATTGTTACCACTAGTCACACAGAAAATGTGGTGAGAATAAAAAAAAAAAAATAAAAAAAAATAAAAAAATAAAAACAATTAGCAGAAATTCCGAGATTTTTTATCCTACACGATTTTCCACCGCACGAGTATAGTCGCGATGTTTGCACAATTTATTCAAGCCGAGTTTGTTCGCGGCAAATTTGTCCCAAGAGCTCGTGACGACGCCACCGCCTCTCAATCGTACGGACTTATGTCCCGTGTCCATAGGATCGAGAGACGGCAGCCACGAGAGGCGGGAGAGAGCACAAATCAGGCGTGGGCACAAAGTGGTCGTGCTGGAAATGGTAAAAGTTCCGGGGGCCGGTTTAACCCTGGCCCGGAGTCTGTTTGTCTAACTTCGTATTTAGTTAGTCAACCCTGCCCGCGAGGCGCCATGGGAAATGACAAGTGGCGAGAGCGAGATAGACGCATAAATGCCAACCCCATGTATATCGCTGTGTATATATATATATATGTATATATAGAGCCGGAGATGCTCACCAGAATCTATTTGTCCACACATGTATATACGTGCCTATCGGCCTGTTTCTCGCTCTGTCCCCGCTCGGCTCTGTCTCTCCAGCCCATTATCGATCCGTCGGAAAGCCTTTCATGTGCTAATCTCTGTTTATTCGATCGAATGCTAATAGCGCTGATAGAGGCGCCGCGCTCGCGCGCGCAGCTCCCTCATCGCCAAAGGGCACGTTTGGGGGGAGGGGGGACGACCCCCTTCGACCTGGGCTTCGCCCTTTCCACGCCCGTGTAATAAAATTATTATCGTCGCGATTATACGCTGGCGCCACACGTAAAATTTCATAATCAAAAGATGATGAAGTTGGTGTTGGGACGTCGGTCAATTTTTAAGGCGCTTTTGCCACTCTATGATTAGAGACTTGACCCTTTAAATCTAGCCTCGAGTGACGCTCGTAAAATTATCAAGTTTTGAGACTGGAAAAGTGCAGCTGGAATTTTTCTTGGTTCACCCAGCGCGATGTTACTTTATGAGTCAGGTAATCCGACGTACGTGAGGCAAATTTCTTGAACGGTAGGAGAAATTTTTCGCACCCCGGGGGCGTTTTCACGATCGTCCTGATAGTCCCGAAGTTCTTATTACGACGCAAGTTGTAATTGCGGATGAGGAGAAACGCGAAGGCCGAGATATTAGTGGATAATCTGAGGTCTTTTTTTAGGAAGGATAAAAGAGAAGAAAAAAAAAGAATGAGGAAAAAAGAAAAGAAATATTGAGAATCGACAAGTCGTATTTCGAAACGAAATTAAAAAAATCGAAAATTGAAATCTGTGAAGCCGAAAAATTTACGTCGTCTCCTCCCGGCGATTCGTTATTTTATCTCGAGCAAGATAATGCATACAAACTCACCCGAAACGTCTGCCAGATAATCAGCAACGACAAAGCGGACGCGCATCGCCCGGCAGGACTTTTGGAAAATTGGCTCGACGCCACGTCGGGCTCCTTTTTTTTCCCCTCGACGGAATATCGCTCGAGTGTTTCCTTACGTCGAAACAAATGCAACGCAGGCACTCGGCGGCTGGAGTATCGCGCGGAATCAGCCCGGGTGAACTCGTCGTTAAGCCACCGAAGAAAGTGGAGAGAAACGCGGGACGCGTGGAACGTTACGTTGCCAGCCGATTTGGCAACGGACGAAGAAGACATTAAGCCGTCTTTCCGCCTTCGCCGCCCGAGGATTGATACTCGATAATAAAGCAAGACAAAGAAGACTCTCTCGGGTGGCTTCAACGAGGCGTGAGTGTCGGGGAGAACGAGCTGTGCTTCCGATTGCAATTCAGGCGGCGCGATGATATTTCTCGCGAAATGTCTTCGTGCGCCACCCAGGATAATCTCGAGGCTGAAGAAGCAATTTCGAGAAGAAATTTCCACGCCGTAAGAGTCTCGATGTGCCTACGGATCAAAGTTGTAAATCCCTAATTTTTGTAGAAAAAAAAAATGATGGTACGATTGGCTTTGTAATTATGTTTTTATAATAACTCGAAATGATTATAACACGACGTGTAAACTTTTAAATAGACGCCAGAAATATTAATTTCCCATAAAATTTCATGGTATTTTTATTTTTAAAAATGGAGAAATACTGAAATATGAATTTTTTTTTAATGAAAATTATTCGTTCGTTTTCCTGAATACGTATGAATTTTTTCAGATTTTTTAGTCAACTTTGACATTTTTTTTTTATAGCGTGAGAAGTGTTTACAATTCTCTCTCAATATTCTCGAATTTATGCGAAATGAAGACTATACGACAGGACCTCCTTAAAGTAATGGGGACTTACAACACTGCTACAGATTGAAGTCCACCGCCTTAAACAGACTTTCGTTTGTTTCGACGTTGCTTCTCGCTGTCAGGAAAATTTTTGTCACCTCGCGATCGCTGTTGGGTTAATCGGGCGACGTTTCGACGATGTCGCACGAGAGGAAATCGTGAGATCGAGACAAGTTGAAAAGCATGATCGGTGCGGGACGTCGTCATGTTTGGACCGAAGCAGAGTTACTTCTCGCGACTCGCCAGATCGTATCCGATCCTGAAACTCGTTGACATTTACGATCGTCAGGTAAACACAATATTTGTGGCCTTTTTTCTGGGTATTTTTTTTAATTTTTTTTTTTAGAGGAATTGATGGTTTGAATTTTTTTTTTTCGCAGTCGTTCATACGCGAATATGTTTTGGACAACATCTACGTCTGTATCACGATGTATCTTCTCTTCTACCTCGCCGTCTGGTACGCCAACAAGGTAAACGTTTCCTGAATTCGCGTTTACTTGCAGTCTTGAATCCGCATTAAAACGCTTTATTTTTGCATTCCGCGACCGTCGCGGCCAGGTGATCAAACGGATCGAGAAGGCGAACGAGGAACTGATGGCCACCGTTGTAAATAACAGAACGGTAAGCAAAAGTCTCAAGGCGATGACGATCCCGGAGACAGAAATGGAGGAGTCGAGAGTTTGATGGTCGTAGATAAAAAAAAAACAGCGGTCAGTTTTTGCGGACTGATTTTGCAATGTTTTCAGAAACTCGATGACGTCATGACGCTTACGGATAAACGAGCGGAATACGAGGATATAGTCGTGAAGGCCGTGAGTGCAAAATCGTTTTTTTTTCTTTCCTGTGACGAATGATAACGTAGGATTGAATGATGTTGATTGATTGCATGGACGACTGTAGAAAGGGGCTCAAAGGGTGACGGCGAGGCATCTGGACAATGAGGTGAGTTCCAGGTGAAAACTGGGATAGGCGATGAAAATCACTTCGCGATAGATTCGCTTAATTTAAATTAATTTTTTTAATAAAAAATATTTAATTAACTTTTTAATTAAAAAAATTAATTTGAATTTGATTTAATTTATTATTTCTTTTTTTCAGATGAAGAGGCTAAGTACAGAGCTGGTAGCCACGGCGAACAAGATGTCCGAACTCGAGAAGATTCTGGGCAAAGTAAGACATCCAAAAGTCCGGGATCCAAACGACGCGAGGCGGGAAAGCGACGAATTATTCAATGGTCGTTAAATCTCAGATGCTTTTCAGTGCAAGTATTGGAACAAGTCCCGAGACCGCGGCGAGGGAAACTTCGACGGCGCCCGGGAAGGAGACGGACCCGAAGGGGCAGAGGTTGTCGCGGATCCGGTCGAGAACGTCAAGGTTTGACATCATTGATTTCCCAGCAGATAAAAAAACGTTGATAACGTTGATTTTTCTACAGATCCTCGAGCCGTCGTTTCCACCAACGCTGCCACCGGAGCCGCCGCCCCGCAAGTACGGCATCTTTGTCGCGCGGCCGCCCGGCCGCCCTGCGTCAACAACCGTCGGACCTGCAGCGCCGAAAATCGGATTCAAGTAACCGAGCATCGGCCGACACTTCGTCCAACGACTCGCGTCACGTCAGCCTCGCCAGGCCGATATCGAGACACGAGTACGAGGGCGACAGGAGGCGCAATAATCGTCTTAGGAGATGTCCGTCAAAATTGTCAATATCGAGAAAAGCTTCGTCCACGAGTCTGGCCAAATTAGAGCGTTAACGACCGCAAGATTTTCGTTTGATATCATTGTCGCCGAGTGTTCGTCATTCGGCAGCCGAAACTGCAGCTTGCTAAACAGTCTCGACCTCTTCTATCGACCTGCAAGACATTTGCATGAGTTTGTCATGCAAATGCATCGATGCAACGGTGTCGCGATCGAAATGTACATTGAAACGACGATGAAGGCCGATGAACGAAGGTCGTTCTAGCATTTTTCCACCTGGAATTTCAGGGAATAACAACGATGCACAGGTTCGTCGTGGTTTTGCCTTGAAGTCGGCCGACAGTTCCGACATTCCATGATATTTTCGGGCCACCGAAAACATAGTGAAACTGATGAACGAGTGGAACGCCAGGGGAATGAATAAAAAAAGGCCCTGGGGTACTCGAAACGTATCGTCGCATCTGAATTGCTAATCGTCGCGGTATTCTTCTGGTCTTCCTCGTGGCATTAGCGGCGATTCGACTGTAGAGTCAAACGGTTTGGAAAATTTTTCCTACGTCACGTCACGGTGATACGTAATTGTCGGCAGGTTGTTTGGAAGGTTCTGAAACACACGCAGGTAGCTCGATGGTATTTCCGCTTCGGTACCCGCGACGGATTTAGCGACTGCCGGGCTGATCCGTCTTACCGCGTATTTCCATAATTAATTCTTCGGTAATCCCGATGTCAACGAACCAAACGAAGCCAACTGCGTCGCAGTCGAGCGACGAAAATTTCCGAGCATTAATTTTTTCGGGCTTGCAGCTCGATTGGTCGAGAAGTCGTCAATAATTCGAGATCAAATTTTAAGGTGAAACTCACGCAGGATAAAATAATTCAACCGCAATGCAGCCGCTGTTCAACTGCGAGCCGACTTTGCGTCTCGCGGAGTTCTCGCGTTTTTCAAACGCGCCACGATTTCACCTTGGACCGATACCGGTCGCTCGACACTCCCAAGGCCATCCCAAGGCGAACTTAGCGCTTAAGCGAGATGATACGATACAAGTGAACGAGATCGGCGCGGATCGCGAGTGTAACAGGTTGGCAAAAACAGGACGACCGCACGGGCAAAAATTGGACCGAGATGGATTGCCGTGACTTCGGTCTTTGTTGAAGCCGAGCAACATTTTTTTTTATTTGACTATATAATTAAATGAAAAAAAAAACGAAACTGGATTTAAAACAATTAAACAAAAATTGACGTAAACCAGTGACTTTAATTTATTATTCTTATCATCGCTCGCGGTTTCCCGTCCCATGAATATATAACGTAGCACTGACATTCGCCTTTCGCTATCGATTGATCTCGAAAGGCGTGTAGAAAACGCTTATGTAACTTCAGCTGCCGCGAGACAATGCGCTGCGGGCCTCCGCCGTTCGCTCTTGCTCAACTGGCGTCGTTGTTGACGCCGCCTTATTCGCTCTCAAAGCGGCTCGGCCGCATCGAGAACGACCTTTAAATATATCATCAGTCAAAAGCTACATTTTATTATTATTCCATTACAAGAGAAAAACCCAAAAAAAAAAATTTGATTATTATTCCAACACAAGAGAAAAACCTAAAAAAATGTGATTATTATTCCAGCGCAAGAGAAAAACCTTGAAAAAAATTGATTATTTTTCCAGCACAAGAGAAAAAACTGAAAAAATGTAGTTATTATTCCAGCACAAGAGAAAAATCTATAAAAAAAATTCGCTATCGCAGATACAAAAAACATTTATTTCAAATAATAACAATAATATTTTTTCCTCATTAAAAAAAAAAAACAAAAAGTCACGACTCGTCGTTGTGTTTTCGTTTCCGACAATTAAGCACAAAATTGTCGTTCCGCGCTCCAGATGTCCGATCACCGATGCCCGCAGTTGCTTTCACCTCTTTTCCCGTGGAAACATCACCGCGTCCGCGCATATCCGGACGGAGACAATCCGCGGTTCCCTCGTCGATGACCGAATCTCGTGGAGCGCGGAAACACAAAGCGCGACCCGCACTATCGCGGACGTGTTCGGCCGTGCACGCGTCTCCCGCCAGCCTGACAGTCGCGGTTGCCTGCCGCGACGCCAGGTAGGCAGAAGCTGTGCGCCTTGCTGACTCAAGCCGCAACTTTCACTGACTACTGGCCGGCGGTAGCCGACGACCGAGCAGCCGCTCGACTCATTCACAGTCACTCCGCGACTCGCACACGAACGTAACACTCCGTTCGGGCGCCCACTGTGGTTATTTTTATTTTTATTTTTGTTCTCCAGCTTTTGGAACTCGTCGATTTAGTTAGGAATAGAAACAAACATTTTTGTCGGGTTAAAAAAAAATAAAAAAAAATAAAAAAAAATTATTCCGATATAGAATTTTTATTCAATATTATCGGTGTGATTTTCGTGACCGATCATAAGCGACGGACGTCGGGAGTGAAGTGTAAAATATTCAGCAACACGTAAAACACGTCGATAGACGCGTGAATATTGAAAAAAAAAAAAAAATCTACGTGCGTGCTGAGCAGTTGATAAATCGGCGTTTGGTGTTTCCGCGCGGCGAGCCGGAAACCTCCCGTAGCTGCTGGATATATCCGGCGATCCGGCTCGCAACGCCCGACCGGTTGCGCGCCTGAAGTCCCCGGCAGCAGCGGCAGCGAGAGCAACGAGAGTGGGAGTCGACTCGGTTGTACTCGAGTTTTGCAGTTCGGGCGGAAACCACGAGTGCGCGAAGACCTGCTCGCGGCTGTCGGAGCGATTTTTTCGAAATTGAAATTACAGTCGCGAAAAAAATCGCGGACGATCGACGGTTAAAAGGAAGCCGAGAGGCGGTTGAAAAATTCGCGGGACTAATTAGAATCAATTTTATTCGATAACACGCGACGGTATTTCGCGTGACGTCAGGTCGTTAATTCCGAGCGTCGCACCGAGTGCTTTGAATGAATATACATTTGTCAATAGTCGGTCTGAGCGGCTAGCGGGTCTTGGTGAATCGGTAAAAAAATCGGCGAGAAAATCGGCAAAAAATCGGCGAGAAAATCGGCAAAAAATCGGCGAGAAAATCGGCAAAAAAAATCGGCAGAAAAATCGGTAAAATGGTCGTGGACACGGGAACGGTGCGACTCGTGATATTTTTCGGGATGTTCCTCGTCTTCGCCGGGGACTACAGCACCCTGGTCGCGTCGATATTCGGCAACGGCGACGTCAGATCGGCGCAAAATTCGTCGCTGCGCGAGCCGCAGGGTCCGCCCAGGAAGGGAGCCCAAAATGCCGAGGGTTTGGGCGTCGCGATTGGCGACAAAGAGGAGAACGTGGAGAACGGTAAGAAAGATCTGCAAGGATCTTGGTGAATTTTTTTTTTTTAACTACAGACAAGACGGTAAGAACGGATTTTGTGGGACTTTTTGAGGAGTGGGAGCCAAACAATTTCTTTTTTTCGAATTAATTATTGACAGGATGACCGGGACTATTACTGGACCGTAATTGACACACCGAAAAAAAAAAAAAATTGTGTCAGGCGCGAATAACCGAGGTACCTTTTTTGGGCGAAACGAGACGATTTCCTCGACTCACGCGAGTTTCATCCTTGTGACATTGCAGACGCCACGAGAAGAGCGAAATTGATGCACACCATTAAAACCGCCTGCCTGCCGAAACTCATTTGCGAGCTGACCTCCTCGCCTTATCAGGATCAACTCAGCGAAATGGAGAAATCTCTGCTGAATCTCATCAGGTAATTCCTTAAAAAAATAAGACATTTTTTTAGCTTCATTAAAAAATAAGACATTTTTTAGCTTCCTTAAAAAATAAGACAATTTTTTTCTCTTTCGTCTCTCGTCTCAATTGAGATAATCTTAATATTAAATAATCTTGAAATTATTTACAGAAAAATTACTAGTTGTAATTTTGGATTCAATTTAGGCCCCCATTTATTTTGGCTACTTTCTTTATTGTGAACATTATTTTTTTTTTACCCAGGAAAATAAATTCGAAATGAGAGACGAAACAAAACGAAAAAAAGATTTCTGCGTGAATCCGAGCTTTTATTTATTCACACGGGTCGCCAGAGCCGTCGCAATTCCGTAGTAAACAGGTCTGCGGGTCCGTTGCCAGCGAGCCGGTTACAGCACGGCTGTTCACCCGCTCACTTTCACTCTATAGCTTTGACGGAATTACCGGCTGGTGTTGGAGTGGCTCTCGGCCTCGCGCGAGCGTGGAATGTCCCACGGTTACAATGGCCCACTCGGCGCCTCAAATTGCCGCCCGATAATGCGCAAATCAAGCACGTGTTACCCGGCGTATCGACTGATGGTGTAACTGTCACTGGAATGTCCCACGAATTGAACCAAAGCGAGAGACGAGAGACTAAGCCAAATCAATCCGTCGACGTTTGGATTCTTCGCTGCGTGTGTAACGCCCCGGATTTTTCACCCGTCCGGATCCCCTAGTGCTTTGCATAGGCCACGGCTAAATCTCGCGTTACAAGCCGGGAGACTTTCGACGCCTCGGTTTTGCGGCTTTTGCACTCGCTGTGCGCCGCGCGCCGCGCGCACTTTCACGACTTTCGTTCAACCAACTTCAATGTCGGCGGTAATGCGTTCGACATTGCGGCTCCGCTCCACGCGTGCGCGGACGTTGAATCTTTATTAGGGTGTGTAAAAAAAAAATCGTTTAATTTTTTAATGACTTTTTTAAATCATTTAATTTTTAAATAATTTTTTTAATGATTTAATTATTAAATGATTTTTTAAAATCATTTAATTTTGAAATAATTTTTTTAATGATGTAATTTTTTAATTATTTTTCTTATCATTTAATTTTTAAATTATTTTTTAAACTCATTTAATTTTTAAATGTTTTTCTTAAATCATTTAAAAATTCATGATTTAAAATAAAATCATTAAAGAAATGTTAATTAAAAAAAAGAACACATACTTTTCTGCAGTGAAAAAAATAAAAATTAAATAAATTTTTTTTTACACACCCGAATCTGTATGCGTTAATGTCTGCAGCGGGTCTCGCGCGCGCGGCGTGTATGTGTGGAACGGGGAAGCGGGGAATAATAATCACGCGTGCATAAACGTGCGTTATCGCGAACAGCGAGGAGCGAGCGCGCGGTCGTCACGGGAGCATCGTTTGCGGGAATCGAGGCCGCAGTACTCTCTCTCTCTCTCTCTCTCTCTGTCTCTCTGTACGCTTAACGGGAAAACGCGTACACAGGCTGCTGATATAACGCGAGGGGGAAGGGGAATGAGGGGGGGGGTTGAATCTACTTCGCTAACGAAAATTCGATAAACCGACCGGTACGCCGGGAGCTCGACTCGACTTTCCCAATTTCGCGCTGATATTGGAAGCCGAATTAATGACGATCGCGCGGATTATTCACGATGACGCTGCACGCGGCTGCAGCCGCGCAGCTTCAACGGACTCAAACGTGCATGCGGAGCTCACGAGTCAACACCGGATGACGCCGGATTGTGTTACTATTTCGACGCTATACGCGGCCGGGGGCAGCTTCACCGCGCGGAATCGGTAAACACATAAACGTTGGCGAGTCGTGCGGACATTCCGTGGGCGACCACCGAGTGATTCGCGTAACAGGCGGCGGCGCACTTTTGCCGATTCCGTCATTCTCGTTTGGCCTGAAATTGACCGGTGAAATTGCACGAGGTCGATGCGGGGGTTCGTATTTTTTTTTTTTTTTGCGGAACGCGTTATCTTTTTGTGCAGAGCGTTTTTGACACAGTCGATTGGAGCGATTGTTTTTGTTTGCGAAGTCTTGAATACCGAAACATTTGATTTTTTTGTTTGAGGGATATTAGTGTTAATTATGATGAAAATTATTGTGTGTTAAATTATTTTTATTACTTGAAGAATTTTTTTTTTGCGCGAAATCTTGAATACGGTAACATTTTATTTTTGTATTTGAGGAATATTAATGCGTTAATCATGATGAAAATTATTGTGCGTTAAATTATTATTATTCTTTTTTACACTCGACCCGCGGATTTCTTAAATACGGGATCATTTGATTTGTGGATTTGAGGAATATTGGCATTAATCACGATGAAAATTATTTTGTCTTAAATTACTTTAATTGCTTGAAGAATTTTTTTTTTTTTTTTTTTTCACGTCTCTCGACCCGCGGATTTCTAAGTCGTTGAGGAACTCGGAAACGAGGGTTTTACCGGTTGGCGAGTGCGGAGGGGATTCGAGGAAGTAAGAAATATTACGAGAAAACACGACGAAACTGCCGACGTCATGGTTTTCGGCTGAGCAGATATTCGTGAAAGTATTCCGACGAAACACGGTCGCCCGGAGCGGCTGTTACGCAAAAGACGGGCTGCCGAAAAACGCGCGGTTCCTATATTACGCGACCCGATCCCATCACCGCTGTTGTTTTTTTTTTTTTTTTTTTTCGTAACGCGCAGCCACGCGGGCACTCCGACACGTACGTAACGGGAGGATCGACCAGGCGCTCTTTCGTTTTTGCCGATGAGTTATCCAATAGCCAGGGACTTTCTCCGCGCGGCCGGAACCTCCGCGTAGCCGCGAAACGCGACGCTTTTTTGTTATTTTTCAACTCTTACCCGCGACCAACGAGTCGTAATATATCAATTTCTCGTTGACGTTTATGGTCCCCTGTTTACGTTAACCTCTTGTCTCGTGCACCGCTCGTCGTTCGTCATCTCATCTCCGAGCGGTAAATTATCATTTAGCGAAACGGAGAAAAAGGCTGTAAAACATCAATTTATAGAAATGTTTATTAATCATTTTTACTATATTAGAAATTTCTAAAAAAAATTGTTTGGTGATGTGGAGAAAATGCTATAAAATATAAATGCATAAAAAAATAAAATTATTATTTTGACGAAATATTAATTGAGAAAATTACGTATTTCAATTTAGGGACAACATCCATCTTGAAAATTTTAAATAAATAAATAAATAAATAAATAAATGAATAAATAAATGTATTATTTTGACAAAATATTAATTGAGAAAATTACGTATTTCAATTTAGGGACAAAATGCATCTTGAATATTACGAAATGGTACTAATAAAAAAACTAAGCGAAAAAGCTGGTTCACCGAGAAAATTCGCTTTGGGTCTCGAGATGCTCCGCGACGCTTAACGTACCGGAAAGCTCCACAGGCTTTATATTTACTTTTATGCGCGCGTAAACGCAAACGCAAACCCGAATCGCTTTACGCTTTACCGTGCAGAGAGCCGTGTCGTATAGTTCGGGTATATATACAGTAAGGATTGTCGATTTTATTGGCAAGAATCGCATCGAGTTAAAGCGATCAAGATGGAGAAGCTAAGAAGCCGTTTTCGTTTATTCGTTATCCTCCGCTTGGCGTGCGTTTATACGTTCCGAGCGCCATTCGGACCCCCGAGGCGACGAGCTCGCCGCGCCGCCAGCTCGCGATCGTAAAGGATTCTTCCCCCAAGTCGTAAGGGTTCGCCGTAAGACAGCTCGGATGGTGCGAGCGATTCGATTCCTCGATCTTAACCGAAGCAGACTCGCTGTGGTCACCGAAAGTGAAGAGTAACCGAAAAACTACCCTCCCTAGTGTCTGTAGCTTTAAATCCGACCCAAATCGGGCCCTGGTCAGGCCCTGGTCAGGCCACCCTGGGCCTGGTCAGGCCCTGGCCAGAACCCGATTTGACGCTGCAGATTTTCTACCGGAATTCTGTTTTCAAAATGTGCAAGAAATCTCAGTCATTTTTTTTTACGTCCACCTTGACTGCAATTAATGGTTGAAAAAAGGTGGATCTGACTATGAGTACAAATGGATCTGAAATGAGTGTAAAAACGAAAAAAATGAACACTTGTCTCTCGTTGACTCGCGTGAACTGCGTCCTTTTGCCTCTCGGCAAATCGACGATTAGACTCACACAGCTGCATTCCGGGGGCATAAATACCGAGTTGCAGCGTGTGTCGCGTGATCGAACGAAACGTGTTTTTCTTGCGGCGAACGAGTTGTGCAGCGCATACGAGATCGAAAGTAAAAGTCGGAGCCGACTCGCCTTGTGCCTGTTTCTCGAGGTTCACTGTAACGCTTGCTCATCGCGATTGGCTGCACCGCGCGGAATTGCACACGCTGCAGGCTACGCCGGTTCCCCGACCTCCGGAAACTTTTCACTGGGTTATAATAATCGCTCGCTTAACAGCTGCAATTTATATTTTTACGATACATTTTTTTTCGTGATTATTTAATTTTTTAAATTTATTTCCGTCATGTTTTTTTTAATCTTTTGCTACTTTTTTTGGTTAGCTAATTTTGTGAATTGGAGCAAATTAATTGGAGTTGGAGTACCAGCTGCAATTTATATTTTGCGATAAAATATATTTTTTTATTTCCGCGATTATTTAATTTTTATTTTATTTATTTTCGTCATGTGTTTTTTTTATCTTTTGCTTGCTTATTTTTTTTTTTTTGGTTCGCTAATTTTTTGAATTGGAGCAAATTAATTGGAGTTGGAGTACCAGCTGCAATTTATATTTTGCGATAAATTTTTTTTTTATTTCCGTGATTATTTAATTTTTATTTTATTTATTTTCGTCATGCGTTTTTTTTTTATCTTTTGCTTGCTTATTTTTTTTTGGTCCACTAAATTTGTAAATTGGAGCAAATTAATTGGAGCTTTCGTTTGTTTGTTTAAGGGACACGAGTCTGTCGACGATGGCGGAGGTGGCGTCGCGTTATCACTTCGCCGCGCATATGGGTCAGCTGATCGCCGGTATCGAGGGTCAAGGATGCCACAACTTCTACCCGACGTGTCCTCTGCCTCGTTCGAGTGTCCTCAACATGATGAAGAAGATCAGATTGCGTTAGACTAATCGGAGTCGCCGTACTCGACGCGCTTGTCAAAACATTTTGATTACGCCACGTCAAGACTGGGCCATGTGATACGACGCTCGCATTTTTATAAAAACGTTATTATTAATGTCATTGCGACGATCTTGTAAATATTTCGCGACCGCTGGCTGTAAATAAGCATCGTTAGTGATATAAGACATACGTTTAAGTTGCCCAGCCGCACTAAATTTCATCGACTCATCACTAATAATAACAAGCTGTAACGCTAGTCTAACTCACTGAAGTTTGAACACATCGTCGAACCTTTCGTCATTCGCTTTAATGTCATTAAAAATTACGTCCCGAAGCGACACCCATGAAATATTGTAAAAGGAGTAGCGAAAGTAAAGTTTACGTTTAACCCAATGTCAGGAATATTGACGTAATTACTATTTTTTTAATTAAAAAGGTTTTGAGATTTGTGTGATTTATACATACGTTGTAAATAAATTAATGAACATAATAAGAAATTCGAAGGTTATTTCGAAGAGTGTTGGGCTAATGTTATTAAATTTAACCTCGATTTTAGTGAATCGCGAGTATAAAAAAATAAAATTGTTGTCTACATTTATCACAACGATTTGCCCCGATTTAATTAAATCGTTGCAGCAAACGGCAGGCAAAGTGCGCCCGGAATTGTGATTGCTGGTAGCGACGACGACAGTCCGAAAGCGCGTGCCGGTTCTCCATTAGTAGTTACAGACGTTATGACCATCGTTCTTACGATCGAAGCGCCGCTCGCTCTTGTCTATATTCAGTCGATTCCCAAAAGTAGGCATTTCCGAGACTGCAATTTCCCCGGGAAACGAAGCGAGATTCTTCCATCAGGGTTTATAGTTTATATACGAGATGGGACGACTGTGCATTTTCGGTGGGGGCGGCGGCCAAAACGCCGCGACGAGTTGGCCGCCGAGCGTTTCTCGTAATTGGGAAAGTTTGATAGACAAGCTCAAGAATTTCCTGGGGGATTTTCGTCCCCGACGACGACGCCGCTTCGTGTCATCGCCGACGAACTCGTCGTGGTGAATCGTAAAATCCGACGAGAAATGTGTAGCACCGAAGGAATGACAATTCAGGGGGGGAAGCTACGAGCAGAAGAGCCCGAAGTAAAAGTGTCTGTAATCGATGAGTGCTCGAACGATTGCGGCAGCAGGTGCTACGGTGGCGTAAGTGAAAACTAACAAACTTGTTACGACAGAGCGATGAGGCTATTTTCTCGAACCAACCGGCTGACTAACGAGGGACAATACGATGCTCCATCGACCACTCAATCGCGAACCGTGAATTGATTTCTAATTCGGAGAACAGTGGGTGAAATTTTTAGGCGACGAGAATTGGGTAACCGCTCGTCTGACCACGTAGCGTTTTGTTTTCACTCGCACGAGCGACGAGGGGAGGCGGATGTATTTTATTGATATTTTTTTATCAATAAAAAAATAAAAAATAAATTAAAGAAATATACATAAACATTTTAAAAAAATTTTTAAATTAAAATAAATTAAAAATATATATATTAACATTTTTTTTTATTTTTAAATAAAAATAAATTTAAAAAATATATATTAACATTTTTTTTCATTTTTAAATTAAAATAGATTAAAAAATATATATCAAATTTTTTTTAAATTTTTAAATTAAAATAAATTAAAAAATATATATATAAAGAAATTAAAAAAATAAAAATATAAATTATATAAAAATTGTACCAACAATCTAATTCAAGACATTTTTCGCAATGACGTTTCGATCACGTGGAAAAATCTCCTGACACGAATATACAAATTTAACTACATAATTCTATATTTTTATGGCCATATGGAAATTAATGGCTTTCAACAAGCGTAAGCTGGTCGTAAAATAATTGATTGACTCAGCTACTTTGCTGTATCAAATCTCACATTACAAAAAAAAAAAAAAAAATTACACTCATCTCTCCACGGTGCATCACCCTCGATAATTGATAATCGCGGTCTCGGCCGCGCGTCGCGGACGCCCCGCGGCGAAAGTCACGACCTTCCCTCCGATTGCGTTGGACCCGTTATGTCGCCGGTCTCGCCGATCGCTCTACGTGCTCGTTCCGCGGCTCTTCGACGGGTGTCGCAACGAGTGACACCCGGGACGACGACGACGACGACCACGTTCGCCACGACCGGCGATTCCGCCACGAGTGTCGAGTGTTGCTCCGCGGCTGAGTTTATCCTGCCGAGTGGGGCGTCTCTTGACTTTCTCTCCTCCCGGACGGGGCCGACCAGCGTGCACGAAGCTTCCGAGCCTCCGAGCCCAACGACGAGCCACATTCGACAACCAGTTTTTATCAAAGAAACAACACCGGCTCGTGTCAACCTCGAGTAACTTCGAGACGGGGTGGACGTCCGTCTCTGGTGCTGAAGAATCGTCAAGTACGTAGAGATCCGTGCCGATTTTACGCGAGAATCGTCAGTCAGAATCGGAGGGCAGTCAGTGAATTGTGTGTCGAGTGATCGTGAAGCAGATGCAGTTCAATAGAGAATTAAATTCCACAGTGAATTCATGTGAATTATCTTGTTGTCAATTTAAATTTTAGCGGCTGTAATTTTTTTTAAATTTTATCTGCCAAGGGTGAATAATTCGCGAAATAAATAAATACACTTTTAGTATGAATTCGGCAAGGAGAAAATTTCATTCGTATTTAGCTTTCACGTAATTTCAATTTTAATCACAGTTTGAATTAAATACGACAGTTCATGTGAATTATCTTGTTGTCAATTTAAATTTTAGCGGCTGTATTTTTTTTTAATTTCCAACTGACAAGTGTGAATTATTCGCAAAATAAATAGATGCACTTTTAGTACGAATTCGGCCAGGAAAAAATTTCATTCGTATTTTCAGCTTTCACGTGACTTCAATTTCAACCGAAATAAAAGTCATAAATAAATTGAAATAAAATTCATAAATAAATCGAAACAAAATTCATAAATAAATCGAACAAAATTAATAAATAATTCGAATAAATTTCATTTCAAATTAAAGTTACCCAAACGTCAACTGCAAGATAAAAATTAACGCAATTTTTTATTCAAACATTCAAGAATAATCCGTGCAACGTCGTCCTGACCACGAGATCCAGGATGCGACTGTCCCGAGTGTGCGCGCTGCTGGTTTTCTGCCTCGCGGCGGTGGGTCACGTGACTTCGGCGCCGAGTCCACAGGAGCCCGCGTTCGAGCTTCCGGTGCAGCTGGTCGGGTTTCCGGTGATAATAGCCGCCGTCAGGATCACCAATTTCATAAAGAAGCTCGCGTACTCCCTGAGCCCACGTGAGTTATACGACGCTCTATTTAATTATCGCGGCGATAATCACGACGCGTAATTATTGCAATCATCGCACCGCCGCCACGCGTTTATTCTATTACCGGCGATGATGTGAGAGCGTCGTGGAAAATACCTGCGTGCGGACGAGCCGCGTCGACCGTTTACCTGTTGCGACTATCGGGCCGCGGCCCGTTCGACACGCGAGCTTCGCGCAGCACGTAAAGGCGAAAGCGAAAGTCCCGCTCACAGCGCACACGACTCGGATCTCTCGGCTGGTATCGCTCGAGCTACACCCGGAACCGTGTAACGAGTCTATTACAACTATCGAGATTACAGGCGGAAAATTCTTTTATCCTCACGGAGGCAAAATCACGTGTCATCCCCGAGCGCTGAACGTTGAATTATTACGTGGCGACCGGAAATCACGTTTGGCCAATTTCCGTCGTAACGTCAATTTATATACTTTTTTTTTTCATTCTTTGCACGCGGGAAAAAATGTTTGTGGGGTTGGGCGGAGGGAACACGAATGGCGATTGCATTACGGCTGCGGTCGGTGCAGCCGAATCTTTCGTCATTGATGCATTCGCGTGACTTGGCATGAAGATGATTGTATATGGGAAAATATGTAATCATTAATATATAATTTTATTTTATTAGAGAATAAAATAAAATTATAGAAATTAAATTAAATTAAATTAAAATTATAGAAATTAAATTAAATTAAATTAAAAATTATAGAAATTAAATTAAATTAAATTAAAATTATAGATTTTTTTTTTAATTATTTATTTTATTATAGAATAAAATTTATTTTATTTTAAAATTCTTTTATTTTATTATAGAAAAAAATAAAATGTATTAAAAATAAAAAAACGTTAGCCAATCGCAACCAATTTCTACGACGAGATTTACCTGTTACAGAGACCTACGCGAATAATCGAGTGAGGAGATCTCTCGGCCTGGGAAATCAGGATGACGAAGTGCTGGACATCGCCCAGGTTGAGAAGAGACTGGTGGCCGAGCTGGGCGAGAATGTCTGCATTTACGAGAGGATCTGCAGCAAGTACGCCGGGATAACGTTGCGAAGGGGAGGGAGACCTGCTGTTCCCGATTGGGATGACATATTCAGGTGAGGATTTTTCTTACCGTGACTTTTTGTCCCGTTGCAAAGCGATGGAAAGGATACAAATTCATATGCATATAAATACAGTGTACGGCAACCTGTTTCCCCCGTGATCTTTGATCAGAGCCACAAGAAATAACCGTAAATCGTTATATGTATTTATCCGTCTGTTTCGACACGTCGATTGCCTCACACTCTGTACCAGTTTGCTGCTGTGTACCAAGATTTTTTTTTTTGCCGTAGCTAATTGTATTTGATTCGTGTCGACAGAATTCGAATTCGAAAATTAATAAAAAAAAATAAATAAAATGAGTAAAAATAAATAAAATTAATAAAAAATGAAAAAAAAGAATAATAATAAATAAATTAATAAAATTTCAAATTTTTTCACCCCATTCGGGGGTGAAATAATATTTCGTTGTCACGCTCTTAGTCGCTATAACAATTTTTTATAGCCGGTATAATCATTCGCATTAATTAATATTTTGTTTTTAATTTCGCATTGCAACGATGCAAATTTCAATGTCATAAAATATCACCGTTCATTCACTGGTCGGTTCACCCTAATTTGCACCTGCGACACGCGGTGGTAGAGACGAGCAGGCCACTCAAGTTCACGCACAGCGGATCACCGGTTGGCTCGCTGTTTTCACTCTCCAGATGAAATAGAATTACGCTACCGGTGTCATTTCACGGCCTGTTAGCCAACGCTATTAGCTGACTGGCCGTAAAGCCTTCCTTGAACCTGGGAAAGCTGCCGCGTCACGTTATGCAGAATAAACATATCGCGACGATGGCGTAAAGACTCGGGAAGGAATGTCTAAAAAAACAAGTGCAGTGTTTCGACACGCTTGACTGTAATGACTTCGAACACGCCTTGTGACAATACGGATTTTCCTGCATTCGATGCACGCAAACGTGTCGATGCACTTGCGTGTATCGACAGCAGGCGAGAAATTGTTTAAAAAATTCCAGGCGTGTGAAAAGTGACTACAGAAACTGCCGTGTCGAAACGATCGTGTTCACATTGAACTGCGATTTGTGAAACGAACTTTTTGTTTACGGATATCGATCGGTGGATTTATCAACTATAATTTTATCTAGAATTTATTCTAGATTTTTATTAATTTATTTATTTATTTTATCTAGAATTTATTCTAGATTTTTATTTATTTATTTATTTATTTTATCTAGAATTTATTTAGAACTATAATTTTATCTAGGATTTATACTAGGATTTATCAGATAAATTTATCAACTTTGTTCGCTAAGTCGAGGATTTTTTATCACATTTTTTGCGAACAGAAAAATTATTAATTATCTGCAGATAAAGAAAATTACAGGCTCGTCGAATAAACGATTATTTCGGCGGAAGTGACGAATTTTATTTACCGGACTTTCACTCGAAACGCGAGATAAAGTAACTTCGCCTCGCCTTTTTCGATTAACGACACTATTTGCCTGATTCCAGCCAGTACAAGGCGTCCCCCGACCGAATGAAGGAGAATTATTTGCTGAGCGTGTTCCTGGGCGACATCGTGGGCAGCCCGAGGCTCTGTCATCAGTTGGCGAAGCGCGGACGAGCCTGTGACGATTCAACACTTCTCGATCACTGACGCAACATTTGGTACTCAAAAAAAAAAAAAAAAAAAAAAATCATTGCGTTACCTGTTTTTATAGCTAATTCTTTGTACATATATTTTTCTACTGAGCCACGATGGCTCGCGATCTTGTAATAAATAATTCTAGTGTAGAGGAATAAAGTTACAAATGGTACGAAAATCTTGGCGCTGAATTCTTGACGAAACCGCCTGGGGTGAGTCGTAAAAACGACCAGCGTGGGCGATGAATCAGGAAAAATACAATTCGAGTCTAATGATTTGAAAAATAAAGGTGTTTCGCATATGGAAGTCGTCGCGGAGTTCGTACCGGGAGAAATGTAGGTCCCCGAGGAGAGAGTGGACCGTCGGCGATGACGCTACTGCCGACCCACGCCTATCTCGCCGTTAACCGTCTTAAAGGAGCTCAACGAACGGCAGTCACTTGGTGTCTTTCGCGTGGTTCACTCGGTTGGGAAAAAATCGTTCTCCAATCTCCTCGATATTTCCCAGAAAATCACGAAAAATCCCGGGAAATCGTTGGCCATATCGGCAACCCACAAATCGATCAAATCTCGATCTCGGCTTTGGAACGTCGATCATCAACAGTCGCCGATTGGTTTCGTCGATTGTTGACACATCAATGCCAAATCGACTTCCTGCACGACTCCACATTCGTTCGTTATCGTCGAGTGTAACGATTACCGATCGCCGGGCAATTTCGCCGAGGTCAAAATAAGTGGACGTTGGAAAGAGGCGAGAGGCAAAAATTGAGCGAGTTTTGCGCTAGTTCGACGTTCGAGCGAGTGAAGATGAAGTGAAGAAAGAGCGGGGAACGTGAAAGAAAAAAAAACCGATACTTCTAACGAACTAATCTAATTAATTTTTAATAACGATGGATATCCGAGTGTCCTTAGTCATTTTTGCATTAGCCTCGTTTCTCACCATCGAGACTGTCGTCGCTGTGACCGTCGTCAGGGCTCACGAGATTCGGAGCTCGTGGTTCGACGTTCCTGAATCTCGGTTCTGCGATTTTGCGATCTCACAAAAATTGTACAACATAACCGACCTTTTGCTGTGAGTAGTCAACAATGCGTAATCTCCAGGTTCACAAAAATCGTCTGGCAGTTGATGTCAATAAAAATGATTCAGGTGTATGAACGAGTTGGCGGCCAAAGCTGTCACCCATTCGAGAAACGCTCGGTCTTCGGACGGTCTGGTGGCTTCCAGAAGGGCGCAGTATCAGCAGTACCCTCAGTATCAACAGCCGCAATATAATTACTCACCTAGGCCGGGGGGTGACTATCAGAGCTACTTCGAAAATCGACCCAATTCCGTGAGTAATGAATATATTTTCAGTCCAGTTAATCTTTTCTAAACAATTTTTTTTGCATTTTTAAAGTTGATTAATCAATGAGTGTATTAATTAATGAATTAATAGAGTCGACTAATAAATTAATTAATAGAGTTACTCGATGGATGAATTAATATAGTTGGTTAATAAATTATTTAACAGAGTTAGTTAATTAATGAATTGATAGAGTTAATTAATGAATGGACTAATAGCTAGAATTAATTAATTAATGACTTACACAACGCTATTTGTTACAGTACTATCCAGGATCAGCCTCTCCTCAGGGAGACAACGCAGGCTACTACGAAGGAGGCACAAGATACCCATACAACACAGCTGAGACACCATTTAGTTTTCCTGGAGGATCTGGCGCTGGACTCTTCGATGCCCTCACGTCGATCTCTCAGTACGACGATCTGAAATGCGTGCCGAGGTTGCTCTGCGAGGTCGCCACAGGCGTTACACCAGGCAACTCTGGCTACAAGCAGAGCTACGATGACTTTGGTGGCAATTCCTTGATCAGGTATCAATGATTCATTTTATTTTTTAGTTCCAATTTAAATGGACTGACATTGACCGGTCTTTGATTTTATTATCCAGATTGCTAACTTCGCTGGACTTTGGCGGATCGTCACCTCTTCTGACATTCGGAAAATCAGCGTTGACGGGTTACACGAGTCGCGGTAACCCCGGTGTTTGTTATAGAGAGTACCCGAAGTGTCCGAGAAACAACGCCGACCTGGTGAATTACTTGAACAATCACAACGGCGGCTTCTTCCGTTTCTTCGGAAACAATCGCGGTCAGGGAGGTCAGAGCCCGCAAGGGAATTATTATAGGGGAGTCCCGAAGAGAGGGCCGGCGCTTCCAGCGCGAGGATACTCGGGTCCCGAGGCCGATCGCACTGGAACTGGGGAGCTTAAGTTCGACAGTTCAGCCTCGTTGATAAGGCGTGACTTCGCCAAGACGTTCTTTCCCGAAAAGGGAGATTCCAAGGAGTCCAACAAGGTTGTCTTTCCGCAGGAACCCTTGCAGGAGGAGCAGTCGCTGAATCGTGTATCGAAATCATTGAGAGGCTATCAGGAGACCGGAAGTGCCTTCCAGAGTCCTTCCTTCTTTCCTCAGGTAAAATATTTACGGAGTGTGTTGAAAATCTATCGTCTTCCATCGATGTATCTAATCACCTTCGCACCTCTCCTAGGACAGAAAGGATCAGGAACTCAATACGCTGTTCGGTTCCAGCCTGGGAATTCAGACGCCTCAGAAGCAGCCACAAGCTCATTCTTCGTGGCCGATGGAATCGCCAAAAGCGAAGTTATATCTCCCCGACGATCCGTCGAATGAGACGACGTCGTTTTTCACCTTCCCGGACGGTCAAAGAGTCCAGGTGAACGTAGCGTTTTCCAAGCTTTTTTCCGAGGGCTACAAGAAAGCGTTGAGGAGAAGCTTCGCCAACGATCATGGACCCCAGCCGGTCAACTTCGAAGGCTTCAGCATGGTTAATCTGGCGGAGCTTTATCCGAACGACAGAAACAGGCTGGACCGTCAAGTGGTTCATCCCTGCGACATGATCTGTCATGACTCGAAGGGCACAGCCGTGCAGTTCAACCAGATTCTTCTGCATTCAAGCAACCTCAGCACTCTCATGGCGCCCGATCAGCCGATACTCGACCTGTCGAGTCCTCTGCCTTGCGAAATAATGTGCATCGACCGGCGAGGCGAACGAAGACGTCTCTCAACGAGCCTCAACCAAGTACTCAAAGCCGGCAATGATCACTACAATCAACCCGACTTTATGGGCCTTCAAGGTTCAATCAATCAATTTTTTAAGAGTTGAAACGCGACTCATCGTCACTTGAGTATTCAACTTTGATGAGCGTTTGTTTCTTCACCTTTAATCGTAATGCTGACGATCCTTTATCTAAGTGTAATGGGATTATGTATGTTTGTATAATAGGCCAGTGAACGAAGCTGGTTCATTAATTTTTAGTATGATAATAAAGTGATTATTAGATAACAACAATTCTTGCGTCATGCGTAATTCCATTACCCCGACCGATTTTCTGCACTGTTAAAAAAAAGAGAAAAAAATTCGAGGCATGAATTTCTTTAGATTAAAAAAATTCGAGACATGAATTTTTTTTATCACACACAGTCTGGAAATAAATGAAAAATCATGGTACCATCGTTGGATTTCAGATAATCTAGAAAATCAACTGTACCAATGGCTAAATCCGCTAAAACGTCGAAGAAACTTGCATAACCGTAACGCACCGACGCAACAGCCTAGCCAAGGTTCCCAACCTCACGGTAAGGTGAATCGGCGAATTTCCGGCTTTTCGCGGTTCAATAAAAAAGCAATTCTCAGATCGCAGAGAAACCAGCCAACCGAATTTTCGTCAACACGTTCCGAAGCCTCGCGCAACCGACAAACCGGAGAACAACGCTAATGACAAAATTCGGGCAGCGTTCATGCCTGAAGGGTCGATCATTTTTGGCGGCGCTCCTGTACGAAATCCACAATTCGACTTCACGTCGTTTGTATTAAATTCACGGATATCCGCTTGGCGTTATTATCTCATTTAATATTTATTACCTCAGATGCCATTTTTCGGACCTCCGATGCCCTTCATGAATCTAGCCGAACTTTCCGAGGCTGCTTCAGGGTTTCTTCAAGGATCGCCAGGTCCAATCGGCCTGGCGATGCCGTCGATGCAAGGACTAAATATGCCACCGGACGCTGGAATCATGCAGACGTTGGGAATGATGCCGATGTTTCCGCGAATGATGCCAATGTTGGATCCCCTCTCAGCCGGGCTTTCCGCAATGATGTCACCATTCCCAAGTGCACTTTGCACGGCTCCCGGATGTCCGTCTCGCTCGCAATCCTCGACGAGGGCTCTCATGATGTGCGGCGGTGTTCTCTACTTCGTTCCCTACGAAATTTTCACGCTCACGCCAGTCTGTGCAGTCGTACTGGGCACCAGTTCTACTTCACAACCTGGAACCCGGCCTGGGGATGGAACTGCGCAAACTGCAGCCCCGCCTGCGGATGGAACTGCACAAACTGCACGTCCATCACTAGAATCCGGTGATTCTGGCGGTGGTGACGGAACGCAAGAATTCGCTCCGCCGACTTCTTCCACCCCGACCGAGTTTGACAGACCTGGAGAACCTGGCGAATTTGGTGGTCCGCCGCGAATCACAGGGCCACCAGAACCTCGCGAACCTGGTGAACCTGGCGAACCTGGCGAATTTGATGGTCCGTCGCGAAACTCAGGGAGACCAGGTTGGCCTGGCGAACCTGGCGAAACTGGCCAACCTGGAGAACCTGGAGAATCTGGCCGACCTGGCGAACCTGGCGAACCTGGCCGACCTGGAGAACCTGGCGAACCTGGAGAACCTGGCGAACCTGACGAATTCGGTCGTCCATCGCGAACTACAATTCAACCAGATGAATTCCCTGGCCGCACGCAAACTCCGATACCCGACGCCTCTACCCACAAATTCCGACAACCAGGTGAGCCTCTAATTCCTCCTGGACAACGTTGAAATTTACGTGAAAAAAAATCTAATGGTAACAATGACGAAAACTCGGTTGTCACGAATTCCGACAACCAGATGAGCCTCCAATTCTTCCCTAGAACGTCGAAATTAACGTGAAAAAATCTACTGATACCAATGACAATTAAACTCGGCTGTCGCGAATTCCAGAGGGCGAGGACTACCCCCAACTGTCCTGCCTGGAGGGCGAATCCTGGAATCTCGACGTCCACGAGTGCGTGCCGATAAAGTACGACAGGGACATCGAGACGGACTACACCCACTTGCCGGGATCCCCCTGGTCGGGAATCACGAGGAGGCCGTTCAAGACTCACAGGAACAAGAAGAGAAAGAAGCTCGTTCTCATCACCGACAAGGGAAACATCACGTACATCAAAGCCGCCTAGTTACATCCAGTCGTCTAGTTTCATATATATGTAATTCCTATGTGACATAAATACAAACCGTGACGGACGGAGAATTCACGAGGAGTCCTTGAGGAAAATCCACGCGGTGTTTTTCGCTGCTTCACGAAACTCGGTGGCCGATATCGTCGGCCAGCGTGACAGAAACTACAGCCCGCGTTTATGTATCAGAAGGCTAATTGTCTTCCGCTGTCAGTTGCACCCCACTTGGCCCTGTCCGTGCCAAACGCCCCTCCGGGCTCTCCCTCTCTCTCTCTCTCGGCTTTTCACGTACTCCACACTCCAGGGCTGGGGATCTCCTTGCGTCTCCCAACCATCGACAGAGACGATGGCTGCACCACCCCCGCCCGCGTTTTACCCTCCCGAGTGCGAGCCCTAAATTATACGCCAGAGAGAAGAAAATAATTACACGCTGCCCCGTTCACGTGTACCGAACGGCGAGGCTTGTTTAAACAATACAACTCGGTACTATAGGCATCGATGAAGAGCTACAGTTTTTTTATGTTATACATACCAGCGTTATTCGCACCCCAATAGCTGCATCGCCACGAAAGCTGCCTGTGCACTGTGTACTTTACACGTTGGATAAAACGTCACTCGTTCAGCCTTCACACCGCAATTATCTCATTCATATTTAATTGCAAGTTTGTTCATATATCACGAGGTGCTCGAGGATGAACGAAGGGTAAAATGGAAAACGAAAGAACGAAGGGTAAAATGAGATACGAATCGTCTGAGAATGCGAAGGGCGTTCGATTCCACACCCCGCGAGTCCGGGGGTGAAATTGGCGGGGGTTGGATGGTCAACAGTACTCATTAAGGGGTTAATTATTGTAAGTGAAAATTAACATGCGGTCAGCTGCATCCGGGAGAAAGTCAAGACACAGATTAAAAAGTGCACCTTTCACGCTTTCCCGTCACGTGAATTTCGCGGAAAAACGGAAAGCGTCGAGTGATTAATAAAATTTGAGTCATCGCGCGGGACGCGAATCACCCGAAGCGTCGCATCGTTGCACATAAAAGAGCAAGCGGGATGTATAATATAATATAACATAATCTTGTGCCATTAGCCGCGCCGATATTTTCAACGACGCGCCACATCAAAGAGGATCTCGCGCGGCATTGTGCAGCCCGGAGACGATAATTCCTCGTTATTAGGACGACGAGGAGAGAGAAACACAGGGCGGAAGAAGCGCGACGAGAGCGACTCTCGTCGGGGGCGACGACGACGACGACGGGCGGTGTGAGTTGCCTCGAATGTCGGCTTACCACACCCCAAGTGCCGAAACAAATCCGCCGGAATTGGAAGCGATGCAAAGGAGCCTTAACGCCGTGGTAGTTGCGCCGCGTTACATAGATAGATAGACGTAATATATATAGGGGAGGTGCGGGCAAAACGGGACGTGCAGGCAAAACGGGACAGCGTTTATTTTTCGGTTCCAACTAATTTTTGCGGGCAATATGGGACAGATCCCCATTAAGCGGAATATAAATATTTTTCACAATTTTGAATGTTTCAAGGAATTTGGATTTGGAAAAGTCACTTTGAAAAAATAAAATAAAATTTTGCAATTTTTTTTTTTTTTTTTTACAATATAATCATTAAGAAGTATCACAGAGTAAAAAAACACAAATTTCCGAATTTGTGGGTCTGTCCCATTTTTTTTTGCCGACGCTCAAAATTGATGATTGGAATCGAATTTTTGGGTCAAAAGCAACCAAAATACACTTTCGTCATCGTCATAAAACCATTTTTCGCTTGTGTGTCCCATTTTGCCCGCACCTCCCCTATATATATATATATGCAACATGGAGCTCAGCGAGGGAACAGCAGGGAGCTCCTGCGGTGTTGCGGGCCTCGCTTGAACCCCCTGACAAAGGACTCCCCGGACCCAAATAACTGCTGCGGCGACTAATCCGCCGTGACAAAAAAAAAAGAGAAAAGAGAGAAGAAAGTGTCGCGCAGGTGAACGAACTCCCCGGTCGGGGAGGCTTTTAACAGGTGTGCGACGAGGACAGAGGCGAATGGCGTTTGGTGCGGGATGTATAAAGGGGGGGGGGGGGGGGCACAGCGGGAAGTCCCTTGGTGGATCTACGGGGATTGAATGAAATTTGGAAGTTCCGAGGGGTCGGTGCATTTTACTCGTATCTACCCGCATGGTCCCCATTGGATTAATTCGAAAAAAAAAAAACATTAATGCACGAAATAAAATTAATAAAAGGCCCGAGGGGGGGACGCAGATTGAAAAGTTATCTCGCCCTGACCGAGGTCACCGTGCGGGCGAATTAATTTTGCATAATTCCGTAAACGGTGGGGGCTGCGATTACACGGTTGATCTGATGAAATATATCTGAAAACGCCGTATGCCGGGATTACGGGTACTGAGGCGAAGCCAAAATCCCAGTGGAAATAGAAATAGACTGAAGTATTTTTTTTTTTTCTTTCTCGCACCCAAAGCTGTTCTCGAGTTACCGACGCGCTGCGCCGGACAGGATAATTTGATAGGCGTATAAAAATTCATTCGCACCCCTCGACAAATCCGCGCGAAAATAGCGATTCCATGGGAGGGGGCCGAGGCATCCTTTTCACTGTCGCCCGGTGGAAAATCCTCGCGATGGTCAGACAAGATGGTCACGAGTGGCCTCGGGATCTGGGCCGGACAATGGGACGATCGCCTCAATTTTTTTTTCGACGTTATCTCATTTCCTTGGCGATGCTGCTCTTCGACGTCAACGAAAATAGGGGGACGAGCGGTGAGGTCGAAGGATGTGAAGAGAGAGAAAGAGACAGAAAGAGGCGAAAGAGACAGAAAGAGACAGAAAGAGGCGAAAGAGACAGAAAGTGAGAGACGAGGAGGAAGCGGCAATACGAGTGACCGCTTTTTTCGAATCGTTCATAAATAACGCATTAGGCCCCAAGCTATATGGAAGCGGGTAACACGGCCGGGGGGAAGGGGGGGGGGGGTGTGGAGGGGGGCTGAGCACTACGACCGCGCCGTCAGTCAGCCACGCTGATTGCTGCATTGACGACACGTGGCGCGGATCAATCCCCGATGGGCAGAGAGGCCGCGTGCCAGTATTTTCGCATCATCGACGCGACGAGGGATTCGCTTCTTCTTCTCTCGATTTTTTTTTTTTTTTTTTTTCGCTCTGCGCTACTTCGATTGTCGTGTACCACGCGGGTGCGCACAACACGACCGCGGCCCAAAGCCGATGAATTTGAGAGGAAAACCAAACACGCGACCGCGCACCGCCCATCCAGAAACCGGAGCCAACGTTTTTAAACATCCTGACAGACGTGATCGCTCGAGAGGATATAATGCTCCGAGGATTAGCCCCGGAGAATCGTCGCCGGGATATGAGGCTTGATGTACCAGCGCGTTTGCTTCATATTGACTGTGGCTATTGGTGTCTTCAATCCGATGAATGCAATCACAATCACTGACGAACGCTGAAACGAAATGTAAATTACTTATTTAAAAAAAAAACAAAAAAAATTTGGTGTTACGTTCAGCGCAAATTAGGCCCTGGCCAGGCCCTCCTAGACAGGAATTGGTCAGGCCCTCCTACACCCACAAAAATCGTTCTGATGGGATCTATAATTTATTTGGATCAAATAAAATTTATTTTATTGAAATAAAATTTATTTTATTCAAATAAAATTTATTTGAATAAAATAAATTTTATTCGAATAAATGTTTTTGCCAAGAAAGCCACGGCCGACGAGTTCGAAGCCTCTTGACTCGTCTTGATTAAATAAACCCCGAGAAGCTGTCGATCTTTCTTCTCCCGAACGAGAGATGAAAATGCTTCACCTCGTTACCCAACGCGCGGGGCTGTAATTCACTCAGCGCTTTAACGAAAATAATCAAGTCTCCTCGAGGACAAGGATTATCTCAGGACTTCTTGCTGCTTACCTGACTTGCCGCTCCCGAATAATACACGCGTACATCCCGCGACTCTAAGCTCGTACATTTTCCCTGATGTTCTCGTCGCCCTAAACGAATTGTCTGCTAGTTGGGATAACGAAGTGGTAGGCTTTCGACGTCGCTGCTGCTGCTGCTGCTGCTGCTGCTCCTGTTGAACGTTCCGCGAGCTCGCTCGGTAATTACCTCGGAACGAGGCGACTCCTAGCCGAATTAAAACGAGCCGGGGCTGCTCTAAGGAGATCCAAGTGCTGCGCGCGAGGCTGCGAGGATACCGCGAGAAACGCGGATGACTCAGAAGACGCGAGAACGGCGAACACGAGGAGGCAGAAGGGAGACGAGCGTTGAGCCGAGCGAGCTCTTGAGAAAATTCAAACGCGCGGGCTGATGCGGCGCAGGGACCCCGCCGGGGAGATATAGCCGAGTGCTGTGCGGGGCTGGCTAGTGATACTTTCCAGGAACGAGTAATTCGTTCGTCGAATGTCGGCTCCGAGCAACGGGAGGAAGCAACGGGTGGCGGGGGAACGCGGAGTGTAGGAACGTCGATAATGCGCGAGATGTATATAGCAGCCTGTAAGTGGGCCTGCAGTGGGCACAGGGGAGACCGGGGCGAGTTGGGTCGCGGAGGGATCGCGAGCGAAGATCGGTTGGAAATTTTCAGGGCGATTTTTAAGGCGCAGTAAAAAAATTATATTTATTGAGTAGGGTGTGTCTAAAAAATTCAAATATTCAAACATTAAAAAATTCAAAAAATTAAAAATTCAAAAATTCAGGAAATCTAGATTGTGAATTATTTCAATATTACATATTCTTTAATATAAATTATTTGTATATGGTGAGTCACCATATACAAATAATAAAAAATAAACAAAATTTTAGACACTTAAAAAAAATTAATTTTAGAAATTTTAGAAATTTAGGAGTTTAGAATTTAGGATTTTAGGAATTTTAGACATTTAGGAATTTCGAATTCAGGATTTTAGGAATTTTTGACATTTAGGAATATAAGATTTTAGAAATTTTAGGAATTTTAGGAATTTTAGGAATTTTAGAAATTTTAGGAATTTTAGAAATTTTAGAGATTTTAGTATTGAGCTTATGATAAATAAAATTGATAACTAAATGAAGAGAATTTAGTTGTTGGAATTCTTATTGTGGTTTCTCGTATTTTTATTTGATGACCCAGATGCAGAGATGCAGATCCATTTAGCCCCGGTCTAAGGTAAATACAGCACCGCACGGTAGGAGAGTCGAGGGAAGGGGCCGTTTTCTCTCTGGTAATTTTCATAAGACATAAAAGGTGCCTCCTGTCTTCTGGCGCGTTTTAGGCCTCGGCTCTCGATTTTAGAGTCTCGGTTCCGCTCGCGTGGCCACACGATTGTCCTCCACGACGCGCTGGGAGCCTCCGCGGTTTTCTTCTCGCGCTCTCCGCGCGCGGTCGGTCTTCCCATATATCCCTCGCCGCGCGAAGTATCGCCGATCGTTCGCGTATAAAATCCGTCAAACGATCGCTAAACCCCGCGCGCCGGGAGCTTCGAGGAAACCTTTATGATCGCTCTGCGCTCTCCATCCCTCCGGGGCTGCCGCGAAACGAGACGAGCGATACACGCGGAGATGCGTCTTTCGCACGATATTCCAAATATTTTGCATGTAATAGCGGGACGCGAGAGATACGTACGGACGGAGCGCGATTTCAGCTTGCGATTCCGGGACTCCGGGGAAAAATAAAGCTCGGGAGAAACTTGAGGAGAGAGATAAATCCGCGCGGGAAAATCAAACTGTCGAACGTTCGCACGGTTTTCAGTTGCCAATGTATTCCAAATTTCTGCATAATGATTTTTCGTTTTTGCTTCGCGTTACGTTGGGAAGGTTGAAATGGAAAACTTTGAACAAATTTTGACTGATCGTTGCGACGATTCTCACGGCTTCAGTCACGCAAGCATTTTTTCAAGTCTGCATAAAAAAAAAATAAAAACATAAAAAAGTTATAATAAAAATAAAAAATAAATATACTTTATAAATATTACTTTTTTTATTTTTTATTGTAATAAAATAAAAAATAAATATACTTCATAAATATTACTTTTATATTTTTTATTATAATAAAAATAAAAGATAAATATACTTCATAAATATTACTTTTATATTTTTTATTATAATAAAAATAAAAGATAAAAAAGTAATAGTAAAAATAAAAAATTTTAAAAAATATTCACGACTTCTGTCGTCGGTACTGGATGTTCGGGGATATTCGGGAGGGCATGAATCATAAAGCAGACGTCGCCAGATACGTGATTATATGGTGTCAATGGCGTATATATACACAGCGTTGCCCCCGCACTTTGCGCACGGTGGGGTATTATTAAACCCGACAATACATCGACGGTGTACCGGGGGGCGGCGGGGGGGACCGATCGGCGGGCTCTGCGGCTGGCCCATGGGGTCGAAATTCGACTCCCATGCATCATAATAGAGACGCGTGCAAGCTTCGGTCTGCCATTTAAGCGTCCTGTAATTATATGCCTCTCTTGCCACCGAGCCCTTAGCGATATACTACGTACACCGTATATTCGTCTCCCCGTCTCTTTCCTTCTCGATACCCCGCGTATCGAACTTCGCGTTCCCTCAACACGCCCCCCCCTTCACCCGCATAACCGAATTATTTTCCATTAGTCGTGTGACTTTTCGCGGTTCCACCTCGCCGAACCCACGAACAGTCGGTGAACGAATGGTCGAATAATAAAACGCGATTAAAATAATTGGGCGAAAATTACCAATCGTTTTAATTTTTTTTTTAATTTTTTTTTTTTTTTTTGTAATGGGGGAAAAAATCGTGAAGAACGCAAGAAGTACGTTTTTCGCGAAAAAAAAAATTTCGATTTCGCCAAGTTTGATAACCCTATCCGATGGGAAATTACCCGCTGATTCCGAAAAGTACCGTTGTTTGCCCGAAAAATAAAAAATTCGATGAGAAAAAGGCGAAAAATGATTTTTCACTTTTTTCCAAATTTTTGCACTTCACTAAAATCGAGGTTACTTTTTTTTGGCTCAGTCGATTTAGGATTTTCTTTCTTTGTTCGAAAGAAAACTGAATAACGAAGAGAATGCCGCAAGGCGGAACGCGATATCTTGATTTCTAAATTTTTCACAGAATTTTAAAGTTGAGCCCTCAAAAATCGCAAATTTTTCAAAGGGGTACCCCTTGCGTTTTTTGCGAAAAAAAAAATTTTCGATTTCGCCAAGTTTGATAACCCTATCCGATGGGAAATTTCCCGCTGGTTCCAAAAAGCACCTTTTTTTGCACGAAAAATAAAAAATTCGATGAGAAAAAGGCGAAAAATGATTTTTCACTTTTTTCCAAATTTTGGCACTTCACTAAAATCGAGGTTACTTTTTTTTGGCTCAGTCGATTTAGGATTTTCTTTCTTTGTTCGAAAGAAAACTGAATAACGAAGAGAATGCCGCAAGGCGGAACGCGATATCTTGATTTCTAAATTTTTCACAGAATTTTAAAGTTGAGCCCTCAAAAATCGCAAATTTTTCAAAGGGGTACCCCTTGCGTTTTTTGCGAAAAAAAAAATTTTCGATTTCGCCAAGTTTGATAACCCTATCCGATGGGAAATTTCCCGCTGGTTCCAAAAAGCACCTTTGTTTGCCCGAAAAATAAAAAATTCGATGAGAAAAAGGCGAAAAATGATTTTTCACTTTTTTCCAAATTTTGACACTTCACTAAAATCCAGGTTACTTTTTTTTGGCTCAGCCGATTCCGGATTTTCTTTCTTCGTTCAAAAGACAATTGAATAACGAAGAGAATGCCGTAAAGCGGAAATCGATATCTTGATTTCTGAATTTTTTACCGAATTTTGAAAACGAACCTTAAAAAATCACAAATTTTTCAAAGGGTCGCGTAATAAGGTCTGGTTTTTTTTTAAATATTATATCAGATATCACCTACTCACGATTTCACTTGTATCTCTGCCCACTTGGATTAGTTTGCACGTGACTTATTATTACGAGGCCGCTCGGCGCGTTGCAAAATCGTCGATAATTATCGTCCGGGGAAAATTAAGTATCGACCGTCGGCTCGCGCGCGCCGATCGGCTTCGCGTTCTCCGTCGCTTTCGTCGTCGAGGAAGTGCGGCGAGTGCGGCGTGCGAGTCGTGGAGGCATAACTCGCGCGGCCACGACATAACAGGGGCTCGTAAGTTACACTTACGTATCGGATTAGCGCTCTCGAGTCGTTTCGCGAGCCAATTATCCGCGTCAGGCCTGTGGCCAACGTCGGGCACTCCAACCAAACGGCGAGCACGTGCCTCGTTGCACGTGGTGCAAATCTCGCGTGTGTAATTCACTGTTATTATTAATTCGGACGTAATAGTCAATGATAAATAATAATCGCTCCGGATTATCTTTGGTCGTCTTTCGTTGTTATTTGACAACGAAAATCCGCCGCGCGCTGAAATACAACGAAACGCTGTTTATTCTTTTAAATTTCCTCACCATATTGATAACTATCAATATCGTATTTTATGCTAAAAAATGTATAAGTAAAATAAAAATGATATTAATTAAAAAAAAAAATTTAAGGAACTGTTTTTTTTTTTTTTTTTTTTTTTTTTTTTTTTTTTTTTTTTTCAAATAAATATTCAGATGTTTAAAAAAATATATAAATAAAATAAAAATGATATTTGTTTTTAAAAATCAATATGTTGCTTAAAAAAATATAACTAAAATTTAACTAAATATCGGAATATTCATATGAAAAAAAAGTTGCTTAAAAAAAATTTTGATTTTTTTTTATAAACATAATTTTCAGTTTATTTATAAATATATTTTTTTTAGTAAATAATACGGCGCAAAAAAATTGTAAAAATGTCGCAGGTAGTCAATGAATAAATCAATTGAGTAGAAAAAAATAATCCGCGCGTACCAACAGCGGCAAATTAGCGCGCCGTCTCCGCCACCCCGCGCGTCACGCGCCGCGACGACTCCTCAGCACTTTTTTTCCGCCGACGTCACGCCCGGCGCCTCGAATGATACGTTCGGTCGACAGTTATTAATTGATATAAAAGTGATGCCGCGATGCACGTGCAACGAGCTCTCTCTCTCGCGCGTGGCCCCCGAGCGCATTTTAATCGACTTATCGAGGCGTCGAATGGCTTTCATTCATTAATTCATGAACTCGGCCGCGGTGTGATTAATTGCCCGGAAAACGAGAGCGATAATGGCGAATCTCTTACGGGCGTCGTGCCCGTCCACAAGATAACGGTTACCTGTTGCCCCTTCCTATATACAAATCGAGATACTTTATCGTCATTATTATTATTATTATTATTATCGTCATTATTATTAATATGACCGTCGTTATTATTATTATTATCGTCGTTATCATTATTATTATTATTATGATCGAAAAATGCAAGCCGATCGCTCCAGATTCGCGTATCGCTGATTCACTCGGCGCAATCTCGCTTATCGCCCCGGAATTCCGCATACTGCAAACACGCTGCAGGTTCGCCTCGTTTTTTTTTTTTTTTTTCTCATCATAACGCGGATCGAAATTTCGTTTGTATACAGAATTATCGTTATACAAATGACGACGTATGTATACTGTGTATATAAATGGCGGTGGAACGTCGAGTTTTCGATGGCAAAACGCCTCGGAATACAGAATTATCAGTATACAAATGACGACGTATGTATACTGTGTATATAATTGGCGGTAGAACGCCGAGTTTTTCGATGGCAAAACGCCTCATTATTCGGTGCCACGATCAACACGCGCCAGTGGCGAGAGAGAGAGAGAGATAACGACTACTCCGGATACGCAATAATATCGACCTAAATAGAGTCGCGTTATGCGCGCAAAAGGAACACAACGCGCGCTATATAACAGGGGGGATGATTCACCGCGTTGCGGTTGCAGTGAGACGACGACGACGCGCAGTAACTTATTCAACGCGACCCAATAATACTCGAGAGGCAGAGAGCAGAGCGCATCGTCGTCGATAACGCTGAAGCGGCTGTTTATCTTCGTCTTTTTAATCACGATAAAAAAAATCTGTACGACGCTTCGGAGGCGACCGATGTGTTTGTATATATTTATATATATATTTATATATGTGTAGCACACGCACTTGGGTGTCGAGTGTGTAAACTTTGTGTACACAGGTGTAACGCACACCGCGGCGCGGAGTAACGCGAGACTCGCTCGTTGACTCGGCGCTGCTGCTGGGTTACAAGGTGTGTCGCCCGACTCACGGGCGTAAGACGGAAGCGGGGAGATTCGAAGTCGCGGTGAGAGCGACGAAGACGCCCGCAGAGCCGCACACACACACGTCGTGGCAACCCGCGCACGCTAGACGGCGTGACGCCGGGCTCTTTATTGCCACGCTTTTTTTTCTCACTCGCTCGCTCGCTATCGGAGCGCGCGGCGACCGGCGAGGCCGATAATGTGATTCATTGCCGCGACGCTCTCGTTGCCAACGAGACGGGCGACAATATATTTCGACAATGTAGCTATTTGTTTTTGGACTGGTTATTTTTTTTTTTTTTTTTTTTTAATCGTGCGGCTGGAGTGATTCAAAATTTGGTGGGTCGAGAGACGAAATTGGGGGTGAATTTGGGGCAGTACGATACAAATAGTGACTGTGATTGAGGGAGAATTTAATTTTTGAAAAATTGGTAAATCACAAAAAAAAATATTTTTTTTTTGTTACTTCTAATTATAAGCAAATCATTTTGATTTATTTTTCTTGTTTTTCTTCGATGAAACCCGATCTCTTTCTTCCCCCTGAATCACAGAGATTAATCCCAGTGCCAATTGTCACGTACACCCACCGCGTTTGACGTTGCACTTTGATTAATTCAACGTGCTGTATCGAGTTTCCACGATTAGTCGGGCGCAACAACAGCGACTCACCTACGCAGTGGACGTGACGGAGTCACGAGATGACAACTCGAGATCGATCCAAGTTCGCGGGTCGAATAATTATTTCTCAGCCCAACATTTTTTTTTTTTTTTTTCATTTTTCTTCTGATCCAAAATAACAAATTCGTAGCCTGAAAAATTAATTTTATATAAAATACTATAAAATTAATCAGTCGCGTTTTTTTTAGCTCGCACGAGACTCTATTCTATAATCTCTATTCTATAACGAGACTCTATATCTGTAATTATTTCTCAGCCCAACATTTTTTTTTTGTTTTTTTTTTTCATTTTTCTTCTGATCCAAAATAACAAATTCGTAGCCTGAAAAATTAATTTTATATAAAATACTATAAAATGAATCAGTCGCGTTTTTTTAGCTCGCACGAGACTCGTGAGAAAAATCGCGAAGTCTCGGTTTACTATTTGGCGTGGAAAAAGGGACAATGGGTGCAAAATCGGCGGCTCATTAGGATCAACCTCGCCCACTTTTTGCTTCCACTCGGATCGTCGCACGCGCGCTTCCTGAATTTTTGGTAACAAGGCGAAGCCCTCGGGTCACTCGTTATTATATTCATATTCAGTGGCTCCGGGGGTCGCGCGCCGGTTATTCGTTAATATTTCACGGGCGACTTGCGCGAAACCGATAAAGGGCAAACCACAAAGTGCGCGACACGCGCGACGTTTTAGCGCTCACACGAAGCGTCGCATTGTTCTTTTGGACGCGCGGGGCACAAATCGGCCGGATCGAGCCGGCGAATTAACCCTTTAGTGAATCAGTCTCTCGTCGCGCGGTGTCTGCCGCCACGGCCGCGTTACACTCGGAGCTCTCTCGTCGTGTAAAGGAGACCTTTGAGGTGTACCAAAGGACTCTCGTAATTATTATGGAACCGCTTCGACGGAGGGCTCGCCATTATATCCTGAAGAGAATAATCGTAGCGAAGTAACTAATTTTGTGCTCACCTCAAGGGCTCCCCCCGCACGGTTTCGTCAGGTCGATCCGCGAGTCGTTTCTCTCGACCAGACGGCGAAATCCGCGGTTTCAAAAAATTCGACGGAATCCTGAAAAAAAATTCATACGTAATTAGAAAAATTAATTAATCATTTACATTAAAAAAAAAAACATTTTTTCACCTGTTCGCATTCGCTGGAATTTTTGAGCGCAAGAATTTTACTTTTATTTTTTATGGGAATTCCGCTGTTTCAAAAAAATCGACGAAATTCTGAAAAAAAAATTCATACGTATTCAGAAAAATTAATGAATCATCTCCATAAAAAAAAACATTTTTTCACCTGTCCGCATTCGCCGGACTTTTTGAGCACAAGAATTTTACTTTTATTTTTTTATGGGAAATCCGCTGTTTCAAAAAATTCGACGAAATCCTGAAAAAAAATTCATGCCTAATTAGAAAAATTACTGAATCATTTAAAAAATAAAAAAAAGAATGTATGTATTTCGCATCCGACGAAAGTTTCATGCACAAAAATATTATTTCTATTTTTTTAATCTTCACGATCTCGAAATCGCGGTCGGAGCAAAATGGTAAACAGTCGAAAGGCAAAATCAAAATCAAATGCGGCGTATAAGCCCCTTGGCTCGATGGCGAAGATTAAACAGAGAGAGAGAGAGAGAGAGAGAGACACAGAGATCGAGTCACGCCCGGAGGATTAAAGCGCGCCGCGAATGTATGCAAATAGAAATGTAATCTGGTGTCAGCGGCCCGAGCAATAATGTCAATCAAACGCACTGGTGGCCGAAAGCCAACAATGGGGAACTGCGACGACGGCGACAGAGCGAAGCCGCTCCCGCGGTCCTTCCTACGTACACGCGGTGCGCGGACGCTGCAACCGCGCGGCCCACGGCGAATATGCAGTATGTAAATGTTGTCATATCAATGGGGATCTGCATATGGATGCAACGGGAGATACCGAGCGCGCGACACGCGAATGCGCGACTCTCGTCGCGACATGTGCACAGTTAGCTCTCGTGTTTTCGCTCCCCGCGTGTTTTCCACCGCCTACAAACCCCCCACCGACCCTTCTGTCCTTCTGTGTCTCTCGCTCTGTGCGCTCTCCTCGGCCTCTCGACTCTCGACGCTTTCGCCCCCCACAAGCGACCCGGATTTTTTTTTTTTTACATCCGGATACTCGACGCCGATGACGCGAGACTCATGCTGATTTTTCGTACACCGGCTGCGGCGAAAAGTCACGCGCGGGGCTGGAGGTGAGGCTGGAGCTGCAGGCTGATTCGGTGACTCGGGAGAAAAAAATTGAAACAAGAGGGACTTGTTTTTATTTTTTTTTTTTTTTCGATCGGTGCTGAGCGACTGATCAACGAGCTTTTGGTTTTTATTGTTTTGCTGTCTTGTTTAATAACGTCGTAACCCCCCCTGGAAATAAAGACATTTTTTTATGTCTGATATAAAATCATTAAAGTATATTCGCTGGATATATAAAATAAATATAAAGTCCTGAATATATTTTAATAATCTTAAATATATTCTAATGATCGTGACTATATTTTATAATAATCTTGAATATATTTTAGAATAATCTTGAATATATTTAAAAATAATCTTGAATATATTCTAATAATCTTGAATTTTTTATAATAATCTTGAATATATTCTAATAATCTTGAATATATTTTATTTCCACAGGGAAATTTATAAATTTTGATTACACTTACATTTCCATACGGGACAACCGGTACGAAATCTCGTCAAGGGAATCGAGCGGTGCCGGGATATTGATTGTTCTTGACCACGAATAAGCAAATCCCTTAGCAGTTACACCTGATGAGATGGTCAGTCATGCACGAAGCGATATCTCTAATCCGCAATCAGAACCCGTGCACCTTGCGGTTAATGAGCATCGAGCGCGCCGCGCGGCGCCCTTCCTGGCTGCACCACCAGGCCCTGTTCTATATGTAGTACGACAATCTGCAGTAGGTGCGGGGTTGATTGGTTCGCGGTTGCTCGACCCCTCGGTAATGAGCTCTCCAGATGTTACGTCTCAGGATACCCACCAATGTCGCCGCGCTTCCTCCTCCGGTGTGACTCCCAAACATCACTCTCTCTCCTCCCCGCCCACGGCGATCCGCCGCTTCAACGCTCGGCCGAGATATCACCGCGCTTCCGATTCTGGGTTAAACAGGTGCCACACCCTCGCCGGCCTCCCACGAACGCCTGGAAACATTTGGTCGGTAACGCGTGTGCTGCGAGCATAGATTAACTGTAATCGCTGATTCGATTGTCAGCTACGCGATTTGATGGTGATAATTTTGTAGACACTCGAGATTATATTTTAGATTATGTTTTATAGATTTGGTGAGGTGGAAATACCTAGAATTAAATCCGACAGGATCTTCAAGTGTATTTTTTAATTTTTCAATTTTTGTTTTCGCATTTCACTCTGTCTTCAAGTGTATTTTTATTTTTTAAATTATTATTTCACATTTCTCCCCGTCTTCAATTTTTTAATTTGTTATTTCGCATTTTTCCCCGTCTTCAAGTATATTTTTAAATTAAAAAATTATTATTTCGTATTTTTCTCCATCTTCAATTATATTTTTTAATTTTTTGAAATTATTATTTCGTATTTTTCTCCACCTTCAAATATATTTTTCAATTTTTTTAATTATTATTTCGCATTTCCCTCCGTCTTCAAGTATATTTTAAATGTTAAGGAGAGTGAAGGATCGAAGCGGGAAATAAATTGTACAAAGTGTTTATACAGCGTTCGGCGTGTGTCAAATTTATTCGTTAGAAAAAAAAAGAGAGTCAAGTACAATAATAATCGCGATGGGCCTAGCCATCGGCGCGACTTTAATCGACGTATAATAACGTTACGATATTCATAACTATATAAAAGTGAAAAAATCTGTACAATGAAAGACATGCGGGTAGCGGAGAGATGCCTCTGTCCGTTAATCTTTGTATCTCGCAAATCGCATGGTGGGAGGGGGAATTTTCATCTCTTCCTACATCTCGATAAACCGCTCTGCGGATGAGGCTCGTGTTTTTCGTTTTTTTTCTTTTTTTTTCATACTTTTTTATATTGCAGCCTCGCGCGCTCACAGCACCCGAGCGATTCGAAATAACGCACATCGACGAGGACAGCAGACGCGAAACGATCGTCGTATGGAAAATTACGTAGAGAAAAAATATGCAATCGATGAAAATTATACGCACGATTATCTATCTCGTTTACAATTGTGTAATAAAAATAATATATATATATAATATACTGGTAATAATACAAATCCTCGTAGCAGTAAAAATGTAAAAAAAAAATGAACGAAAACATTCATCATGGATTCAATAAAATTAATAACATGAGAATATTCGTCATAAAATAAAATAAAAGTAGCAATAACGTATGGTCTGTAGTGACTTAATTAACACAGCATCGTATGATTAGGTTCTGCGGGTTCGCGACACGACGCTCTGCCATTTGAAAATCCCAGCCAGGATCGGCGCCAGAGGTAAAAAAATCGCTCTTCACATTTGTCAAGGTTTTCGTGATTATTATTGCCGTTGTGTATTTTTCTTTTTTTTTCGGCTGAGGTTTGCCAATCGAATCGACGACCGGATCAAGCAGAGCGAAGACACGAGACGACCGAATTCACGTGACTTCGCGAAGGGAATTTTGTGACAGAGGAGAATAAAATTGGAGTGAGATGAAAATGAAAAAAAGCTACGCTTCGGATCCCATCTGACGAATCCGAGGATCAGAATTGGGGACAGTGAATACACGATAATTATTATGAGTACAGAGTTTTCTCGCGAAACATCCCGTTCACTTTTCTATTTTTCCTATAAATGCGCTTTTTTTTCTTCTTCACACAGCGTTTCATTATTTAGGCCGGCACAGAACGACTAAGCAACTAAAACGGACGTTCGCATTGTTTTACCGGTGTGAGGGGAATGACATAATACATGACACAGAGATCTATAAAAAAAAATGATAAAAATAAAAAACAAAAAAAAATTTATAAAAAAAAAATAAAAATAATAATAAAAATAAAAATAAAAAAATAAAAACAGATACGAATGATGAACGCGAAAATAGGGATAGAGAAGCAGCGATGAAAGAACGAAAAAATCATTATCACACCTCGCGCTCATCTGGGAACAGCGATGGACCGTTTTGCAAATATATCACGTGACCGCCGTTGTCTCGATCAATTATTTCGTGGACGATAGACGTAGAAACAGGAGTAAAAGCGACAAAGGACAGACGGAATCCGCGCGGGAATGCCGAGCTCGTGTGCACCGCGTCCAAAAGCTCGCAAATATCGTTCTCTCCCTCGTTATATTTGGTCACTTCTTTGGATTGGTCAGCTGGACGAAAAAATTTCGTTTCGATATAAATATTATCTCCCCCCACCCCTCCATTCTCTATACATATACACGACTCTTAATATCATTTATACGTATTTTAATTCATTGTCGTTTCCCTCTATTTTTTTTTTTTTTTTTGGTTCTTTTGGAAAGTTTGAAACAAGAGCTACGTTTGCAAAAATAGTGCAGGAAAAATTTGCGCGGCGTTACGTTCGAAGTCCAGACTTTATCACAATGTATGTTGCGAGCTTTGGCGCGACGACACGAGTGCAATTTTCCTGGGCGCAGAAATTGAGCATTTTTCAACCGTTCGCCAATCGCGTATTTCATAAACTCGAAATGTCGATTCCACGTCGTACGAAACACGGCGGTCTATGGCCTATGGGACACTTGGCTGCGGACACAATTCGTTCGTTCAGAGTCGTTTATTCACTTTTGCGTTTTACTGATTACACACGGGAGAAACAGCGGGGACAGACAGTAGAATGGCAGAGGCAGACATATGCGGAGAACGGAGAAACGGAAAGAGACGTCGAAGCCTCGACTCTGATCGCACAGTGAAAATTAATCACGGTTGGCACCATTATTTTTTATCTGGAGGAATCGATTTACACGCCTCGGGAAAAAGTCCCTAATCATAGTTCTCTACGTTTATGTTACACAATTGGAAAACACATATACATTTGTTGCGCCTCCAAAGCCCCTTCGATGGCTCCAATCGAGCTTTCTCCATTTCTTTTTTAATTGTGTTCAAACGTCACCAATATTTGGTTCCGGATATCGTTGTGGGTACTCAAAATGATCAGCAGAAAATTCTGAATCTACTCACATCATTTTTTTTTTACGTTTAAGGTTCACCAATTTTTACGCCAAAAAAACATTTAAAATGCATTTTTGGTTTCAATTTTTCGTCCAAAGTTCATTGGGCAGATCAATTTTTGTCCATCGAAGGGGTTAATGGCAAACTTGGACAGCTTGAGCAAACTCAAAATTTCATTAGACTTTAAATATGCACGATTACATCGTTTTTAGCATAAACTTTTTTGCTCCTTACTCCTCGCTCTAGTCGCCAATATCTTCTTTTTTCTTTAAGGGGTTGTAGGTACGGATGTTTGTGTCAGTGTTTCTCCTTTTTATTGCTCACGCGCAATTGGATTGTGCAGAAAAAAAGAAAAAGAATATCAAATATATGTTCTACGACGTACTACAATAATTTATTACTGGTAGAAAAAAAATCTTACAAAACAGCGTCTCAACGATTAGTTGGATCGTCGTCGACAATGGATTATATATCACTTCGGACGGTCTTTGTGGGCGCTTTTCGTCGTCATCATTTTTTCGTTTTATCGCAAATATCGATTCTCTCGCATCGGTGTTTATCAATATTTATATATATATATAATTTAGTGAAACAAAAACGTTTGACGATTCTCCATAGCCAACCGTATCGGATGTCACCAGTACGGCGTTTCAAAGCATACAAAAAAAAGAGAGAGACAGATAGAGAGGGAGAATGTGAGTGGTAAAAGTACAAGATCATAAATGCCTCGAAATAGAATAAACAAAGAGTATCGAAACAAAAAAAAAACGGTACGCAGAGAAGGAAAAACAGGCAACCTCGTTCTTAGAAAATATTCATCGTAAAAAAAAATCTCAATGCTTGGTCCGGTAAAGACTAGTCGATTACCGCTTTAGTGCCGGAATTAATCTGACCCTTATTCGTATGCGACAGTACGATAATAATTCATAGGTTTAATGGTCGTAATAAGAATCGTATGCAAATAATAATATAATAATAATAATAATAATGATAATAATAATAATAATAAATCGTAATTCAATACAATAATAATAATAATAATAATAATAATAATAATAATAATATAATAATGATAATAATAATAATAAACTAACTATTATACATAATCAACGCAATATCGACAAATATATTTTATGTGAGGTGGTCGGAGAGTTCGATGATTTTCGATTTACAGGATGAGAGACGGAAGATTTATCGAAAATAAGGAGTGAATTTATTGGCCCAACTGAGGCAGTGAAAAATGTTAGGAAGAATTTTTTTTTTTTACTCTCCCTAATTTTATCATCAAGCGGCGGAAAGTCCGATAAATCGAGAATCACCGGGTTTGTTTAACTCGCCTCGTAATGGATGCTTCCAGGAGATCATTTGAAATTGTGTGTCTGTGAATTAAAGTATATCGGTGTTTACAATTACAAAATAAACTCGCGCGTGAAAATCAACTGATAAGCACGACGATAAATGCGCATATGTGTTTTGTGTTGTGTGTGTTTCTGTTTATGTGTATTTCGTGTACGATTCTCTTACAAGTTGTCACGTATATATATTTTTTTTCGAGGACAGAGAGGGCCTCCCGAATTAATTCGGAAGGACGTTTGCGCTGCTCGTTGGTTGCGGGGACGGGGGGAGAGCGGGATTACAATATTCATATATGATTAATCGTTTCTATAATTAGAATATTTATTAATAATTACGAGATCACAGTGACGCTTTGACGCGCGGGGATCTTGGGTGAGCGGGCTGCAGCGTCTATTTTACGGGGCCCAACGTCCGTGGCCGTCGGTCTGTCCAACCACTCGGAATTCAAGGGAGTCGAGTAATTTTTAAAATTGTTTTGTCATTTTTTTTTTTTTTTTTTTTTTTTTTGACACTCGTTTGACACAACCGAACATTTTAGCAGCGACGGACGAGACGAAAACGGCTCAGCCTGCTCACCACGATCCACATAGTCACAGTTACAGCTTATGTTCCACCTTATTTTTTTCTCGTCCTACAAAACACGTAGTCCTCATCATCCTCGTCGTCCAAAAACACCGTCGCGCCTCAATCGTCCACACGACGACGAGACGATAAAACTACGCTTTTTTTTGTTTCATCCCCAAAAAACGCGAACTCGCGATGGAACCGAAAGAAACAAAAGAAAAAAAAAATATCTCATTACTTTCGTCGACTCGTGCGCCTCGCGGGCGGCTCCTCTTCACTTTTTTCTTTCACGAAAATGCTCAAACAAGTTCACGGTATCACGGAAACGTACCGTTTAAAATATACACTGATTGATATATATATCCATTTATGTATATATATATAATATATATTTATTTATTTATTTATTTATTTATTTATATATTTTATGTGTGTGCGCGCGCCTTCCAATATGTATACATATATATTTCGTTTATTCGGTAATTATTACGTTTTCAATATGGCTGACTACTAGCTAAAAAATGTTCCTACAAACACTTACGGGTTTCTAGCTGTCCGCGTTGAAAGAAAAAAAAATTAATGAAAATTCGAACGAAGGAACTGCGCTGACGAAAGAAGAAGATCGTCGCGGAACGAAAATGACGTCAGCTTTCCTTGTTCCTTCACTCGTCTCGTCTTCTTTGCTCGTCGCCTTATAAATGCGTACGGTATCTCATGTGTAAAGCGGATATTTACATGCGTTTCTGGTTATAATCACGATTCTCTTTTCGATCGGAACACTCAATGCGCGGACAACGAGAGTTTGCCCCGTTTTATTATTTTTTTTAAGACGCGTTATATCTTCAATGTGGGTTTTTTTTTCCTTTAATTCTCTTTTATTCACTCACAAAAAGCTCGCGTCTTCTCGTTTGGCGCGAGAAATATTATAATATTTCACTGTTAAAAAAGATTGGAAGTTTTTACACATAAACTGGCGAATTAAATGCAATCCACAGTTGTGAAATAGAATTAATGTACTTTTGTAATAAAAATACAGCAAATCATAAAAATCGAGGGACTTTTGCACCAAAAGTAAAGTAAATAATAAACATGACTGTGCCATACATTAATTTTGGATTGCATTAGTATATTAAATTTAGTATACTCAGTTTATGCACAAAAACTTCCAATACTGAACGTTGAATTTCGAGTTGATTTCTTTTTTTACAGTGTCGTCGTGGGCGCGCGAGACGAGAAGACGGAATTGATCGCGCTCACCGACGGGGAAGATCGAACGGTCGGTCGAGGGCGTTCGACCGCGAAAACCCTCGATCACCGCGGAAGAAAACTATAGACGGACGAAAAGAAGAAGAAATCGTCGCCGCGCTGGAGAGACCACGAGAGATTACGGCGAGAGAGGAGAAGAGAGAGAAAGAGAGAAAGAAGACAGACGGAAATTAAAGAGAGTGTCGGCGATGCCGTCGAGCTGAAAGTCATCGTCCCGAGTTCTCCGCCTCGCGGTGAGACACGAATGGCAGTTGCTTTTTCATACCGATTATTATTATTATTATTATTTTCCTTTTTTGTTTCGTTTCGTTCATCGCGGTATAGTACGAGGAATAGTTCCGAAGTTATTAACCTCGTCGAGCGGAATACAAGACGTTATTATATTACCTAAATAAATACTATTTTTTCTTTACATACTGGGAATACTTATTACAGACGAGTTTACGATGTACTTATATGTCGATGCGAATGGGAATTCAATTGGTCAAACGAAACACACGTGTTTTTTTTTTTTTTTTGTCAAGTGAACAGAGAGAGAGATTTTTCCTTCGAGTTGGGAAACAAAAAATCGAGAGTGAAAACTGAATCGGGGGGTCGGGGAAAAACTAGAACATAACGAGTATCCGGAGAGGAGGAAGTGAGAGACGAAGAATGAAAGTATCAAATAAAGCAAAACGTTTCGAGCGGTGAGTACGAAAGGAGACAAAGAAAAGCTTGTCGGACAGAACGGAAAAGCGTGGTCGTCCAGTAACAGGGGCGAGGGGAGGACGCCATCTCCAAAGTGTTTAATTATTACGCGCGGACGAGGGCGTCACTAAGAGCTAAGCTACCGGAGATCATTTGAAAACTGTCCACAGGCCTCGCGGCGAGCCAATCAAGATGCCGCGTACCTGGATATTTTATATATCAATTATCTACTGTAATTATTTTATTAGAACGAAAAAAAAAAAAAAAAACGAACACCTCGACTTACTAGTGATGCGCATTATTTTTTGTCGTTTTCGCTTTTTTTTTGTCGTTTTTTTTTTGTGTTTAGTTTTAGTTACCTTTAGTTTTTAATCGTTTCCTATATAGATACACGTTTACTTCCTGCGTTCTCGCGATCCGCAATTTTCACCGCCTTCGATTCCTACTTTTTCCTCCGCTTCCCTCTACCTTTTTTTGGAATTCATTATCGCAGTCTGTCGGGCTGATCGTCGAATGGACCGTTTTTTTTTCGCTTTCTTCCTCTCATTCGATGCTCGTTGATCAAAACAAAACGGGGGACTTTGGTCAAATTGAGATTTTTTTTTTCGTCGCTTTTATCGGTTATATTTAGGTTGCTTATTTTTTTGTTTTTTTTTTTGCTTTTTTTTCTTTGCTTCTTCGATGCATAGAGTCAACGATCGGCCGGACGAGCGACGATCTCGGCACGCGAGCGTTTTTATATCGTCTCGGGGGAGCGAAAATCGTCGCCGTCCTCTCTCCCATTTATCACACCTTAATAAACACTGCCTACGGTTACACCTTAATTCCTCTTTGTTTATCCTTTAATGAGATCATCGTTTGATTATTCGGTTAAGTCCTCTTTGGATCTCGTCCTTAGCCCCCTCCGTCGAACCTCCCTCTCTTCGCCTATTTATACATAAAAATCATCTCGTTGCCGGTGTTTCTTTTTTTTCTTCCCTTTTCCTTTTTTTTGCGCCCTCAAACCCAAATATCCGCTCCGAAAAATAATACTCTCGATGCTCGCCGATCGAGACGTCAAAAGCGCGACCGACGATGTGAAAGAAAGAGACCAACGATCGAGACAAAGACGATCCACGATTCGAAGCTTCGCTTCGCTTCGTCGCAGCTTACAGCATTTTTTTTTTTTTCTAAATTTCATTTCGTCGTTTACTCGCGATAGTCGAGAGCGAAAAAATTCGTCGTTGTCGCCGCGTTGTTTTTCACATATTTTAACGTTTACGCTTATCATTGTTGTTCTTTTTTTAATTTTTTTCGCGACGCTGATCCTCTGACCTTTTTTGTCGAAGACGTGGATGCTCCTCTTTCTTTCTCTCTCTCGAATTTCTCTCTCTCCCTTTCTCGCTCGCTCCGATGATGATGATGATGATGAAGAATCGTCGTCTCGCGATCCTCTTGCTGTGTGCGTTTTTTTTCTTTTTTTTTTCTTTTTCAACGTGAAGTCAGCGCGTGCTGCATCGCCGGGAACGCGTCGGTTATACACGGCGATCGACCAACGGCAACGAGGCTGCGTCGCCGGACTGGCGGCTTGACCGGCTCCAACAATCGATCGACTATCACGGATCGCAAGCGCCGTTGCGACGCTTGCTTCTCCGGGCGATTCTCTATCGCAGACGCGACACCAGCCGCCAGCCGAGGTAGAGAGCCACCGTCGTCCAGAGGGTCTCTCGCAGCGGGGCCGGAATGAGCAGAGAGAGAATACTGTCCGTCGACGACGGCGCGCTCGGGGTCGTCGCGCCCGGGAAACTCGCGCCGATGAACGGCAGCCTGGACTTCTCCACTTCGGCGTCCTGCAACAAATTAAATTACAAAAATCTTTAGTATTTTTCTTTAAAAAAATAAAAAATAAAACGTGGCTCCAAAAAAATATTTGACTGCTCGTTACAACCGGGAGAAGGGTTATAAAAAAAATTGAGGGAACTAAAAAAAATCTATTTTTCAAATTACTATATCTTTAGTATTTTTCTTATAAAAAAAAAAGAAACGTAGCTCTAAAAAAAAAATCGACTGCTCGTCACGACTGTGAGATGCGATATAAAAAAATTGAGGGAACTAAAAAAAAATCTATTTTTCAAATTACTACATCTTTAGTATTTTTCTTATAAAAAAAAAGAAACGTAGCTCCAAAAAAATATTCGTCTGCCCGTCACAACCGTGAGATGCAACATTAAAAAAATTGAGGGACCCAAAAAAAGAAATCTATTTTCAAACCGACTATCTCGATCAACAAAATATTTCATTCGCCACCGACACCCGTTAATTCAATTGATTTAAGCCATCTCGCTTCCTCACCATAAGAACACATTTATATTTATCACCCTTCGGCTTTCCCGGATGTCCGATTTTTCGCGGGGGAATTTCGCGCCGATGATCAAGAGGAGGAAGAAGCCGCGGTTGCTCCGCCATCCAGGCAATTAATAGCAAGATCCCAAAGAGCGTAATTCTTTGTCCGCGGCGTTTGGTGCGAGGACGACGACGGCTTTCACGCTCGCGATACGCGAGGCACTCAATTCGCACGACTTCCGATTCCCGTTTCGGCTTAATCCGTGAGGCCGCCGTGATAATAAACGGGAAAAGTCCAATCTTCGTGGTTCGCCCTTTATGGTCCCCAAAAGTAATACGCAGCCCCGAGGAGACGTTCCGGCCACCCCCCCGTCTCGGAAAACATTCGGTCCGGTCACACCGTATATATACACAGAGACGCTAACGCGTCGCCGAGGGAAGAGATTATCGGGCGTGCAACAATCGCATCGGGAGGGAGGGAGGAAAAAAAAAAAACACGTCACATTAAGAGAGAATTATGGGACGGCCGGGATGGAAGTTGCTCTCCTCGCGTTGTCAATTAATCGTCCCGCTTCCCGCGGCTCCGTGTCCGACAACCGCCACATTTATTTCCCCATCTTCATTCCGACCCACCGGCCGCCCTTATAAATATAAATCGTCCTCGCAGAGCTCGCCGTATCTTTTATCAATAATAGAAAATATGCCTCACGCTCTCCTCGGAGGCCGATAAAATACCCGATTCGACTCTCTATTACCGCGCACGAAATTAAATGAACCCGCGCACTTTTTTTTTCTTTTTTTTTTTCTTCTTTGCTTTGCCGCACACGATAATCGCTACGCTTTTGCCCGTTTGGTCGCGGATACTTTGAGCGATTTTATTTGCGGGTTACAATATAAGTGGCGAATGAAAACAAATGTAATTCAGCCAGGTGGTTCGCGTCGTTACCGTTGGGAATAATAATGACGACTGGAGGAAAGTCGAACAACGGTGAATTCGGTCTAAATGATCGGCGATTTTTTTTTTTTTTTTTTTTTGGCTATGTGAAATACCGATCGGCGCAAAACCGGAAAAGCTATAAGGCGCGCTCGAAGACAGAGAAACCATCGCCGCGCGCGCGCCGGGAGATAATTGGAGATAATTTACTCGGGCGGCACACAGCCACCCGGCTCTCGTGCTTTACTGGCTCAAATCCACCGGGCACTTAACTTTCACATCGTCGAGGGAGTCGGAGCTAACTATGTAACACGCGCTCGCAGCCTAGTCGCAGGAATTCCCTTGACTCCTCATACATATGCAAATCCGAGGTAAATACGGATGGTTGCTATTAAATTCAAATGTGCAATGTGCCTTTGAAGAAAAAAAAAAAAAGTATTTCTCGTCGTTTCCGGCAATAAGAAAAATGTCCGACTCCCGTAAATTTTTTTTTAGCTAAAAATTTCGGTTTCGGATTTCTCGGCGTTTCCGACAACAATAAAAATGTGCGACTCCCGTAGACATTTTTTTTTTTTTCGTTGTAAAAGATTTTCTTTTTAGCTAAAAATTTCGGTTTTCAATTTCTCGGCGTTTCCGGCAACAATAAAAATGTGTGACTCCCGTAGGAAGTTTTCTTCATTATACAAGATTTTTTTTTTTTTAAGTAGAAGTTTCGGTTGAATTTACGAGAATTAGACAAATATTTGTGCGGCGAGTCTCGTGATCGAGGCCGGCCAATGTGACGATGAATGAGAGATCAGAAAGAGCGAAAGAACGCGAACTGTGTTTGCCCGGAGAGTCGGAAGTTTCGCCGGGGGGAACTCGGTGTGTTTGCGCGTTGGAAATTAAAGAGCCTCGTAACTCGCTGAAACTTATCTCGAGAGGACGAAGCCGCGAGAGAAAATGCGGCGGACGCGGCGACGCTTCTCTGGCCTCCCGGAGAGCATCGCGAGCGAATCAGAATGCAAATTGCTCTCGCGTCTCTTCGCCCGGACCGCCGACGCTGGTTTAATAACGGAAAACAAGTGACGACGATAGCGATCTCGCTGTGAGCTTCTCGCGAGTTTATAGAACCGGCGAGCGTGACTCGCTCGAGCAAAAAGGTGAACGCGCGACGTTTTATTTTTTCACCGTAGAATCCGCAAGTCGTCTCTCTGTGACTCAGAGACGAGAGAGAGCAACCGATTATTATCGTTATTATATTCGCGGGCGAATCGCTGGATTTACCCGCGGATGGTTTATGTGTGTCAGCTACGAGTCGAAGCTGCGACATCGATCGCTCGCGGTATACAGGCGACCAATGGGCGACCGGGTGTAAAGTCGCGTGTCTCATCGGTGACAAACGCGGGGAATCGATGCCAATTATTATTCATCGGCTCGACGGTCTTCAATCGCCTCAGGTCAAACGAAAAAAAAAAAAAAAAAAAAAAAAACGCGATCCGCCTGCTAAATTTATTAAATTCGATTTAACAATTAAAATTATTAACATTATTAAATTATTAAATTATTCGATTTAATAAATAACTTCGATTTAACAATTAAAATTATTAACTTTATTAAATTACTAAATTATTCGATTTAATAAATAACTTCGATTTAACAATTAAAATTATTAACTTTATTAAATTATTAAATTATTAAATTATTCGATTTAACAATTAAATTCGATTGAATAATTAAAATTACGTTGAAGGAAATAAAGAAAAAAAAAAAATGATTCAAGTATCTTAGGCCGGAGATAACGAATCGCTCAACGAGAAATTCGTCTCGAGAAGAAAATCTCGGGATACCCGGTAATTTCCATGAAACTCGGTTTCGCGAGACGCGAAACCCCCCCTGCCAATTATCGGCACTTGAGGCGGTAATAATTAGACACGGACGGACGCGAAGGTATCGAATCTCCAAAGCGGATCACGAGGAAAAAGCGAGAATATCGAGGGGGAAGGAGGACACGACTGCCTTGTTTCTCGAGGCGGGCCGCGTCGGCAAACAACGAGGGAACGGCGAGCCGATCCTTGGCGACCCCCTCGGCGTTAAGTGAAACGCGGTGGAAGGTTGCGGCGGGCGAAAGAAAAGAGGGCTGAAACGAGAGATTCGCTCCGAGGGTCTCTCTATAAGTATCACCCCGCGCTGGCCTCGAGTATCGGCAACCAAGACGCGCCGAGGGGTGAACTACGGATAAAATCGGGCAACGAGAACACTCGGTTCTTCCTTTTATCGTCTCTCGATAAGTCGATACATATTTGATCGAGTGGCGGGGGAGGCAGAGACGAAGGATGGACGGCGAATGAAAAGGTGATGAAGAGCGTTCGAGTGGCTGGACGTTGGACGCGAACTACTTTTTTTTTTTTTTTTTTTTTACAAGAAATATAGAATTTTTCATGATAAGACTTGAGTGGACATTTTTGCGCTTAAGAATGTTCAATAAACGCGCTTTTTAATCCTATGGTTTTTTTTCGTGAAATTACAAGATGCAAAATAATTTTTCCTAAAGCTAAAAAATGTCAATCCAGCTTTATGGAAAATTATACATAAAATTCTGAAAAAATATAAATAGACATTCGCAATTTTTCCGGAATTTTTCGTACATTCGAAACTCGAGTTGACAATTTTGTGCTTAAAAATGTCCAATTCGAACCTGCCAGAAAAAAATAAAATAAAACAAAAATTCTTCGTAAACAATTGAAATATTCGAAACAAATCATTTTCCTGCCTCTCGAACTCGTAACAACAATTATCTCACGCGAGGCAAAAAAACGCCTCCTATGACATTCATACATTGCGCAGCTCCGCGTCTGGCGTTCCTCGGTGCGGTTTTTATATTTTATCATCCATCCATCGATCATCGTGAGATAAAATCGCTATAGTGAAGCTGCTGCCACGAGGGGGGAGGGGAGGCGAATCCTGTGCCAGGCGAATGATTCACGGCGCGACTCTCCTCGTGGAGGCAGAGAGTTCGCCAGGCGTCTTCGCCAAGCTGTCCCACGATTTGCGGTTTTCCTGCTGCTCGCGCGCTTCGAATATCCAGCAGCAGCGTGTGTCTCTATTTCATTCGCGCTCGCGCGAATGAAATAGAGAGGGAAAAGTCTGTTGGCTCGATGGCCATAAACGCGAATTTAGTTATCAGCCGACGTAGGTCGGAAGCCGGAGCGAAACTACCCCACGGGTGTAATAAATACTATGGGGCGCTAAGACGCGGCCGTCTCGCCGCACGATACGCTGAGAATATATGTGATGGTGGTGGTGGTGGTAATGGTAACAGGAGTCCCGACTACACGCCGGCTGTGTATGGTGTGTTGCAACTACAGCGCTCGACCCCCCGAAGGCCCTCGTGATCTTTGCGAGACATAACAGAGTTCACGCCCAGTCCGCTCGTGCCACACACTTCATCACCTTTTCATTTGCCGCTCCTCTCAGCTCGCTCCCCCCCCTCCCCCTGCCACTTGATCAAATGTGTATCGACTTATCGAGGGACGATGGGAAAAAAAATAACAGAGATCGATTCTGTTCTTTTCTGACCCTCTCGAATTAAACACTGAGAAACGAATGTACGAAAAATTGTGAAGAAATGAGAATGTTTATTTGTATTTTTTTTTTTTTTTTTTTTTTTTTTCGAATTTTATGTATAGTTTTTTTATAGAGCTTGAATGAAATTTTTGGGCTTTTGGCAAAAATATTTTGCAACTTGCAATTTGATGAAAAAAAATAGTAATAAAAACGAATTTTTATTTTGTTTTTTGGTGGCAGGTTAAAATTAAATTGTTTGTGAAAATAAAACGCGATTGGATTTTACGAGATTTGAAGAAAAAAAATGAAGTCTCGCGTTGTCGCTTTATTTGTTATGTATTAATTATTATTCCGAGGAAGTTTGGGTGGCTTTTGAAGTGAAAATTAGTGCGGAACGCGGAATCCGAGAGTATAATTACCGCGCGGTTATGCCCGATGTGCGGACGAAACCCGAGGTAATAGCGCGTTGAGTGAACATTTTCATAAAGGTTAATACGCGGTGTATACAGAAATTTGCGTAAACTTTGCCGCGCGGTTTGCGGCAGACGGGAAAACCTGGGGCGTCGGGGTCGAGTGGCGAGTTTCGCGGGACGAAAAGTTGCGGAAACTCCGACGACGAGCGTCGCGACGCTCGTTTTGCGCCCGGAGAATCCGAATTCCAAATTACTCTGTTTGCGCTTCGTGCACTACAGAGATATATACGTATAATGTGTCCCAACTGCGGCGCACCAGACTCGCGTCCCGGCCAACAATTTTCATTATTAAAATGCTGAAAAAGTCACAACTCGCTCAATCAACGAATTCATTCGGGCTGATTGAATTAATTTTAATTACGCGTCCGACGAGGCCACCGAGACACCCACCAAGTGCGGCTGGCAGATGGTTTTGTTTTGTGCTACGAATTGTGACGTCACTGACATTCAACTTTTTTATTTATTCTGAATAAATTAAAATTAACAATAAATCTTATTGTATTTAATTTTTTAATAAGAAACATTTTATTTTATTTTATTTTATAAAAAAAAAGTATTTTATTTTATTTTATTTTATAAAGAAAAATTAAATTTTATTTATTCTGAATTTTTTCCCAATAAATAAAAATGTCGGAATAAGTGAATAAAAATGATCGCTGAGATTCGGCATTTTTATTTATTCCCTGCAACTGCTATACTAATTTTCTTAATCGCGAAATTAATTTTGAAAAAATTCTTACCTTGGTTTTGGAGGCGTGAAAGTCGTCAGCGATGTTCCGAAGATTGGCACCGACGCTCGCCCACTCCCGCTCGCTTATTGACGGGCCGAGATTTCCGCAGGACGAGCCCCGGACGTTGGTCGCCTCGGCCCTGCCCTTCTCGAGCGCCGAGCCCTCGGACGTGAGACGCCGTCTTCGCGGCCGCGGCCTCGGGCTCGGCACGGGCGGACTGCACTCCGGGAACTGGAACGCCGCGTCGCGGGTCGGGCTGCTCGGCGCCGACACCGTCACCTGGGGCGCCGCCGGCGGCAGCTGCTCCACCGCCGAGAGCACGAGATCCGGAAGCGGAAGCCGCGACAGATCCGAGTCCACGAGGACCACCGGGTGCTCGCGGCTTCCGGGAATGTCGCCGGGTCGGCGAGGCAAACGATCTGCAAAAATTCGCAAGAAAAAGAAAATCGTTAATCATCGCATAATAATTTTTTTTCTCTTAATAAAACCTTAAAAATAGAATAAATGAAAAAATCATTATCGAGCCTGCGTTTCATGATTAGCGAGGAATAAATTGAAGGAATTTTTAATGACACCTAAAAAATAGAATTCTTATAAAAAATTTGTAGACAATAATAATAATAATAATAATAATTTCTTATTTTCTTATAGAAAATGTATAAATAATAATAATAATAATAATAATAATAATAATAATAATAATAATAATAATTTCTTATTTTCTTATAGAAAATGTATAAATAATAATAATAATAATAATAATAATAATAATAATAATTTCTTATTTTCTTATAAAAAATTCTTATAAAAAAATAATTATCGAGGTCGCGTTTCACGAATAACGAGCGAAATATCGGATTCAACGAGCATCAAAAAAACAAAAAAAAGGGTGAATAAATTATCGACGAGATTAGACGTTTTATACGAGCTGTCGATAACGACGCTGTAAAACCAAAGCTATTTTGTCACCCCGGACTCTCGACTATATACATTATGCGAAACCTGTAATCCCGCGATAACGAAGCCGCGCGAGGACGTGAAACGTGTTCTCCGAGGTGCGCTGGGAATAATAGAGAACACGGGGAGAGATTCGCGAGCCGCACAGGTGAGAGAGATAAACCTGGCGGCGCGACGCGTGGAGATGACGAGCAAAGGGGGTTGTAAGAGACGCTCGGCGGAGACGAGTGCACGTTGCACGCTGCTGCACCGCGAAGCGGCTCGCGAGGTACGAAAGTTTTATGCACTCGTAAAGCCCCCCGCGTGCATATGGTGCACTCTTGCGTGTGTGGTATATATATATATATCTCGGTTTATCGAGTCTAGACGGGCAAGACAACGAGACGAGTCGAGATCCCCGGCGCAAACGAGAGGCAAATTAACGCGGACGCTTTTATTATTCCTATAGTTATTTCGCGCTGCCCCAGTGGGACACGAGAGACGCTTTACGCACGCGACTTTATGCCTGGAATATATAGCGTTACTATATATATATATAGCATTTTTTTTTTAAACAATCGAGCATTTATTATTATTGTATTATTTTTTTTAAATAGCAGCGCATTTTTTTTTTTTTTTTAATAGCCTCGCATTTATTACTATTGTATTACTTTTTTTTAATAGCCGCGCATTTACTATTTTGTATTATTATTTTTTAAATAGCTGCGCATTTACTATTATTGTATTATTATTTTTTTAATAGCCGCGTATTTCTTATTTTGTATTTTTTTTTTTTTTTTTTTAATAGCCGCGCGTTTATTTTTTTTTAAATAACCTCGCATTTATCCCGTCGAAAATTGCCTGCCATTTGAGAGTTTCATATATTCGCGCGTGCATCGCAGACGATAATCCGATGGACGAAGCGTGACAAAATCGTGATTCCCGTGGGCTCGCGATCACCATTGTTTTCCCCGCGTCTTTCTCCTCCGTCGCCGCGGGCGCGCGCGCGCCGCGAGTCGCCAGCGTCATCCTTGACATTTAGCGAGCGGCGCTGGACGCACGCGGCTCTTTCACTTGTGCAACTGCACCGCGCCGCGCCGACTCTCGCCGACGCAACGTCAACGAAACACGTCGCGGTCGCGGTATTTCTGCGCGGGAAACTCCGATCCACGTGAAGTCGGGACCGACTTCTCCTCGCTTTCCTTCGATTATTGCGCAACGACGACGGGTTTTCTCTTTCTCCGTCTTCGGATACGCAATATCGGCGATATATTAGCGTCGAGTGAAAAACAAACAAAAATTCAGTATCTTCAATTCATCTCATTATTTCACAAATTAATTTTGCGAATTTTTTAAATTTTTACGAATTCACAAATAATTCTTGGCTTCTACATTTTTTATTTAATCTCAATATAATTTTTTTTCTCCCGCTTAAAAAATATTTTACTACAAAAATAATTAATATTGTTGGCTACATTTTTGTTTTAATCTCAATATAATTTTTTTTTAATTAATTTTTTTTCTCCCGCGTAAAAAATATTGTACTACAAAAATAATTAATATTCTTGGCGGTATTGTGGGTATCGAGTATCACTGCACTTTAGTCGCTCGCTCGAGAGACGGCAAAGTGTAAAGTGTATAAAGAGCGCTCCACAGCGTTGAGCTGGCCGCGGGAGTCGGGGCGAGCCTGAAAACTGAAATTGCGGCTCGCGGGGCACGATAGTTGCGGCGTGCGGCGCACGTGGCTGTCGCCCGCATGCACTTCGCGCTTCGAGTTAATGCACTGGTGCTGCACGTGCGAGAGAGAGGGAAAGAGAGAGAAAAAAACATAGAGATAAATAGAGACCGGCTCACTCGCCCTTTTGGTGAGCCGGTAGCAACATATGTGCGTCGAGAGAGAGAGACAGAGAAACGACTATGCGAATATATACATACATATATATATATATTATATATATATACGTGAGTCACACATGGTCCGAGTCGTCGCAGCCTTCGTGAACACATCGTCAGTGTGTCCGTGATCGAAAGACTCGGCTGTCTCTCTCTCTCTCTCTCTCTCTCTCTCTCTCTCTCTCTCTCTCTCTCTCTCTCTCTCTCTCGCTCCCTGGTCGCTCGGCCGGAGCCTCCGCGCCGCTGCAATGAACTTTCTCGCTCGGATCACGCAGCCGAAGTGCAACACACAGCGGTCGCTGTGGCACAAAGAGCCTCTCTCAAGGCCGCCGCCGGCGCTGCACACACGTCGCGCGGGCGCGACTTACGTGTGCAACGCGCGAGCCGCTGTGATACACATGCGCCAATCTTTCCAGCCCGTTTCGTTCAATGTTTCATTCGTGCTGCTTATACACTTTTTTTTTCTTTTTTTTTTTTTCCTTACGTTGCGATTGATACGTGGCGCAGCGAGAGTCGTTTCTCTCTCTCTCTCTCTCGGTGCGACGATAACGTACGTAAGTACACAGTGTGTGCGAATTGCTCGCGGCGAGGCAAAGTATAGTGCTTTACAAAGTGTCGACCGAGTCAACCCGTCATCAGACGCTAACCAGCCGTTTATTCGCGCTTTTCCCGCGCTACGTGCAGCGCGTTATGTGTGTTGAGTTTGCGTTTGCAGGGGGCGCTGCAGGCGGGCTTTTTTGTTCCTCTCGCGGCGCAGTATTTTATGCGACTGTTTTACGGGACACAATGGGACAATGTGGGAGAGACACGAGCGTTTTGTTTATGTTTGAGAGTGATGGTTGAGTCAGTGACGATCGGGAGGCGGATTTGTGGCATCGAAACGGTTTAAGTAGAGCGACGAAACGGGAGGCGTGAATTGCGAGCGAATAATTTTTTTTTTATTTTTTTTTTTTAAAGGGAATGAAAAGTTGAAAAGAGGCTGGAAAATGAATTTTCTCTGGTAGGAAATGTTGAGAAAAAAATAGCGATTGAGCGCTGAAATATTTAAATAATTTGGGACTTTTTTTCGCGAATTTTATTTTGTATTTTTTTTTTTTTTTTTTTATCGTGAGACACGAGCGACGAACCACGGAAGCCGTCTCGCAATCCGTTTTTCCTGTCCCATCGCCGCGCGCTTATCGAGTTATCAGTCAACATTTGTATTCCATTCTCGCCCCGGATTTTCTTTGCTCTCTGACTCAACGGTATTTATTACGCCGAGCGTATATCGCGTGTGGATTCCACTCGAGTCGGAAAGTCCGACGCAACAAAATGCGCGAAAAGCCAGAAGGAAAATTCTCGAGATCGGCGAAACAGCCGCAAATAAAAAAAAAAGCTTTTGCCGCAATAATTGTACGTCGGTCGTCGCCTTCGCGCTCGAGCGGCGACGCTCGGGGCAATTATTTCGTCGTGTTGCGATGCTTCGCGTTTTGTTTGCCGATTTTTTTTTTTTTTTTTCGCCGAATATTCATCGCTTAATGAGAAGCAAGGTGAATTTGCCGCCGTCGCGCTCAGGATGTCGGCGTCACGCTACGACCCCTCGCAGGCATTTTGCACGCGTCGTTGACGCTCCGAAGACGCGCGCGGCGATCGCCGCTCGCGATTGCTCGGCGCCCGAGCTAAGCAAATACGTGGAGCGCCGCACGAAAATCGTTAGGGCGACGATTACGATCGGATGAATTTCACGAGCGGCTGGAGAACGCGTGCCGGGGCGCCCACGACTTATGTCACGGTGCAAGTCGCCCCCACCCCTCAGTTTTCGCAATTTTGGGCTTTGGCAATTTTTATTCGATTATTTTTCAACTTTGTATCAATTTTATTATTTTAACGTCAATTTAACTGAATTTATATTTACAAATAAATAAATAAATAAATAAATAAATAAGTTATAATGTTAAAAAATGCCGTTAAATTGACGTTAAAATAATCAAATTGATATAAAGTTATTTATTTATTTATATTTATGTATATTTATTTACATAAGAATAAATTAAATTTATATTTATAAGAATGAAAATATTTTTACGGCAAATATAATATTTTCTGTCCGATGCATTTGAATAAAAAAAAAAAAAACTTCCTGGTTATTTTGCACAAAAAAAAATTCTACGCTGTTTGAAGATTGCGATTCGCGATTAAATAATTTATGCGGGTAACCCGAGACGATGTAAATTGTCTATGAGAAGACGATACGAGGGGATCGCAGGTCGGAACGCGTGCCGATGATCCATGGAAATACGAGGCGTCGAACGTGACCGCCGTACCCGACGGTCGGATGCACCGCGCGCGCCGCTCTTTCTTCGCCCCGCAGCCACAAGAACGCGAATCGCGACCGCACGAGAGTAACTACGACAGTGAAATTTTCTTTACAAACGCGCGTTATGTTTCTCTTTCCCCGGGTCGTTGCAGCGAGCGCGCGCGCGCGGCACAGCTGTTTCTATAAATACGAAGAGCTCTCCGCGCGCGGACCTGATGCAACAAACCCTTCTGCCTCCTCCTCCTCCTCCTCCTCCTCTTCTTTCTCCTCCGCACCGCGGCTCTCCAGATGCAATTCTCCATCTTCGCTGGCAAATAAACCCACCGGGTGTGGTTATTGACCCTACCCTCTGTTTTCTCACTTTTCACCGCCGCGACTCGTCATTTCCTATTTCCAGTTTCTCGTCGCTCCGGTATAAAAAAAGAGCTCGATTATTTTACAATCGAGATATAAGGAAATTGTTATTTAATCTCACGAGCGAATAATTATTAACAATGTTTTTTTTTTAGTTTCAATTCGCTGTAGTGGAAATTTCAAATGTTTTTTGATTTTATGGAGTCTATAAAAAAATCGGGCGAATTAATTTATGGGTGCGCAATTTTTATTTTTCATTCTACCGAAATTTATACCAAAAATATTGTCGATTTTATGCAGTCAATAAAAAAATCGATCGAATTAATTTATGCGTGCGCAATTTTTATTTTTCATTCTACCGAAATTTATACCAAAAATATGGTCGATTTTATGGAGTCAATGAAAAAAATCTATCGAATTAATTTATACGTGCGCAATTTTGATTTTTCCTTCCACCAAAATTTATAGAAGATTGTCGATAATTCTGCGGTTGAAAAAAAAAAAAAAAAAATATTGCGCGCTCGAATTGAATAAACTATGGGAATCAACGTGCAGCGGGTAGTTAGCAGGTGGGTGCGTCGGGTTACAGCGAATTAAACGGGGTTCTCAGCCCGCTCGGCGAGAGTTTAATCACAGACGGAGGAGAGGAGCAGCCGGTGCATCGCGCGACGTTGCACTCTCGCCGCCCGTCCGACGACGACTTTCGCTCTTAGTCGTCCGCGTGCGCGCGGCTCTCTCGCTCGACGCGCGGGCGGAGAGGACAGAAGACGCGCGCGCCGCGCGCTGCAGGGTCATGGCCGGACATCGTCTGCCAGTTTACTCTCGGCAATGCACCCACACTGCATCTGTAACGCGGACGCGGCCCTTAAGCTGCTCCCTCCGATTTACACACCGAGAAAACGAGGCTCTTTGCAGAATTTACGGCGCAGAAATGTTTAGAACGATTTTTTTTTCTCGTAATTTTCACGATTCCGCGTAGTAAAATTTTCCACATTTTCAGTAACTGTTTCAATTTTCTTTTCCATATTTTCAGTAATTATTTTAATTTTTTTCCAATATTTTTATTAATTGTTTCATATTTCTTCCCATATTTTTAGTAACTGTCTTAATTTATTTCCCATATTTCAAGTAATAGTTAAAATTTTGTTTCTCACACTTTTAGTAATTGTCTCAATTTTTTTCCTGAGAAAAAAAAATTATACTTGCGTGCAATACTTGTTTCGTTGTTACCATATTAATCGGTTATTTTAAACGAGTTTGCAATTTATTACTTATTACCCGAGCCCTGTTTTCTCAGTGTATACATTCTATATACATATATATGTACACATTTATGTATATCTTTTAGCCCTTTTTACTCAACTCGTAAAGCTACATTTTATTGCAGCCCGACTCCATGTAAATCATCGCACTCTGCATCGCGAGCCCCGCACCAGGTTTTATCGCCGATGCAATTTTATTGCATCTGTTGCGTGCTCTTTCGCTCTCTCTCTCTCTCTCTCTCTTTCTCTCTCACACCTCGTTCGATACGTGCATGTGTGTTGCGAGGTGAAATAAAAATAGTAAAAAAAAAGGAGGAAAGCGACACAGACTCGAGAATTGATTTTCTTGTGTTTTTTCGTTCAACGTTTTATTGGCGCAATTTTCTGCGTGCTTACATGCTTGGTTAGTTCGAACAAATCGTGGGTTAATCGAGTAAATTGTACATTGATTAATTATTCGAAAATTGGCGTTTCGCGACTAATTTGGACAGCGGACGTCATCGAGATCTCCGCGAATTTGGACGTTGAACCCCGCCGCAGTGCTCTCGGGATTTCCTGCCAGGTGAGAGACACGCGACGACCGAAATATTTTCGACGTGAGTCAGAGTGTCGATGACCTCTTTTTTTCTCGATGCTCCTCCGGTTGCTCAATATTCCACAATCTCGTGACTCGGATGCAACGAAACTCCAGCGAATTTTCACAGTATAATTATTAACTACATTATTTATCATTTTAATTCGTCAATTATTTTTTAATCGAATCGAATCGAACATTAATCGAAGGAAACACGAAAATTTCTGTCCTGCAGTAAATTTTCCCAAACTAATTATTAACGAAATTTCTTTATAATTAATTCGTGAACCGATTTTTTTTACGCTCCGCAGCTGTCATTTTATCGACAAACATTTTTAATTCACACTTCGCAGTCGCATTTTTAGACTTCCCCAATTTTTTCCCGCGTCTTTTATTACGAAATATATATTTTATATTTAATTCCGCGAAGGATCGAAAAATTGCGCAGAACGGACGTCGAGTGTCGAACGTACTGAAATTTGTGTACACAGCCAGAACGTCTGGAGGTCGCGAAGAGTCCGTCGGCCCTCAAATCCGCGTGACAAACAAGTTTACACGAATTTAAATACCTCCCGAAAATTCCATCCGCGAGCGCGCGAGAAAAAAAAATCCCTCGCGACGAGTCGGAGAGAAAAACGTCACAACGCGCGACTGTCAAACGAGCGTCACGATGTGTCTCGCGCACCGCGTGTCTGACGTAATTGGCAAAAATATTATTTCACCTCGAGGTCATTGACCCGCAGAGTGTCGAGAATCTCGGACAGCCGGGAGGAAAAAACCTCGACGTGTCTAATCCTGTTATCCGCGTCGCCTCGAGCCTCGCGGATTTCCCAATTTTTTTTTCACCCGCTCACTTCGCGCTGATTCAACGCTCGAATTTCTTACTCGCGAACGAAATAATTAATCGTCGCGAAAGCCGCGAAATTCGTAGATCTCATAATTCGTAATAATCGAATAACGATCGTGTTTTTTGTTTTTCATTCACTTCGCGCTGATTCAACGCGCGAATTTTTTTGACTCACAAACGAAATAATTAATTGACGCGAAATCCGCAAAATTCGTAGATCATAATTCGTTATAATCGAGTTTTTTTTAATTCACTTCGCGATGATTCGACACGTGAATTTCTTTACTCACAAAATCTAAACTCGATCCGCGAGTCGACGCGAGAGCCACAAAATTCGTAGATCATAATTCGCAATAATCGAATTAAAATCAAGTTTTTTTTTTCCCGCTCACTTCGCGCTGATTCAACGCACGAATTTTACCCACAAAATTCGTGCCGACTCAACGCACGAATTTTGTTGCCCACATAATTCGCAATAGTCAAATTACGATCGAGTTTTTTTTTTTTTTTTTTCATTTCACTTCGCGCTAATTCAACGCGCGAATATATTTTGTTCCTCACAAAATCTAACCAACTCGAAATCCTCTAGTCGTCGCGAAAGTCGCAAAGTTTGTCGATCATAATTCGCAGTAATCGAATTACAATCGCCAAAGTTGCCGGTGTGTTCGATAGTGGCAGTCGGTACTCACGATTGCGCGACGGATGCTGCTGGGCGCTGCGGCTGCGAAGGACCTGTTGCAGCGCGGCGTACAGGTCGAGCATGAGCTGCTCGAGCTGCTGCTCCTGGGCCTCCGCCTCGTCCTCGGACGGCAGAGCGAACGGCCTCGCCATTCTGTGTCTTCCCTCTTTTCTCTTCCTTTTTCACCTCAGTCTCTCTCCCTCTCTCTGAACTCTCGACTCTCAACAAGTCGAGCCAAAAGTTACTTCTCCTCGATCAACGAAAACGAACCAACGAAAAACTCAATAATATCTTCGATGCACTCTCGCAGTCTGTGCACACAGAAAACAAAAAAAGATCCGTCGAAAAAAAAACCAAAATAATAATAATAATACGCAAAGTGTTCAGCCTCGTTCACTGTCACAAAATAATAATCACGAAGTTTTAGGCAGAGTTCACTTTCGGTTTTTATATCGTTTTTTTTTTTTTTATAATACCCGTCGCTTTTTCGTTTTTTTAATTTTTAAATCGTTTTAATCCGGCGCGAGTAGCGAGGAAAAAATAATTAGTCGATGCGGGGAAAAACGATTATTAAACGACTGTCGCACTGTTTTTTTTTTTTGCTGTTTGTCGACGAACGATTTTGTCACGCTGAGAAGAAACACGCGAGTCGAGCGCACGTGGCGCGTAGCGCGTTGGTCGGCCGCTTGCAGCGAGCGCCTCTGTTTATCGCAAAAACCGCAGAGACGCAGCTGCCTCTCTTTCTCGCCTACGGGGCTCCGCCAATCGCCTCTTTGTGTGTGTTTGTCACTCGCGCGGATTTTCTCCCCTCGCGCTCCCCACGACTCGAGGTTCTCTCGACGATCGCTCGCGATGCGTGATCGCCGGGACTTATCAGACGCGCCGTCTGAATCGCCTGTACGGTGGATCCTCGAATGGATCTATTTCCATAGGTGTTGATTGGGGCGGCCGGCTGATCGGGCGGCGAGGCTCCGCGTGTCGTGACTGCGGCGACTCGGGAACCACACTCGGTCGACGAACTCTCGTCGGATCGGGGAAAAAAAAAAAACTTTTCCAATGTCTCTTCTACTCTTTGTTGTTTTTTTCTCTCTCTACTTTATCGACGCACAAGTATCACAGAACGGCGACGCGAAAAAAAAAAGTCTTTTTCTTCTCGTCTCCGGGGAAAAAGAGCGTCGAGCACGTGCGTCGAGGATTTTCGCGATTTTCCAACGATGCCGGAGTTCACTGGCTTCGTTTTCTTCCTCGCCGGACGACGTTCGATGCACTCGTGGACGTCTCTTTATCTCGAAACGTACGAAAAAAATACGAAACTCGGCGCGCGCGCGAAGGAAAAAAAACAAAATAAACGAAAGAAAATTCGTTTGCGGTTTTTTTCTCGTTTTCTCGCGGCGAATGAGCGATGAGATTCGATGTGTGTTTGTTTGGTCGTTCGGGTTGTGTGAATCTCGCGTTGACTGCTTCGATACACGCGGTGTTAAAGCACGAGTTTATCTCGACTGAGCTTGAAGCGAACGAAAAACACGTCTATTCTCCTCGAGGTCCGTCGTGGTAATGATTCTCTCGGCGTTGCACTCGGGGGAACGTTGCTCCCCTGGTCGCGTTCGGTGCGGCGAGCAGCCAGCGGCCGAGCACAGCGAACGCCGCGAGTCCCCCCCCACCACGCGCGCCGTTGGACCACGCGCGCACGATTCCCGCAGCCACGCGCGCGGTGGGGACGCGCGGGCTGCGCGCGCACCCAGCGCGGCGGTGGGGAGCGCCGCGGTGGGGAGACCGACCGACCGACCGGCTGGCTGTGTGTTGGACGCTTCGCCGCCGCGAGCGAACGTGTGCGTGCCTGTCGACTGTGACGTTGCGCGCCGCTCGCCGCGCGACGCGCGTCGAGCCAGGTTCGAGATCTCGAGCTCTTTATGTTATATGGGAACGACCGAATTGAGACCGGGAAGATGCGGATCCCGTGGGTAACTTGGATGTGCTCGAGAGCAGCCCGTCGGTCGGGGAGCAACGCGGGCCGTTGGCTCGAGGTGAATTTGGCTCCTTGAATTTGATTGGGAATTATGTGGGTGGAGATCGATTTTTTTTATTTGCAGTTTTTGAGACTGATTTTTGGGAAATTGAACGTTGTGTTTTGGAAATGTCGCGTAATGAGATCGAGTTCGATTGGGGATTGTGTGGGTGGAGATCGATTTTTTTTATTTGGGTTTTTTGAGGCTGATTTTTGGGAAATTGAACGTTATGTTTCGAAATGTAACGTAATAAGATCGAGGTTGATTGGAAATTGTGTGGGTGGAGCTCGATTTTTTTTTATTTTGATTTTTTGGGTTTGATTTTTTGTGAAATGTAACGTAATTATTATCGAGGTGATTTAAGACGTGTGACATTTGCAAAATACACACGGAGAACATTATACACTTTGCAATTTGTTGCAAAATTCTCTCATTAATCTCTGCAAAAGTTCGATTCGGAATTATGTGGGTGGAGATCGATTTTTGAATTTTGTTTTTTAGAGAAAAGTAACGTAATGATTATCGCGGTGATTTAAGATGTGTGACATTTGCGAGATACACACGGGGAATATTATACACTTTGCGATTTGTTGTCTATAAAGGACGACAATTTATTTATTTTTGTATTTTATTTTATTTTATTTTACTTTTTTCAAATTGTTCTGCTTTGGAGAAAATAAGGCACAGAATATATGACGAACAGGTTGATCAGCAAAGTTTATAAATTCTCAATCTCAATAATTAACGTGCTGCTTCGATATCTTCGTTCCCTGGTCTCGTTTTTCTCTCCCCTCCACCACAATCCTGTATGCAACGTTCACGAAGTTTCGCACAATCGTGAACGTGCGACAGAAACATCTCATAGTCTCTCCCATCTCACTGTCTTATTGAACCTTTCTTTCCGCTCTCGTTCTCGAGTATTGTTTTTTTTTTCTTCTCTTTATCGTCTCGAGTATTTACACTACGCGAGAGATACGACGGCTATAGATGCAGCGCGACACTGGGCTGTCAGTGCGCACGCACACCGAGCTCTCTCTCTCTTGTCCTGTGCATCGACGTGTGTATGCAGAACTCCGAGGCTCCGAGGGAGAGCGAGAGAAAGGGGAAGAGGGTGGGAGAGAAAGAGCGAGAGAGAGGAGGAGAGGGCGTTACACACCACGCGAGATACGCTCGCCACTTACCACCACCACCGGTCTGACAACTCGAGCGTAACTGCGTAGTTTGTACACCGAACTCGGCTGGGCATCGGGCGACGCGGGGGTAGCTGCTGCCGCTGCCGCTGCAGCCTGAACTCGCGCGACTCTCGGCTGTCTGCCTCGCTGGTTGCCTTCTTGGCTGCCGTGCTATAAACCCTATCGACGCCCGAGTATACGAGATGCTACTACCGTGTTACGGAACCAGCGGCCGCGGCGATACAGCTCAGCGTCGGCCGAATTTTTATTTATATATTTATCATTTTTTTGTGACGTGGGATTTATATTATTAAAAAAATATATATATTTTTTATTCATAAAGTACGCAATTCTTTAGTTACGTTTTTTATTTGACGTTTATTTAATTTCGTGATTTATATTATTTTTATGGTATATTTTTATTGTAAGATGTGGGATTTATATTATTTAAAAAAATTATTAATAAATTACGCCATTTTTAGTTAAATTTTTAATTCGACGTTTATTTAATTTCGTGATTTATATTATGCTTATATTTTTATTATAAGATGTAGGATTTATAGTATTTAAAAAAAGATAGTTACATTTTTTATTTGACGTTTATTTAATTTCGAGATTTATATTATTTTTATTATAAGTCGTGGGATTTATATTAAAAAAAATATGTTTGTTAATAAAGTATGCAACTTTTAGTTACGTTTTTAATTCAACGATTATTTCATTTCATATGTTTCGATTATTGAGATACTGAATTATTTTATTTCAGGCTTATTTCGTCGTGTTACTCGTGCGAGCAGAAGTTAGCCACCGAAATCTTGAGAATCGCGAGTGAAGCTATATGGCAAGTCGGTGTCGTGTTGGACGGCTGCTGCTTGATGCAGTTTGATGCAGTCCCGGCGGAGTGCGTCTCGGTATATCGGCTCCGGTTTCCCCCGTTGTCTATGGTGGTAATGTCATCTGTCTGTAACGTCACTCCCCAAGTCTGCCCGCACCGAGCCACCCGGGTATAGGTAGAATGCTCTTGGGCCTATGAAAGCTGCTCTCTGGAGCAGCGACGGCGATCCACCTGCCACCCTTTAGTCCATAATCCGATATCCAGTGTCGAGCTTCTCGCTCTCCGTCCCCGGATTCTGCGCTGCGCCACTAACCATCTTTGGATCATCAATCGTCCGGATCATCAATCCGCTAATTCGCTCTCTCTCTCTCCCTCTCTCCGTCGTCTCTATCTCGGCACACTTGATTTACGACGATTACGTCCCCGTCGACTGTTATTCCAATGGCCAATCTCGTCCTCCGGATTATTAGTCTCACGTGACCGCCGGGTACGTCAAATTCGTAGGAATAATAAGTCGAATTAATTTTTCGATTTATTAATTAATTGGCGAATTGTTTGGCAATTTATTTATTTTAATTGTCGCATTATTTATCGATTTATTAATTAATTATCAAATTGTTTACAAATTTATTGATTTTAATTGTCGCATTATTTATCGTTAAATTAATTAATCATTTATCAAATTGTTTATCAATTTATTATTTTTTATTGTTGCGTGATTTATCAACTCATTAATTAATTATCGAATTATTTAGCTATTTATTAAATGTTATTACGACAGTATTTATCGACTTATTAATTAATTACCGAATTGCTTATCAATTTATGAATATTATTATCGCATTATTAATTGATTTATGATTTAATTGATTATCAAATTATTTATCGAAAAGAGTCGATCGTCAAAGCGTTGCGAAAGATAAATTTCGCTGAATAATCTCTGCACAAATGATAAACATAAAAATGAATAATCGTCCCCCGTTGGTTTTCGTTATTCTAATCACGCTAATTTGTGTGTGTTTCGATAGGCCTCCCGGTAAATCGCCACGAGCGCCGCGCGTCCATACATCGAGGTTATCTTGCGTTTTACACCGCCCGAGGATTAAGAAATGGACGGGCGATAAGGCGGGAAAATAAAATCCATGTAAACCGCGTGTAAGTCGAGCGATATCGCGACGGACGAGACGCGCGACGAGCCCGCCGAGTCCTGGTAAGTAGTCTGTGTGTTATTAGTTTCGGAGTACATAGTTAATACCGCCGCGATAGCGACGGCTCGCCGCGGTAGCCGGTTCACTTAACGCGCCGCGCAAGGCGCAATGTACTCGAGTCGCGTATCTCATTATACGCACGTTGCACGGTATGTGCAACATTGTATGCAGTTATCGGTGCAACCGTGCCGCGTATTAATCCCGCGAAAGCCGAAGGCAATAACGCCGCCTGATTTTCTCTATCTGCACTTTGAACACAGAGATGCAGAAATATAAATCACAAAAAAAAAGAATGAAAATAAAAATATAAAAAAAAATTATATAAATTAAATAAATGAAAGGAAATGCAATAAATATAACAAATTAAATAAATGAAAGAAATGCAATAAATAAAATAAATTAAATAAGTGAAAGAAATGCAATAAATAAAATAAGAGAATATTATTTATAATATTTATAATATTTTTTTTATTAAAAATAAAATAAAAATGTAACAAAATTGAAATATGTAGTGACGAGGCGCAGATTTATCGCCCAAGGATACCGGTCGTTGCGAGCTGATAAAAGTTGGATAAAATAAATAAATACATCTATATATATTATATATTATGTACCACGTGGAATGAAAAGAGGGGGGGGGGGGAAGCAGCTCGGACTCCAGAGATCGTGAAGCGAAATTGCATCAGCCGAAACGTGTCTATTTGACGTAGAATGTTTTTCGTCGTTTGCCGTAATGACGGAGATCGATATTTCGATAAATGTTGCATATCGATCCGCGCGCATCGTCCAACGACCCGCGTTGTACGCATTAGACGCGCAATTTCTCTGACTCCACCGCGGAATTCGTCGAGCAAAGTGCGACGAGTGTCGTCGCGCTCGCGTCGAGTGGTGTGTGAGTTTCCATCCTTCCGTTCCTACGTCTCATACCTTCGATAACGCAGAGCCGTTGAATCATCCTCACGATATTTTGCGACGCGACGCAAGTTTGTCCTTTGTATACGACGAAAGTTTCAGTATCGCTGACGCGAATTCCGGTGTCGATTTGTTTGTCGTTAGGAGAGAGAGAGAGAGGGGGGGGGGAAATGATTGGGGGGGATCGATTTTATTGATGCGATTGAATGAAACGAGAGGGAAAGGAGAGAAAGAGAAAGTTTCTTGTGCCACGACGAATATCGAGGTTCCATGGTGTAATGGTTAGCACTCTGGACTCTGAATCCAGCGATCCGAGTTCAAATCTCGGTGGAACCTTTCTTTTTTTTTTTATCACAATTAACGAGAGAGAATATCGAGACTCGGGAAATTTGACGAAGGGGAAACGAACATCGAGGTTCCATGGTGTAATGGTTAGCACTCTGGACTCTGAATCCAGCGATCCGAGTTCAAATCTCGGTGGAACCTGCTTTTTGTTTTGCGAGCATTGAGTTTTTGGGCTGAAGGGGAAGTTAGAGAGGAAATAATTGACCTCGCGAGACGAACGTGGAGTTTTCATGGTTTAATGCTGATGGGGTTTTTTTGCGAAATTTTTTTTTTCGATTTCGCCAAGTATGAGAACCCTATCCGATGGGAAATTTCCCGCTGATTCCAAAAAGCACCGCTGTTTGCCCGAAAAATAAAAAATTCGATGAGAAAAACGCGAAAAATGATTTTTCACTTTTTTCGAAATTTTGACACTTCACTAAAATCGAGGTTACTTTTTTTTGGCTCAGTCGATTTAGGATTTTCTTTCTTCGTTCGAAAGAAAACTGAATAACGAAGAGAATGCCGCAAGGCGGAACGCGATATCTTGATTTCTGAATTTTTCACAGAATTTTAAAGTCGAGCCCTCAAAAATGGCAAATTTTTCAAAGGGGTACCCCTTGCGTTTTTTGCGAAAAAAAAAATTTTCGATTTCGCCAAGTATGAGAACCCTATCCGATGGGAAATTTCCCGCTGATTCCGAAAAGCACCGCTGTTTGCCCGAAAAATAACAAATTCGATGAGAAAAAAGCGAAAAATGATTTTTCACTTTTTCCGAAATTTTGACACTTCACTAAAATCGAGGTTACTTTTTTTTGGCTCAGTCGATTTAGGATTTTCTTTCTTCGTTCGAAAGAAAACTGAATAACGAAGAGAATGCCGCAAGGCGGAACGCGATATCTTGATTTCTGAATTTTTCACAGAATTTTAAAGTTGAACCCTCAAAAATCGCAAATTTTTCAAAGGGGTACCCCTTGCGTTTTTTGCGAAAAAAAAAATTTTCGATTTCGCCAAGTATGAGAACCCTATCCGATGGGAAATTTCCCGCTGATTCCAAAAAGCACCGCTGTTTGCCCGAAAAATAAAAAATTCGATGAGAAAAACGCGAAAAATGATTTTTGACTTTTTTCGAAATTTTGACACTTCCCTAAAATCGAGGTTACTTTTTTTTGGCTCAGTCGATTTAGGATTTTCTTTCTTCGTTCGAAAGAAAACTGAATAACGAAGAGAATGCCGCAAGGCGGAACGCGATATCTTGATTTCTAAATTTTTCACAGAATTTTAAAGTTGAGCCCTCAAAAATCGCAAATTTTTCAAAGGGGTACCCCTTGCGTTTTTTGCGAAAAAAAAAATTTTCGATTTCGCCAAGTATGAGAACCCTATCCGATGGGAAATTTCCCGCTGATTCCAAAAAGCACCATTATTTGCCGGAACACTAAAAAATTCGATGAGAAAAACGCAAAAATAGCATTTTTTTCTCCGCAAATATTATGATTTTCGGCGAAATTCGAAATTAGCGAGGAAAAAAAATAAATTCACGAGACGAACGTCGAGGTTCCATGGTGTAATGGTTAGCACTCTGGACTCTGAATCCAGCGATCCGAGTTCAAATCTCGGTGGAACCTTAATTTTTGTTTATTTTTTTTTTTTTTTTTCGTCGATCGATTAAGCGTACGAATTACGAGGGTCGGAGGGACCTCGAGATTGGTAGATATTTGATCTCCGAGGGCCTCGAAGAGTCGCGGAGTGCACGTGCGCGATGCCCGGGCGCGTAATATAGAAGGAGGGGCGGGAGACTCGAGGAGAAGACGGGGAGGCGGGGTGGAGGAGGAGGAGGAGGGGAAGAGGATTCGAAACCGGTAATTCCGTACGCGAGGACCACTAACTTTATATTTAGAACGACCACCGCTGACGCGTGGGCGCGCGCAGCGCGCTGGTCAGCGGACCGCGAATTCGACACTACTCGCGCTGCATCGTACAAAACGTTGGTTCATTCTCAATTTTTTTCAAACACTCGTCAATCAATCCAGCGATCCACCTTTGCCGAGAAAATTAGTCAATTAGTAACAAGAAACATTTTTTTCTTCGTTTAAAAAAATTAATTAAAATATCGAATATGTTTTTTTTTTTTTGAGTTGCTGTTTTTCAATTTGTAAGCAAATCGTATTATTATTTTGTTCAATTTCTCAATTTTTTTCTAACACTTATGAATCAATCCAAACCAAAAAATTAGTCAATTGATTAATTAAAAAAAAAAAAAACGTTTTTGATATTTTTATTAATTTTTTTGAACGAAGAGAAAATGTTTTTCTTTTTTAACGAAGGAAAAAATGTTTTTATTTATTTATGAACGACGAAAAATTAATTAAAATATCGAAAACATTTTTTTTTTGCGTCGCTGTTTTTCGACGTGCAAGCAAAATTCGTATTATTATTCTTCCCTCGAATCACCGCGTATTTGCGTTTATTCCGAGGAACAATTATCGCGCGCTAATTATCACGTTTGCGGTCGCGTTTGCTATCAGTCGGCACGGCGCGAGCGCGATGACGTTTCGCGCGCTACGCTAAACGCGAGGCGCGATGCAGGCGCGAATGAGTTACACGCTTCGCTTAGACGTTTGACCTCTCGCTATCTCGCTCGGCAGATTAATATAAATACACGATATACCGGTAACGATATGGCAATGGGGGAAAAAAGTGGCTTTTGAGGAGGAAGCGAAAGACTCGAAGGACGCGCCGCGCGATGAGCGTAAATTGATAACCGATATCTCGGCTCAATGCGCGCACGCGATATGATTTATTTCCTTTCCTTGAGCATAATACGGAAAATTATAAAAATGACAATTTACTCGAGCCGAAGGTGGATGGATGGATGGCGGCGACCTTGGCGCGAAAGCCCGGATGACGGCGTGAAAAAATAACCCGCGACCGCGGTGGAAAAACAATGGAAGGAAAACTGCGGGTCGATCGCTCCCTCGCGCGACTTTTTAATATCATTGTTATCGCGAAAAACCGCGAGTACATCAGCGTGTTATTTCCTGCCGTATACCTCGTTTCGTTGTCTCCTGCGACGTAATTTTTCGTACACTCATCCCGCGATTAAGGGCACGTGAAATACCGACAGCGGTAATAAAAACTGCAATGTACGTTTTTCACGCGTATTTGTATTTACAGGAAAAATAAGAAATTCATTATTTCTTATTTTATTAATAAGAAATAATGAATTTAATAAGAAATAATTAATTTAATAAGAAATAATGAAAAATAAGAAATTCCTTATTTCGATAAATTACAGGAAAAATAAGAAATTCATTCCCTGCACTGGTGAAATCCGCACGGAATGAATTTCTTCTTTTAGCTCTAAGCGCGAATATCTCTCTAAAACGTTCATTACAGTTTCTGATACCGACTGAGCTCGACGTGGATTTTTCACGTCGCCTTAAGCTGAGACCGGAAAATTTGAGATTTTTCGGCGTATAAGCCGATCCGCTCTTTGGATCTCTCGAGGTTTTTTCGTCTCGGCCCCGCGCCGAGAGGGAATTCCTTTCCACGAATCAGTGCGTTAGTCACGCGCGGACCCTCCGGGCATGTCCGGCGTGTGCGTGACAATAACGAGAGGTGCGCGTAAGTGCCACCCCTCGTCATACACGAGGCGCTTTCGTTTCCCCCACCCCGAGCGCGAAGCACCGCGACGCTCGTTGAAAGCAAACCCGGAGTTGTTGACCAACGTGGCCGCCGCGGCACGTCGACATTGAAAAGTTCAGTCTGCGGTCGAACGATCGGACGATATTTTTATATTTCGTTAATAATAATATTTACGCTCGTGTTTTATTTTTTCGTTCTGTCGACGCGGGAATAATAATTTATTTTTGAAAGAAAAATTCGTTGTTTCAAGTTGCAGTGATTTTTCTGGAAATTTATTCAATTAGGAATTTTCTGGAAATTTATTTAATTAGGAATTTTCTGGAAATTTATTTAATTAGGAATTTTCTGGAAATTTATTTAATTAGACATTTTCTGGAAATTTATTTAATTATTAATTTTCTAGACATTTACTTAATCAGAAATTTTCTGGAAATTTATTTAATTATTAATTTGCTCGAAATTTATTTATGATAGAAAAATCCGAAGGAAAAAAATTACTTTTTGACATGAAGATTCGCCAGCATTTTTTTCCGATATTTAGAACATAATAAAGCGGAGAAAAAAAAATAGTTTGGATACGAGGAGTGATGCAAAAAGTTGAAAGCATCTTTTAAGCAAGACCTTGTCTCAAGGCCACGTACAAGAGGATGACGCGGATGCGGTGAAGTCGAGGATGTGCACCGACGCGACGTTCGACGTTTCGAACGTGTGTCTCCCGGCAGTCCGCGTGTCACTTTTGCGGTCCGAATTCTTGCGGTTCGCGAGCGTGTAATACGCAGCGTTCCGAGAGACATCAATCGCAAACCGCCCACGATAACAAGGACAAACGACTGACGTGGAACGTTGGAACGAGAAACCGTTATCGCTCCTGACTGTCTTACCGCGGTTCGCAGGTCTCTCGTTTTGCGAGCATAAAAAAAAATCATCGTCAACGTCGTCTTCGAAGCATTTTTTGTTTCCCAATATTGGGAAATACCCTCGAGCCCACCTATGAATCGGAAATCATTTTTATACCGAAAACCGGTTATTGTCATTCCACTCAGAGAAATCGTTCTGATGGAATCTATTAAAAAAAAAAAAATTATTTGAACGAAGTACAAATTTATTTGAATGAAATAAATTTTATTTGATCCAAATAAATCTTATTAGGCGGGCCATTAAATAGATTAATTTATTTAATGGCCGACCTAATAGGATTTATTTGGGTCAAATAAAATTTATTTCAGTCAAATAAATTTTATTTATTTCGAATAGATTCCATCAGAACGATTTCTCTGGGTGATCGTGTCGAAATTTCACGCAACCTCCTCGGGCTCCTCAGACTTTCCGCTCGAAATTCGAAGCTACGATTTTGATCCGATTGATTCTCATTATCAGGCAGATATAAAATCGATCACGAATTTTTTTGTAGAGTTTTTTTTATTTTTTTATTGCGAGGATGTTTTTCGGCCTCGGTGCATCCGAGATGCAACGTATAAACGTCATCCGGTAATGATATACGGAGCAGAAAATTTGCGAGCGGATCGTTCGAGCGCGATGAGCTCGTCGCGCGGGAAACGAGCCGGCCGCAGAACGAACGCGCTGTTGGCGTAGGTAATGTCCACACAGCCTTGATCAGGGCGTCGACCGGCTGACAAAACGCCGCGAACGCTCTCGCGGGCCGCGCTATATGTTACGCGGCGAATTAATAAATGCGCTATGACTAAGCGCCACGAGGAGTAACCTCGCTCGTCTCGGCCAACCTGACAGCAGGTGTTGAGATTCGACTCCACTGCGGGCAGATTGATCTTTATAATCCGTGCACGGCGAGAAGGAGCTGGAGAAAATATTCAAACCTCCACGTTATTCGAAAAAAAAAAAAAAAAAAAAAAATTAAATTATTATAATAATTTAATTTTTTTTTATTTTATTCTATTTTTTTTTTTTTAATCCAGCAATCCTTTTAATTCTCCTATTTTTATAAAAATAGGAGAATAAAAAATAGGAGAATTAAAAATAGGAGAATTAATCCTTTTAATTCTCCTATTTTTATAAAAATAGGAGAATTAAAAATAGTAGAATTAATCCTTTTAATTCTCCCATTTTTATAAAAATAGGAGAATTAAAAGGATTGCTGGATTTTTTTCCCGATGCTGCAATGAAAGTTCGCAGTGTCCCGAATATACAGGATGCAAAATTGCGAGGGGACCAGACGTTTAAATATTTTTTAAGACGGTTCTTAAGATGACTCTTGCGCATCGGCGTCTCGCGAGTAAGTCGCGTGTGGAGGCTTCGCGCGGTGTGCGTGATTTGATATGGCGACGAAAGTGTCTCGCGATGCAAAAGAGTGACACACAGAGTCACGTCGGGGGCAATACGTGCGGAGCATGGGGTCCCCGTCCAATGGCCGTGTTTCACCGCCTCGGAACACGCCATGTCCGGCGTCCAATCGGAAACTGGTCTCCTTTTCTCCATGGTTCGCCATTGGTCCATTCCCCAGATCGTGACTCACGGGCGCGCGCGCAGATATCTCCCGCGAACGATAACGCGTCGTCTTTGTCAGATTCGTTTTCTTGCTTTTTTTTTCTTTTCTTTCTTTTCGACCGAGAGCTTCGCACTTCCCATACCACAAACCGTCGTCGTCGTCTATACGTATATATTTCTATCCTACATAATATAACGCAACGCGGTGAACATTCCGGCGGATGATTCTCGTCCTCCGGAATTCACGACGTGGATTAATTTTTTTTTTACGGTTTGTTTATCAGAGTCGCAGGTGAAAATCATCGTGTTGTCCACGATGCATTATCTTCTCTTATCGAAAACCTCATAGCTGCATTGTTTTCTTTATTATTATTATTATTTTATTATTGTTATTATTGTTATTATTTTTTTTTCTCATTAGGAGTTAATAACCGGTTTCGATATCTTGTATTTATTTATATATCTATTGACTCACGAAGACGAAATGCCGATGACTTCCGCGAAATGGGACACGTTAGTCAGAAGTCAGATGAATCACCGATCCTCTCGATTTTTAAATTCTATTTCGTTTTACCGGTTTTTTTTTTTTTTTTTTTTTTTTTTTTTTCAACGAAGAAACAGGTTCGTTACCCGGTGAGTCTCTGTCTTCGGCCAGACCTGCACAACACTCTCCGGTGTGGCAGGAAAGATTCTCGCGGTGAAGGAGTTAGCGCGAACGGGGCCCGTAGAATCCAGAGGGAATGAACCCCGATGACTCACGGCGGCGACGAGAGAGGAAACGAATTAAGGAAGAATTCATTCGCCGACTCGTGTGTTGCTTACCGCATTTCTCGGCTCGCTGTCACCCGCGTTACCGTTGACACACTTTTGGGAAACAAAATTTCTTACGCAACAGCAAAAAAATTTAACGAAATTCGATTTAAATTTTTTTTTTTTTTCAAGTAAACTAAATACAAATGATTATTTAATTCAAATCTAATTATTTTATCTAAACCTAACTATTTAATTTAAATCTGATTATTTAATTTTTATTTGATTATTTTATCTAAATCCGATTATTTTATTTTTATCTGATTATTTGAATTAAATCGATATATTTTATTTAGGTCAACAAACTAAAATCAATATTGATCAATGACGGTCGTTACTTTGAATATCATTTTACCGTAATTTTGCAATATTGCAATGAGACATTTTCCAATCAGCCGAATGATCGATTCCGTCGTCTCCGCGTGAGAAAATTTATCGCCAAGCGATATAGTGTCGTTCGAATAAATCAGGGAGCGCTGCATGGGGGAAAAAAAAAGTGTCCGGTATTATCGCGAGTAACAATAGACCTCCGACTCGTTATCGCGAACGGTGATCATCGAGAAAGAGAGATCGCGAAAGACTCCCCGATTGACCTCGGATTTATATTCGTAGATCTCGCGTGTATGAATCACGCACGATGCAGTGCGGCTTATTGCATTGCGCGCGCTGCACACGGACGCGACGGACAGCCCGAGCTCTCCTCGGGCGGATATCTCGGGCGTATCTCGCTCGCCCCGCGGTATTTAAGACCCCATTACGTGTATTTACACGCTGCACTTTGTATCCTTATCAAATATCAATCTCCGAGCGCGCGCGATGAATAAACGAAATCAGATCTCGCCGATCCCCTCCCCCTCGTCATGATGGTGAATTTTCAGCCGACGCGCTTCCGGCAGTCTCGCCCGGTTGAGACGGAAACACACGTTGGACGGAGTTGTAAATCCCGCAAGTCTTTTGTTATTAATTAATAACGGTGAAAAAATGGAGTAATTATAGCGTAACGTGTTAATTTTTTTAATGACGAAGAATATTTATTATCGATAACATTTCAAGGTATTTTTCCTGAAAAAAAAACGGAGACTGATTAATGAATTATTTCATAATCATAATTTTTGTTCATAGTTGCTCGCAATTTTTTTGTTTTTTTTTTAATGAGGTATCCACGCGGTTGTTGACAAATTCACACGTCATTTTGTGATAACCGTAAATAATTTTAAATAATTAAAAATAATTTTTATTTAATTGTAAATCATTTTTAATTATTTTTGTTTCACTTTAAATCATTTAAAAATCATTTTTATTTAATTTTGAAGAATTTGAAAGAATTTTTATTTAATTCTAATAATTATATCAATTATTTTTTAATTATTTTTCAAACCACCGAGGATTCGCGACTCCGACGTCGAACGTGTCGACGAACATTTCCGCGACTTTTGTTATTTCCATTTTCCCCTATTTGTGATCCTCGTTCAAAGTGACGTATCTATCACTCGTCTCGCCGTGTACGAGATTTACGCGGTGCGCGCAACGAGTTCTCGACACACAAACACCCGAGAGGAGGTAACGAAGCGTCGATGAACTTATAGAATCGGGCACGAAGTTAATGGACACGCGCGGTAATTACAGCCGAGAGTTATTCAACCGCAACGGCCGAGTGTTGCTCCCTCGCTGTACGTGAGAGCAGCGCGAGCGGCGAAAATATGCAGCTAGGCTGCTGCAGCTCGCGCAGCACGCGTTCGCGCTCTAAGTGAGTCGACGCCGTGTTTACACATGCAGAAACATTCTAAAAGTCGTTTTACACGCAGTCGGCGCACGAAACGGCAAGTGCGACACGAGCTTTATTATTTTTCAAGACGCAGAAAATCCATGTTTTAGAAATTCCTAAACGTTGTTGGAAGTCGCGAATTAAGTGCGGGATATGACGAAGATTTTTTCTCTGGCTCTGAACGCAATCTGAGCGTACGTGTAGCGCGTTTGGTTATCGCGTTTGCCGCGGCGCGCGAGCGGGAAACTTTTCTAGACAGACAGACGCCACTCGGCTCTCACACGCCAGACGGAGACTCGCCGCTCTTGCTCCTTTTTAGGCCGCGCGGCTAATCTTGGTTAGTGCAGCCCTTTTGGCTTCCATCTCGCGAGCAGCTCAGATCAGAGACTCGACTATCATGAGTTTTGCCCTCGTAATTTTTTTGCCTCGACATTTGTTTTTTTTTTTTTTTTTGGACTATTAAAATCCTTGAAATATCTCACGATTTGAGGGGGGTTTTTGGGTAATAAAAAGGGGGACATTTGATACACTGGTTTTGGGCATTTTTGCGTATAAAATGCGTTGAGTGTAATGGACAGTTTAATATTTATAATATACGAATGTAATTTAATACGTAATTCAATATTTAATATACGAATTTAATTTAATACGTAATTCAATATTTAATATACGAATTTAATTTAATACGTAATTCAATATTTAATATACGAATTTAATTTAATACGTAATTCTATATTTATAATATACGAATTTAATTGAATACGTAATTCAATATTTAATACACGGTTTGAATTTAATATACAATCAAATATTTTATATACAAGAATTGTTGATTTCTCAGTTGGTCTCCGAAGGGCCAAACCGGATTTCTCTATTGTTTCGAAAGGTTTTTCACGAGGCAGCCGGCGGCGACGGACGCTGCGCGGCTCCCGCTGAACGTGTTCGAACAGGAATCAGGTACTCGGCGCGAAACCTGACCTAGACACGTGCAGACGTCTCGGCTCGTCGTCGGCGGGTCGGGGGATGCGGCGCGACACTGTAGGGGGTGGTTCGGCGCGCGCGTCTCGACTCAACAATTTTTTTTTTTTTTTGTAACGGAGCACCGCGCGTCCCTTTTGTCCCACCGGCGAGCCCACCGTAGGCACCACGAAACGATCGCCTTTTTTTATTTTTCGCCCGCAGACTCTCAAATCTTCCGCACCTGCGAGACGAAACAGGTCGTAACAGGTCGGGTCGAACCTTCGTATATTCTTCCTTCTTTTCCTTCACCCCCCTCCGTCTTCATCTCTTCCTGAGGATGAGAATTCTCAATTTTTCGTAAAGAAATCGGTTTCACGGAAGGATATTCACGAAAAAAAATTTATTCCCGCGTTCGGTCCGCCAAATGCCAATTTTCGCACAATTTTACTATACTTTTTCTCGGGTTTCACGTTCGGCAATAAAGAAGTCGCGAATTAACCTTTCGCTCGGGGGGGCGGCGCGAAAAGGTCAGAAGGTGTAAAAGTCACGCCGGCAATTTGCTTGCTAATTGAACGAGCGATTTTGGGATTCCGGCGAAAGTGCGTCTCGCGTCTCTGGTGACAAAAAAAAAAATAGATATCAATCGATACAATAAATTCGCCATTTAATAACAGACACGAATTTAAATTTTACAATGTTACTTTGCAATTTTACAATCTTCGTATTTTCGAAGATAATTCCGCGCTAAAGTTTCTAAACCCGAATCCGCGACGAAACCCGTGGCGGAGTCTTCGGTCGTCACCCGGCCAAACGTAGGAAGACGCGGAGAGAGCGAGAGAAAGAGGAAAAAAAAGAAGACCAGGAGGGACAAACGACGACGACAGAGGGAATCGGCTATGGTCGATCGGTCGATGAAGGGACGAAAAGAAAACGAAAGCGAGTTCACTCTCTCTCTCTCTCTCTCTCTCTACCTAGTAGTGCAGGGAGAGGGGGAAATGGGTCCGACGGGTCCCCCCCCCCCCCCGGCCACCACCATAAGCACGACCACATCTGGCTCGGGATTTCCTTTTGGTGATTTCTCGAAAAGAGCTGCACGGCACACACCGAGGCATAATAAAGGGTGACTGGTGGCGCGGGAGGAGGGAGATGAGGGAGGGGGGGGGGGGTTGAGGGGGGCCCCAAGAGCTGGTAGAACTGGTCCCTCGGCCGATGCCCATCTTTATGGGGTCTTCCATGGGACACTGACAAAGGCCGGAGGGCGAGCGGCGAGCGTGTGTGTGAGTTTCCGTCGGGGGGGTTCCTGGAATTCGCCGAGGTTTTCTCGGAGTTTTGGGCCTGTTACCACGAAGCCCCGCGAGGGGCCCCGGCTGCCGTTGCCGGGCCCCTCGGGCTATCCCGCGGCTGATTTAGCCCGGAGTCTCTTCGCCCTGACGATGTTCGACCCGGCCATTCGGACCCAAATGCACTTAAAAGCACCGTCGTAAAATATACATCGCGATCCCCCCGCCCCTCACCAGATTGTGGTGGGCCCCGCGTCGCTGTATCCGCGACGCAATCGGTGCAACAGTACATCGCTTTCTGCGCGGCCGAGCGAAAAATGTCGGGCGAAACGGAGGAACAGAAATGTTGAAGTTTTTTTTTTTTTTTTTTTGAGGGTCTTTTTTTCGTAGAAGGGAAAATAAATTTGATGCAGATGGAGGGTGAAGGAGTGGGGGGGAAAAATAAGAAGGAATTACAGTCACGAAAGTTCATTATTTAAATTACGCCAAGGAGTGCATTTTTTTTAATTTTTTTTAATAGAAACACAAATTTCGATGAACCATTTATTGGATTTTTGGTTTCACGGGAAGGAAAAATAAATAAGCCAAATAAGACGCGGGGGGGGGGGGGGGGGTGGAAGAAGGATTTGGATTCAGGAAAGTTTATTATTTAAATTACGCCAAGGAGTGCATTTTTTTTTTTTTTTTTAATAGAAACACAAATTTCGATGATCCATTTATTGGATTTTTGGTTTCACGGAAGGAAAAATAAATAAGCCAAATAAAAAGTGGGAGGGGGGGGGGGAAGGGGGTGGAAGAAGGATTTGGATTCACGAAGGTGCATTATAGAAATTAGGCCAAGGGATGAGGCGAGAGCGGTTAGCGTGGGAGGGCAGCGTATGTGGCTCGGCTAATCACAGTTATTTTCCGTTGGGAGCCGCGTCGCTCCCATCGCGCAGCGAATTTTAATAAACAGCTCAGGATATACGGCGCGCTGCTGCACCCCATGAGCCTCTCGGCTGAACTGCATCCAGCCGCGAGAGGCCGAAGTGCGCGCAGGGGGAGATCGGAGAGAAAAGGAGAGCCGAAGAGCCCGACGGTGTAGCCGTATGGGAAATCGCCTCGAGCGGTCAACGTGCGCGTAATCGGTGGGCGGACTCGACGCGATTATGGCAAGCCAAAAATAATGATAAATCGGTTCCGAGACTCGTCTTCGCGCCAGGGCTCAAACGCGATCATCGCGCGGCCGGTAATAAGAAAACGCGCGTTCGCGGCCGTGGAGGCGAATTTGCAAAAGGGAAAAATCGTCCCCCTCATCGCGTCGTCGGCTTCACGGAATTTCCGGCGCGGAAGAAAAAAAAAATACCAGTTTTATCGCCGCGATCGCGATACCCGCAATAATTGATATTAAATTGCGTGATGAAATTTGCAAAAAGAAAAAAAGAAAAAAAAATCTTTTTTTTTGTTGGAGATTTTATTTACGAAATTGACGTTATTTTAATTTATAGCCGGTTTTTTTTTGCAGGTGAGATCGTTAAATTCGTAATCGATTTCTGCGCCCGGTTGTAAAATCTCGGAAATCTCGGTACGCGCGATAATTGATATTGAATCGCGTGATGAAATTTGCAAAAAAATATAAAAGGAAAAAAATCATTTTTTTTTTGTTCAAAATTTTATTTGCGAATTCTTCGATTATTTTAATTTATCGCTGATTTTATCGGGCCGGCTGTGCCCGGTTGTAAAATCTCGGAAACCGCGGGAAGGAAGAATCGTCTATTTCAGTCGTCCGCCCCCGGAGAGGGGGGCGAGCGACGGGCCTCAGGGCTCGACGAAATTACGGGTTCGCCGCGAACTTCTGGTCATCTTTTCCCCACCAAGCCTCGGCCCGGAGATGCGCGTCTTCTGGCCGGCACGGCCGATACGAGAAGCTCTTCCGTTCTGCCTACTCGTTATCTTCTTATTGCTCGAACCATCATCGCGGATGCACAATTTTTTGCGTCTTCTGCTCGCCTCCCGCTCGAAACGCACGCGGCCTCTCGTGTTCGACTCTTGTATTTTTTTTTTTTTTTTTTTTTTTTTTTCCGCCAGGACGAAATATTCCCACGACGCTCGAAGAGCACCGAAAACAAAACAATACGCGTGTTTGCACTCTGCATAATCGCGCGCCCCGTAATCTCGGTGGGAATAACGCGGAGAGAGTCGTGAAAAAAATTGTCGCAATTTTCTGGGAATCTCGCTGGACGATTTTTCGGCCGCGGTCTCTATATGCAAATTAGCCGAGATATTCGAGGCTTCTCGTGCACTGCAAAAAAAGATTGGAAGTTTTTATTCAGAAACTGGTGAATTAAATGTAATCAAATAAAATTTTATGAAATTTTTTTTTTGTGAAATAAAATTAATGTGCTTTTGTAGTAAAAATAAAGCAGTAATAAATAATTTAAGCAAATAATAAAAATTACTGTGAAACTTAAATAAATAAATTCATAAAAAAATATAAAAAAATAAATAAATTAGTTTAAAAAAAATAAAAATAAATTGACAAATAATAAATTAATTTTGGGCTGCACTAGTATATGAAATTTAGTATTCTAGTTTATGCATAAAAACTTTCAGTACCGAACATTAAATTTTAAGTTGATTTTTTTTTTTACAGTGTGGGATTAGTAAATAAGGCGCGGAGGCGACGCGCATAAATCGTGGGCTCCTCATATTCTTATCAGCCTAATCCGACGGTCGAACGACAGTCGGTCTCGAAGGAAACTTCTTTTCCACGGTTCTTGTCTCAATAGCCGCGCGCGCAGCTCTGTTTACATTTCGGCTAAGAAGCTTCTCGGTAGCTCGTCGCGTGACTGGCCGAGTCTTTATATCTCTCGCGCCTTGCATTTGTGCTGCAATAAACGTCGCATTGACCCTTCCACCCGGCCTCCGCACGACGACGACTCGTGTCTCTCGGAACTCTATCTCACGAAATTTACTCGGAATGTAACGTCGAGGCCTCTCGCAAACAAGTTGCGACCTGAGATTAATGCAACGCCGCTGTCGTTGCTGATGTATTTGTGATATAACGTTTCACGCAATCTATTGCATCCTGCTGATAAGATTTTCGAACTTTCGATACACCGGATGGATTTTTCATTCAATGATTTTGGGAATTTTTTAAAGCTACGAAAATTGAAAAGGGTAATGAAAATGTCGGTTGGGACAAATTTTCGATACGATTTTTCGTCCACCGAAGAAAATTCATTGATTTTTCTGCTGAAATTGGTTGAATTATTTTTTCGTCCGAAATCGGTGGAATTTTTTTATTTTTTTTACGAGAAACAATTATGTTTTCGTAAAAAAGAATTAATTAATTAATTTCAATTGATTAATTAATTTTTATTAATAAAAATGAATTTAATTGATTTTTATTAATAAACATGAATTTAATTAATTTTTATTAATAAAAATTAATTAATTCTCGATTTAAATTGACGAAACGAGGATCGCGCGACAGGTTGAAGAGCCGGTCGAACGCGGTTCCGTCGTGTCACCTGCGCGGTTCTCCCGCGTCGCGAGCTCCACATCCACGCGGACGACCCGCCGGATGCGTCATCTCGTCTCGCGAACGGTGCAACGTCCGATTGTGCAAGATTTCCCCGGCGAGGAAATGGAATTTCGAATCCGGGCTCGGTGTGCGCGCGACGCGCGGAGGATGCGAGCCGTGGAACCCACCATAAAGCGAACCCGGAATACCAGGAGTGAGACAAAGGCTGTTGCGCCGCTGTTGCTGCTGCTGCTGCTGCTGCTGCTGCTGCTGCATCAACGACTTCTGAATCACTTCTCGTGCCACCAGCAGACCGTGAACTGCACGCCGGGCACCTCCTACGAGGAAATTATTAAAATGACGCATTCTCGAATATCTCTCTTGACGTATTACCCTCAATAGAGTGAAAAAAAAAAAAAAAAAAAAAAAAAAAAAAAAAAAAAAAAAAAATGTTCCGTTACGTTGATGTGCTATAAAAACGGAACCACCGTAACTGCAGGTCGTACGTGAATCCCCAAATTTTTTTGGAAACAAAGTAAATGGTACAATTTATAATGATTAATTACCTTATAATTATTAATTAATTGCTTTATAATTATTGATTAATAACGGTAATTAATAACCGTTTTTTAAAGCGACTGCAGAGAATATTTATTCTCAACAAAATTTCACGGTAAATTTCCCAAAAAAAAATAGAGCAATTTTTTAAAATCTTACCGCAACATTTATTTCCCAATCTAACAATAATTTACAACCCCGAACTGCAACCACGAGAAGCACGACTTACGTCACCGGTGACCGGGCGCGAGAGCGACCGCGGAGCGCGAGATGAAAAGACGAGAGTATGTAATATACGTGTGTGTAGCGCGTTGCGAGTTGAACGAAACGTACAATAATTACCCTTCCGCATATACGAGCGCGCGCACAGAGTCGTGACGCACAGACGCCGCTTTGACTCCGCCCGGGGGGGCCTAGAGCGGAATGACTGTAGCAAAAGAGGCAGAGGGAGTCGGGAGAAAAAAAAAAAAAAAAAAAAAAAAAAAGAGTGTATAGGTAGCCCCGATGATGACTAAGAGCGATGCACGCACGTGGAGAGCAGGAAGAAGAAGCGTTTTCACTGCGCTGTTGTGCAGGTATATAGGTATGGTGTGTACGCGCTTATGGGGACTGCATGAAGAGGGGTGACTTCCTAAGGGGCGGCGGGCCGCATCTCGCGCAGCGGCAACGGTACCACCAGCCACCACCACGCCGAGCTATGACTCATCTCGGACGTTGTGGGAGCCCGCAGCAGCACGGTTGACGCCGGAACGTAAGTACGGTTGCGGTCCCCATACGCGCCACGCCAACCGGGGGCGCCTCTTTGCCTCTTCTTGCTGTAGTACACACGAACGAGCACGGTGGCCGCTTCGACAGGTTGCGCAGCCAGCTAGTTCGCTCGGCGTACTTACTGAGTCGCAGGTCTCGTGACGCGACGAACACGTCGTCGCGTCGAGGGACCTGACGGACCGGCTATAACCTCGTTAGACGCGCGATATCCTCCACTCGCCACCTACTCGCTAATCTCGGACTCGTTCGCACCGTGTCCCACACCGAGAGTCGCGAGAGAGAGAGAGAGCTTGAAAACAGAATGATTTGAAGGATTAATTATGGGAAAAAAATGTGGGTTTGTTTGTGAGCGTTTGCTGATGAGGGGATGGTAAAATATGGTGCGAACTGAGAACCGGTGAATATACCGGGAATTAAAAAGCGATTTATTGCTCTGACTAAACGTTTGATTGACAGTTTTGTCCGTGAATTTATTCACCGGGGTTTCGGTTCGGGACTCAAACGTTTTGTGTCGGAGTCAATTGTGAAATTTATTTATAACTTGATGAGTTAACATAAATCAACATTTCGTATTTTGGGACAGACGGGAATTAAGGGGGGCAAGGCTTTATTATTTAGGGCAGACATTAATTGAAAATATATATAAGATTCTTGAAAAATGGATTCATAGAGTGGTAAATAAAAATGATAATAATAATAATAATAATAATAATAATAATAATAATAATAATAATAATAATAATAATAATAATAATATTTACATGCAATTATTGAATGTGCAGCCGGAGCGTAGGCGGTTTTATCGATAAATATCACTCATTGTCAGCGGCGAGCACGGTTTTGAAATTTATTTTAATACAATCGACATGGAGAAAGCGAGCGAATTTCGTCGAGGAACGAGATCCGCTTGGGGCGGCTCGGTGGCTCGAAGTCATTCAACAATGTCACTCTCTCTCTCTCGCTCTCTCCTCGGTCGAACAAATGAAATGCATTTCCACGAGGAACGCGCGCTGCACACTTTGATATACCAGCGAGGTTATACTATTAATATCGACATGACAGGTTGACTAATGATCCGCGGCCTCTCCGGATCGCGTTGCCGGGCTTTGACATTACGAGATTAAAATCCCGCGAAAAAACGGGGGGACACGCCGCCCCGTTCGACGCTTCGAATCGTCGCGCGACGACGACTCAATACGATTACACGGGCGACGTGTCATTTGTTTCCGTTAGAGCGAATGGAAAAATGAAACGAAAAAAAAAATAAGAGGAAAGAAAAAGACGAAGAAGACGAGTCGAAGAATATCACAGCTGCACGTGCGGCCATATGAGGCACTGGGGACGAACCGTAAAGGGGACAAAATATATTCAAGATTTCCTTCGACTTATTTCCTCGTATCATTTTTTTTTTTTTTTTTTTCACTGTTAACAATCGCTGTAAATTTATATTTCGCGAAATTTAATTAGTCGGCAGATATATTACATTTATTACACGAGTATAGTAAAATTATTATATTTGTAGAGAAAAAAATATGGCATACGAGAAGGTGAAATTCTTCCCGAAAATAGCAGTGACGCGATTTTATAATGAAAAAAAAAAAAAAAAAATTCCGAGAGCATTTTTATTTTCGTAATTAAGCCAAAAGCGAAATACCGAAAAATCGCGGTACACGAGAAGCTCATTCCCGATGCCGGTGGGAGCGGGAAAAAGGTGATGGTGATAGAACGATGCGGAGGAGAAAAATGCTCTAATTAGAGGACTCGACATATTCGCTCGGCGAAAAGACCCCGAGCTATGAACGCGGGGATACATTTTTTGCCCCTCTCTCTCTCTCTTTCTCTCTCTCTCTCTCTCTCTCTCTCTCTCTCTCTTATTCTCCGGTTGACCCTCCATATGCATCGCACTTGCCCTTTTTTCCTGAAAAATATTTGCTCGCATATCTCGCTGCATCTCCGCTTTCTCTCTCTCTCACTCTCTGACACTCAACCCGGAGTCTAATTAGCGGGACGAGTGCATTGTTGTAATTACGAAAATCCGTCTCTACTCGACAACGTGGCCTCGCATACCACGAGGGGCAGCCGCGGAAAAATCTGCCTCGAAGTCGATCTCGTCGGATGACAAATGGCGCCCCGATTCCCCGATTTCCCTGATTTTTCAGGCGCAAGAATAGCTTCCTCATTATTTTACTTTTGAAGTCGGAGCTGTAAAATAATGAGGAAATAATTTGCGGATTGCAGCCTTTTCTATGCATAAAAAAAAATACAAAATACCAAATTTAACACATAATAAATAATTTAAATAATTTAAATAATAATAATAATAATAATAATAATAATAATAATAATAATTTGACACATCTTTTTATCATTATTATTCCTGACGTTTTGGACCATTCCGACTGAAAATCTCGAAAGCATTTTTTTCCCGCGAAACAAAAGCCTCCACCACGTGGCCACCGCGGCGCTTTGAATTATCGCCCGCGCGTACCGACGGGTAATTTACTTTTATTACCGCCGGCTTCGGCTCCGCCGAAACCTACGAAAACAAACAGCGACGACGAAAAAAAAAGAAAAAAAAAAAAAACTTATCTCCTCCTCGTCCGCGACGAAAACGTCCCCCAGGCCCGATTATCGCCGAGGGGTGGCCCCGCCGTACCCGCCCCGGGCCAGCGGGGCACGCATGACCATTTTTTTTGTCACCCATCGTTGGGCGCGCAGCACCAGCGTCATTACACGCTCGCCGCGCGGTCGCCTCGCGTTTAACCTGTGTGACAGTTGTAAAAAAAAAAAAAAAAATACGCGCACGCGAAGGGAGACGAGAAAAAAAAAAGCAGCACCGTAGAAAAAAAAAAGAAGAAGCAACAATCCGCGCGTGTGCGCGTCGAGCGTTGCGTAACGAGGGGTGGCCGCCACTTGTGTCGGGTTATTTACACATTATTTTTTTTTCCTCCTCCTCTTCTTTATGTCCGATTTTTTTTTTTTTTTTTTTTTTTTTTTTTTCGTCTCTATCGACCGACGGCATAAATAACCAGTGGAACACGTGGAATCAGCGACGACATCGGACGTCGATATATGTATAGAGACATTAGGGCGTCATTATTATCGAATCAAACGCGCGTTCAAACGGCGCGCCAGTTGGGACACTGAATATGGCGTACATATGTAGGATACATATATGTAAATGTATATATATTGGCTGTATATACATGTATCTGTATGTACAGCGCTTTCATCCAGATGTCCCGCGATAACCCCAACTGTCATCCACTGTATATATCCTATATATATTTATTTATTCATGCGGTTCCGTACTGATGGGATTTTCATCGAGTCCGGCGCGCTTCATCCCCATCCGGTCTGACCCCGGCCGGTTGATCGAGCCTCGATGCTTTTTTTTTTTTTTTTCGCCACCCCCTTCGCCCCCCCCCCCCGCCGCCGAAAGTGGACAATTTCCCCGACGCTACTGGAATTTCACGAGAGCAAAACTTGCTCGTTGCACTTCCGGGCGGCGACCACTTGAATTTTTAATATCTGGATGATCCATAGGCAGAACGCAGCGGCGGCGACCCCGGGAGTCTCGCGGAAAGAGTGCCAGCGCGAATGAATAATCGAATCCCGCGCGCTTTCCCGAATCCCGAGCGGCTGGCTTAATTCGCGCTATGAAACTCGAGATATCGTTGGGTGTTTAAATGGAACGAAAAAAAAAACAAAAAAAATGTCTTTTGAACCAAAAAGTGGCGACTGTTGACAAAGATATTTCGTTGAATGTGATGAAATAAATATTTTCTAAGAAGAAAATATTTATTCAATAAAAAATATAATATTAAAATATTTTATGTATATTTGTTTTTAATATTTATTATTTTTTTTTTTTTTCTAAGAAGAAAATATTTATTTATTTCATCACATTTAATTAAATATTATTTAAAGATCAGGTGAGACGGACACATAAGTCGAAAAACCAGGGAGGAAAAAAAACGCAGCACGAGACGCGAAGGAACGAGCGAGAGATTTGCGGGGGATGTTCGAAGCGCCCATATATACATATAGATTATACTCCGCTCTCGGCGTGCATCCAGCTCGTCAGTGCGAAAAAGGAGTTAAAGCGAGAATCGCAGCCAAATTATCGTGCATCACTCGACACGGCGCATGACTCTCGGGCACTCGCGCCCTCTTCGTACAACCTGCTGTCTTTTTTTTTTTTTTTTTTAAATCGCGTGTTCTTTCTGGCACGCGGTGTGCACCACGTGGGAACCGCGGGGCGAGGGCGCCGCTCATCCGCCCTTTGTTTTCCGACGCGCGCGCACGCGGCAATTAAAATTAGTTCTGATAATTTGCCCCGCGCGCGAGACGAGCGCCGTACGACGAATTCGCGACGTCGGCTCCGCGATATCCTAAAACGCGGCCGAAAAATGCATAAACGGGGTACGAAAAAAAAAAAAAAAAAAATGTAACACGTCGAATGCCGAACTGCGCGGATATATTCAGGAGCCGCGCGAGGCGTCGGTAGCGCCATCCGCGTGCACTTCCCGCTCATTAAATCTTTTTATTTTTCACCTGTGTTGCGGATTTTTTTTTTTTCATTTTTTTTTCATACACTCTCCGTCTCTCGGGGAATTTTAACACGCGGCTGGCGTGCGAGTGGCTTGATTTAGATCGCCATTTAGATAGCGGACGACCGCGGGGCGAACGCGAGATCGCATTTTTCGTTTCCGGGACTAATTATTCGTGTAACAAGCGCGCGAGGGTCTCGTAACTCTTCGGGGTTGAGATCTTCGGGTGAATTGAATTTTAGTTTGTTTTCGTCGAATTGTTTTCAAACAATTTTTTGTTATTTATTATTTCTATTTTTTATTTTTTTTAAGATTTTTAAATTTTTTCCTGTGAGTTTATTTAACTACAATCAATTAAAAAAAAAGTCTCCAACAGACCCGTTTTTGAATATCGTGTCATTCACATTTTTTCCAGCGTACAAATTTTACATCATTCAATTAACAAAAAGTCACTTACAGACCTGTTTTTAAATATCGTGTCGCTCACATTTTTTCCACCGTACAAATTTCATTACATTCCATAAAAAAAAAGAAAATGTTGGCGCGAGCCAATCAATTTTTTTTTTTTTTTTTTTCATACATCGCGTTACTCACATTTATTTCCAGCCACATTTTACCACATCGCAAACACAGAGCACACGCAGCGCTGTTTCCTCCATATTTCATTCCCGATTCGCGCTCACGGTTCACGAGCGGTTGACCGAGTACAACACGGAGGGTCAGTCATATTCTGTAATACGCACGGTGTAATAACGCCGAGGCGATGGGATTACGGAAGAGGGGAGGCGAAGGGATTGAGCGCGTACAGAGCGGGAAGAGAGAAAATTGGCGGTGGCGCGGCGGCTCTCCCGCCCTTTTGGACCGAGTATGTGTACAGCGAGAGAGGATCTCTCGGTGGCTGCGGATGGAATATCGCGCGGCGCGTTTCGACTCCGTTTGTTAAACAGTAGCTTAAGCACTGCCCACAAACGGGAACGTGATTGCGGTCACGTGGCACCTCGCATTACTCAAACGGAAAGTAAAACGGTGGGCGCCGCTTCTGACCATCGCACATAGTGAGTTATATATATATGTGTATATAAATAAATACCCCGCATACACAGAGAAAAATCTGTATACAGACGCGAGGCCGGATCCTCCCACTCGTGATACACGCAATAACAGGAGCGACACACTCGGCCCGCGTCGAGGGCTGCTTTCTCTGAATGCCCGCTGATTGTAATCATCGGGTGTAAGTAATTCGCGTTTCGTGAGTCGCAAGCTCGAAACTTCGGTAATTCACGCATCGACAGCTACGCCGAGTGACGTCGCGCGCACGGCGAGAGATGTGAATGCCGGTTACCGATGTCCCGGGCGAGGGGGAAGATGAGTAGTTGTTTTACAGTGGAATTAGCGTTTGGTGCGAGGGGTCGATATTTTCGTTTGCTTGTGGGACTCAATGGGACGGAGTGCGGGGAGCAAAATAATTTTTGTGTGCCGGCTACATTTTTTCTTATTGATATTCATATTTTTTTTAATAATCAGGCCAACGGGTAGAATTCCGTTGATTGTAACGATGCATTTTTTTCTGTTCACAAATTTTTATATAAATAACTATTGTTAAAATGGACAAATAATTAGTTATTTTGATTAATTTATTTATTTATTTATTTGTATTTATTATTATTATTATTATTATTATTATTATTATTTTATTTATTATTATTTTTTATTTACTTACTTGATTATTTATTTTTATTAGTTATTTATTTTATAATTTTTTTTTTGAGAAACGAAAAATACACGATGCAGTTGATTGATGACTGGAGCTCCGCTGGGGAGCGAAGCTCTCGACGGAACGCGGAGACGGGAGGAGCTTCGCTCCTCGCCCGGGAGCATCGCGGTCGGCGAGTGTACGCGGCGATTAATACGTCGCGCGCGTCGTGGTGTGCGGACAACGCGAGAGCGGTAGTGGCGGCGCTGCTCCGTATACTCTTTGACGGTAGCTCGCGCCAAATTGAACGTGTATACCGTGTGGTGTACGCTCGCGAGAGGCAAATTGAGGAATTGAATATTCATACGAGGTCCCGGGGTTCGTGATGGTTATGCCGATGGAGAGCGACGCTGCTGCTGCTGCTGCTTCGAACCCTCCGCGCGCTCGTACAAAGGTGAATTCAATTACGCACGATTGCCCGGCTCTCGGAGCAGTTAGGCCAATTTTACGCTTATTGGTACGTAAATACGCTCGAGCTGCGGATTCGCCGACGTTGGACTCGGAACGCAGATTGCGACGCGCGAGACAATTATAACCTCTTTGCGTTTCACCTGGCGCTTCGTTACCGTAAGCTCGGTTGCGGGCCCAAGTGCCGAGAACCGCCGGCTAATAGACTCGTGATCACCGCGTCTGCCTCGTCTTGAGATAAAATTAGTTACCGAGCACATCGAGCAGCGCGATTTACCGCAATCAGTATAGACGGTAGGTTGAATATGTTGCTTAAAGTTTCGTTTAGCGACGGAGACTCTTGGGATTTTCGTGATAAAATTTATTTAATTCAAATACATTTTAAATAAATAAATAAAATGAATAAATAATTTTTATTAAATAAATTAAATAAATACATAATTTTAAATAATACATTTATTTCATTCAAACAATTTTTTTTTATTTAAATTAATTTTATTTCATTCAAACATTTTTTTTTATTTACATAAATTTTATTTCATTCAAACATTTTTTTTTATTTACATAAATTTTATTTCATTCAAACATTTTTTTTTATTTAAATAAATTTTATTTCAAGTAAATAATTTATTTAATGGCTGGCCTACTAGGATTTATTTGGATCAAATAAAATGTATTACAATCAAATAAATTGGATTGGGTGAAAATTTGCAGCGTTACGGATTTTCCACCGCGAACGATTATCGTTAACCAAGGAAAAGTTTATATCAAGGATATAGCGAAACGTTGCTGCGGCCGCATCAATCATTAACTCGGACCCTCGAAACGGGCAGCCGAGTACATCGCATATGCCGTACCGCGCGCCGTATTACGCGTAATCCGCCTTGTAACATCAACAGCGGCGCGCGGGGATTACCTGCGACGGACCTCCCAAATTAATCTCCCCGTTCAGGTTAAACGAACGCGCGCGCGGTGCCCGCGCGAGCCGTTTGAAACTGCGCGGGCAACACGCGGCGCGATACACATAGGTGGGCAGCAGCAGCTCTCTCCCCGTTTCGGATTATTCCGCGAAGGTTTTCCCCGCTTCGCCGGTCAGACTGAAAGGAAAACGCGACAGTCTGATGCGTTGCCACCGATGTGTGTTTCGTGTGTGTTGCCCGTAGCCATTTTCGCGCTAATAACTCATCGGATTTACGAGACGAAGGAAGCGATCTGAATGTGTGGCCTCTGTACATTTTGCTTCTGTACACGTCAACGGGAACGCTTTTTGGGGGGAGACACGCATCGACGATCACAGGTGCCACGAACGTCGTATCATCTGGGGTACGAAATATACGAACGCAACGTCCGGGAAGTCCCAAGGAGCCTTTTTCACGCCTCTGGGACTTTTGTGGCGCGGCAACGAAGACACATAAATTCCTCTAAATTCGCTCGCTTCGCAGGCACCCTCGGAGTGTCATCATCGACTCGCGCCATTGTCATCGACGAGTCTTCGATTCGATCGAACGACACTTTACGTCATTCTCAATGGGAAAATGTGAGAGCCTTGTGTCCCATCGTAAAATCCGTGAGTGGCACTTAAAAATGGGCTTCTCGATACACTTCGAGTCGTATATTGACGCGGAATTGACGTTGAATTGACGTTGAGAGAATCGTTAGCAGCGATAAATCGTAGGGAAAATGTCTTTGCGAATGTTTCCAACGTATTTCCCGGTGATACGAAAATCATTTTCATAAAAAAAAAATTGGGACACCAGGATATTTGTTAAACAATGTTTTTTTTCATGAATTTGTTAATAACATTTTACAATTATTATTACGCCAAATTAATATTTCCAGTACTTTTAATGTGCACGAATTTTCTTCCGATTTTTATACCATCGAAAAGTGTTTTACAATTCTCCGTGAATATTCTCGAATTTATGCGAAATGAAGACTATACGACAGGACCTCCTTAAATCGGGCCCAAGTCGGGCTCTGGTCAGGCCCTGGCGGGGCCAACGTGGGCCTGATCAGGCCCTGTCGGGGCCACCGTGTGACGTTGATTTTTCGGTGAGACTCTCGTCAGTCTCAGGACGGAAAAGACGCCACGATTGACGCCGACGGAAATTGGATTTAATTTTGTCTTAATGAAATCGAACGACGGACGATTTTCTCGTGGGGCCCCCGTGGAAGCGAATGCCGCGAATTCTTTTTCCCGGCTCCTTCGAGCCACGCTTCGAGTGACATTATGGAGTAACGGCGGACCGAGAGGGCGAGGGTCGCTTCCGACGCGCTGTACGGATAGTGTTTTGTTTTGTCCGCGGGTTAGGTGGACATCATGATGACAGTATGGAACATAAACGCGGGCCTCGGGAGCTTCCTCGCCTCTCGCTCTCTGTCTTTCTATTCTCGGTTTTTCGCGTGTATCCCGAGGGAGTTACGGGACATAAAATTCTCGGCGTTCTCCTCCTCCCTTTCAGCACGCACGACGGCGTCGAGATGTCGGCGGCTCCTCGCCTCTCTCGTTGTGTGTCTCCCGTCTCCCTCTCTTCTCGCGTCTCTTCGTCGACGTCTGTGCAGAAGCGTCGCGCGCGAGTCCTGCAACCGTCTGTCGCGACGTCGGGAGCGACCCGGGATATCCTGGCGGGCCTCGACCCCCTCGGACCTTTCTCTTTTACTCCCTTTAACAGCTACGCGAGCTCGGCAATTGGATTCCTCGAGGACGACGAGAGAAAACGAGAAACACGGTGGTTGACGATAAAATTGCTGGGCGGGGAGAATTAGAAGGATAAATGACAAGAGGGAATCTGACAGATGTAACTCGACTTTTTGGAATTTTTATATTCGACGTAATTATTATTATTATTATTATTATTTTTTTTTTTTTTTTTTTCAAAACAATAATTGAATAATTGTTTTGCTTTTTTTTTCAAATTTTTCAAAAATCGTGGTTGACGATAATATTGTCATATGGAGCGGGGAGAATTAGAAGTATAAATGAAAAGAGGGAATCATCAGGCAACTGTAATTCGACGTTTCTGACGACGTCATTATTATTACTTTTTTTAACGCGAGTCCACAAACGACCCTGTTGAATATTTCACTTCTTCATACGAAAATTCTAGGCTTTTTTCAAATTTTTCAGAATAGAATTATTAATTAAATTTATGAATTAGAATTATAAACGAAAAGAGGGAATCATCAGGCAGCTGTAATTCGACTTACCTGAATTTTTATACTCGACGTAATTATTTTTTTTTATGCGAGTCCATAAACGACCCTGTTAAATATTTCACGTTTTCATATCAGAGTCCCAGGCGTATTTTTTTTTTTTTTTTTGTTCACCGCGAAAGAAAAACGCAATAAAGCCGAGCAATGAGGAATTCGTCGGAAAAACGAGTGAAGATAAACAGACTGCACTTTTCCGCACAAAACAACCGATCGGAAAGCGGCAAGCCTTGCGCCCGTACTTTATCTTATCGCCGTGCAATTTATAGCCTGCAGAGTCCACAAGCCCCGGCGGATATGGCCCGCAATCAAAGTTCACCTTGTCGAGTGGGTCTCGATCGTGCCTGACACTGATTTAGAATTCAGCCGTTAATATATCACGCGGTCGGACGCGCTGCTCGAGTCAACAGAAAATTTAGTTAATACACAGGAGGCGTTTATGGTTATATATCTATACGGCGGTGTAATATCCACGTACGAGGCGTATTAATGGTTACAGGGGTGGCGGGCGAAAGTTTTTTGAAGCACGTTCGGCGATTATCGAGGGGCGTGACTCGCGCCAGCGCCACCGGCAGAAACGCTTATGACGAACCCTTCATAATACACTCTGATTTTTTTTTTATTTTCGCTTTCTATCACCCGACGCAGTCTGACTAAACACACCTTTTGTCCACCTTATGCTCGACTCCGTTTCCCTGTGGGTAACGCGCGTTAATGACTTTGTTTATTGTGTCATAAGGCGCTGTCGGGCACACCAGGTGAAGTCGTATATCATTCTTGTGTGCGCTCGTCAAAATGAGACACTTTTGGTCGACGGAAAAACGTTTTTGACTTTACTGTTTTTATTGATATCAAAATGATTTAATATTTGCAGAGAAAAAAATTGTTTTTTGCGTTTTTCTCATCGATTTTTTTATTTTTCGGACAAACTATGGTGCTCTTCGGAATCAGCGGAAAATTTCACGTCGAATAGGGTTTTCGAAATTTGCGAATTCAATTTTTTTTTTTTTCGCGAAAAACGCAAGGGAAAAATTTGCAATTTTTGAGGGTACGACTTTAAAATTGTGTAAAAAATTCAGAAAACAAGGTATCGCGTTCCGCCTTACGGTATTCCCTTCGTCATTCTGTTCTCCCTCGAACGAAGAAAGAAAATCCAGATTCGACCGACCCAAAAAAAAGTAACCTCGATTTTAGCGAAGTGACGAAATTTCGAAAAAAGCGCGAAAACACTTTTTATTTTTTCACTGTCGGTTTTTTTTCCAATACGCGAAAAAAATCGGCAAACTTCATTATTTACGAAGTATTTTTCTTACATCAACCAGAAAAAAATGTGAAAAAAAAATCATGCATCACAGTATTTGGCTAATTTTTGTTGCAGCGTGACTGGTCCCCCGGAATTTAATGGTGCACACGTATGGCCCTCGGTGAAAGTAGCAGGTAGCGGGGAGATAGAGCTAATATTCGAAACCACGAGTCACCAATGCGAAGGCCACACGGCGAGGAGGAGAGCCGGCAGGTTCACCTGCGACGCGCGCCGCCAGACGGAAGCAGGAATCCGGCGAATCCGCCGCCACGAGGAGGTGAGTCACCTCGTTCCCGTTGCAAACCGCCCGACGCGATGTTGTACTCACGTAACCCCCGCGCGCGCATCGCCGTCGCCGCATTTACTGCGTTGGCCCCCGCCCGACACAGCTTGTGATTTTAGAGCGCGCCTGCGCGCCTCTAACTCTCCACACCGACGAGAGTCTGGATGACTCATCCCCGATGTCGACAAATAGCTGTCGGGTCGATTAAAAAAAAAAAAAAAACGAGCGAGCGAGGGAAACCTGAGGGTGCCATCGTCATCGACGCCGCGCATTGCCCTACTTAACCGAACACTGACACCTCACGTTATTTTATCGGAAAACAGCAATCGGCGACCCTGGACGTTAACGTGAGTCTGTGATATATATAATTTTTTTTTCGCCTTTGGACTGCAATATTCATCACACTTCCTTTTGTACTGTTTTATCTAAAGGTGAGTTTCCTGATTGGAAATATACTCACCTTTATTTTATTTATTTGTTGGAAATTTACAGTGATAAATAATTAAATATTGATTTTATTTATTGGAAATTTTCAGTGATGAATAATTAAATATTGATTTTATTTATTGGAAATTTTCAGTGATAAATAATTAAATATTTAATTTATTTATTGGACATTTTCAGTGATAAATAATTAAATATTGAATTATCGTTGAACCTCATTACCGTCGCTTAATATTGTTCAGAATTTTATTGAATACTATATAAAATTTGGAGCGGAGAAACTGAGATTTCAACGTATTATATACACTTTTTTTTGTAGCGATACATTTTTTTAAATTCAAACCTGCATCTGGGATTCATTTAAATTTTTTTTTTTTATTACCGCGTCGCGCTTTGATATCGATTCCTGTCGAGATCCCCGCTGCGTATCGGTGCGTAGCGTAACGTCGTGGCACGCGCATTCGAGAATCCCGCACCGTGTGCGATGGCGGCAGCCCCGAGCGCACTCGTAAGGGCGCCGAGTTTTAGTGGTTATCGCGGGGCGAAAATCGGAGCGATCGATCTATGCTAATGAAAATCGTTAATGCATCCGACGAACTCGTTATCTACGCGCTCCAATCGGGTTTTCGGTTGCCTATCGAAAATTAGAATATCCTCGCTCGCACAGGTGGCCATCGCGTGCGTGGCCGTCTATGTGCTACCGTGACGCCGATGACGTAACAATGCGAGCGCACCGAATTGCAGGCGGACGCCCCATGTGGTCTTGGGGCACGCGAAATTTTTCCACGCTTATCGCTATCACGACTAGCCATCAAAATAATAATTACAGCTGTCGCAAATAAACTGAAGATTAAATAACGAATAAACAAACAAACAAAAAACTCAAAAGAAAATTGAGAAATTAATTAAAATCAATTTTTCTTAATCACCTGTCTTAAATCGAAAATAAATAATTAATAATACAAAATAAAATAATTAATCCCATATAAAGCAGAGCAATAAAATTATTCGTCGGGGTCGAATAAAATCCAACGATTTTTTTTTCGTCAATCTTATCGTCATCTATTTTCCAGTCTCTCGTAAAAAATAGAAAAATTAATTAAAACCAACTTTTCTTAATCACAGGTCTTAAATCGAAAATAAATAATTAACAATAAAAAATAAAATAATTAATCCCACGTAAAGCAGAGCAATAAAATTATTCGTCGGGGTCGAATAAAATCTAATGATTTTTTTTTTTTCGTCTATCTTATCGTCATCTCCGTATTTTCCAATCTCTCGTGGCGAACACCTGCGGGCGAAATATCGCCGTTCGGCTAGAAGCGGCACGTAGGCGTGCCGGGAGGCGATTCGCCTGCGCCGCGCGCGCAGCTCCGGCGATCCGCAACCTGTTAATTTTCATCAAGTACGGAGATCATCGATTCGCGGCTCCCCTCGAAAAACCTGTTGTACACGCTCGGTTAGCGTGGCTCATAAAGTAATGCTCGTGGCAAAATCATTCCGCGCGCGCGGCTAACGGTACATCGTATGGGCTATCCTCGCAGCCGCACGTACGCTGTTCACATAGCCTGAAAAGATTACCAACTCCTCTCGGTTTACCGCAAAATCGATTCCCACCGTCTTATCACGAGCGGACCCAGAGAGAGAGAGAGAAAAACACGACCCGCGATCGGCAGCCGCGAGACCATCGATCATCCCGAGCCTCCCAGACTATTTTCATAAATAATAAGAGAGTCCAGCAGGAAGCCACCGAGGAAGCCACGAGGAGGAACAAAAGCGCGGTGATTTAATGAATCGGGTCAGGCGCGCGACGATTCGACTTCCGGACGAATTTTTGATTGATTTTTCAATTATTTACAGAATTTTTGAAGTCAGACCCCCAAAAATCGCAAAAATAAAAATCTAAAAATTTGCGATTTTTGCGGATCTGACTTTAAAATTCTGTGAAAAATTCGGAAATCAAGATATCGCATTCCGCTTTGCAGCAGTTTCTTCGTTATGGAGTTTTCTCTCGAACGCAAAAAGAAAATGCAGGTTTGGTCGATCGAAAAAAAAGTGACCTCGATTTTACCGAACTTGCGAAATTAAAGAAAAAAAAATTGAAAAATCATTTTTTACATTTTTCTCATCGAATTTTATGTTTTTCGGGCAAACAACGATGCTTTTCGGAATCAGCGGGAAATTTCCCATCGGGTAGGGTGTTCAAATTTGACGAAATCGATTTTTTTTTTTTTTTCTCGATTTCCTAAAGAGTCAAGAGCGCCGCGACTATCGCGAGGCTTTGAGGGTACCACTTGAAAGTTTACGACTCGGCAGCGGCGACGACAACACCGAGCGAGCGACTTATGCGCGCGGGCGATATATCTCGACGCGAAGGGGACAATTTTTGTAACCGGTACGAGGTCTCGGGCAAATTGTCGTCGTCGGTGCGTCGTAGAAGTCTCTCGTGTTTTCCGCTGTAATCGGCGCTCCACGCGCGATTTTACACTCGGTCTCTCGCTCCGAGAAAACCCATGAACTGTTATATATGCATCGCGTTGTCCAATGGCGACTCCGCTATACCAGCGGATTCATTCGCGACCTCCTTCGCCTCGCGGATCCCCCCTGCAGCCGATTCCGCGCGCTCAAATCTTGACTCAGTTCGAACACGAGGCTTTTTATTATCATTGCGCCATTGGAAATAATATCGGGCGGTAAACGCGGCGCAACGAGAAACGCAAACATTACGTTTTCTTCTCTGATATTTGTGTCTCTAAAAGCCGGCGATTATTATTATTTTTTATTTTTTTTTTTTAGACGAATTATGTCGTCGCTGCGGCACAAACTTTCTTCGTGACGCCGGACGTCGGGCTCGTGGCGAAAATAAAAGGAAAGGAAAATTCGGTCCGATTATTTCCACGTCACGTCTACCGATGGCGGAGTTACGGTATTTTTACAGCCCGCGTTATGCGCATCGTGGGTGATTTTCTTACTCGTAAAGCTAGAAAGGACACCATTTTTTGTTCTAATTTTTTACAGGCCTATAATTCGTTTAATTTTTTTTTTATGAATTATACCGTCGTCTTTACCAACTTTCCCAATGTAATGTCAATCCTCAGGCCAGAAAAAGTATAACGCAGTGAAAAAAAAATGGTACCAATAACCAATAATTTTCGTCTCTCGTTTGCGGCTAACAAATAATTTGCTGCATTTTAGCAGTTCGTGCTATCATTTTTTTTTTTTTTTTTTGAAAGGCCGATAATCGCTCCATTTTTATATTAATTTTCCCACGGTCACCACGAACTTTTCCAATGTAACTTTTCCAATGCAAACTGAGGAAAAAAAAAGAGAGTCAGACGAATAATTTTCGTGTCTCGTTTACAACTACCGGCGAATCCAGGGAGAATTTTCGCCGTCGGTGCTACATCAGGCGGCGCGAGCGGAACGGTGACGTTCTATTTGCCTTTCATAACGCGGACAGCGCATCGCAGGTACACGAGGAAATTTTCCCGCGCGGAGGCATCGACGCCCCGAGGGTGCGGCGAGACCACCGAGCAAACAGATCATTCACGCTGATTAACTTTACTAATTTAATGCATAGAGCTCTCGAGTCGGGATGCGAGTGAAAATGAAATAAAAAAAATAACGCTACACGCGGTGTTTTCCGTTCGCCGGGGCTCGCGAAGTTGCTATACCCCTCGGTGTTTTTCGCTCTCGATATGTCCGCTCGGCTCTCGCGGCGAATACGAGCTTCGTGCATTATACGCGGGGCAATAAATCAACCCGCGTATCAATATTAGCCCCGGCGTCAAACTTCCGACGTGTTCTCGTTATTAATTATACCCGCTGCATTTTCGCCGAGTTTTTTTTTTTTCTTTTTTTTTCGTTCTTACCGCGAACCGCGAAACGCGACTTTTCGCGAAACGAAACACGTATGATCCGCGCAAATGAATATCGACAGATTTGTTTTTTTTTTTTTTTCACTTTAGAGACAAAATTTTCAAAATTATTATTCGTGTGCCGAGCGATTTTAAACTCACATTACGATTACGAATTTCGTTATTACGAATAACCGATTGTTGTTATTTATTCGATTAATTCAACGTGTGTTCGTGAGAACAGAATTAATTGCACGTGAAGGAGCTGCGAATGAGCGCGCGGCTGATATCGATATAATTTATCGCGCGTCATCGTGGTTAACGACACCCGCAGCGCCAGCAGGACATCCGCACGTGAACGCGCAGCGACAGTACAGTATATTGTAATAGAGTCGATGCGGACGGGCGAGAAGTTGGTGGCATCGGTGCGAACCGACTCCGCGAGCCCCGGAGTCGATATCAATCGAATCATGTACGCGGAAGCTCGCTCGCGAATAGTAAGCAAAGTGACAGTCCGAGTAAGGCGCATCGCGGTGTCTTCGGCACCTCGCTCGTCGTGTTATAATGTCTTATGGGTGTGCGCGCGCCGGGGGCACACCGCTATCGCATAATCTCGTCACGAAACCGCCATACGTGCAAAATGTCTCGGACGTGCGGCCGCCTCGTCGCTCGCGACGCGATTTGTTGTCTTTGCAAAAGGTGAGAACGAACGGGCGTCGCGAGTTGCATCGTCGATAAATATATGCATCCGTATTTCTTTTCGTTTACGTTCAGCAATGAGGCTGAACCTCGTTTTTGGCTTTCGCACAAAAACTTGGACGGTCGATCAATTTTATTCCGCGTGAATTAGTTGGGATAATTAAGTTAATTAAGGGGGACGAAATAACTAAATAACTGATTAATTCGATCAATTTTATTCCGCGTGAATTAGTTGGGATAATTAAGTTAATTAAGGGGGACGAAATAACTAAATAACTGATTAATTCAATCAATTTTATTCCGCGTGAATTAGTTAGGATAATTAAGTTAATTAAGGGGGACGAAATAACTAAATAACTGATTAATTCAGGGGGACGAAATAACTAAATAACTGATTAATTCAGGGGGACGAAATAACTAAATAACTGATTAATTCAGGGGGACGAAATAACTAAATAACTGATTAATTAAGGGGGACGAGCCAATTTTTTTTTTTTTTTTTCTAACTCGACTTCCTTGATTCAATTAATAAGAAGTGATAAACGACAGATGACAATATTTATGATTTAAAAAAAATGTCCCCCACCGAAACGAAAATTCAAACAAATCTCAATCAAATAAACGAATAAAAACGTCCAAAGAGACGAAAATATTTTCATTATCCACCGAATCCATCGAATTAAAATGACGTTTCGCCGCACCGCCCTCGCCAAAAAGCGTCAATTTCCCGGTTAAATCATCATCGGACGCTGTTTATTCCGGCGAGTGTCGACGAAATGGAAAATGCTCGTTTCCTGCGGTGAGAGCCAAATACGGGCGGACCGGCAAGTAGCTAGCAGCGGCTGCGGGGGGGTAATACGTGTGCCCGGGAATAATATCGCGGCAATCATATTACGAAACAGCCAAATACGTCAATATATATATATATATATATATATACACACAGATTCGTAGATACATATATACAAGATATAATCGCGAGCGCACCGAATGTACACAGATATGACGGGAGGGTAAGAGCGGAGTCTGTATGCACTGAATAATGCATTGTTGGTGCAGCTAATGCACGGTCAGCTACCGTACGGATAGACCGTGTAATTGAGGTCCATGTTTGCGAATCAAAGTCATGACCGGCCGTCATCGCGATGCTCTGTCTCTCTCTCTCTCTCTCCGGCACACCGCGAGATTTGCGCCTGGTCCAACACTGATGAAACGGCCGGCGAACGATGATGATGATGATGATGATGATGATGATGATGATGATGGCGAGCCAGCGATTTTCGCTGTGCAAACACGCCCCGCGGCACTGACGAGTGTATACTCATCTTGCAGCGCGCAACATCAATCCACGTTGGTATTGCTCTCGTTGCTGCTGCTGATGTCATGAAAACCCCCGGAATTTCGTCCCCCCCCCCCCCCCCCCATCGCGGATCGTCGGTAAAAAATCAATTTTCACATTCGATGATTCTCCGATCGTCGACCGCTTGGAAATACAATTTTCCCTCGCGACGAATTATTTATTTATTCCGGCGCGCAAATTCGATTATATGAATGCGGGGAGGGAGAGTTATTTTTGTCATCGCTCACCCAGAGAAATCGTTCTGATGGGATCTATTGGAAACAAATAACATTTATTTGTATGAAATAAAAATTTATTTGAATGAAATACATTTTTATTTCATTCAAATAAATTTTTGAATGAAATACATTTTTATTTCATCCAAATAAATTTTTGAATGAAATACATTTTTATTTTATTCAAACAAATTTTTGATTGAAATAAATTTTTGAGTGAAATAAATTTTTACTTCATTCGAATAAATTTTTGCAATGAAATAAATTTTTATATCATTCAACTATAAATTTTTGAGTGCAATACATTTTCATTTCATCCAAATAAATTTTCGAATGAATCAAATTTTTATTTCAAAATGCAAAATCGCGGGTGCTTTTGCGTAACGAAATTCGCGACTCGGTAAATCCCCGCGAATTAAAAGCCATACGCAACTTCCAGGGCGCGCAATCTTGGCGGATAATTCCTCAGCTATAATAAGTACGAGTTTTTCACGAGAGCGCGGGGGATACTTCGCTGTCTCCGGTCGGAGCGCCGTCCGGACGGTCTCGACAGGGAGCAATTTAATTTCGTATATGTGATATCTTTACGCGGCGGTGGCAGCGTCGACCATCACATATATATATATATATATCTATACGTACACATGGCTATATACAAGGAGAACAGCGACGCGGGGCAGCCAGTCACGTTACTTTCACGAAACATTCGTGACGTCCCGGCGGGTGCGGGCGGGCGGGCGGGGAGGGAGGGAGGGAGGGAGGGATGGAGGGAGACACAATGGTGCAGCTCCTATTAACCGCGAGAGCTCGTGGCCTCGAAGACACGGAGTGGCGCTCGTGTTGTGCGCGCACGAGGAGAGCCGAGAATTGTCAGGGTCTCAATAATGGACGGTCGGAAAGTTTTATATAGGTCGAACGCTGCGGCGGCGGCAGCGCCGGGAGCAGCACCGCGATTGTCCGGTGGTAACTGTATCCACACACGGTTCGCTCTCGCCGTAACGTAGCGACGTACGGCGAGTACTGTCGACGTCGTCGAGAGCGAGAGCCAATAAGTCCGAACATGTACGCGGCTGCGGACAGCGCCCCGAGAATTTAGCCACGACGAAATTGCATTCCGCCTTCGCGTGTGTATCGCTGGTGCGCAAAACGTCAACCGACGAGAGAGGGAGAGAGAGAGAGAAATGGAAAGCTTCGCGCTGGAATTTGTCTAACGAGGATTCCGCACCCGGGAAAGATCAGTTGGAGCAATTAGCCCCGGCGATTTTATCCCGCGCAACGCGCGCGAGCGTCCCGGGACAAATTCTTTCGCGATCCGCGCCGGTGGTGGCTGAGGATTTAATTGAGAGGGCTAAATAAAATTAATAAATCGGGGAGAAAAAGAAACGCGGTCATTTTTGATTTTTTTTTTTTTTTGTAAATCAAATGTGGCATAATTCGAGAGGGGGAAAGTGGATAAACGTGGGTATAGCGAAACGGGGAGATCGAAATTTTGAGGATTTAATTACGAGGACTAAATAAAATTAATAAATTAGGTGGAGAAAAAAAACGCGGTCATTTATGAATTTTTTTTTTCTTTTTTTTTTGTAAATAAAATGTGGCATAATTTGAGAGGAGGAAAGTGGATAAACGTGGGTATAGCGAAACGGGGAGATCGAAATTTTGAGGATTTAATTACGAGGACTGAATAAAATTAATAAATCAGGTGGAGAAAAAAAAACGCGGTCACTTCTTGATTTTTTTTTTTGTGTAAATAAAATGTAATTTGGGAGGGGGGAAAGTGGATGAAACGTGGGTATATCGGAACGGGGACGTGGAAATGTTTTCGTTGCCTACGCCAATGGCGCGTAGCTCGGTAGCCGGTCCCCATCCCACACCTGCGAGCTGCCAGCCCCTCTGCCTCTCATTATCCCAACCTGATCTTCCAAAAGATATACCCGGAGTTTCGTTATTTACCAGAGGGGGTCAACGATCAGAATTTCTAAAGGGGATCCCACCACTCGAAACACCTACCCCTCGTTGGCTCCCCTGCCCTTCCCCTTCCCCGTCTCTACACACACGTGAAAATTCTATTCGACGCATCGCGATGCATCGCGAGACGCGCAGTTTCCGTCGAGCCCCTGAAAATGTCAGCAGAATTTAAAATTTATTTAAATTAAATAAATAATTAAATAAATAAATAATTTAAATGAAATTAAATAAATAAATAATTTAAATGAAATTAAATAAATAAATAATTAAATAAATTAAAAACACATTTAAAATTTATTTAAATTAAATAAATTTTTATTTTTATTTAATTTTTTTTTATTTCGCTCAAATAAATTTTATTTGTTTCCAATAGATCCCATCAAGAAGATTTCTCTGGGTGTGGCTAATTTCACAAATTACGTTTTTTTTTACTACCCAATAAATCGTCCATCTTTATGGATCAATCCTGCTGACAGATCCGCAGGATCTGTCCAGAGACTCGTGTTTCAATTTCTTCTTTTTTTTTTATTCCCACTTTTTTCCTCGGTGTTTACCGTTTTGGTAAGAATAAAGTGATATATGGAGGAAGATAGCAAGCCGGGAGGGGGGCGGGGGGAAGCGAAGAGCAGAGAGGAGAGGAGAAGAAACTGAGCGAGGAGAAGATCGGGATTGTAAGCTCTCGCAGCTGACTTACGACAACGACGAGACTCGGGTTCTCTCGGCACTGCCGACCGACTCTCTATCTTTCTCTCTCTCTCGGCTGGTATATACCGTGCCCACATGTGCGATAATAAACTGTTGCGCCCGGCGGCGTAACACGCTGTGTAACCCGGCGTGACACGAGAGTTGGCCCGGCGAACGAGCTGGTACTACCGGGCTGCGGCTGTAAGCCGCGCTCGGCGAGGGCGTGCCAGGCTTACGAGATGAAGAGAGCGAGAGAGAGAGGAAAAAAAAAAAAAAAGACGAAACGAAGCAAAAGAAACAATAACGAGAAAAGTCAGCGAGAGAAATAAAAGAGCTCCCGAAGGAGATAAATAAAAGAGAGTGGAGACGAGCCGAGACAACCGGAGGGCAATCCAACTCCCTCAATTTAAACTAACGTACCAAATAAATTTCTCGACGTTTCGGCTCCCCACCAATTTTTATCCCGCAATTGATAACGTCAAATTTTTAATGAAAAATTCTTCGCACGGAAAAACAATTAAATCTCATGACAAAATAAGATAAAGTCTGATTTTCTTATAGCGATAAAATTCATAAAAATAAGCAACACTTTTGGTAAAAAAATAATTTTTCTTGAAAATAAAAAAATGTAGGTCTCGATGGTCCCATATTATCGCCATCGTTTTTTCGCGATTTCGCAAGCTTTAATAAAAAAAAAACCTAAGACTTTCATCATTAAAAAAAAAATGTTTCACCTCCAAATAAAAAAAACTAACATTTTTACCGTAAAAAATAACATTTTCATCTCCAAAACAAAAATGGTGTCTCGATCCTCTGGCTTAACCGTCTCGTTTTTTTTTTTCCGCGAATATCCCGGGCCCAAGACGCGGAAGCCGCGCGAATAAGACAAAGCGGATGAGTGTCGAGGATGCTGCAGCGCGCGCCGAGTACGTATCGAGTCCGCGCGCAGCGCTTAGTCGCTGCGAGTCCGGCTCGGCGGGGCCCGCAGGAGGGAAGGAGGGAAGGGAAGGGGCGAAGGATAAAAAAAAAAAATCTGAAAGACAGCGACTCGCGCCGCAAGGTAATCGACCGATCCACCGGGCGTAAAACAGGATCCGCGCCTCCCGCTGCTACTGCTTCTGCGCTTCGGCGGCTGCTGCGCTCCTTTCTGCGAGTGCGTACGGCGCGTTACATGCGCGGCTACAGCCTCGCGCGCTCACTGCATTTATACACACAAACCGATACACAGCGTATTATATATTCTTTCGCTCTTTCGAGGGGCTCCTCGCCCACTTACTCTTTTGCCACGGTGGCAAAAAAAAAAAAAAAAAGCAACCGACACTTCATACTCCACCCATCTTTGTTTCCCCGGTGAAAATTCTCGCCGTTGTCGTCGTTATCGTCACCGTTGTCATTGTAACAATGAAGCCTCGACCGTCTCGCATCCCGTCAAACATTAGCATTTTATTGCTTCGACACAGTCGACCCATTTTCCGCCGCTCCGCTGCTGCTAGACGTTCGATTAAGTTCACCGAGCTGCTTCGGTCTGCATAAAAAAAAAATGCCTGCCTCTCTCTCTCTCTCTTTATTTATCCGCGAATTCTTCGTGCACCTTTCACGCGCCAATTACACCCGAGATATTTTCCATCAGCCGGACAATCATTTTCCGATATCCTACAATTTTTTCGGTTCGGTTAATAAAAAGAAAAAAAAAGAAAAAATCGCCTGCACGTGCGCAACGTCGCTTTCTCCGTGTATCAAACATATGCGGCGACTTTATTATATCGGGACAAACATAATCAGGATAAATATAACATAACCCATCGGAGAGAGGGGGGGAAAAAAAAAAGTGAGAACCCTCGACTCCGGAATGATAATAGCTCTCGTAATCCGTCTAGCCGGAGTGGCGAGGCCTGAGCGAGCGGTAATTGGGGTTGCGGAGAGAATAGGGTGGATGGGGTCCAAGTTTTCGCCGGTGGAATCGAGAGGGGGCGAAACCCTGGGGGGGGGGGGGACTCGTTTCACCTACGGGGGTCGTTCTCGCTATTATATTTACGTACTCGACGCTCGCCCCCCACTCGCACGAACGACCGGGATATATCCCGTGTAACACTGGCGACCACCGAATGGAGGAAGAAAAAAAAAAGAAAAAAAAGTGCACCATATGGCGCTGCAGGTGTACGAGGAAGCCGATTAGGAGCGCCGCTCTCGCATGAATTTACATTAATGCGAGCTGGCCGGGAGTTTACGACGTTTACGTGGATTTATCGTAACGTGCGTGACCTGACCCCGTCGAGCGTGCTCGCGGGTCAGGTCGACCGGTCGCTCCTGATCCTGCCTCTCGTCCTTCGTCGCACCTGACCTGATTTATTAAATCAATGCGCGCTTTTGTTCCTCCTTTGAGCCGTGGCTTACGTCGACTCTCGATTATTTATTATTCACGAGCTGGTTGTAGTGGATTGTTTGTAATTTCACGGTAAGAAAATTAATGTGAAATTAACGTCCAAAATTTAGGAAATCGCGAAATGTTTTCCTGCCTCTCGTCCTTCGTCGCACCTGACCTGATTTATTAAATCAATGCGCTTTTCTTCCTCCTTTGCGCCGTGGCTTCCGACGACTCTCGATTATTTATTATTCACGAGCTGGTTGTAGTGGATCGCTTGTGATTTCACGATAAGAAAATTAATGTGAAATTATAACGTCCAAAATTTAGGAAATCGCGAAATGTTTTTTTTTGTTTTTTTTTCGCGAAAACGTCGGTCCGATTTATCGCGATCGGTTAGATAGCGACCGATATAAATTTATACGAATTCGCGTGGTGTATCACAGACGTAAATTCGGTGGGCGCGAGATGCGAGACCCGGTAGGGAAATTCTCGAGTATCACGGGGCTGGGAAAATACAGTAGGGATTTATCTGCCGCATTTCCTCGCAATTTCCTCGGATCGAAGGAATCGACAAGATCGCTCGCACTTGTCTCCCTCTCTCTCTTCGTGAGTCCGCCGTACGTTTTCCACGCGACTCACGACGCGCAATGCGAGAAACGAGCTCGCTATCGCTGCGAGCTCGGTGGACGCGAGCCGCGCGTCTCCCCGGCAGCCGAGCTTTATTGGCCTAATTTAAATAACTGCCGGGTTCGGCGCGGTGGCGACGAGCGGGCGACTCACCGCGGGTTTCGGAGATAGCGGAGCCCGCGGGCTCGCCGGGTGTCGCTGTACGTGTATCTGCGATCTCGTCGAGCTCCGCGCGTTCGCCGCGCACGTTTCCTTCGCGACGTGGATGACGCGCGTCGCCCGCGCTGATGACTGAAGGATTTACGAACTTTTATTGCGCGCGCGCTTTTATCTCGAATAGTCCGTGCCTCATCCTCGGCTCACGCCGATTTTTTTTTTTTTTTTTGCTTTCTCTATCGCGAGAGAGATTTTCGCGGGTTCCGCGAATTAAAATTCAGCCTGACACGCCGCACGGACCGCGGATGGGGATCACGTGCCGAGCGAATTGCCGCGCGACAATCGGTCCCGGGGAAACGACGGGAGGATCAAGGGATCAGAGGGCGAAAGAGGGGAAGAGGAGTCACGGCGAGGCGGAAGAGGGGAACGAGGTTTTCTTCGGGGACTGCGGACGGAGGGAAGTTCATGATTAAAATTGTTGATTTTGGAGAAAAAAAATTATCAGTGAACTTTTTTTTTTTTTTTTTTTTTTTTTTTTTTTTTTTTTAAATCTTAAAACCATTTTTTGTTCAAGCGTCCCGTATTAAAATTATAGGGAACGCGGAAAATATTAAAATTAAAGGGAACGCGGAAAATATTAAAATTATAGGGAACACTTTTTTTTTTTTTTTTTCAACCTCTCTGGTCGAAAATCTACAGCGTTACTTACGGTCCGAGTCAGGCCTTAGCAGGGCTACAATGTCACTTCGGCCGTATGTCACTCTACAGATTTTCTGCCGGAGCTGCAGATGGCGATAAAAACAGGTTACGTACAATGTCGAGGCGCATCGGATCGTCCAATATTTTTAATGACACCGAATTACATGGCAATTTTTTTGGGAAGTCCGTGTATAGCGTTTCTGCAGCGCGTGACTGTCGCGTGTTCTTTTGCGGTGAGGATGATTGTGTATCACCTGGTGATACGGTCCGCGTGCTGCGCAGTCGAGAGCAGCGGGATTCATTGGTTTTACCGAGAACAAAAAAAGAAAACGTAATTGCGACAGCCGCTGCTGTGCGTGTAGTTGACAATTTCGTGGGCGTCGCGGTAGTTGACAAAAACATCATACGGTGCCAAATTTGGCGTGCGTCAAAAACGTTTACGCGGTATCGAAGCAGACGGTGACTGTTGGAACGCTCCGATATTTTTTTGGAAAATATAAAAATTACAGGGAAAGTATTTATTTATTTATTTTAAATTTTAATTTTTTTTTATTTTAATTTTATTTTAATTTCAATTTTTAAAATTTTTAAAATTTTTAAAACTTTTAAATTTTTTTTTTTTTTTTTTTTTTTTTCAAATCATAAAACCATTTTTCGTTCAAACGTTCCATTTTGCCCCGCGTTCCTCCGTACCGAGGAAGCCGAAATTCCAGGGATCAATCGAAAGATCAATTACACCGGATCGTGGAACAAAGGGTTACAGCATGTCGCGAGCTGACGCATTGGGCGTAATTTTTGGGGCCAAATTGGTCGAACGTATGGCGCATTATTGTGAGTCGATCAATAATCTAATACAGGAGCTGCAATTACTGGAAATAAATATAGGCAAAAGACGGTATAAATACACCGCACACGGCGAGCAGAATTAGCCATTAAAATGATTACTTTTCCCCAGCAGCACCAATTTCAAAATAATTGAGAGACGACTTCGCAATTACCGATTCACGATCGTCGTCGTGAAACCGATGAACGTCTCGATCGGCGTTCAGCACGCTCGGTGGATATAATTGTCGTTGAAATCTGTCAATAATTCCATGACGTTCGACTTACGCTAATCGTCGTTGAAATCTGTCAATAACTCCATGACGTTCGATTTTCCTGGCAATCATCATCATCATCATCGCGTCTTGTGTCGCGAGGGCAATAAAGTGTTTACGCAAATACGGTTGGACTCGGTCCGACCGAGGAGAGACAGACACCGCGTGTCTCGTACCGCGAAAGCCATCGGCTCACGTGTTGTTGGTCGAGGGGGGGAAAAACGATCCAAACGACTCGTCCGCACGTATGCAATTCGTGCCCGAGTACTGCGGGCTGGCCGCGGAGCGACGCGTAATGAGTCGACGAGCGAGGCGAAGAGCCGAAGAAGAGGCCGAGGAGGAAGAGGAGAACAGGAAGAACGAGTCGAAGAATAATAATAAGAAGAAGCGGCGGCGAGGAGCTGCCGAGAAGTGAGTCGCGAAAAAACAACGAGACGCTATCAGCCACTGACCCGAACGTCTCTCGGCGGGTTTGATTACACGTTGGCACCGGGCGTGATGCAAGAGAGAAAACGGAGCATCGCTGGCTTAGTCGTTCGTTCAGTGAAAATTACGGGAATGCATCGTGGACTGAGAAGGATCGAAGCGGTGAGCGAGGCTCTCTCGTTTTTTTTTTTGTTATCACTCGGTTCCTCATGGTCGTTTTGGTTTCCCCACATTGTCCAGGCTTTTGGTTACCTTCCGTTATTTTCTTGTTTTTTTTTCTGCTCGCCAAATTAACTCCCGACATCCTTGCCACCTGCACTTCGCTCTCTCACCTTCGTGAACGTGTCGACCACTCGTCCTCGGGTGTCCGGCGACGTCTGGGGAAACGCGGAAGATATATATATAAGGATTTCTGAGTTTCGAGCTGGGACCCACGAACCTTCCGGTTGGCTCAGTAATTTTTTGTGCAATCTGCTAAACCTCAAGAACAACGAATTTTATTTTTTAATTTTTTCACAAGATTTTTTGCAATTTTATTCTGACTTTTAACAATTCGCAAAAATCTGCAAATATTCGTACGGACTCGCCTCGAATCCTGAAGTCTGTTTGTTCCAGGGAAAACGGCAGGTTTATCCAGGTGCGATCTCGAGGTTCCCCCGTACAGACGAACCAGATCGCGACCCTAATTAAGAGTGCGAGGTGCCCTTGCGGCGTCACGTAGCGATGATTAAACCGTCCGTCGGGTGGTCGACGTGACAACCGCGAGGACTCGGTTCACCCACGAGACGTCAACTGAACCTGAACACAGTCAACGAAATGTGAAAAAAAAAAAAACGCGGGACGTATAAATTCGACGTTGACGAAGCTGCGAGGCGAGGGGGCAAGAAGAACGAGAGGGTAAGTACGACGATCCTCCCGGGGCTAATGGTCGCAGGACGAACGTGGACAGGCTGGATGACTTCACCTTGGCCACCGCGCGCTGCGCCCGCGGATAATTGTCTGGTATTATCGTTCGGCTACCACTGTTGCCCCGTTGGCTGGCTCTGTGTCTCGATGCCTATACTCTGCGGCGAGCGGCGAGACTGCAGGAGAAGAGTCTCTCCCGGCCCCCGGTCGGGCCTCATAACATTCATTACCCCACGAGGCGGGAGCGCCCGGTGGTTGCGCGCCGCTCGGACACTCGACGAGGCCTCTCGCGAGGCGCACGTACGGCGCGTAGCACTTTTATATATACGTGTACCCCGATAGCACGGACGAGACGAAGCCGAGCGTCGAGCCAGCCTAGACCATATTCTCCCCTCCTTCCTTCCCCTTTGCACCCCCCCCCCCCCCCCCCCCCCCCCGCCCGCCCGTCCTCCTTGTATTCTTATACTGTGGCATTACACGTGTAGCTCGGTGTACGAAGGCGCGTGGGTTTATATGGAGAGCGGAGGGAAAGAGAGTCGAAGGAGAGGCGAGAGAGGGAGAGAGAATCGAGGGAGAGACGAGAGAGGGAGAGAGAGAAGGAGAGGCGAGAGAGGGAGAGAGAATCGAGGGAGAGGCGAGAGCAGGAAAGAGAATCGAGGGAGAGGCGAGAGAGGGAAAGAGAATCGAGGGAGAGGCGAGAGAGGGAGAGAGAGAAGGAGAGGCGAGAGAGGGAAAGAGAATCGAGGGAGAGACGAGAGAGGGAGAGAGAAGGAGGGAAAGATCGGTGAACACGCACGCACGAAGCACACGGCGGGGACGACACGACGATACAGATCGGTTCGCCGATCCAACCTATCGTGTTACAATCACCGATGTAACGAGATCATCCGGTGTGACGTGGGTGCGCGACGCGCGCCTCGGGATCTTGCAGCACGGGCGACGAGCTACACAAGTCGGGTTTCCAGAAAACCGATGGATTTACAAGGCGCGATCGCGACGCGGGGTCGATGAACCCTATACGAGAGCAGCGAGGACGCGAGGTGGCGACGACGCTTGTCGACTAACCAGCTTGGTTTCTGAATCATTATTTTTTACACCTTATTGCGAAAAAGTAAATCAATTTTTACTCAATTCTTTTGTTTTTTATTATTTTTTATTTTTTTAAATCGAGCAACTCAAGACTCCGTTAATTAGAGAGAAAATGCGGTATTAAAATTTCGTTGATCCCTCATCGCGAATTAATTTACGAAGCAACTTATTAAAGCCCGGAAAATAAAATATTCCCTCGGAGAATAAAATGTCGAAAAAAACATATTAAAAAAAATTCTCAAAGGGCTGTAGTAGAGCAACCAATTAATTTTACCGAGTGACGAGAAAAGCGAGTGAAGAAATCAACAACGTCCTGGCTCTTCCCGTCCATCCGGTGGCCTCCGCGACTCCTCGCAACCGGTAGCCAGGAAGACGCAGCGAGCGCGGCGCGCAAGAAGCGACCTTTGACACACGAGCGTGCGGCGCGCACGCTCGCGGAGTCTCCGGCCGCGCGCGCGCGCGCCACGCGAGAGTGCAACAACTTGTCGTATCTCGTCGCTGTCTGTCCGTCTGTCTCCCTCCCTCGCGTTTCGCGCGCACACACACACACGAGTGGAGCAATCGAAGCGTGACCCTTTCGCGGTCGAGTCGCGTCGGTCCTCGCGTTCCCCCCGTATATAGCGCAGCAGTTCCCCGGGGCTCGCGCGCCGCGCCGCGCTCGCTCGCTCTACGTGTTCTCCGACCGTGACCACGAAGCGTGGCAGTCGTGCGTGTGTCACTCGCGCTCGCGCGGTGACTCCTGGCCCCCGCGGATCTCGCTCCTACCCCGCCCAGAACGTGCACGCGTGCCCCTCGCTCGGGGAGCCCCCCCCCCCCCGACCCCACCCCCCGTCCGCCCCCCGTACGGCTCGCGCGGCGCGCTCCACATTTTTCCGTCTCTTTCCGACTCCGCGGAGGAATCGCGACGCTGCGGCCGCAGCAAGCAGAGCCGCTCTGGTTTCCTCGCCGCATGCTTCATGCCCTGGCATTAGGCTGACTAAAACTCACGAGCCACAAGCGAGATCACTCGTTGCGCGGGAGAGGAGGCACAGTCGCGCGGCGTAACTATACTGATTATTACCCACCGCCGCTGTGTATGACTCTTGGCTCTCGTGCACCGAACTCAAGGATGGTCTTTTTGTGGAGGGATAAAATATTACTCGAGTCGCCTCGACTAGGAATTTTCTGGTATCTCGTGGGGCGAGACTCGAATCTTAGGGCGCATTAATATCGCCCTGGAACATCGATTATTATTATTATTATTATTATTATTATTATTATTTATTTTATTTTTTATTTTTTTTGAGAATCTAAACATGACAAATTATTTAGTTGATCCTGCGATTCACGTAGAAAAAATTCAAGCTGATCAAAAATTATTTTTTTCTTGTGAATCCATCGATCACTCGAAACCAAACGCCAATCATAGCGAGGAGACCCGCACTTAGCACCTCTTCGATTAATTCGTCCCGCAATCCTCCCCACGGTCGCTCGCGAAAGAGGCGGAGGCTTCGCTCGAGGGGTGGCTCTGCACTCTCCCGCATCGTCTTGAATAACCCACGCGAGGGGAGAGACCGTACGTATAGGGAAGGTGGGGGGGGGGGGGGGGGGAGAGAGAGGAACGCGCCACATGGTCGCCGATTTGCCCCCCTCTCGCCGTCGCTATCCCCGCATTTTTGTTCCTCGGCGCGTACCCCGCGCTGCAATTATTACTCGACGTTCCGGGACTGACGTGACGTGACGTGACGTCGGCGAGGCCCCATGTGGGTTGCGGCAATTATTACGAGCCGGGGAGGCGCCCAAGACGACACAGCTATGCATATAATACGCGGCTAATGTTTTATTGTGTGTATATATTCCGCGCATCCTGCCCGCCCGCGATCGTATTTTAAATATACCGCGATGCGCGGGCGCGATAGGAAATATGGTGTAACGTCCTCGCGGCGGCGCAACTCTCGCGCCGCCACACGTTAAAAGAGTCGCGCGCGCGCGCGCCGAGTCGTGTTTATGCGCGTGCCGCGCGCGCGGTAGCTGCGCGGGACTAGCGCGCGCGCAGGAAAAATATAGCGTGCGCAGAGCGCGCGCGCGCGCGCGCGCAGCTCCTCCGCGCAGTCGTCGTCGTCTTTCGTCCCGATCGTAAATAAGGTGCGCGCGCGCAGTACAAGCACAAGATCCACGTGCCCCCTCGCGTACTTCGCCGTAGCCTCGCGTCCTCTTCCTTCCCGCACTTACGCGCGCGCGCGCGCACCGGGCAAGGTGCATTTAACTACCAACTAGCGCGGGGTTGATGCTCGGATATATATGAGCCGCTCTCTATAGTCTCGTGGAATGACGAAGACGCGAGCCGAGTTGCACGCCAAGGCGAATGCGAGTGAAAATAGTTTGACGAAAAATGAAGAACGTAAACTGAAAAAAAAGGGAAATATATTCATATATATTTTTTTTACACACGAGCGAATTTTTTTTTTTCGTTTGCAAAGAAGTGCAATATTATTTTTTTTTTCGTTTGTTTATTTCATTCGTCACACGTGTAAAATCATTCGCGCGTTACGGCGACAAAATGTAACGACGACGATGCGGATGGGAATTGAGAGAGAGAGAGAGAGAGAGGAGCGAGCGGCGCGAGCCACAAGTGTGCTGGCCGCTCGGGCTCTCCTCTCCTATTGGGTTACAATGCGGCGGCACACGGCTACCCGGTGCTTTCGTCTCGTCTCGCGCACGGTTTAGTGTTACCTCTAGTTACGCGCGCGACGTGTATTTTACGCCACGCGTATACGCGGACGATGTGCCTATATACACTCTTCTCTATATATATCTACGCCTGTATACGGCGGCCGGCTAAGGAAGCCCTATTCTTTCACAATGGGCTCTTCTGGATTCTTATACCAGTTATGGCTCACTCGTACGTGAACGAAGCATCCCTATGCATCCATCCCCCCCACCGCCCGCCGGCGAAACACGAGGCGCAGCTATTTCGCTATTGATAATACGCGGCATGCTTCGACGGGCTGAAGGACCTCGGACGGTGCGATACAGTCTTCAACGAGGCAGCCTTACTCGGTTCGAGGCACGAAAAATGTAATCCACACTCTGGATCAAAGCCTGTATAATTTTTGTCATCGATTTTCGTCACGTACGCTGGTAAAAATATCAGAAAAAAATAATAATACACTAATTAATACTAATTAAAAATAATAATAAAATAATAAATAATAAATAATAATAAAATTAAGTAAAAAAATATGTTACTAGAGTCGTGTATTGAATTTAATATATTAGCTGATGAATAATTCCGGTAATGAAAATTCATTGATATTTTTAGCAGTGTAAATATAAGGATGCTTTTTTTTTTTTTTTTTTTTTTTTTCTAGAGACCGTTGAACGTGGTTGTTGAGATGAATCCGAGCAGCTGCGCGAGGAGAGAAATTGTCGCGGTGTCCCGCGGCCAGACAGCGAGGCGCACGCGGTATCAGACTCAACGAACTCAATACGTTGGAATAACTCGATAAGTAGATAATAACCAGTGTAATATAATATAAGAGAGCGACGCGGGTGCGCGAGGAGAGTGGCGCGCGAGTTGAGAGATCTGTTTGTTCGAAGCGAGCCGAGCGCCGACGAAGCGTCGTGTGGATCGCGAGTAGCACGCGCCAACCGCGCTCCCCGCGCGCGCGTTCATCAACGCCGCAGCGCTACGGGCGCTCCACGCACACCGACGACGACCACGAAGAGACCAATTCGATAAACACGACTGACAATGGGCTCGAATGCCTTGGACGCTTTCACGCCACGCTTCTGTCTCTGCCGCCTCGCGAGCTTCTTTTACGACATGGAAATGTAAGTTTGGCATAATTAAAATCAGTGTTTTCGGGTGTGCTGAAATTTTTTTTATTCATGCTGAAATTTCAGCACTGGAAATTAAATAAAATCTTTTTTTTTATTAATGCTGAAATTTCAGCATTAAAAATAAAATTAAATCTTTTTTTTTATTAATGCTGAAATTTCAGCAGTAAAAATTAAATAAAATCTTTTTTTTATTAATGCTGAAATTCCAGCATTAAAAATTAAATTAAATATTTTTTTTTATTAATGCTGAAATTTCAGCATTAAAAATGAAATTAAATCTTTTTTTTATTAATGCCGAAATTTCAGCATTAAAAATGAAACTGAATATTTTTTTTTATTAATGAAAAAAAATAATAAAATGAAAGGAAAAATATAAACTATGGCTTGATAAAGAAGCAACAAAAAAAATGCTTTCTCGGCACGAGATGAGTTCGCCGCGCGCGCGAGTTTGTAGGTCTTCGACTCCCGGCAGGATTCGCGAACGGACAGTTGAACAACTCGCGGCGCGCGAGGGTTTCCGGGAAACGGAGCGCGCGCGCGCGCGCGCGAGCCTCGCCGGCGCTAAAGAGTTCCTCGGTAATTGGATCCCGAGGCGATATTCTCTTTCGCGCCATATACGCGATGCGCGCGGGATGCCCGGGGGGAAGGAAAAATGCGAAATGCTTGATGGATCCGCGCCGAGGGTAGAGCGAAAATGTCGGGCGAAACACGCCGCGCGGAGAAGAATCGACGAGTAATTCGAGGAATTTTTCCCTGTATTTTCAGGGGATTCGGAAGACGCGAGGCGGAATGCGAGGGGCGAATATGGACGACGATATAGAAAGCGTCGACTTTTGTCGCGTCAAAAATCGCGTTATTCGTGCAAATCTAGACAAAAAAATTCTGGTAATTATTGCCACATTTGGTACAGTAAATTCGATTTATTCTGCCAACCTTTCAATTTCTCTATTACCACATGAAAAAAAATTTAGCTGACTGCCAACTAAACACGCATAAATTACACTTAATTACGTTTATCACCCATTTTTTTTTTTTTTTTTTTTTTTTTATTGTACGAGTTACACCTGAGAATGATTTGGAGCCGCAATTACGGCGAATTCTCTCTGGAAACGCCCGAGAACGAAGATGGTTTACAGCCGCGCACTCGTCCAGCTTATAACTGTACTCGCGCGCTGGCCGAGCGCGAAAAAAGTCAATCGATGCTACTTAGATTTTATAATGTTGGCCGCGGCGCGAGCGCGGTGATGCGTGCCCGGAGGCTGCTGCTGCTGCTGCGGCCGCTCTCGCGTCCACGTGGTGTTGTTGATGTTTCTGGCGCTGGTCTCGTTCCGGGTTCCCCCGATCGCCGCAGCGACGCCGCAGCTCGAGTAACCCCGGCGCGCCGTTGCTGCTCGCCGGCTCATGGCTCACTCGGACTACCCCCGAGCGCTACCGTGCGCTGGATCTCTGCACTCGTAAAAAAAAAAAAAAAAAAAAAAAAAAAATGGGAGATGAAAAAAAAAAGTTTTTACCACGCGATGGCGAACGAAGAGGGAGCAGCGAGTAAAACGAGGCAGGAATTATCGTGGCGCAGGGGGAGTCGAAGCCGAGTGGTGGATACACAGATATAGATATACAGATATATACATATATATATATATATGTATATACAGAGAGCGACTCTCTCGGGATGCAAAAAAATACGGAAACGAATAGGAGAGCACGCGGGCATGCGCGCGAGGAGACCGCGAATAAGAAGAAGGAAAACTGTTGCGGGGAGGTAAAAGCGAGAGAGTGCAATTACCCACTGGCAATGGGAAAACAAACTAAAAGGGATGTATAGCGGTGGAGCTGCGGCAGCGCCGCGAGGAGAGCGCTGGGCGCACGAGAGAGAAACAGAGAAACAGAGAGGGAGCTACGCGAAGCACGGCCACAACTGTGGCGAACTCGGGTACCGAGTGGCGAGCCGCTGTGGCGGCGTAGAGAAAATAAGAGAAAAACGGGAATCTCGTCGGGTGTGTCCGAGGGAGACGGAGGCCGAGGGAAGGAGGAAGATGAGGAGCCGGGCAGCGAGCGAGCCTATGACGAAACGCTCGGGACGGGAGAGACGAGAGAAAGAAACTTGGAAAAGGGGGGGGGGGGACAGCTCAGCTAAGCGAGTCAAGTCAGGCAGAGAGAGAAGAGATAGGTTGTGACGCAGGAGGGAAGGAGAAGAACTCGGAGCTCGCGGAAGAAAAGAGAGAGAAGAAGGTGCGGCCGGGCAGTGGGAAGGAGGGAGAGGGAGAGAAGTCGAGAAACGAAGAGGAGGACGGCTCGAGGCCGGGACGAGAGGACGCGAGGGAGATGCCGAGATTACCATATAATAGTGCCCCGAGGGCGCGTATAAGCTGCGCCACAACGCAATTCTCTTCGTCCCTTTTCGACCAACAGTCGAAACGGGACTTTCTCGCTCTCCCCCGTGACTTCTTTGCTTCTTGATTCTTTTTTTTTTCACTACGCTGAGTTTATTTTTTTTGTTTTTTTTTTTTTGAGTGAGTATATTTTTTCTCACTCTCTCTCGGTTACCATCGAATCCCTCTCGACGCGCGTCTTTTTAGAGCGAGGATGCTTGTTGCAATTTTTGGTGTCGCAGCGCGAAGCCAAAAAGCGAGAGAGAAAAAGAGACGTTTATTCGTATTCTGGGGCCGAAGCCGCCTGAAATTATCGCGACGAAATTCGTACAATGTAAGGCGTAACAACAATCTCGCATATTTAAAATCTTACACACTGTCCCGCACACGAAGTAACCTGGATACTAAATAATATCCTAAGCCTAAACTTTGAAAATGTATATTTCGTAACGCGAATCGCTCAATCGAGGTTCGCACCGACGACGCGAAATAATTCAATCGCGTGAGTGAATTATCTTACATTGTTTTTTTTTTTTTTTTTTTTTTTCAATCAAGAGGTCACTCAACCCCCGAATCAATTATTAATTATCGAGTCGTGGATTTCGTGGGGTCAAACGGCTCGAGTTGCAGGCTCATAAATCCAGCTGTTCCTTTTGTACGTCGGATTAGTCGCGGCCTCACGAAGCGGCCGAGCTCCTTCGGCTACCGAGTTACGAAGCGGCGGCTCTCGCCGAGCCTAAGAAGAGGAGGAAGAAGACGAAGCAGAAGAAGAAGAAGAAGAAGAAGAAGAAGAGGAAGAGGGAACATCGCGCTTGGCGTGCGCTTCTCCATTGCTTCGTGGCTGCTTGTCTCCTTCTCTCTCTCTTTCTCTCTCTCTCCAACATTTTGACGTCCACGCTGCGGCAGCAGCAGCACGTGACTCGTATATTTACGAACGTCCCATGTGCTGCGCGCTCGCTACCGCCGGACTCTCTCCGGTTAACGCGCGCGTACGGCCGGCCATCGAGAGACCGAAGGATCCGAGAGACGCGCGGAGAGAGACGGTGAGGAAAATAAATAAATAAGACGGGAATATGAGTCGGTGGTGGAGCGCGCGACGCGCGCGTACGCACCACGAGTTACCGTATAGCAGCCAAACTCATCCGCTGCGAGAGACAGATACATACATATACGGGGCGTTCCGTGCCGACTCGACTTGATTTCTTTCACGATTTTTTTGCGCTGTTGTCCCAACGCTAAAAAGAGCTCGAAATTTTCTTTTGATTTATTTTTTCTAAATTCGAATCGAAGTAAATAAATTAATTAAATAAATTTAAAAAATTTTAAAACTAAATATAAGTTTAATTATTTTTTTTAATTAAAAATTAAATAAATTAATTTTTCAAAATGAAAATATCTCGTGTCAAAGTAAAAATTGTCAGCGTGTGGACTGAAAATTGCTTCTAGTTTTTCTCTGATTTTTTTCTCTGCAAAAATACATTTTTTTAAAACTCAAAAAAAAATGAAACCAACTCTCAGCTCTTGTAACTAATTCAAATGAAAAAAAAATTGAAAAAAAATCGAGTCAACGTGGAACGCCCCGTACATACGTATACACGAGCGAGACTCTCACGCGTAAGCATTCACTTACGCAGGCGCGCGCGCGCGCGCACGCATGAACCACCGATGCACCAGCAACGAGCGAAGCGCCTGCATTGGAGGCAATGAACTTCACCTCGCCGTCGCTACACCAAGCGATACTGCCTTTATGTGTGTATAATGGTCCGTGTTTATGCTCTCTCGTGTACGAAGAGAGAGAGAGAGAGAGAGCGCGCGGCTCGTTTCTCCCTCTCTCTCCTCGTCTTTTCGTGGATATATAGCGTTTAACCAGTGTACGAAACGCATTATGCGCGTTTTCAATACACGCGTGCGCGCCGCTCGACGTGTCGTCTCGCGCAGCCACGCACACGCGCTCGCGCCTGCGCGCACTCGTCGAGGTTTGTTCGTTTAACCCTCATTGAACGTCGAGACGCGCAACCCGGTGAACTTGGCGATTCCTGAAGACTCATCCGTTGCGCGCTCGTTTCTTTTTGCCTTTCCGTCTTTCATTCCACGTCGTCGTCCTTTTATTCTTACTTCCTACTTCGGGCGACCGCCTTCGGGCGACTTTTTGCCTCGGATTCGCTAGGTCAGGGTTTGTGGTCCCCCCGGTGAATCGCGATTTTTTTTTTTTTTTTTTTTTTTTCCCAAGCTTCAAGGAATTCGAAGGAATTTACTAGGGGGAAAATAATCATTTTGGTGAGCAGCGAGGTGAGAAGGATTTTTACTTCGGGCGAGAAAATTTGAATTTGTGGATGCGAATAAATTTATTCATATCGAGGGTTTTCTTTTTCTCCGCACTGCTCGTGGTTTTTATAAAATCCGATTGATATGTTTTTACGAAGCGTCAATCTCGCGAAGAAGCTGCGGGTTTTCTTTTTTTTTGCGTCGATTTTCCATCCCGATGCGGGTACCACGTAACATCGATCGAGGCGTCTTTATAATCAATCCGGGATGTGGCGTGATGGGAAAATTATTTGCGAACCGCTCGGCTGTATCAATGCGACGAACAAAACGGTAATAAAAAAACTAAAAATGTTTCCCCGTCACTGCGTAAGAAATCTGAAAAAAAAAAAAAAAATGTCGAGCGTGGTGTAATCGTAATGCCGAGTGAACAAAAAACAGAGAATAATAATAACAAATGAAGAAGATGATGACGGTGGAAGTCGATCGCGTGATCCACTCAGGAACCGCAGCTGTCCACCGACTAATCAGAGCTAGGGATTTTCTAATTAAGCAATCGAGAGTGCTGAACGCGCCCGGTCACTCGTCGCCCGTCCGGCGCTGCAGTGACGAGAGCTTCTCTCTCTCTCTCTCTTCTGTGTTTCTTTTTTTTTTTTTTTTTCGTCATCCTCTTCTTACTCGACTTCTTCTTACCCGTCGTTCGACTCCGCTCGACTCCGAACGCGATGCCCCCTCAGCACAACACGCGCTGTGCACCTCTGACAAGTGATAAATGATTCCCCGTGTCACGCGGAAGAAACTTCCACGTCTCTCCTTTTCCTCTCCTCCTCTCGCCACGCTCAGCTTCTCTCTCTCGTTGGCGACTAAACGGCTGCTGTGTCAATTTTCGAGCGCCTGCGGACGCGGCGCACTCGATTAACGAGACTCTTTTCCTTGCGAGTGCAAGACTCTCGACACTCCGGTTTATATTTTCGAACTTAAACGACTTACCACTCGGCCACATGTCGCTCGCTATACACGCGATGTGAGTCGGGCTTGATGAACGCTTTCGGAAGTTTGGGAACGTAGATTTTTTTATTTTTCGATTTTTTTTTTTTTAGTAAATAACGAGAATGTAGATTTTTTATTTTGCGATTTTTTTTTTTTAATGAATATCGGGAATGTAGATTTTTTATTTTGCGATTTTTTTTTAAATGAATATCGAGAATGTAGATTTTTTATTTTGCGATTTAATAAAAATAAATGTCGGGTGTAGATTTTTTATTTTGGAATAAAAAAAATATCGGGAATGTAGATTTTTTATTTTGCGATTTTTTTTTTAATAAATATCGGGAATGTAGATTTTTTATTTAGCGATTTTTTTTTTAATAAATATCGGGAATGTAGGTTTTTTTATTTAGCGATTTTTTTTTTTATATAAATATCGGGAATGTAGATTTTTTATTTTGGAACTTTTTGTTTAGGACAAATTTTAATTACCGATTAATTAGAGATTGCATTGAGCAGCAGAAAAAAATGAACTAATTACGAGAAACATCGTGGTTAAGAAACGCCAGTAAATTTTCCAAACGACACGCCGAGCAAACTGGAGCTCGAAGGATTGACACTCGACTCGCAGAAACGGCGTGTTGATCAGCAAAAGTACAGTGCAGAGCACATGTGCGCGGCGATACTCGCTACCCGCTGATTTGCCGCGGCAATGGGGGGGTGTTGAATCGAAAGCGTATCAAACCCGCGCGCGGAGTAACAGTGATTATTTATTGCTTCTGTTGCGGCTGCTCTCCTCAGCCGGTGTGTCTCCGGCACAGCGAGATTCTCGTTCTCGGGCTGCCGCGTAATATCGATACGAGAGCGCGATTTTCCCGCCCAGCACCGTTCGAGAGTTCTCTCTCTCTCGGTTCCTATGCAATTTTCTTAAGTCCCGCCACTTATTCTCATTTACGTTCACGTTTACATCATCGAGGTAGTAAAGTGTTACCGCTGGCCACAGGTGCGCCCTGGTTTTTCCATTTTTTTTTTCCTCTTCTTTTTTTTTTGGCTTCGTATTTATATAGATACAGGGGAGGTGCGGGCAAAACGGGACATGGGGGCAAAATGGGACAGCGTTTTTTTCAGTTCCAACTGGTTTTTCCATTTTTTTTCTTCCTTTTTTTGGCTTCGTATTTATTTGGAGTATTTCCCAATTTTGAGTATTTCAAGCAATCTGGTTTTTGAAAAGTCACTTTGAAAAAAAAAATAGATTTTTGTACAATTTTTTTTTTTTTTTTTTTCAATATAACCATTAAGGAATATCACAGAGTAAAAAAAAACACGAATTTTCGATTTTGGGGGTCTGTCCCATTTTGCCCGCATTTTTTTTCTTTTTTTGCCGATGCTCAAAATTGATGATTGGAATCGAATTTTCGGATCAAAAGCAATCGAAGTACACTTTTGTTATCGTCATAAAATTATTTTTCGCTTATGCGTCCCATTTTGCCCGCGCCTCCCCCCGTTTCCTCTCCTCCTTCTTCGTCCCGCCGCCGATCGAGCCCTGTGTGTCGTTGCTTCGCGTTCGGCGGCCTTTTTGCTCTTGCTCTTGGTGTACCTAACGAGTCACGGCCTGTCATTATCCGCTCTCGGAAACCCCTCGGCACTCGGTGCCCGAGCGACTGCGGCGAAGCTGCTGATGTTGTTGTTGCCGCCGCCGCGAGTCGCGTCTCGCCCGAGCGGTAGCGGTGGTAGCACCTCCGCCGCATCTATACGCGCCGCGCGCAGATTATCCTCTCCCGCTTGGAAACCTTATTGCGGTAAAACTCGGACAACAACGAGACGCGACGACTGAATCGAATGTACCGTAGCGCAGGCCTTCGGCCACTGCCCTCGTCTTACTGTCTCTCTCTCTCTCTCTCGTTCATTTCCTATCCTCGTCGTCCTCGCCTTATCGGAAATACGCGCGCGGCGATGATGAGGAAGAGTGTGCTGAAGCGACGGACAAATAGATGAAGAAGAGGAGCGAAGACTCACGCCGCTTCTTGCGCGATGAATTCGCGGGCGCAACCTGCGAGTCGTAAGATACAAAATGTTACACATTGATTTCCGCGAAGACCCCCGAGTAACGGTTTACCTCGTATGGTCGTTGCGAGGATGTTAAAAAAAAGAACGGGCAAATTGAATTGAATTATACACCCAGAGAAATCGTTCTGATGGGATCTATTCGACGTAAATAAAATTTGTTTGAATTAAATAAAAGTTTTTTTGAATGAAATAAAAATTTGTTTGAATTAAATAAAAATTTGTTTAAATAAAATAAAAATTTATTTGGATTAAATAAAAATTTATTTGAATTAAATAAAAATTCACTTAATAAATTTTATTTGATCCAAACAAATCCTATTAGGCCGGCCATTAAATAAATTAATCTATTTAAGAAATCAGAACGATTTCTCTGGGTGTAATAACTATTTTCGAGGAGTGATATGCGAGCGCGGAAATGCTGCAAATTGCATTGCACGCCGCTCGGATATTCTGAAAAGTCGCGTTTGAATAATGGGATTCGACTGTTGTTTTTTTTTTTTTTTTGGTCGAGTTTCTGATTTTTTTTTTTTTTTTTCGCGAACACGTTAAGTGCAATAACATTGATAATGATGATCTCAATGGGGAGATTTGTGGGTCTCGGAGACTTCGACATGCAACTCGCACACGAGAACCACAATAATTGAGTCCAGAGGCAGGTAATTCGAGTCGTGAGTTCACCGGAGCTGAGGCGCACCGACGGTGGAGAAGTACGTCTGTGACTGACAGACACGCGATCACGCCCTAGACAAGCCGTAAAGCCACGTATTTCACGGAGTTCTTTTCTTTTTCGTGTCTTTTTTCGCGGTAGAATTACCATTGTGTACTTCGGGCTTTTGTGAAGTACCCGCAGCATTTGATACTTCGTGGCCATCGTGTTCGTGACATTTTCGTGTATTTTGCGTAACGCCATGAAGGGGGGGCTCCACACATTTCAAGCAGAAAAGTTTTTTTTTTCGTGCATCCAGAAATTCACAGCAATTATTCATTTGAAATAAGTATTTAAAAAAATAATTCTTTAAATTATTCGAACTCCTTAATTTAGCATCCATTCGAATTAATTAAGTCAACTAATTAATCCATTAATCATCAAAATTGTTTTCAAATTTCATTTGATTAAAATAAAATTCGAGGAAATAATTATAGATAAAATTGTTGCTTTTGGAATAACGTAGAAAAATATCGAAGCCTCAGGTTGCGATTAGATTGAACCGGCGACGATCGTCGAGTGAACGAAAAGCGAGCTTAGATCCGCGGGAACGCGGAAATATTCGCGAGGGACGATAAACAACCGAGTCCCTCAACAATCTTGTACCGCGATTTTTTTCTCTCTTCCGGTAAACATACTTTTTGTCAAAGGAATAGTCGCCGGCGATTACCGCGAGACTCCGTTGGGTCCGGAGACGCGAGTGGCGTGTACTACTAGGGTATGCCGAGCATTCGTCTCCCGGTGGATCTCGACGAGCGCGCGTATAACGCGACGATCATAAATATCCGCGGGACGAGATTACGTGCAGCGTGCGGGGCTACCGGTGACGCTCGCTACGCACCCACGCGGCCCGCAGGTAACGCCGAGACTCCTCCACGCGCACCAGGAGTCGTCGTCCCGGCGAGCCGCCGACTGCAATTCGTCGTGCGCAGTTACGTCAGGTGGTATAAGGCGAAGGCAGCGCGGATTCTGGTTCGTCAAGGTTGCTTCGTATGCCACACTCGCATCCTCGACGTGCACTCCCCAGCTTGAAAAATGCTCGCGAGGACGTGAACAAAAAAATTTTTAAACAAAAATAATTTTTTTCTTGCTAAAAAATCTGTCACCGTGAAACAAACGAAAAGTACGTCACAAATCTTATGAAAATAAAAAAATCCTTTCTAAAAATCTCGTGAAAATAAAAAAATCCTTTCTAAAAATCTCGTGAAAATAAAAAAATCCTTTCTAAAAATCTTTTGTGAATAAAAAAATCCTTTCTAAAAATCTCGTGAAAATAAAAAAATCCTTTCTAAAAATCTTTTGTGAATAAAAATCCTTTCTAAAAATCTTTTGTGAATAAAATTTTTTTTTTCTAAAAATCTTTTGTGAATAAAAAAAATCCTCACTATAAAATCACTTGCAAAATATTGATACGAATTAAATATATTACACCAAGCAAAAGTTAACTATCTCTCCAACGTAAGAAAAATAACAAAAAAAAAAAAATTGAAAAGTCATTAAATTTATTCGCCGTCTCAGCGACGGAAAAGTCGCGATCGGGGCCCGCGAAGATATACCGATTAATTTCGCGCGGGGAGCGAGTGGGGAAGCAAATTGCATCGAGACTCGCGCGACTACACTCGGGGAGGGTGAAAAATGTTTTCCACGCCAAACAATAAAGCAATATTCAAAGAGGTGCCTCGCGTGTCGTGCACCAACCCGAGGCAATAATAATATGGCGCAGAAGGGAACGATGCTCAACATCCAGCCGGATGATGACACGCTCATGCATATGCATCCATCGTCCGGGCTGCGCGGCGTCTCGCTCGCTCCCGCACGCGGACATACAACACTCGACGTTTCGCCTCATGCGGGAAAGGTGAACGGGCTTCTCCGTCTTCATCATCATCACCATCATCCTCTCCTTACGTCCGACTCCGTCCCAACCAGTCCGCGGAGAAAAACAACAGATAAAAAAAACAACACAAAAAATAAATAAATAAAAATACAAAAATAAATTTAAAAAAAGCGTCAAGAGTACACCGAGGTAAAAATTAATAAGGCGATTTAGACACAGGAATTGAATTGTGCAGAGGGGATAAGACAGAGAGAGAGAGAGAGTTGAATTTATTGCGTGCCCTGATTAAAAAATACAAAAAGCCATCACATCATGACAAAATAGGCCTTAAATTTGCTAAAATACAAAAATCAATCAAAGTATTTTATAATAATAAAATAAAACAAAGCTCGCAAGCGGTAAGAAAATAAACATAATCCAGAAATAAAAAGAGAATAGTCACGTAAAATAAAAAATAAAAAAAATAAAAACTGAATATCGTACTGAGAAATAAAAAAATAAAAACTGAAGATCGTACAGAGAAATAAAAAAATGAAAATAGTACAGAAAAATAAAAACCGTCGTACACAGAAATAAAAATCATAACCCGCCGCAAAAAAATAAATAATTAAAACCCTGCGAAAAATGAAGCATAGAAATAAATAAAAAATAGAAACAAAACAAGCCGGCAAGCGCATCGCAGAAGCGCAATAAGACAGAGAGAAGAATCGGCGCGCGAAGCCGAACGGCGGAGACGAGGGAAAATATATATTTCTTTCGTCCGTCCGGCCGCGCGCGAAGGCGAACCAAGTCGATCCGGGGCCTCTCGATGAGGGCCGCAGCAGCGCACGAGGGTGTTGGGAGTCGGTGTCTTCGTACTCTCCTCGCGCGCGCTGCCTGCCTGTGCTTCGGCCGTTGCTTCGAGCGCGCTGCTCTCCTCGGCCTGGTGTGTTGCTGTCGGGAGCCACCGCGGCGTGGGCAACCGGTTTGACGGGTTGTGTGTGCTCTCCGTGCTCTCCCCGGTTGCACTCTCGCATCCACCGTGTGCTGCACGTGTGTGTGTGTGTGTGTGTGTGCGAGTCCTCTGCAGCAGCAGCGACGCACCACACTGGCCAGGGAGAAGACGCACGAGATCCATCGTTGAGTAGGTGGAGAGGAGCGTGCGGCGTGCCGCGTTTCACCAACACGAGAGCGCGCGAAGGGACGACGAGGGACGCGGCGCAGCCGCAACGAAGAAGAGAGCCCCGGGGAGATGCCCGCTATATGCGCTATAATACACTCGAGATACGGGTCTAAATATAGCGTCGCCATTTACATACGAGTCCTAAAGACCAGGGCTGGATTAATATGCGAGAGAGAGAGAGAGGCAGGGAGAGAGGAGAGTGAGGAGGGCGAGGAAGCGAAAAGGAGAGCCGAAATGGGGCGCCGGTTGTCCGGTACCAGGTGGAGCTGCGAAGACTCGCGGCCTATACCAAAGCGCGGATTTTCCGCGAATAATCGCAGGGTTCGTTTTTTTATTGATTCGAGGCTTTTCGTAAGTGGGATTCGGGTCTTTGCTTATTTTGACGGGTTGCTGGGAAGTATGAAAATATGAAAATATGAAATTTCGAATGTTAAAATTTTGTTTACGGTTGCAATGTTTTTCATATAATTTTATGTCAACGAGCGATTTTTCATAATTTTTTTTTATAGATTTATTTCTACATGTGGAATAAGTAAATAAATATAAAACGAGAGCGTTGGAAGGACGCGAGTCGCGAGAGTCTCTTGACGCTCGCGGATGACACGGATTTTTCCTCGTTAATTCCCTCAACCAGTTTTATATTTATGTCACTTTGTTCTCTCGGGGGTCTTTGTGATAAAATAGCGGGAGTGCGCGGAGATAAAATAAGAAGAAGACGAGGCAGTAAAAAAAAAAAAAGAAAACGAACGACGTGCGGATACTCGCGGTGAGAACGCGAGGATAATTTTGATCGTCGAGCTAGAAGACTCGTCCTTGATCGTACCTTCTCTTTTTATTCTTCTCTATGCTACTTGAACGCTCGACGAGTGTAGCTCGTGTCCTCGCACGGATATAACGCGCAAAGACGTCCAGCTCGGTTCACCCGACGACCATACTTTGCGCGAGACGTGAATACGGAACGTCAAAAAGGCTCGGCACTCGCGTAATCTGGAATGCACTCCGAGATGCACTTTTCTCGGCGTCCTCGCGGTATCACATTTATTTAGCAAAATATTTTTTTGAATTTATTTATTTATTGCGAAAATGAAATAAATTCGAATTTTTTCGCGAAATTTTTTTTTTCAGTTTTGTAAAGTTTGACGACCCTATCCGATGGGAAATTTCCCGCTGATTCCAAAAAGCATAGTTGTTTGCCCGAAAAATGAAAAATTCGATGAGAAAAACGCGAAAAATGATTTTTCGCTTTTTTCGAAATTTGATCACTTCGCTAAAATCGAGGTTACTTTTTTTTGGCTCAGTCGATCCTGGATTTTCTTTCTTTGTTCGAAAGAAAACTGAATAACGAAGAGAACGCTGCAAGGCGGAACGCGATATCTTGATTTTTGAATTTTTTGCAGAATTTTAAAGTCGAACCCTCAAAAATGGCAAATTTTTCAAAGGGGTACCCCTTGCGTTTTTTGCGAAAAAAAAATTTTTCGATTTCGCCAAGTATGAAAACCCTATCCGATGGGAAATTTCCCGCTGATTCCAAAAAGCATAGTTGTTTGCCCGAAAAATGAAAAATTCGATGAGAAAAACGCGAAAAATGATTTTTCGCTTTTTTCGAAATTTTATCACTTCGCTAAAATTGAGATCACTTTTTTTTGGCTCAGTCGATCCTGGATTTTCTTTCTTTGTTCGAAAGAAAACTGAATAACGAAGAGAACGCTGCAAGGCAGAACGCGATATCTTGATTTTTGAATTTTTTGCAGAATTTTAAAGTCGAACCCTCAAAAATGGCAAATTTTTCAAAGGGGTACCCCTTGCGTTTTTTGCGAAAAAAAAAATTTTCAATTTCACCAAGTTTGAAAACCCTATCCGATAGGAAATTTCCCGCTGATTCCGAAAAGCATAGTTGTTTGCCCGAAAAATGAAAAATTCGACGAGAAAAACGCAAAAAATGATTTTTAATTTTTTTTTTTTCAGTTAAACAAATCAACATTTTTTTTTTCTCGAAAAACGTACACCTTGCATTTTTTAATTTTTTTATTTTTCGATCACACAAATTTAAAAAACCCTAATTCGATGGGAAATTTCACGCTGATTATCAGTATCAATCGGCGCTCGTGAGGGGAAAAAAAAGAAACCGTTGTCGTTACAAAATTGTTACTACGAGTGCGATCAGCGATTACGAGCGATCACGTAATATTTTTCCCGGAGCAACTGGAGTATCGAGAATATTGACTCCTCTATGTCGATGACCATGAAACATATGCAACCGTGTCAGAGGCTGTTACGTTCTCCAAACGATCTATGAAATGCACGCTGAGCGCGCGAGGTGCGTCGCCGTTGCCGATGAGTGAAGGTGCCTCGACCTTCGTTCGCTGTGCTCCTCCACTTTTACGCAACGAGACGTTTTATTTACGATTACCAACGGGCGTCCATTATCATAACGTCTATATATTTTTCTGGGTCATACCTGAGTCACTCGGGACAATTAATAAGGGAGGGCGAGGAAAAAAAAAAAAAAAAACGTCGCTCGAAGGGAAGGTCGGATTTTGTGAAGGGATCGCGAGACTATAAAAATGGTGTTTTTATGGCTATTCGCGTTCACAATTTTTCTAGGTCACCCCGCGACGCTCGACGTCGCCGGGGTTAAGAGGCGAATCCGCGTGAAAACGCCGAGAGACTCGCAAGACTCTCGAGTCCCGAGAGGGGAGCGTAACGGACTTCGTGAATTGAAAAACGAATGGCTGACTTGACAGCCCGACTGGTTCTCTCGACGTAGGGAGCGAAGACAAAAAAGGAATAAGGAAAGAGGGAAAAAAAAAGGTTTGGAGCGAGGTGGAAAGGAGCGAAGGGACTTCTCTCGAAAACTAATTATCAACGCATCAAATATAACTTAGGTCGAGCTACCGTATTCCCGCTGCTACATTATAACCCACCGATGCTCCCCCCCTGCCCCCCCCCTCACCCCCCGTTCCACCACAGACGTCACAAGCACCTATATTATTTCTTGTTTACTCGCATCATTTTTTTTTGCTCTTCTCCTCGGAGCTCCTTCCCTCCCCCTCGTATGGCGTTTGAAAAAAAACTCGTTTGGCCACTTTTAATTGGCCGATCGGGGTCGCACCCGCCCGATGATTCGGGCTTTTTGCTCGCTTATCCTCCTCCTCGGGCTATGATACGCGGGACTGACGAAAAACGTACTACGATCTGATCACTCAAATAATTTTATTACCGGTGAAAAAAAAACGATTTATCACGACAATTTTGAGCCAAAGAAATTTTTCTCTATACTAAAAAAAAACGTTTTATTCCGAATCAATCAAATACTTTGATTACCAATGAAAAAAAAAACTATTTATCAGGACAATTTTTTGAGCCAAAGAAATTTTTTCCTATACTAAAAAAAACACTTTATTCCGAATCAGCCAGATACTTTAATTGCCAAAGAAAAAAAAATTATTTATCACAATTTTGAGCCAAAGAAATTTTTCCCTATACTAAAAAAAAAACACTTTATTCCGAAATCACGTTTCAGGTCGTAGAAGCAAAAAATCTCAGCCCCAGGTGTGCACAGGTGTGTCCAACAGGTCGCCGGGCGTCACGGAAGTTGAAGCAGTCGCTTAGAAACTTCATCCCTCATCCCGCGGCCAACAACGAGCGCCGCTCGCACCTCTAATCCCCGGCTGCGCGCGCCCGTGGTGAGCGAGAACCGAGAGAGAGAGGAACGAGAGGCGAATAAAGGTGGAGAGATAAATAGGACGAGAAAATCCGAACCGGTATCTCTTTCTATCTCTCTCTCTCTCTCCCTTTTTCCACACCTTCGTTACATAATTCACCTACTCTATACATCACAGCGGGCGATCCAACAGGTTGCAGGATCTTCTTGCGCGGAAAAACCGATAGCGAAAAAAAAAAAAAAAAAAAAAATGCAGAAAGACGAGGAAAAAAAATGGAGAAGGACGAGGGAAAAAAATGTACGAAAAAATGGAGAAGGACGAGCGAAAAAAAAGGTGCACCAAACTGAACGAAAAATGGAGAAGGACGATAAAAAAAAAACCAGAAAAAAGTGCAACAATGAAAACGTTTCGCCACTGGAGTATCATCGAACTCCCGGCTTTGGTTTACATTTTTCGTTTTAATCCTTTTCACGGCGGTATCTCCACTCCGGGTTACTCGACGGAAAATGGCGAGAAGGACGAGAGAGGAGAGAGCCCGCAGGGAGGAAAACAAGCGGAGGGACGTGTTACCCGCGTTAACTAGCGCGTCGCGACGTGCTCGGATTTATGAGCGTCGTCGACACTGGCAACGGTCCAGCGAGCTCGCGCGTTTTCTCCCCCAGCAGAAGCAGCTACAGCAGCACCACAGTTAGCATTTATCCCGGTGTACGACTACCGCTGCCGCGGTTCCTTTTCACGAGGCGCAATGGTCTATGCGGGTGTGCTCGCGGTGCGCGCGTCCAACCCCGGTGTACCGAGAGCGACGGGACGCGCGTGCACACCATAGGACACCATAGGACACCGTAGGACGCGCGGAGCGAGAAACGAGCGAATGGGAGGAGGAGAAACGAGGGAGATAGATAGATAGATAGATGCGTTTAGAGAGAGAGAGAGAGAGAGATAGATAGATAGATAGATGCGTTTAGAGAGAGAGAGAGAGAGAGAGATAGATAGATAGATAGATGCGTTTAGAGAGAGAGAGAGAGAGATAGATAGATAGATAGAGAGAGAGAAAGGGAGAGAGAGAAGAACGAGAGCGACACTCACTCCATCTTTCGTTGCTCGCTATCTCCGCCGCAGAATCCGCAGAATCCACCGTGGAGAGTAGAGTAGGTTCTATCGCGGGCTGTCCCTCTCTCCGCGCTCCCCGCAACGCCCGGCGACCCTATATTACCCTATAGAGCGCTAAATTATGCACGGGAGGTTTTTACTACCGCGGAAATCGCCGGACGACAAGCCGCCTCATCCCACCCCCTCCCCCTCCCCCACCTCTGTGGAATATATCCTTAACTCGCAGTATCTCCGAAAAGCCGAATACTCGCGGAGACCGCCAATGGCTGTGCGGCGATACCTATATAGGTGGCCACGGGTGATTCGGGTGATGTATGCAGGGAGAGAGGAAAAAGGGTTTTCTCTCGGTGCCGAGAGACGCGCGGGTGAGGGTGGAGAGATTGAGAAATTACCCGCGAGGATTCAATGATGCGCGTGCATCACTCATCGCCGGGCTGTTAAATTTGTTGGGAGTGAAAAAGGATGTAATAATACCTCTTGAAAAAAAATCAGTGAGTATAAAATATCTGCGATTTTTTATTGGCTGTCGGGTCGCCTGCAACTCTTTATTATTATTATCATTATTATCATTATTATTATTATCATTATTATCATTATTATCATCATTATTATCATTATTATTATTATTATTATTATTATTATTATTATATTTGCGAAGAAAAAACTTTTTTTTTTTCTGAGGTCTCAGAACTTTCTCGTCACTTTCAATGAGGAACCGATAAATTCGAGCTTTTCAATCTAGAAGCTCCGGCAAATTGGTCGAACGTCCAGCTGCGACCGACCGACGTACTAAACACACAGAGGGCGAGACGCGTCCGCCGCTCGCCGTTACCGAACAATTGTGCCACAGTTACGGCCGGGCACACGCGCGGATATATCCGGAAAGGCGCGCGCGCGTATATAGCCGCGTTGCATTACGCTTCGAGGCGGTCACAAACGGTTGCGCCGCGGGCGCAAGGCCGAGGTGGCGACCTTCGCCTGACGAAACGCTTAAACTTGCACCGCGCGCGCGCGGTGTTGCTCCTTGTTCGTAATCGCTCGCGCTCGACGCGAAGGTGAGTACAACGCACCTACGTGCTCCCGCGCGCGCTCGGTGGGTGACTATGGTAACCAGAGTATACACACGTGGGTCGCATGCACTATATATCTGTATGTAAGGCGCACACGTAACGCGAGACAGGGTCGAGGTGCTAACAAACGAGTGTGCGGCGTGCCGGAGGTCACGCACTATCGTGGCAATGTCCACTAAAACTACGCACTACCATTGTGCACGCATTTTTGGTGCAGTGAACTTCGCGGACGGCTTCTGATTTTTTGCCTGTGGAGTGTAATGAAGGAAATATGAAAATTTGTCGCGATCGGTGGGAGTTGCCATTTTTTTTTTTTTTTTTTTTTTTTTTTTTCAGTATATCGTGAATTAGAGGATTCCTGATTTTTTTTTATTTGAAAATTTATCGCCATCGCTGGCAGAGACAATTTTTTTTTCTTTTTTTTCGGTATATCCCATTTAGTATAGGCTATTTTTTTCTTCAGTATATCGTTACTTACCGGATTCTTGATTTTTTTTAATTTGAAAATTCATCGCCTTCGCAGGCAGAGGCAAATTTTTTTTTCATTATATCGTGAATTGTAGGATTAAATATATATATACTTTTTTTTCGTCGCTATTTGAGTTACGGAATAAACTAAAAAATGTTTTTTCGTCGCTGTGCCTAGTGCGGAAAGACGTGACTTTAACGACACGGCGACCTTTCTCGACGCTTCTTCGGTTTTTCAGCTCCCACTCCAAATTAGCCGATATATTCTCGGCTTTAACGGCCCGCGCGAAAACTCGCGAACGCGAACCACGTGGTGCAACGACCGGCGTAATTTTTGGAACGTGTATACAGAGAGCGACGCGGGGCTTACACAAGCCGAGAGCTGGCGTCATACAGCCGCGTCGTACATCGAGACGCGACAACGATAACCGAGAGCCCCCCCCCCCCTCCCCTCGCCCCCCTCTCGCTTTCTCTCTCGCCCCCTTTTCTCTATGCTTTCCGCCTCTCCTCAAATAGAATCTCGGTGGCGCAAAAAAAAAGTTGGTTTACAGTTCATGGCAAAGAAACGGGGTGTTGGTTCCCTCTCCCCCCCTCCCCCCCCCCCTCTTTGGCCCCTTCGCCTCCTTCGCTCAATCTCGATTTCTTTAAGGCGGTCGCGAGTAACACCAGCCGTAGTTTTCATTCTTTTTTATTCCCTCTTCTCTTATTCCACTGATTCTATTTCAGACGGCGAAGTCACTCGACGTCGCCCGGCAGCGGTTGCCCTGTGCGGCACTCGCGCGACACGCGTAATCTCTGCGCAGCGCTTTAAACTCACCACGGCCGCGTGTTATTCTTTCGTTAATGCCCTCGGCGCGCCGCGCGTGTGCGGCGCGGCCACCGCGCGCCCGGTGCACTCGGCCGACGGCGCACGTGCAGCCCTTTTTCGACCTCTTTCCCTCTGCGCGCTACCAAAGTTTCGTCTCGTGATCAACCAACCAAAAAGATATTTTACGTCCGCTCGCTCCCTGCGCTTGAAGTCACTGAAAAAGTGACACGTAGCAACGAAGTTTGTGACTCGTCGCTTTTGGTACCGAGCGAAAAGGATGTAGAAACGTCAGGTCAGACACGTTTTTCGATTATCAGTATTACTATTTTTTTTTAATTAGATCGTTAAGGAAATTAATGTGAAATTAATGTTCAAAATTTAGGAAGTCGAGAATTTTTTTTTTTTATTTCGTAAAGTTTGAAAGCCCTATCCGATGGGAAATTTCCCGCTGATTTCAAAAAGCACAGTTGTTTGCCCGAAAAACCAAAAATTCAATTAAAAAAATTCAAAAAATGACTTTTCACTTTTTTCGAAATTTCGACGCTTCGCTAAAATCGAGGTTACTTTTTTTTCGCTCGACCAAACCTAGGTTTTCTTTTTGCGTTCGAGGGAAAACTCTATAACGAAGAGAATGCCGCAAGGCAGAATGCGATATCTTGATTTTTGAATTTTTTACAGAATTTTAAAGTCGAACCCTAAAAAATGGCAAATTTTTCAAAGGGGTACCCCTTGCGTTTTTTGCGAAAAAAAAAATTTTCGATTTCGCCAAGTACGACAACCCTATCCGATGGGAAATTTCCCGCTGATTTCAAAAAGCACAGTTGTTTGCTCGAAAAATGAAAAGTTCGATGAGAAAATTGCGAAAAATGATTTTTCACTTTTTTCGAAATTTTATGACTTCACTAAAATCGCGGTTACTCTTTTTTGGCTTAGTCGATCCTAGATTTTCTTTCTTCGTTCGAAAGAAAACTGAATAACGAAGAGAATGCCGCAAGGCGGAACGCGATATCTTGATTTTTGAATTTTTTACAGAATTTTAAAGTCGAACCCTAAAAAATGGCAAATTTTTCAAAGGGGTACCCCTTGGGTTTTTTGCGAAATTTTTTTTTTTCGATTTCGCCAAGTTTGAAGAGCCTATCCGATGGGAAATTTCCCGCTGATTCCGAAAAGCACCGTTGTTTGCCCGTAAAACATAAAATTCGATGAGAAAAATGCAAAAAATGATTTTTCACTTTTTTCGAAATTTCGTCACTTCGCTAAAATCGAGGTTACTTTTTTTTCGATCGACCGAATCAGGATTTTCTTTTTGCGTTCGAACGAAGAGAATGCCGCAAGGATTTTCGGAATTGGCGCGTGATTCCCTTTTGCTTCCAGGATCCTCCGGGCGATCCACCCGCATGTGTTTATTTAGCGTGCGCCGCATGAGCGACGCGCTGGCCTCACCGAAAAAAGGCGCTCCCGTTCTGATTAGGCGCCCGGCTCTCGGTATCGTCGGTGCGATCTAAATGGACTCGGCGTGCGCGTAGTACGTATATCCCAACATCGGACACGCCGCGCGACGTACGCGCGCGGCCCGATCTGGTCTACGCGATAAAGAGACAAACCGGTACCACCTGTCGCGCCGGAAGGTAATCATGCCGCGCGGACCCGCGCACGGCACCGATTCGATCTAACCCGGGAGGCGATTTAATAGCAATTATTATTTCCCCGACGGGCAGCGCAGGAGGCGGTTGCGGAACCACAAATTGCAACAAATTCGTTACTTCGACCCCCGACGAGCTTATCCGACGCCGGAATCGATACACTCGAGCCCGCGCGGTTAATTTTTTTTTTTTTTTTTTTTCCCGATGACTGCAAGGCAACAGTCTTAAATAGGACGAAATAATGCCTGTAATTCTGTGACTCATTGTCGACCTCTACTTTGCATAGTCGGTCGTGGACATTTTTTATGCCGACTGTTGCGAAGAATTTTTTTTTTTTTAATGACATAAAAAAATATTAATTTTTTTTTGTTATTTATAAAATTAAAATTAAATTTAAATTTTTTGTTTTCTTTTAATTTTATTTTTTATTTTATTTTATTTTATTTTATTATTATTTTTTTTAAATTGATACTACAATGTAATACACCGCCTGACGTATGACATTTAAAAAAAAAAAAAAAAAAAAAAAACGTTTATAACGCGCGTATATAAAAGAGACGATTTCTCTGAATTAATTTTCTACGGCTATTATAGACCGAATGACAGTTCGAGTTTCCAGAATTTCGCGTTCTTCGCCACGATGTTGCAGCTCGTGCGTCCTGCGCACCCGACTGTGTCACGCGGCAAGCTGTTATTAATGTTGCACCGTGGCGAATCATCTGGCGTTCGTAATTCAAATTGAAAAAAAAAAAAATGAAATAAAGAAAGCGTAACCGTGAATGCGGAAAAATGGTAACAATGAAAGACAATGAAGCGCCAGCGAGGACAAACGGCGAGCAAACGGGACGAGCCGGGTTAATAATAAGTGTGCGGTGAGTGAAGTGACCAGTTACCGTCGACCGTGCCGACAGGTTAATTAACCGGTCGCGTCCTCTGGAACAATGGCCCGGCGGTTGGGACTCCCACGCGTCGCGCCACTGCTGTGCGAAACAACACACACACAGCCCCGAGGGGCGGGCGCCGACTTAGCCGAAAGCACAGAAGCGACGCGCCTTATGCCGCGCGCGCGCGTCGCCCGAGTTTCCGTGCCGATGGCTCCTCACGGCTGCCGCAGAGTGCTGCAGCCGCTCGGGAAAGACCGAAAAATGCGGACGATGTGAATCAGCATTGCGACACGCCTTATGGATCATTTTCGCCTGTGTACTTCGACAGGGGGGAGGGCAAAACGGAACACCAAAAAAAAAAAGTATTTTTCGATGAAAAGATGAATCTTTTTTATTTAAAATACCCTTATTTAAGATCTTTAATTATTAAAATCTTTAATTATTAAGATCTTTATATTATTTAAGATCTTTAATTATTAAGATCTTTATTTTTTATTTAAAATACCCAGTGCGATATACGCAAACGCAATTTATTTTTGTGCCTCTCGCCCCATTTAAAAGGGGCCACTTTCGCCACGCTTCGCGTCCCCGAAAAGGGGGTCTCTTTGCCATAAATATTTTTATCATGCCGCAGCGAAGGATTTGAAAAAAAAAAAAAAAAAAAAAAAAAAAAAAAAATCGTGGGTACGAAAATCTGCGCCAAAATGTCCCAGCTGACCGGTGAAGACGTCCGTTCTACACGGTAGACATTGTAGTGTGTGGAGCGGCATTGGTCGAGGGAACTCGCTCGGCTCTCTCGTGGCTTCGGGTCAACCAACTCGAACGTACGGCGGAGCGGCGAACGCGCGGAGAGCCTGCTACACACTGGCAGCCGCTGCCCTCTCCCCGCGGCACTCAGTGGCAAGTTGGCAAGTTGTGCGCGCCGTCCGGAGCCAGCGCAACCTCCCACCTCAGGAGCGGGCATCGCGGCCCGCGAGGAAACCCCACCAGGTTGATCGCCCCGCGACTCGTGCCGTCGTCGCGACTCCACTCGCGTATTACCCGTGTGTTTGTAAAACAGATATTATACGTCTAATACGCCGTCGGAGACGCTCCGCTGCCACCCGATCCCGGTAACACTGAAAGGCGATGTAAGTGTAAAGATTTTAGCGGATTAGACGCTCTCGCAGCCTGCCCGGCCGGTTCGAAGGGCTCTTGAACGTTGAATCTCAAGCTGGGCGAATCGGTAATTTCTAAATTAGAAATTAGAAACATAGAATTAATTTTTTTTCGAATTTTTTATAGAATTTTTATAGAATTAATTTTTATTCGAATTTTTTATAGAATTTTTATAGAATTAATTTTTATTCGAATTTTTATAGAATTTGTATAGAATTAATTTTTATTCGAATTTTTTATAGAATTTGTATAGAATTAATTTTTATTCGAATTTTTTATAGAATTTTTATAGAATTAATTTTTATTCGAATTTTTTATAGAATTTTTATAGAATTAATTTTTATTCGAATTTTTTATAGAATTAATTTTTATTCGAATTTTTTATAGAATTAATTTTTATTCGAATTTTTTATAGAATTTTTATAGAATTAATTTTTTTTAAAATTTTTTATAGAATTTCTATAGAATTAATTTTTTTAAATTTTTTATAGAATTTCTATAGAATTAATTTTTTTACATTTTTTATCGAATTTTTATAGAATTAATATTTCGTTGTTTCCAATTTCAAACTTCAACGTCATGTTGATATTGGAAAAAAAAGGTCGAGCGAAGGCGAGGGGGACGAAAAAGAGGCCCGAAGAATCGAAGGAGCCTCTGGCGTGATGTTGAGCCCGTGGTGGATTGCAACCTCTCGGAGCGAGGGACCAGAGGAGCCAACGAAGCTATCGAAGAGCAGCGAGATGGCGAGGAGGCGAGAAAGAGGCGGATCGGAAAGAAAGATAAAGAGAAGCGGGAGACGGGGGAAAAGGAAGAAAGCGAAGACCACGTCGTCAATCATGGTCCAGTTGCTCCTATGTATACTCGGACCTCGTACAGCGTGTACCGAGAGCTCGCACCGTACTCTGTGTATATAGCACACACGTTGCAACCCGTGCCCGAGCGAATCGGCGCAACGAGCGCGGGGTCCACGCTCGAGTGGCACGTAACACGTAATGCACGAGCCACCGTATTGTGGCTCACAATGCTCAATCATCTCCACGGCGATTTCGACTCTCAAGGAGGTCTGATTTTTTTTGCAATTAAGTTACAATCGTCGTTTCTGCAACAACATTTTTTTGAGACTAAGTAACAAAATGTCTGATGCTCATTTTTGCATCGATTCTGGATGCCATAAAAAAATAATTATCAATCATTAGCCTCACGAAAATCACTAAGTAAAATATGACCTATTTACAAAAAAAAATTGTATCCAAAAAATAGATCCAAATATTTCTTTCTCGTGGTTCTCATCCCTCGATTCTCAAACCCAACACAGACAAAGTAACAAAATGTCTGATGCTCATTTTTGCATCGACTCCGGATGCCATAAAAAAATAATTATCAATCATTAGCCTCACTAAAATCACTAAGTAATGTATGACCTATTTACAAAAAAAAATTGTATCCAAAAAACAGACCCAAATATTTTTTTCTCGTGGTTCTCATCCCTCAATTCTCAAACCCAACACATTCGACTCTACTCTGAGGGTGAATAAAATCGTGCAGGCATCACGTGTAGAGCGCGCAGTGCAGGCGAGTCGTGAAAATGGAAAGGAATAAGGAGAACAGAGCCGCGGGGGAGTCGTTGACCCCGCGACGACGATATTGTGTACTACTTCAGTTTTAAGTCCAGGCGTTCGCAAGGCCTGGCGGGGGGGGGGGGGGGGGGGGCAGGGGGAGGGGGGTTTGTAGCAGAAAAGTTGAGGCGAACGTGAAGAAGGTTGGGGGGGCAGCAGGCAAGGAATAAGGACGCCCTCAGCCACACTCAGCCGCGAGGTCCTTGGCCATGGATCATTAACCGTGGAGCGCGCGCGGAAACGTCGGCGGTCTGTTGCGGCCGGCCGTCGCCTCGTCAGGCGATCCCGAATACTCGGCTCACAACACATAGACCCCCCCCCCGTATAATAGCGCGGATATATGTATACAGGGTGCAGCGATATCGCCACGATCTTTTCTCAGCCGCGCGACGTCTGACCCCCCACCCCCCAGTCTCGCCCCCTTGGAGCCGAATCCAAACGACGATATATATGTCGCTTCGGTCGATTCTGGAGAGGAGTCGCGGAAGCCGAGGGCGAGAAAGCGCTCGAGAACGAGAGAATTACCGGCGTCTGTGGCACACGGATCGGTGAACCTTCGCCCCCGTCTCCCGCACTGCCGCGACGTTTCGCCAGGGATGAAGAGGAGAACCCGCGACAAAATCCCACCAATTTGTCGCGCGCGGACTTCAAGGTTATATCGATTCCAGGGGGGGTCCCGCGATTTTTCAGCCGCTGGAGTGAAAATGGGAATGAAAGAGGGAAGTGAAGAGGGAGGAAAAAGACGGGGGAAAAAAAAGAAGAAGAAGCGAGGCGACCGAGGCGAAATCGAAGAGCAAAGGGACGCGTTTGCGGCGCGTTTCCATTGTCACCCCGGGCGCCCCGGGACCAACCGAGTGCAAATAAAGGTCGTATTATTGAATTAATCCTAATTAAATATTCAATTGAATCGCGGGACGCGGTTACAGACCTCCCTCTCCCCTCCTCCCACCCTTCAATTCTCTCGCCGTTTCTTCTCTCTTCGTCATTTCCCTCCCCTCGTCGTCGTCGCGTCCCAACCGTAACGACGTAGATTTTCAGGGTACGAAATTCTTCTTTTTTTCTTTCTTTTTTTTTTGGTATCCCGGAAACGATCGGGAAGTTGAATTATAACGAGCGAGTGTAACGCGTTGGGAAACAATGGGGCGGCGGCCCCCACGGCGAGTCAGGGGGGGCACCACGCGGGGATTACAGGTATTCCGTGCGCAAACATCGCGCGAGCTCGAGGAGGAGGAGGAGGACGAGGTCGGACCTTCGGTCTTATGGTAAACTCGCTGCTGCTTATGGAGAGAGAGAGAGAGAGAGAGAGACGAGGCTGACGAGGGTAAGTTGAGACATTGCTCGTGGACTCGGGTTACAAAACACGGAGCGCGAGGGGGACACGGGGCGCGCGATACCTCGGTAATTAGCCTGCAGGACGCGGTGGGTATACAACCAATATTCACCTCAGCTCTGGTATCCATATCCATACGCTCCGCGCTCTGATCCTTCGAGGTGCTTCGTGAAGTGAGCCTCGCGCTGCAGGCTCACTGCACCCTCACAAAAGCAGGGAGAGAAGAAACAACCGAGTACCTTTACGGGGGAGCGAGGGAGACGCAGGGATACCAAATATGGAGGATCATATCGTATTTACGGCGCAGCAGCCGCGCACCGAGCTCGCTCCACTCGCGGCGTTTGGAAACTACGCTGCTTAGCATCCAACATAGTTTTCCCTCTTTCTCTCGCAGTCTCCACGATGTATTCCATGCCCGCCGTGTACGATAAATACGTGTACAAAGAGCTGGTAATAAAGCAGAGAAGTAAAACAGAAGCCCCGGAGTTGACCGCGAGGTGTCATTATCATTCGTGGATACACCGCGAAGTTCCCCGGCTCAAACGACGCAGCTGGAGAAACGAGGGAGAGAAACGAGTCGCGACGAGAGTCGCGTCAACCATCACCAGTATATGGTGAGTCGTATCCATAGTCAGACACCTGGCAGCCATTTTCGTGGCCGAATTTGCGGCAGCTCCGATGACTCTGATGCAGATTTATACGCATAATTTTTTTTATTTTTTATTTTTTCAGCGCTTCGAACTTTTGTTTGGCTTTGAAAAGGGGAATAACGCCCGAAGTTCGAGTCACTTTTTTCGCGGACCTTTCCAACTTATTTCCATGCGTACAGCTGTTTCTGTTTGTTGTACTCGAAACGGTGTAACGCGGTGGAGACTCTCGGTAGGTACACCGGGGTTTCTTGGGTTGGTGAGGTGGGAGTGGGAGGAGGAGGAGGAGGAGGAGGGTGAAGGGGTGGGGGGGGGGGGGGGGTTCGATATACACACCCGTACGACGTTTACGGCGTTTCTTTTGGGGTCGTTGGGCGCGCGCGTGTAGTATATACCCGTTGCAACGGGACGGCGAGTGGAACTTGTTGCATGCACGCGGGCACCACGTTTGCGCGGAGAGTCGCGCGAGCGAGCGGAGGAGGTGGCGAGACACGGCCGAGGGAGAGAGGAGAGGAGGAGGAGGACGAGGAGGAACGAGAGCCGGTAATGCACGCTGGCTCGATCACGAAGTCACCTTGAACCCCGCGGGACGGCGCAGGAGAGCCGCGCGCTCGCTCGCTGCGTGCTGGAAACAGAATCCTTTCCTGTATATCTCCTGCGCCACGAGAGGATAACCCCGGCGAGCCCGGTGCAACTTCCACGGGATAGTTTATCCGCGCGGCCACATGTGCGGCGGCGACATTTCGCTCGTGCGCCACGCTCGAAAATGGCCACGGGGACATTTGGATGGTTTGCGAGGATTTTTTTTTTTTTTTTTTTTACCGACGGAGGTAAAACAGAGGCGGAAATTATATGATATAGAAGAATGATTGTTGAGGGGTTGGGTTGAGGAAAAAAAATGTGTAAAATGTCACTGCTACATTTGGCTGGGGTGCGAGGATTTTTTTTTACCGACGGAGGTAAAACAGGGGCGGAAATTATGTTGTAGAAAAATGATTGTTTAGGTGTTCGGTTGAAGGGGGAAAAAAAATGTCGTCCGGGACTAAATCGGGATCTCGTTTTCCGGGGAATCGAAAGGCGACGACGGTCTCATCGATATTTCAGAACTTCGGGGAACGAAGCCTTTCAATTTTCAGGCGTGGTTGACGGCCCACGAGGAAATCTCCTACTGCAGGGTGACGACGCGACGTAGCAGAGGAGGCGTGGGGGTTACGTGTCGGTAATGAATAACCTGCGTTGCACCGCTGCGGCCTGCGACACGATCAATTTTGCCGCTGTCGCTTCGGCAAGTTCGACAAAGTTTGCGGGGAGTTTTTTTCGCAGCGAGGCAGAAAGTCGTCATTGTGTATTTGGAACGTGCAATTGTTGCCGAAAGACCCGGCGATCGACGAGGAAAAAACTGTGGTTAATCCGAATTTCCGTGCTCCAAGCGGCGGAATTGCCGCAATAATTTCCCGTATCCTCCTCCCTGTGTATTATTTCCAGATCACCCACAATCTCACCCTGAGTCGTGCTATTTCTCGGGCGTGTCGATGTTACGCGTTGCGTGCCACAATATATGCCGTCCACACTGTCCGCGTAAGATTACAAGACTCGGGTACAACGACGCCGATGTATTTGCTACAAAATATTTGTCACTACATTGTCGCCGATTTTTTTTTCTCTCTCCAACTCAAACTTGATTCCGGTGACTCCATGTCATCCGACAGAACGACATTCGTCATGAACCAACATTGTATGTAAACGTTCGAAATTTCCCCCTCCAACGAGGCGCCTTCTTTGTACCACAAACGCAAGACGAGAAGATTACACCGGGCGTCACTTCGTTTCCGGCTCAATTACAAGGTACCCCTTGGCTATGATATTTCCAGATTTCTCGCGATAAGAGAGCCGAGCGCCGTGACCCCTCGGACTGTGTTGCGCATACGATTAACTATGTACCGTCGTATACCTAGCCACGGATCCGGCCGATGTTGCTGCATCCACGGGTCGCGTGAGCCGGGCCCGAGCAGTATATTATTCACAGCTGCGGACGCGACGCGATAAAGTATATAGTATTCGTAGTAGAACGGAGAGAGGCGCTCGGGAGGTGCGTACACGCCTCGCTCGCTCGCTCGCTCGCTCGCGCGCATGCGCGCGAGCGAGCGACCGCGGGGGAGACACCGTCGTAATCGTATGCACGCGCGAGTACCGTTACTTCGCTTTCGCGCGCGCGCGCGCGCAGCGCAACAGGCGAGGGAAGCCGCGCGTCGCGCGCGAAGCGACGTTCAGCTTGAGCGCGGTGGCTTCGTCGCTCCTCGCGTACAAAGCAACGAGAGCGCTGGACGCACAGCCAGCCACGAAAACGCTGCGCAGCGAGCTTTGTAGGACGTATCCTTGGACCTCTCGGTCCTCGGGGTTCCCCGGCGCACCGCGACCAGACCGCCTCCTGTCCTCCGGCGCACCTTTTAACTCACTCCACGCGACTCTCCGAGACTCCGTCGACAAATCGGCGGAGTCTCGACGTTAATTTCAAATGGAACCAATTTGGACATTTTTTTTTTGCGTATCTACGATTTTTTTTATTTTCAGAATTTTTCCTAATTTTTTGAATATATTTTTAAATATACATTTTATTATAACGCTAACGTTATAATAACGTATTATTATTATATAAATATAAGATATATTTATTATTCAAAATTGTCCACAGGCATCCATATAATTATTTACAAAATGAGAATGATTATTATTATTATGATATCCATATGATTGCTCCACCTTGTCTCGTTTTTTTTCTTCTTTCAGTTTGAGCTCGCGCGAGGGCCGAGTGGTCTCCGATGTTGCCCGGGGCTCACGCTTGACTCGCGCGCTCGCGCTCGCGAGCGAGCGATAAAGCCGCCTGCAGAGATTGGACGGTGATAGCGGAGAGAACTGCCGCTGCAGCGGCAGCAGCGCGCGAGGCAGCTCCGAGCCAGCATCCTCCAGAGAGCGCAACACGGGAGGGAGAGAGGAGAGGGCGGCGCGAGCGAAGAAGAAGAAACAGGATAGACGACGATGTGGCGTCACGCTGTCGGGTACACCGGTTTCGCCTCGTTCCCTTCCTCGGCTCTCCTTCGGCTCTCCGCGACCAACACACGGACGGACGGACGGACGGACGGACGGACACACGCGCGACTCGGGGGCCTCACGTGTTCACCTACGGAAAACACGGTTCGCGAGGCTCGTATCACTATACGTAAGGGAGGTGCGCGGGCAAAATGGGACAGCTATTTTTTCAGTTCCAGATATGTGTGCGGGCAAAATGGGACGGACCCCCATTTCGTGAAAATCGCGTCTATACGACACAATTCAACGCATGCGAGCGGAATATCAAGATTTTTAACAATTTTGAGTGTTTTAAGCAATCCGGCTTTTGAAAAGTCACTTTGAAAATTTTTTTTTTTTTTTTTTGCGAAATAAGCATTAAGGAGTATCACCGAGTACAAAAAAACACGAATTTCCGATTTTGGGAGTCCGTCCCATTTTGCCCGCACTTTTTTTTTTGCCGACACTCAAAATTGATGTTTGGAATCGAATTTTTGGATCAAAAGCAATCGAAGTACACTTTTGTTTTCGTCACAAAACCATTTTTCGCTCACGCGTCCCATTTTGCCCGCACCTCCCTTATACCGACCGAGTGTTTCGCGATCATAGAAAATAGGGAACGAAAAAAGTGGCCGGGAGAAAAAGCGAAAGAGGCCCCGGCTGCCTGGCGTCGAAGAAACACTCTCGGACGGGGCAAAATGTACGCTCAACAGCGGCGGATATATTTTTGCCGGGGATGCAAAACACGAGCGGAAAACGGCGCGGCCGCGAAATTGGCGGAGGTTGGCCGAGAGAGGATGCGAGGATCAATTGGGAGAGGATATGCGGCGGGGGGAGTCCGCGAAAAGATGGTACAGATCGCGAATACACAGCCGGGCGAGCAAGAAGCGACGGGGGAGACGGAGAGGGAGAATGAAGAAGGCAGCGGGGAGATAATGGGAGACTTACGCGCGCGCACCACGGTCGCCGGAGAGAGGATCTATGCGTGCGTGTCGGATAATTGGACGTAATTGTGGGGTAGGATAATTAGCGATCAACAATGAGCCTCTCGCTCTCCGCCTCTCCCGCGTCTCCTCTATCGCGTTCGCCCGCGTGTAGTTGCGCGAGTCCCGCGGAACCGCTCGAGGCGCAACTGTTGTGTCCGTTGCTCTTGCAACTTGCTCTCGCGCGCAGTCTCCGCGGACCGAACGCACGTAGCGAACGTGCCGGACCGATCACAGTCGGGGCTCTCGTAAGTCGGGATGAATTATAGACTCGCCATTTTTTGCTTTACGAAAAAAAAAATACAGTCGATTCGTTTCATTTTTAATTATTAAAAATCGTAAAAAAAATAGTAATCGGCCCTACAATTTTTTTACGAAAGAAATACACTCGATTGGTTTCATTTTATATTGTAAAAAAAATTACCGGTTATAACGATTTCCAACAATTTTTTTTTTATATATTAATATTTATTATTAAAAATTAAAGAATTTAATTGATTAATTATTAAACATTTTATATATTATTAATTATTTTTAAAAATGTTATATTATAGTAGGCGATCGCAAAAAGATTTAAAACAATTTTTTTTATATTTCTACTCAGCCCTAATATTTATCGGCCCGGAGTAATTTTTTTCCGCACATACGAGGGACTCCACTGTAGCGGCGTTATAACTCCACGATCCCGCGGTGCCTCGCCGCCAATCCTGTTCGTTCCGATACAACGTATATATACATCGGCACTGCCGCCACCGTCGTGTGTATATATAATATACCGTGCGCCGCGTGTATATTACCCGCGTTTGCGAGAGTTTGATCTGTGGAAGGGTCGCGAGAGCAGCAGCAGCAGCAGCCGAGCAAACGGTTTCTCCTGTTGTTGCCCCCTGGTGTAATATCCTATCGCGAGTACTGGTACTCATTTGTGTGTGCCACTAGCGGCGGACCGCGCCGGTATCGGAGCCGAAGGCCCCGGGGCCGCGGCGAAGGCGGCCCCGCGAACCAGCTCGCTGTGCCCCCCCCTGCACGCCCCCCCCCCCTCCCTCCTCGCGGTGCATCAGTCCCGACGACGTCGACGAGGCGCGGCACGGTAGCCCAGAGGCTATACGTACAACGCACCGCGCGCGCGCTCCGCGAGACTATCTCACTGGGGATGCTGCTGCTGGTGCTGCTGCTGCTGCTGCTGCTTCTCCTGCTAATAACACGCTACGGCTATTCCACTATACCGCTCCCGCTTCGTATACAGCAGACCACCACACACTGTGCACGAGGCGCTCTCCGGCTCCTGCGGTTCGGCTACCGCAACTCGAGACTCGACGCCCGATGCGGATTAGCCGCTGCGATTCCCCTGCACGGTAGCCCCCGGGGCCAGAGTGCAGCGAGAGGAGGAGGAGGAGGAGGACGCGGGGCACGAGGAGTAGGAGAAAGAGGAGGCAACGTGCCTCCTGCGTAAGAAAAAAAAAAAAAAAAAAATTGTGGACATCGACCCACTGAGGGATTTTGGAAAGACAATATTGGAGGTGGAAATTGAGATGGATTATGGAGAAGGTATTGCGAGGGTGTGTAGAGTGTGCGAGCGACATGGGGTGGTTTTTTTTTTAAATATACTGTTGGGATACGAAGAGACAAAAAAATTAATATAATAAATTTTGCGGGGGATGAATTTTTTTTTTAGGGGAAAATTCGGTTTGGTAGCAAAACGACGTTCGGTTTTGGTACTCATGATTTGCTGACCATTGTGGAAATCAGGTCTATTGAATCAGTTAGATCCGCGTTCGATTCGAAAACAGACCCCATTTAGCATTGTGGGTGCAACGTGGAAGTCGCATAAGACGGATATCGTCGCCCCTTCGCGCTCGCACATTGAGAGGCTGCGAGCAGATACTGCACATTGTCCGGGCGTGACTAATCCCGCTCCCGCCCGAGATCCTGCATTGACAAATCAAGAGTCACGACATTTTTCCCTTTTCGCCCGAAGGCGCGCTGGCCTCACAGCCCGGGACTGCAATGGATTGTCGGTGAGAGCGACGACGACTGTGCAGTCGTCGTATGTTTCACCTTCGGGGAGACACTCGGGACGCGTCATCCGCGACGCAGGTGCAACCGGTCGATCATCTAATTACAAACCTCAACGCCTTTTGAGACGTCCTCCCTGCACACACGGAGAATTATTGCGTTTTCCCCGAGACGTCATCCGTCTTTCTAATTCACTCCTTATCCTTATTCCAGGCCTTCACATTTGTCGCAATTGCGAAGTTACGTGTAACGCACGTTCGATAATAATGCGAGCCTTTATTGATGTTTCATGGTGAAGCGATGATCGATGGGAAATTCAGCGGGAAATTATTGGATCATTCAGACGACAATCCGAGTGACCCCAAAATATATTTTCAACCGAAGCAATCGAACCCTCTGATTTATTTATTTATTTATTCATTCATTCATTCATTCATTTATTTATTTATTTATTTATTTAATTTATTTACTTTATTTATTAGACAGTGGACGGGACATGCCTTTGAAAATACATATAGAAAAAGCAACGATTGCGAAAAATAAGGCCGAAAAACTGAAAAGGCTGATGACCTCGGTTATCAGAGTCCATCGACTCCAACGAAGGAATTGCGACGAAAACTAATGCTTCGTAACTCAAAGTCGCGGACGTTTCGCAACGTGCGGAGAAATACAAAACTGCAGCGTATCGCGCTGGAACTTTTGGAAATTTCCCGGCTCGCCGCGGCCGAGGATATCGCGAAGAAGAATTATCCACCGGCGAGAGATATCGGAGCTCCGACTATACGAGCGTCCTTATCGTTTCGCTCCACTCCCCGACATTAGACTCCCGGCCAACTTTACAGCCGAAACTTTTACCCAGATACCTAATGCTCTCCTATTTTCGCTGCACCCGCCCGTTACTCCCATCAACGAGATCCTCTTTTTACCCACCCGGCAATCGGTGAGGGGGGGGGGGGGGGGGGGGGACCGAGTTGCACTCGGTGGACAAAATTCTCAACTCGTTGCGGGGAAACTCGAGCAACTTATATATAGAAACGAATCGCTTTATGAAAAGCGCGCTCATAAAGCCATCGATGACGATGCACTTCCACATCCCACCCTCTTCAACGACTTCCACAATGCGCCACATCCATAGCTATATTCACGCAATAATAATAATAATAATAATCCTCTCCATCGACGACGTCAACGACCGATTTCTTGTGAATCCATCGCCCATTATTCCCAACTTCTACCTGTACGAATGAGATTCGAGCTAGAGAAAAAAAAAACTACCCAACGTGTCTAGTCACACTCGGTGCACTAGATTCTCCTGTCAGATATGCTGCCAACGTTGATCCCAATTGAATGTCAGTTTTGTATTTTTATTTCGCATCATTTTGTATTATTTTGTATTATTTATGCGGCGCTACTTTGTCTTTATCTGCGTTATTGATTTTCCTTTTTTTTATCTTTTTGTTATTTCATTCTATTTTTTTTTGTTATGGTTTTGTATATACAGATTTTAAGTTGTTGTTATTGGCGGAGCCTGCGGAACCTAAATCTGAATCTAAACCAGTCGCCAGACAAGCAAGGAAGGCTGAGTGTCAGGAAAATCGAGGACCAACCGCACGTCGTCCGGACGTCGTTGAACCGTCGGTTTGATCAATTTCCTTTTGTTAATCGATTTCGCAGGATCGAATCTGCAAGAGGGTGACGAGCTGGGGCTCAAGGAGCGAGGATGTCTCAGTAGCCAAGCAGCAGCAGCAGCAGCAGCGGCTTCGCCAGTTTCCTTCTCGACGCTCGGGTTGAGCAAGGGAGGCGGACTCGGCGCGCAGCTCGCCGCAAGCCGCGCGTCGTTCCGCACAACGTCAAGGACCTCGGGACAATAAGACCACTCACTGGTCGCGCTGGCCCGATCGGATCTGCTGGTCGCCGCTGCTACTATACCCGCCCGGGGGACCTGCCAACCTCCGGTTCGCGCACATAGCCGGTAACTACGTATAGAGCTACCTTCGTGCACGATACACACAATACATAAGTTGGTATCATATATGCATGGCATACATAAGGCCTGGCTGCACATAATCGCGGGAATCAGTGGCGCGAAACGCGATGAATTCGTCGCGAAGCCTTCGGACTCTGCATTATTGTCGACTCTGGTGGGGGGATCAAAATATAGCTGATGACCGAAATAGCGAATGGCTAGAATAACAAAATTCAAAAACTCAAAACAATGAATGATCTCAATCTAGAATGGGCATCATTGTGAAATTCGCTATTTCAGCCAGTCGTTATTTTTGTCATTCACTATTTTGACCCACATCTTCGTTGAAATGGAATCAATACAGCAATTTCTCAAAATAGCGAATGATTATTTTGAAATTTGTTATTTTATAAATTCGCTATTTGGAAGCCCAGCCGTGGACTCTGGTTGACCATTCGAGCCGACGTTATCGCGGCTCGGCCGCGCGACGTTCGGTCAGCGGGACGGGGATAAAAAGGCGCAGGACGCGCCGCGGCTCCTGCGGCCAGAAGAGAACAAACTCGGTGAGTGTTATACGGCGAAGCCGCGAGGAGAGCCCGCGAAACGGGGGTCAAAATCCTTGCGCGAGGTGGAAGGAAGGATGGAAGGAAGGTGGTCGACGGGCAACGCGGCGGTCGAGGAGGAGGAAGGAGGAAGAGGAACGACTCGCTGCGCGGAGAACCAGGTGGAGAAAGGATACACGGGGAGCTGCTTCGGGAATAAGATAAGGACGCTGCCGAGTTTTGCTCCAACGTGAGAGGAAGCGAGACGCCTGCAGCTGGGCACGTTGGTGAGACTCCACGTAAATGTGGACGAGGCTGCTGCAGCAGCAGCAGCAGCCTCTGTGTTACAGGCGGAGCTGCGAGCGGCGAGAGGGAAAAAGACACGGCAAGCTCGGTAAGTGAGCGAGAGACGGAACGAAACGGAGAGGAAAATACGTGGAGCGAGGTAGCTGAGGTAGCAGAGTCGGAAAGCGAAAGAGAGTCGTGCGCTGAGGGGCAGCGGAGCAGAGCGGCCGCGGGGGTGGAAGGGGGGAGGAGAGAGAGAGAGAGAGAGAGAGAGAGAGAGAGAGAGAGAGAGAGAGAGAGAGAGAAAAGAGAGAGGGAGAAAAAGAGTGAGAGAGAAAAAGAGAGAGGGAGGAAGGGGGGGAGTGTAAGGCTACTGCGCGTTAGCTGTGCCTGTAGTACTCCACCAGCTCGCTGAGTACTATACAGATCTCGAGTTGCAGCGAGCGACCAGCAGCAGCAGCAGCAGCAGCCCTGTGTCTACCACCTCCAGCCCGCGACCGGCTCACCCGAAGACAAGTTACCCCGCAATAAAAACACCGAGAAAATTATATGCCTCGGGCCTCGCGCGCGCCACGGGCAGTAGCCGAAGAACTACTCGGCTTTTCTCTGCAGCCGCGAACCAACACACCGATACCACGGGGGCCCCCGAAGGCTTCTCGCTTTGCTCTCGTCTTGAGGCAGGAGCGACGAGGAGTGGAGAAGGATGAGTCGAGCGAGATGCATCGCGGGGAGGATGAGGATTCGAGCGGGGGATGAGGACACGAAAATGGAGGAGAGAGAAAAGTGGAGCGAAGCTGGGATGATGAGGATGGACGGATTGAAAGTGAATAAAAAAATAATTGCGACGCTTTGGAGGGTCTCGAATCTCGGTGCGATGACGTTCGGGAGAAGGTTTTATTTTTTTTATTTAGATTTGATTTTATTGCAAAAAAAAATATATAGAAAGAAATAACAAAAAGAAATAATAGAAAAATTGAGGCGGTCCCGATTTTTCGTTAATTACGTAACGACGAGACGAAGACTCGTCGCTCCACTATGTCGGTTCTGTGACCCATTTTTATTATTCCATTTAGTCGAGACGGGCCCGCGCGGTGACTTCGGGGTTCACACAGGGCGAGCAGCGGGCGAAGAGAGGACGAGGAGGGGGGAAAAAAAACCGACTTCCATGGATAGCGGGCAGTCGTAAAGCTAGATGGAAACGAAGCCAGGAACCGTGAAACTATCTTCGAAGCATCTCGTAAATTATCGTGATAGACGAGGGAGAGGAGGTGAAGGAGGGGGAGGGGGAGGGAAAATACGGGAGACCGAGGAGACAGGAAAGGCAAGACGGAGAAAGGCCCGGCGTTTAACTGTCGTCCGTATTACCTGGAGGAAATTGCGTCAAGGGGATCCGTGGAGATTTCCACCGAGTCCCGAGCGCGACACGCAACCAGATGCTGTCGGTCGCAGCAGCGTCGTGTGATATCCAAATTGCAGGAGGTCTGAGATGAAGATCCCGACGACGGAGCGTTGAGATCGATTTTGCGGACGGCACCTCGTAAGACGCGAATTGAAATTCACAGTTAATGGGGAACCAGGGAGGAAGAGGAAGAGGGAGAGGGAGAGCTGAGGGTTCTCGTCCTTCCGCGACTCCTCCGGCCCTCGGTCGAGAAGATCAAATGGTTCTGCCGGCCCAGTTGCTCGTTGTACGCACCTCTTCAAGCCTTTCATCCTCCCTTCTGTCGCGGCTACCGCGTAACGCAACGATCGACGCTGTTGCTGTGGATGCGGGATGAACGTCGAGCCGCGGGCGACGTCGAAAACTCCGAGAAATCAATCGGGATATTCGGTCTCTGTGGGAGGCGTAGATGCTACAATTTATTTCATTGGAGGACATCGCGAAAAATAAGACGACTTAAAACGCCTTCCGAATTTTTGGAGTGAAAATCATATCAGGTTCGTCTTTGTTGATCCTAGAAAAAAAAAAATTCAAACTTGGAAAATTAAAAAAAAATGTATCGTCTCTTAAGTACTAAAATAATTATAATCAACTACCTAAAATAATTATAAAAGCCTTTGAAGGCGAATTTTTTACTCTTATTCCAGGGTTGGTTGGAGAAAAAAAAATATTGGAGCTCAGAAAATTTGGATACTTTCCATCGTCTCTTAAGTATCAAAATAATTGTAATCAGCCCTCCGAGCACCCAATTTGTTCGTTGATTCTCGTTGATACGTTCGACGAATAAATTTCACGCGCGGCGATCTCGATAACGCATCTCCGCGCTGCAACTTTCTCCGCTCCGCGCAGGGGATACTGTTTCAGGATTGGAGTGTATATATACGAAGGGGGGTTTTTGTTCGCGGAAGAGCCCGGAGGAGGAGGCGGAGGAGAAGACGAGTGTCGGCCTCGGTATAGGTGGAACACAGAACGGACCTGTCTCTCGGCTCGGACCCGGCCAGCTGATGAGCCGGTTCTCCGATATACCAACTTTTGTTTCACCTTCTCCTCTTAACCCTCGCTTTTTCCTTCCCCCAGGCTCGCCTACGTCGTCGTCGTCGTCGTCGTCGTCTCGGTTCTCCGCGCGTCGCGAGCGACCATCTCGGTCGGGGTCCCCCTCATATTTTTTTGTCTTCCCCGACATCGCGCTATACAATTCTGGGCAACAGAGTCGAGAGGGGAACCCGTTGCGCTCGCCCCGTGTATTTATATCCGAGGCTCTCGTTGTGATCCTCTCTCTCTCTCTGTCTTTCTTTCTGTTTCTGTCTCCCTCGCTCTTTCACTCCCTCGCCGTGTTCCACAATTCGGTCGCGACGCGTACGCACACCGTCGAAATTTAAGTGGCCACGACTAACTACGTGCACGCAAAGTTCCTCTCCTCGACGTCGTCCTGACACTCGCGTGTTCGGGCAACGCTCGAAGCTTAATCAGATTTTTATGTCCCCCCTGAACGAGAGCCACTCTCTCGAGGGCATCCGGACACCGTTGGCTTCTTCCACCACTTGCTACCCGGGTCTCTCGCCACCTCCCACCATGTGCACACCGCGAGGAACTAATTCTATAGACGAATATAACAACGTGCTCCATCGATACACCGTTAAATGTTCCTTCTGTAAAAATTGTCGGTGTCGCCAGGTATGAAAGACCTTGCGTTTTTTGCGAAAAAAAAAATTTCGATTTCGCAAAGTTTGAAAAGCATATCCCATGGGAAATTTCCCGCTGATTCCGAAAAACACCATCATTGGCCCAAAAAATGACAAATTCGATGAGAAAAATGCGAAAAATGATTTTTCACTTTTTTCGAAATTTTATGACTTCGCTAAAATCGAGGTTACTTTTTTTTGGCTCAGTCGATCCTGGATTTTCTTTCTTCGTTCGAAAGAAAACTGAATAACGAAGAGAATGCCGCAAGGCGGAACGCGATATCTTGATTTCTGAATTTTTTACAGAATTTTAAAGTCGAACCCTAAAAAATGGCAAATTTTTCAAAGGGGTACCCTTGCGTTTTTTGCGAAAATTTTTTTTTTCGATTTCGCCAAGTTTGAAAACCCTATCCGATGGGAAATTTCCCGCTGATTTCAAAAAGCACCATTATTTGCCCGAAAAATGAAAAATTCGATGAGAAAAATGCGAAAAAAATTTTTTCACCTTTTTCGAAATTTTATGACTTCACTAAAATCGAGGTTACTCTTTTTTGGCTCAGTCGATCTTGGATTTTCTTTCTTCGTTCGAAAGAAAACTGAATAACGAAGAGAATGCCGCAAGGCGGAACGCGATATCTTGATTTTTGAATTTTTTACAGAATTTTAAAGTCGAACCTTAAAAAATGGCAAATTTTTCAAAGGGGTACCCCTTGCGTTTTTTGCGAAAAAAAAAATTTTCGATTTCGCCAAGTTTGAAAACCCTGTCCGATGGGAAATTTTCCGCTGATTCCGAAAAACACCATTATTTGCCCGAAAAATGAAAAATTCGATGAGAAAAATGCGAAAAATGATCTTTTTCCGCAAATATAATAATAACAAACGTGAAAGAGGCGACGAAAAGGATGAGGTGTTCGCCGAGAGTGGTTGTGGGGGGGGGGGGGGGGGAGGCACTGTGAAAGAGACAGCCCGTCGATCTCTTCCAGGTTGCGGACAAAATGATCTGCAGCGGCGATAGAGTAGCCGCTGCAGAGAGACGGGGGGCAATGAGATCATTGCCTGGAATAAACGAGGCAATAATTTTATGCGGCGCACTATCGCAGCAGCAGCAGCAGCAGCACCCTCGCACCGCAGCGAGCGAGTCAGCGAGCTCGCTAGCCGCAGCGAGCTAGCTGCAGCTCGCCTGCAGCGTGGCATAGCTGTTGCATGTACCAAGTCTCTTTGCTAGGGCGCTGGGTGGCTGCAGTTGCCGCTGGTGGTTGCGCAACGATTTATTTTCCGCTTGCGATACGTACGCCCGACGTACCAACCAGCGCTGTAGTACAACTGGCCTTGAGTGAGATAGGCATTACGCGATGGCATAATGCACCGGGGGAGCGAGCGACCCGCGCACCAAGAATACGCAGCTGGTTCAGCGTATAAAACGTATTTTCGCCTTCTTCTTCTTCTTCTTCTTCTTCTTCTGCTTCTTCTTCTTCTGATTCTCCTTCCTCCGTTTCTTCTTCTTCTTCTTCTTCTGATTCTCCTTCCTCCGTTTCTTCTTCTTCTTCTTCTTCTGATTCTCCTTCCTCCGTTTCTTCTTCTTCTTCTGATTGTCCTTCCTCCGTTTCTTTTTCTTCTTCTGATTTTCCTTCCTCCGTTTCTTCTTCTTCTTCTTCTGATTCTCCTTCCTCCGTTTCTTCTTCTTCTTCTGATTCTCCTTCCTCCGTTTCTTCACCTTCTTCTTCTGATTCCCCTTCCTCCGTTTCTTCCTCTTCTTCTGATTCTCCCTCCTCCTCAATATCTGCATCTTCATCTCCTCTCGCCCTGTGTCTCTCGCTACCAGCCTTCTTTTCTTCATCTCGTGCTTCTTGCACTCCGCTCGCGCTTCTTGCTCGTTCGCTTCTTTCTTTTCACGCCGTCTCTAGCCGCGAGCACGCGCGATCTCTCGCTGCCATTACACACACCACGCGCCTCTCTCGCGCATCCACGGTGGGTACCGTTATCATTGATGACCAGCAGCGCAGCTTGAATTATTTCCTCAACCCAGATGTACACGGACACACCGGGCGCCCTGGCATTTTTTTGTTCTCCTTCGCTCGCCTTCGCGGATTCAACAACATCGCTGACCCTGGCTCGCGTGCTCGGAGAGCCCGGCGTAGCAGGTAGAAATTAGCCTGCCTGCACTGGTCATTTTGACACGTATCGCGATGTGACTCCGATACGCGGCACTTTATTTTATTTCCGTCGAGTGCGGGACGGGCAATTAAAATAATGGCAACGTGCAGACTGAAGAACCGGTCAAAGTGCATGAAATAAATAAAAACAAGATATATCGGTTCGTAAATTACATCAAAATACGTCCGATTTTAGCTGACAGTCCTGATCGAAAAATAGAGTATCCGCTGAGAGTAGAAAATTTATTTCACTCCAGAAAATCCAGCATTCCAGAAATCCAGCAAATCGTTGAATATAATCAACTCCGGTCTTCGACACTCATAACTCGCTGGGATCGTGACTGTTATTGTTGTATTACATAAATGCTGTTAAACATTTGCGGAATCATAAGGCGCAATTATTTCTCCCTTGTGGCTGGAAGATACAAATCGCGACCTTGAGGGGTATCCAGGAATGAGACACCTGCCGTTACCTTCGGACTCTCCTTCCTCTTCCGTGAGAACCACAGAGTGACATACTCATCGTCGAGGAATCGTGTCCAACGTCATCGCTCCGGGAAGATCCCACATGTCACGAGAGCGCAATTCTCAGCTCGTGCGGTTTCGCAATATTCTCGGCCTGAAAAGGCGACCACCTTCTGCGTTCACGCAACACGCGTTTCATCCCTGTGACGCCGGTTCTCAGAGCCAAATTGTCTTTCATTGAGTTTAAACTCCCTGGTAGAAAATCCGTGGCGTTACATTCGGCCCTGGTCAGGCCTCGATCAGGGCCATGTTGGCCATTTCAGGGCCTGACGAGGACCCAACTTGGACCGGATTTAATGCTACACATTTTCTACCAGATTTCACTCGATTTCAAGTGCACAAGATTCTTGACTCTCGACAAGTGGGGGTTTTGTCAGGCCCTGATCAGAGCCATATTAGCCCTTCCAGGGCCTGACCAGGGCCCAACCTGGACCAGATTTAGTGCCACAAATTTTCTACCATCATCAGGGTTCACTCGGACACTCAGTTTAAAGTGTACGAAACTCTTGACAAGAGACAAGTACGACAAGACGAAGGTCTCGTCGCGTGCAGCTCATACGTTGGCTTTCTCGAGTTTCCCCATCGTCGCAGCTTCGCACGTTCTCGCGCTGAAGTCACAAGCGCGACTTCTGGCTGATTTATTTTCACTGTGGCACCCGGCGAAACACGTGTTGCGATCCCGCTGGCTGTCCTTCTTCCTCACGACCCTCCCTCGAGAGTCTCGAAGACCGAGGGAGAAGGAGAAAAATCGTGAGAAGGACACGTGGGTCATGCTTACGTTACGAAGCGGCCGCAGCAGCAGCAGCAGCAGCAGCGAGGAAAGAGGATCCATGGATCATACGTTATGCTCGCCCGACGCTGCGCTCGCGTCATCCTCGCGCGGCCCGAGGGCACAACCAACGGCAAACACGATGTATTGTTTCAGCGAAGACGAAGACACGACGACGCCAGCGATGCCCTCAGAAGCGAAAGGCGGTATAATACGGCTACTTAGCGATCCGTCACGCAGTGACAAGGATCTTCGCATTATCTCCTCACCCGACGACGTCGAGCGCAGTGTCGGGAAAATTGAGGAAAATAAAAGTAATAAAAAAAAATCATGTAAAAAATTGTCCGGCGTTTTAGCTCGACGAGAAATAATAAGGGGCGAGTGAAATATACCCAGAGAAATCGGTCTGATGGGATCAACTTAAATTAAATTAAACAAATTAAATTTATTTGAATGAAATAAAAATTTATTTTAAATAAACATTCATTTAATGAAATAAAAATTTATTTTTATCAAATAAAAAATTATTTTTAATAAAAATTTATTTTTATGAAATAAAAAATTATGTTTATAAAAATCTATTTTAATGAAATAAAAAATTATTTAAATAAAAATTTATTTTTATGAAATAAATGTTATTTGATCCAAATAAATCCTATTAGGCAGGCCATTAAATAGATAAATTTATTGAATTTATTCGAAACAAATTAATTTTTTTTTTGTTTCGAATAGATCCCATCAGAACGATTTCTCCGCATGTAATCTCGCATAAGCATAAATATATATGAGATCACGGGATCACAATACGTATTTCCAGTGTCCTATCGGCTGTAGTATCTCCCATCGAGCGAATTAGAATAGCGTAGTAAACAAAGAGCCAGGAGCCCCGATGCTGCGCTCGATGCCTATGCTAACGGTAAATCCGTGCAACGAGAGACTCGAGCCGCGTGTACATGTATCTATACGTGCGCATAAAATCGCTGATAGAGCAATTAGTTTATGGCGCGAGTGACGTCGCGCGGACACCTTGAATGCACCGTCACGACGACGACGGTGGCGTCGCGCGAGCCGCGTGAGTTATTCGACGGAGCAATTATTAGCGTCGCGCGTTGAGCGGGAATAATTATCGCCCGTTGCGCGGGCCGCGAGGGAAAACGAGACCCCCCGGGAAGATGGAGCACCCGAGATAAATAAGACGCGGGAGAGGAAAAAAAAACGATATTGAATATTGAGAAAAAGGCTTGAGAAGAATTATTAAAAAAAAAAAAAAAAAAAAAAAAATCTCGTGGAGTCGTCAGTCACGAGAGTCATTCGCTCGTAGGGTTTCTGCAATGGGAGGCGCGAGTAAATCCTCGTCGGGAATATAATCGTTGAATATAATGAAAGTACCGATACGCCGGCGCACGGAATCGACGATGATCTAAACTTGGCCTTGCGTCCCTGCGCGAGGGATCGGCCGCGATGAGAGATTCTAACGCGCGAAGACGACGAAGAAGCCGGGAGACGACGCGGGAAATGTACGCGCGGATTATACACGCACGGCGCAGACCGCGCGCATTTCGACGCCAAGGACTTCGCGGCCGATCGTTGAATTATTCATTCGTCATTTTGTGGGGTAAAGGTGGCGAATACGAGCCACTAAAAGCACGTGGATCTCCGCGTCCTGTGTTCAACGAGGCAAAATCGCACGATCGGTGAGCGCAAATTTTACCCGAAAATTCACAAGATTGCAATATTTTTATAATATTTTTTGTCAGATAAAATTTTCGCTACTTGTGTTTTTCGATTTTTGTCCTTGAGGTCTTAGAGAATTTTTTTCTGGCTACATAAAAAATTCGATATTATTATTATTATTATTATTATTATTATTATTAGACTAAATTTTCACTACTTGTCTTTCGATTTTTGTCCTTGAGGTCTTAGAGAATTTTTTCTGGTTACATAAAAAAATCGAAATTATTATTATTATTATTATAGTATAATAATAGTTATTATTATTTCACTTGCCCTTTTTGCATGATATGAACCAGGGGTTGCAGGTTAGAATTTTTAATACTCTTGACACTCGAATAAACAAATCACTATTTATAGTAACAATAATAATAATGATTATTATTGAGGTAATTTATAAATTCGCAAGTGGACGTTAATAAATCCGCGCGATGATCGCGCGTAATTTCAATAAGCGACTCGGGCGAGGGTAATTTTCCTGCGCCGCAGACCAGCAGTCTGCTCGTTACCGTCCACCTTACTTTCTGATTCTGCGTTTCCGTCTCACTCTTTCTCGGCCCGCGGTTCTCTCGCTCGCACCTCGCCGCGTTACACACAATGCAAACAACGCCGACCGTGACACCTTAACCTTACACAACGGTTGATTACCTGCGCGAGCTCTCTCGCGTACGGAACGGCCGATCCGACGGACCATTAGCCATTCGCGTGTCATTAGACTTCATTGTGCGCGCCGATCGATGATGCCTTTACTCCGCGCTATTTGCATAATTACCGGTGATTATTTATCTGGAGTATGCGGGACTTGGACTTGAATACTTTCAACTATCACTTTTTTGCCTCGTTAAATATCCCCCCGGTGCTTATAGACCCCGAACGACGAGCAGTCACGGACGAGCGTCCCAGCAATTCCGTTATTAGCCTATCTTCGGTGCAACGAATATTGTCATTAGTCACCCTGCCTCGTTGTTGTCGAGCTCGGCCGTAAATCGACGTCAGGAATAATTTTTTGAATGTGGAACTTCCACACGAAAAAAAAAAAAAAAAAAAAATAGATAAATGTTTATACATAATTTCATATTTTTTCTAAATTAGATTTTACTTTTCAAATTATTCTGAGTGCCAGGAAAATCTTTAAAAAAATAATTACAGCAAAGCTTCCTCTATGAGAATTAAAAAAAATAATTTCATATTTTTTCTAAACCAATTTTCACTTTTCAAATTATTCCGAGTGCCAGGAAAATCTAAGAAAAAAAATTAATGACATCAAAGCTTCCTCTATGAGGAGGAAAAATAATTCCAAAACCTCATCGAAGAATTTTCGTTCCTGTAATAAAAGATTCGAAATTATTGTGACCAACGTGAAAATTGCGCGCGTGAGGCGATCGAGTCAGTGTTTATTTTCGTTAACGCGGAAGAGCGCGTAACGAGATAGAAAACATTTCCTTCGTTTATTATTATTCACGAGACCGAGGAAGACACGGTTGACAGCGCATCTTGTTGCCGGCTATATATCCGCGTGTCGAGAATAGCTTTGAATACGTTTGAATGAATTTGCGGGGTTTCGCCGTCGTCGTCGCCGGGGCTACGCGAACCCCCCCGAGCGTAGTGTGTGGCTACAGTCCGGCGCTCAGCGGGAACAGGATTCACCGGGTCCATCTGGAAGCGGGCCAGAGCTTCTCGATTCCGGATGTAAATCTCATTCAAAGCATCTCGCCGTGCTCTCTGTTATTCTCCGTGGATTCGTCCCGAGATTGCATTGTGCCGGAGGAAAGACGATCGCCCGGGAGAGAGTGTAAGGTCGGACGAGGCGAATATGCAACACCGTCCCGTGTACCGGCCGAAAGCTCAGCCAGCGTCCAAGATCCGACGGAAAATTGCCCGATCGGATAGCGATAGAGCTACTCTCGCTGCTCCGACAATTGGATTAGAATCAAACGATCCCTATGCAAATCTCTGCTGTGGAAAATCCTCACGAACCGGGAGATATATTTGTTTTTCGAGAGAAAATTTCAAAAAAAAATTCGTCTCACAGATGGATTAATGCGAATAAAAACGAATTTTCCGGGGAAAAAATTCTCGCTACATAAAATACTTTCTATAACGTCGGAAATATATATATATTTTTTTAAAGAAAATTAAAAAACGTTCGTCTCAAAAATGCATTAAGAATAAAAAAATAAAAAATTCTCACTACATAAATTAATTTCTATAACGCCGGAAATATATTTGTTTTCGAAAAAAAAAACAAAAATATCATGCATCTCAAAAATGCATTGATACGAATAAAAATGAATTTTTCGAAAAAAAAAAAAAAAATTCGTTACATAAATTAATTTCTATAAAACCGAAAATATATTTTTTTCCAAATAAAATAAAAAATTATTCCTCTCAAAAATCGATCGATCCGAACACAGGCAATTAATTCCTAATCCCCAACACTCTTAGGATCGACAGCAAACAAACACGTCGGTCTTGACCGAAAAACTCACAAACACCGTGCGTTCTTTTGTGCCGGCTGCGCTTGAGAATATTGAATCGTCGCTTAGAGGGGTGCGAAGGAGGACAAAAAAAAAGAGAAGAAGAGTAAGAAGACGAAGACGACGACGAAGAGGACGAGGAAGAATAATAAGAAGAGGGGAATCGTATAGTCATCATCCGCTTGTCCGTTGACTTTGGCGTGTCTGCGCGCGCGGGATCGATCGAGGGACGCCCGAGGATCTTGCGGGCAGATAGGATCGATTTAAAATGCGCCAGCGGAGCGCGGAGAGAGAGAGAGTCGAGGGATCGAGCAGAGGTCCCTAACCCCTGAGGGCTGAGCACAAATAAAGAATTAAAGAACGGTGGCCTGAGCTCCCCCTCTCCCTCTCCCTCCCCTCCCCCTCCCCTTTCCCTCTCTCTCTCGTACACAACATTCGCTTTTCGTTCTCTCCTTCGCCGGTGGGGGCAAAACGGGGGTTGGCTGGTTTAAAAAACATCTTCGGATGGGGTCTCGTGTGGGCAGACCGAGAGAGAGGAGCTCCACCGAGAGTACCTTCGGGTTAGTCAACAGGTGGCTAACCTGCCAGGGGGATCCAAACCTACACAAACAATACGTCCAATGCACAAATACAAAATCTCCCTCCCTCTTCCTCTCTCTGCTTCTCTTTTTCTACAGTTTTTCCCTTCCCTCGCGATATAACTTAGGAAGTCGGGGTGAAGGCTCCTATATCTCAACTCACACACAGCGACGGAGCGGAGTCCACGAGGGGGATGCGGGGGGCGAGGAGGAGGAGGAGGAGTGTTACACCGAGTGCGCAGCGGACGTTCTACACACGAATATACGCGAAGCGAGCACCAGCAGCAGCAGCAGCAGCAGCGAAGGCAGACACACGGAGAAGGAGAGCCGAGGCGAGGAGCCCAGCAGCAAGGAGCCCCGTCCGAACGCGAACACGTTTACAGCACGGGGGGACCCTGGACCGTTCGAGACTGCACGTGTTCCTAACGTACCCAAACCCCTGCCTCTGGAGCGAAAAGGTTCTCAATCCACGGAGTGTCTCGTCGCCTCCTTCGCGACTTCTTAGGCACTCCGGGAAATTCGCTGGATTTGCTGCACGCTGCTGGTAATTTACGTGAATAAATGTTGCGACAGTGAGCCTGAAAAAAAATGGTTTTTGAGTGTATTTATTTTGTTGGTAATTGCAGGTTGGATTGTTGACGTAGGTCCAGTCGATGACTTTTATCTCCTGGTCCAGTGACTCGCGAAATTAATTGGAACTGTTGGACATTTATTTGGTATTTGTGTTGAATTTATTTTGGAGCTCAGATTTAATTATGGTTCATTTATTTTGCAGCTCAGATTTCATTGTGTTTAATTTATTTTGCAGCTCAGATTTCATTGTGTTTAATTTATTTTGCAGCTCAGATTTCATTGTGTTTAATTTATTTTGCAGCTCAGACTTCATTGTGTTTAATTTATTTCGTGATCTTCCTGCATGATTTTTTTTATCTTCCTGATCGATTAGTCCAAACATTAAAAATGTTCTGTTCAATAGTCAACAGGTTTCCGCATCAAATTTTGCAGCAAAGGTTTTCGTGTCTTTTGTTCCCACTTTACAATCGAGAAATGGTCCGATTAAACAGTCTCGCGATTAAATAGTAATCCCTATGCACAGAGAAGACTCAGTTCGGTATAGGCGACGGTCGCGGTATCGGGGGACGACGCGCGAGTCGTCGCACGATGGGAGCCACTGGGCCCTCGCCGCGGGGCACCGTCCGTGACTCATCAGGCCCCTCGATTCCCTCTTGTACGGGAGCAGGGCCCGAAAACGAACAAAACACGGAGATCCAGCGCACACAGACGCGAAACCCGCACTCACACCCTCAGAGACGAAACTCCGGCGCACAGAGAGAGAGAGAGAGAGAGACGCGAACGAGCAAAAGCGAGCCAAAGCGAGGAGGCAGCGAGCAGTGTCTGATCGATTTACGTCCCACACGCGCTTTCGGGGGAAAGCTTTAACAACGGAAAACGTCCCCCTCCTCCCCCTCTTCGCCCCCCTCGTGTGTCGTCCGTGTGCGGACACGACAATATCGATCACGGATCCCTCGCTCGCCAACCTTTTATATTCCATATTACTTTTTCTTTTTTCTTTTTTCTTCCCTCCTCCTTTTTTATATATATGTATTTTTTTCTTCTTATTTTTTTTCCTCTTCTTCTTTTTCGCTTCCCTCTTCACCTCTTTGTTCCCTATATATATTTCAGCCTCTCGGTCGTGTCCCTCTCGCGGCCCACGGACTCCGCACGCCGTCCAGATATCCACAGTCAGCCGCGCGTCGAGTTAACCCTTCCAAGGTTAAACCCGGTTCAACTCTCCATTCGACGACGGAGAGTCGAACCTCCTCCTCCTCCCCCTCTCGCCTAGTCTCCTTCCTCTTTATTTCCCTCGCGCTGCTCCTTCTCCTTCCGTCCGCACACTCGGCGCGAGGCGGCCTCTCGACTCTCTGCTACTCCAGAAAAGAGCGGTCAAGGTCGAGATGGAGAGCACAAGTTGGCCGCGAGGCGAGGCGACTCTCGCGGCCGACTCGATGCAATACGGCATACACACGATCGATCTGTGCAATTTCGTTGTGATAAAATAATCGACCGCGCGAAGAGGGCAAACACGGTGGGACCAGGGGGGGGGGAGATTTGGATTTTTATTTAGATTTGTTGCGCTGGGAATACAAAATAAATCAACCTCGAATAACTAAAAAAAAAACTTAAAACCTAAAACAAACTTAGCGAATAAGAGTAAAAATAAAATAACCAAAAGTAACAATAAAATAAAATAACCAAAAATAACAATAAAATAAAATAACCAAAAATAACAATAACAATAAAATAACCAAAAGTAACAATAAAAATAAAATAACCAAAAATAACAATAAAAATAAAATAACCAAAAATAACAATAAAAATAAAATAACCAAAAATAACAATAAAAATAAAATAACCAAAAATAACAATAAAAAATAACAAAAAATAACAAAAAATAAGAAAGTAAAGTAAAAATAAAAATAAAGGGAGTGAGGCGACCCAGGGTCTCTTTCCCTTTCTCGGCCAGGCGGCGTTCAATGACCCGGGAACGACTCAGAATTGATATATTCATTCGTAGTCGTCGTCGTCGATCCCCGGAGCTGAAAGGCTGGAAAGTCCCTTTCGGAGGGAGGAAAGGCACACCTGTAGCACCGGAGATTTTCAATGAGAGGCGAGAACGAGGGCGCACCGAGAGCCGCGCTGCACGCATACGCGGAGGCCAAAGGGGGCGATCGATCCCTCGGGGAGATCCATATGGGGAAAGAAACGATCGATCGAGACTCGCCTTGCAACGAGGGAGGACGCGACCGGGGCTCCTGTTTCTCCACGACAATCAACGCGCGCGTCCACGACCCGTGGGACTTTACGACGGTTTATACACACGACCCATACCGTCACCGCGCTCGTTGACCCGGGGGTTTCTCGCCGGGGTCGCGGTATCGAATTCCCCTGCACGTGCATTTCGAGCAGTGTCATCACCTCAAACGCGCGAGTCTCGTTCTCCAACCTCCCCTCACCTACCCTGTCTGTCACGTGTACGCACCGAGCATAATATACAGCCATGACGGTGATTGTGAACCGGTACAAAAGTGTCGTGCACCGCGATATACAGGAAGACGGGAGACCGGGGCGAATCGGGGCGTCGGAACGAAAGTCTCTGAAAATCGGCATTTGGATGCGAATTTTTTTTTTAAACGTTTCAACTTTTTCGGATGAATCGCAAACTTTTGGATCACTCGACACCATTAAAAGCCCACAGAGAAAAATATTAACGGAGTGACGAGAAAAGTTTGCTGCTAAAAAAAAATTTTTTTTTTTCACGTTTCAACTTTTTGGAATGAATTGTAAACTTTTGGATCACTCGATACCATTGATAGCCCATAGAGAAAAATATTAACGGAGTGACAAGAAAAGTTTTGCTGTGGCAACAAAAAAATGTGTTACAATGTCGCAGATTTTATTAGCGAAAAAATAAAAAATAAAAATCGAAACAAAAGTGTCCCGACTCGCCCCGGTCTTCATGCACGACTGTACGGATATTATGGCTCACCCAGCCTACCCCGTTTTTCGCCGCCTTCCAAGGGATATATTGTGCTTCAATGTCGTCACCAACACCACCGTCACGAACGGCAGTTAGCCGCGTCGCCCCCGTAGTCCTCGCCTCCGATTCCGCCGAACGTTATATACCAAACGCACACGTGTGGTATATGGTTTAAGTATTACGCCACATAAGCTCGGGGGCTGAGCCGCCGCGCGCCGGTGTCGAGAGACGAACTCCGGCGGTCCCCCCTCGAGGAAAGCCCGGTGCACCTGTGAGATTCCCATACACCGGCAGTTTCGCTCCCACCCTCTTCTTCTTGATCTTCTGGTTTGTGCCCTCCGAGCGGCCAAAAAGAGAGATCACGCATAGGGGAGTCGCGCTCATCGGCCTGTTGAAGATCCGAGAGCAACGCGAGGGGGGAAGAAGGAAGAGGGGTGGGGGGGGGGGAAATCATGGTGTAACCGTTTCTGTGAGGAGCGAACCAGCCATCCAGCACTTTGTAACACACTTGTCTTACAGGGTTCCCCGGCTCCGTCGCTCTCTCTCTCTCCTCTTCATGTATTATTACGCGCTCTATGGGTATACACGGGGCCCTGAATGCGGGGCGGCTGTACACCTGCGAAACTCCGGGGGGAGAAACCAGAGGCTTTTCATATGCAGATATCACGGTTACGTTACACCCCTCGTCGTCGTCACTCTCGATGAAAATAACGAGGGAGGGCGAGGCAAAAAAATGCAGCGACAGGGGTGAAGGGGGATTATGGGAGACACATTACGCGGTGTTTGGGAACTCGCGAAACGCCGCTGCGCGACGTTCGGCGTGTGAAACGCGTCGGTTTTTTCGGCAAATTTATTTGTTTCTTTCTATCCTGAATATTGAGATGAAATTAAATTTTTTGTTTTATTAAAATTAAATTTAAAAATTTTAAATTAAATTTGATTAAATTTGATTTTAATTTTAATATAAAAATGTTAATTCTAATTCCAATTTTAATTAAAAAAAATGTATTTGAAAGTTTTTATTTTAATTTGATCTTTTTTTATATATCACTCCAACTCAAGATTTTTTTGACAGTCGATGACTTCAGATTTCGGACCCAAGTATCTCGTCTCCCTGCACCAAGATCCCGATTTTTTTCCTCTTGGCATTTAATTTAATTCAATTTATTTTCCTCGGAATTTCCGGAAGGCTTTTAATTAGAAACAAACGGGTTACTATGACGATGACGGCTGTCTGCGGTGGTGAAGAAAAAAAAAACCTAAGGAAAATAAAAGATAAAAGTGTTATTATTCCGATCGCGATTGCCTTGAATTTGTGGGTGTAGGTAGTGGCGTTATCGCGGCAGCAACGGGAACAAAAGAAAGTCGCGCGAGTCGGGACGGAGAGAAGGAGGAGGCGGGCGAGCGAAGGAGAGTGACTCAGGTGGTGTAACCTCGAGGCGGTGTGTATAATTATGTCACTAGTCACCGGTTACTCCGGCGGGGCCGGAGAGAGAGAGAGAGAGAGAAGCCGGGCCGACGCGAGGGAATCGAGGACCGGGTTACGTCGAGAGTGAATATACAGAGCGCGCGGGACGAGTGCGACGAGTGTAACGGCGAATAAACGTGGAGGAGGAGGAGGAGGAAGACGAGGCGAAGTGAAGATGGGGCTCGACTCGTCGCTCCGCAAATACAGTGAATCACACCGGGTGCTCCGCCGACAGAGACGGAGCGACGACGACGACGACGACGACGGAAGACGAGAAATAAGCGTAGAGAGGAGGAACGACAGACTCTCCCGTAATCCAACACCGTTCAACGCACGGCACGTCGCTCCGTTTCTCTCTCTTCTGGAGACGAAAAAAAAAAAAAAAAAAAACCGTGGACGGACTTGAAAGAGAGAGGGAGAAAAAAAAATCCCGGCGAAAAGGGGAAGATAATGAGAGGGTCGAAGCGCTGGAATCGGGATGAAATAAAGAAGGTAAAGTGGCTTCTTTGCTACTAAGGGTGCCGGGTATTTTGCTTAAAAAAAAAAAAAAAAATCGACTGTTATCGCGGTACAGGTTTATTAATTGGGAGAATTAATTGGGCTGTCCTCGGGGCACCAGAGACTATTAAATAAATGTTTAACCTCGGGAATTAAAAATTCCACGATATTAGCCAACACCAGCGACTGTATAATTTTTTTTTACTGTATTTTTTTACTGTGTAATTTTGTTATGGGGGGTGTAACGCGTGCATTCGAAGCAGGACCAGAGACATGATTTTCCCGCGGTGAAATCTCGCGGCCCTCAGACTTTTGGTTTCCATTGAGGCCTACACGAAGCGAGAGGTCGTCGCGAGCAAAAGGCGACTGAGTGTCCGGACCCTCGGCTGTCGCGTATCTTCGTCGCCTCTATTATCCACCAAGCTCGTGTTCGACCCTAATCCTCGCGCTCGATGCGCGAGCACAGAACGCCTCGTGAGACGTTCTCGGCTCTTTTCTGGATTCATCGGCGTACGACGAGTTCGAGGGCTGAATCAGCCGCACGCAGCGCTCGTCCCGTTTGCTCGTGTTTTTCGATCTTGCTTCTGGCGTTACATTCGGTCCTGGTCAGGCTGACACTGGCCTGGCCAGGGCCCGATCGGGGCCCGACCAGGACCGAATGTAAGGCTAGAAATTTTCCACTTCTCGTGGGATCCTCACTCGGCCGCGTTGCGGGAGTCCCCGTCCCGTTTTGCCGCACCGAGAGAAAAAGTTTCCTCGATTCAATGAAATTTCCTTGAAATCTCAACCTATGAAACATTTCTTTGGGGTCAATCAATCTCACCTCACCTCACCTCACCTCACCTCACCTCACCTCACCTCACCTCACCTGAGGTGACCACTCACCTCACCTGAGGTGAGGTGAGGTGAGGTGAGGTGAGATGAGGTGAGGTGAGGTGAGGTGAGGTCAGGTCAAGTCAAGTGGCCGTGGCCGTGGCGGTGGCGGTGGCGGTGCGGTGCGAAATGAAATAATATCCTTAAGTTAATATTATATTTTCTTTGAACGATGTCATCAACCAAATTATAGGTTATGTCCACCAAGTTTTTGGTTACGTACCATAGTACTTAGATATGTTCACCAATAACTTCGATGGTTTAACCAATGATTATCTTCTTGATTTGACTTGACTTAACTGTAACATAACAGATCAGCTTGCGCGAGAAACATCAATACGACTTATCGCGAATGAGCCAAACGTTGACAGACCGGGTGCCGCGTCAGGCATATCGTTTCTTTAAATCAAGGAGATCGTGTCTTTGAAATTCAAAGAAATATTTCATTGAAATCAATGAAAAAAAATGCAATCCACCCATTTCTTTGGAATCAAGGAAATGTTTTCTATCGGTGCGGAGCTGCTCGGCGTAATTATCGGCCACTTGAGATCTGGGTCAACGGCGCTCGCGGTGCGCGGTGTCGTCGAGATCGAGAGCCATCATCGGGCTATACACGATTACGAGAGCCGCGGGAAACGGGAATACAAGAAGCGTCAGCCTCCCCCTCGCGCCGCGCGACAACTCGATTTCGTTTTTCTTCACGAACGACACGAGGTGAAGCTGACCACACGTCGCGCGCGCGCGCGCTACGTGCATCGGAAGCCAAACGGGTTCGATCGCGCGGCTGCTGTGACGGACGCGACTGAGCCAGCGGAGCGAAGATTCGCCGATATACGAGTAAGGAGCGATGAGAGGGAATGACGATGTCGTCGCGGCGATCCGAACCCGGATCAACACCACGCCGCGCGCGCGCGTCCGGGCAACCCGTGCAGCACCGCGTCGATGCACGTGCAACACCGTGAGCCGCAGATCCGGAAACTCCGCGCGACGGCTTCGCGCATTTTTACACGTTTGTAGCGCTTTACACGGAGCGTAATTATGTTATTCATCACGATCTATCTGATGGCCACTGTTTTGCTAATTAACTCACAGCTGGATATTCGCAGACGAATTTTCTGGTCATCTGCATTTTTTTCAATTTTTTTTTTTTTTTTTCAAACCAAACTGGTTGGGTCGATCGATGCATCGGTTGTCCCTAATTAATTTGATTCCTTTGGAACCTGTGTAAATAATTATTTTTCCAGAAATTGTCTCGCATTAGTCACGGAATATAAAAAAATAAAAGGTGCATGTTTGATAATTATCCGACAGCTGGATATTCGCACAGACATTTTTCGGTCATCTGCATTTTTTTGTTTTTTTTTTCATTTTTTTTCGAACCAAAGTAATTGGGTCAATCGATGCATCGGTTGACCTGAATCAATTTGACTCCTTGGAACCTGTGTAAATAATTGTTTTTCCAGAAATTTTCTCGCATTAGTCACCGAATATTTAAAAAAAAAAAAAAAAATAGGAGTTGCATCTTTGATACAAATGTTCAAAGTCCGATCCGACAGATACAATAATCAATCATAAACCAGCCGTGACATATCCGACTGATGTGTCTTCCAGGCTCGGAGAGTCGACACGTGACGACTCCCGACACGCGTGTATTACAAGCCGGCCGCGCGTCCCACCGCGACGAGAGAATTCTCACTCGTTGCACTCGGTGCGGTGCTCGCACGTAACGCGGGATCTATGACTATTTTACGCTCACCGGTCGGGCGTGAGTCATAGACTCGTGAACCGGAGACAATACGCCGGGAGCCCTTCGTCATGTGCGCCCGGCTCGGGCGCACCGCGCACACGGCACCGACGTACCGTGTACAGAGGGCGTTATTTCCGCGTGTACGGAGGCAACGCGCACACTGACGGCCCGTAGGTACCAGTTACGTCCGGAGGGCGGGCCCTCTGGTCTCGCCCGACGCGTACCTGTTGAGCTCCTCTCCGCGAATATCCACGCGGACCACCGATGTGTAATATCGGAGTCCCACCACGGGCTGCCAATACCGCGTCGAATGTACGGGGCATTCCATATAGATTTTCAATCTGGGTCTGACCCTTGACCCTTCGTTTTGGGCACCGCAATTTGTTGTACGTTTAACATGACTCCAATTAAATCACTAATTGAAAAAAAAAAGTTTACAGATTTTTAATTATGTTATTAACAATAAAATTATTATTTTTATATATTTTTATATATTTTTTATGTATAAAAAATGTATGCTTCTTGGTGTTGTGTTGATTGTGAAAAAAATTGCAGACCCAATCGGACACATTCTTTATTATCTTAATAATAATAAAATTATTATTTTTATGTATCTTTGATTTGTAATAATGTGTAGAAAAAAAAAATTGTGGTTTTTGGAATTATGGTGATCATGTAAAAAAAAATTGCGGGACCAATTGAAAGGGTCGAAGGGTCGGACCCAGGGGGAAAATCGATGGAATGCCCTGTATATCGGAGGTGTGCGAGAGCCGCCGCGGCGCGCCGCGCGTTACACCGACTAACCGATCTGTCGTGCTGTTACATACACATCGCTTCTCCGATGATTCATGTCAAACAAAAGGCCAAACATCGCGCGCGACTCCGGGTTGAACACGTGTATGATACTGGAATTTCAGATACGCCCGCCCTTCGTCACCGCGCGCGCACTGTATTTACACGTGTGTGTCCCCCTTCTCGCCCCCCCCTCCCTCGAAGGTCTGTTCGCCTTGACGATTCTTCGGGGGGGGGGGCACCGGGGAACGTGTCGGGCACAAAAGAATCTCATGATGTCTACAATGGTTACAACGACTTTTCAATCGGGTTTCATTGTAATTCTGGTGTTTCGTTTGTAGACCGATCGACTTTCTAAAAACCTGAGTCACGAATGTTTGATCGAAAATCTCGAGTTATTCGGATATCTGGATTCAACCAAAAAATATCATAATACAAATATCGGAATTCATCGAAAAAATATCTTAATAAAAATATCTGAATTCATCGAAAAAATATCTTAATAAAAATATCTAAATTCATTAAAAAAATATCTTAATAAAAATATCTGAATTCATCAAAAAAATATCTTAATAAAAATATCTAAATTCATAAAAAAAATCGAGTCACGATTTTTTTTTTGCCACTCGATCGACCACGAGTTACGTGCGAAATTTACTTTCTCGACAAAGTCTCACTCACTCCACGTCCTTCGATCTCCATATGGACGTTACGATCTCGGCGAACGCGCGATTAAGCGAGCGTAAATTATTCCGAGTATCGTCGTTAACGCGGGCGAGAATCCGCGAACCGTCGCCCGGTGGCTAATAACGATTGGATTTCACGCTTCTTAAACCACCCAATCCGCGAGTCCGCCGCGATGGCCCCGCGCGATTATTGTGCTTCCATGCTCGGATGCGATTACGCAGCCGTTAGCATCGCGTTGCAGCGGGCAGTACGAATAAACCAGTGTGGAAGGTAAAGCGTGGAGAGAGAGAGGGAGAGAAAAAAAAAAGAAAAAAGACGAGACAAAAAAAAATAAATATAATAAAATAAAAGAAGAATAAACCAGTGTGGAAGGTAAAGCGTGTAGAGAGAGAGAGAGAGAGAAAAGAAAAGAAAAGAAAAAAAACAAACACGAGAACAAAAAATAAATAAATAAATATAATAAAATAAAAGAAGCGGGTGGGGAGAGAAAAATCGAACCAGCGGCAGCCAGCAGTGCGCGACGTACGTGCGGATTCCTTTTTCTTCGCTCTCTCTCTCTCTCCCGAGGAGCGTACGAGAACTTTACGCCCCGACGTCGGCAATAATTTTCATTTCAGGGTGTAGGGGGGGACGAGGGAGAAAGAGGGAGAGGGGGAATCCCTCCCTCTCCCTCTCTCTCTCTCTCCAGCCGCGCAGCGAGTCTCCGTTCCTCAGGCGAGGAGGACGAAGAGTCGGCCAACAGCAAAAAAAAAAAAAAAAAAAAAAAGGAGCGACGCGAAAAAGGGACGAGACGACCACGCGGCGGGGCCGCCGCGGGACGAGCGGGGGGCACCGAAATTTTTACGACTTATTTGCACGCGATGCAACATCGTCGCGAGGCGACCGCGAACTGCGCCGCGGAGTCTCCGGCCTCGCGTACAATTTTGCGCCCGAGTTTCAATTCCACCCCGCGAGAATATGAAGAAAGCGGAGCAGCGCGCGAGGCGAGTATATATAAACGTCGTCAATAATTGGCCTTCCCCTCCCATCCCCTCTCTCTCTCTCTCTCTCTCTCTGCCTGCCTGGCTCGCCGCGCCGGTGGACCGGGGCGTTTCATTACGAGTAATTGCCGTGGGGCTCCGCGGCGCTCGCTCTGCGGTCTCTCTCGCTGTCGCCCTATACGCCGAGATGATGCCTCCGAAGGTACCCTGGCGATATATACACACGGTATCATTTTCATAATGACGCCTCTCTCTCTCTCTCTCTCTCCTCGCTCGACGCGCCGCCGATTGTGAACGCGAAGGGGGCTAAACTCTCCACGCGGGACACGCGGGGGGAGGGGGAGAGACGGTGAGGAAAAAAAGCGGGGGAAGAAGGAGCGAAAAAAAAAAAAAAAAAAAAAACGTCCGTACGGTTCCTCGAGCGTTGTGGTAACGGTGGAGGGGGGAGCCAGTTTTGTTGCCGATGTTGACGCCGTCGCCCCGGTAGCCTTCGCATCTTCATCGCATCGAAGCTGCGTGCAGCGTAAATGCATCGAAAAAAAAAAAAAAAAAAAAAAAAAAAAAAATACGATCAGCCACTTCGGCGTGACCTACTTCACGAAAACACAAACGCGTGATGCGCGCGCGCGGCTACCGTGTTCGCGCGGCCTTCCTCGCGTTTAGCCGCTGCGCACACCGAGTCGCGCTACCTGAGCAGGAGAACAGGAGGTGGACCGCGTGACACGCCGCGCGGAGCCGGCGGGTAGAGGCGCGGCGAGCGCTGCATCGGTTCCTGCGCACGTAGGGTTGGACGGGTTCATGAAGGTACTAGAGAGAAAAAAAAAAAAAAAAAGGACGACGACCCAGGTGAGCTCCATTGAAAAGTGACTTGCAGCCAGCCGAACAATGGCACCTTCGCGCTTGTTCAACGCGCTCGCTACCATCGCGCGCGAGAAGCTATCGCGCCGTCCGCACTACGCATCTGGAGAACCTCACAAACACCCCGCTTGGCCTCGGATACAACCGAGGGAAAAAAAAAAAAAAAAAAAAAAAAAAAAAAACAACAGAAACCTGGTCCCCGATTTTTCCACCATTTTTTGCCTCTCATTGTGGCCTCCGAGGCCTCTGCATAGGTGGATTTTCCTTCGAGGGGGACGCAGGGAGGGGAGGAGGGGGGAGTAGGGGGAAAAATCTGCTTCCTCAGGTGCACCGATTTTCGACACGGTGACCCCGATCCACAGGTGGTCCTGGTGCCCTGACTTTTGGCTCGCGAAAAAAAAAAGATCGTGAACCACACGTGAGATGCCCGATTTTCCGAAGTAACATTTGTTTTTTTTTCTTGTTTTTCAGGAACGTCCCGCTTTGTTCCCCACGTCCACCGGAAGGTGGATCCACCAAGGATTATGGCGGAGAGAGGATTTGACGAAAATCATACGCAATTCCGGGTGCAAGAACCTGTTTATCGGTTTCATTGGTCGCGCACGCAGACGCGGAGAGAGCGAGGGGCCCCCCGATAGCCCCCGGAGGTTCGAGGATATCAGCTGAGCGCAGCCGAGTTGGTCGGAGCCAACCCGAGCAGCACTGATGAGGCCACGGCGCGCTGGGCCTCGGGGGTCCTACGCTACTGCACGAGCTGCTCCTCAGCTGCACTTTGCTTCCCTCGCCCCCCCGCCCCCCGTCCCCCCCGGGCGACTCGCTCGCGCGCGAGTCCCGTGTTTTACGTTTTTCTCTTTGCTCTCGTCGTCGTCGTCGTCGTCGTCGTCGTCGTCGTTTCGTTTGTATCTCGGGCTGGCCAGGTTTTTCTGTCTCTCGCTCTTTCTTTCTCTCTCTCTCTCTCTTTTCTCGAGCCCCCCGTTGCCTCCTCCTCCTCCTCCTCGCCCTCTCGCTTCTTCTCTCGGGGTCCGGTTCGCGTTGCCCCTCGGCGAACGGCCCAACGGCTCCCTGCCTACTCCTCACCCTACCCCCCCCCCCCTCCCCACTTCCCACTCTTCGGCAGCCACCGCCGATGCGCTTCTTTATCTCTCTTAAACTCGCGTTTCTCTCTTTTCCTCGACTTTACTACTATACTATATAGTCTCCCGTTGGAGCTGCGCGCGGCTATCGGGGCCCCCTCCGCCGGGCCCTACGGCTATCAGCCACTCGTGTTTACATCGGAGCACCGGCAGTGGCGCAGTCGGTGGGGCCCCCCGTGCAGGGGGGAGCAGGGGTAGCCGATGCCCGAAGCCTCGACCGGGCCTCGAAATTTTGCATCCTGTATATTCGGGACATTGTGAACTCTCATTGCAACATCGGGAAAAAAATTCAGCAAAATGCCTCGGCTCACAGTCGCAAGAAACGTCTTGAAAATACCTTAGAACATCTTGAAAAAGCCTTAAAAAATCGTGAAAAATTATTTAAACTTCTCGTGCCCTCCCAAGTTTGCATCCTGTACATTCGGGACATTGTGAACTCTCATTGCAGCATCGGGAAAAAAATCTAGCAAAATATCTCGACTCGCCCCGGTCTGTCATTTGCAGCGATGTCGCGTGTGTTTGGTGTCCTGTGGTCAGGGCTTCCAGGAGCGCCCTGGATACTCTTCAAAACACAAGCAGCAGCAGCAGCGGCAGCTCGGCCCTCTCGACTCTGCCCCGGAGATTTGTCAAAACAAAACGGGGTCCGCTCTTTCGTCGAGTCACGTTTTGAGGGCGGAGAGGGGGTAAAAGAAAAAAAAAGGAGAACGCAGAAGAGGACGAAGGGATCGGAAGGGTGGCCCGGGTTCCGAACTCCGCGAGGATACGGACCAGCTGGACCAATGGCCAGTTCTCATCATCGTCGCGCTCGGTGCCCCTCGTCTTCCGAGAAATAAATTAGAAAAAAAAAAAAAAAAACGAGGCACCCGAGACCCGAGCCAGACCGAACTGCCGCTCCCTCGGTTCTCCCCCGGACTGCCCGAGAAAGGATCAAAATACAAAGTAATTACGGCCCGGGAGATTTCTGACACCGCAGAGAGAGAGAGAGAGGAGGGAGACCCGGTGGGACCTCGATCAAGCGGCGAATCGAGAGACTCGGACTCGTCGTATCGCGCTGAGGATCCGCTGTATTCTGGATTACTCGTTGGCCTTGAGAAATCCACTAGGGTTGAGGTTAGAGAAAACGAGAGGCGGTGTTGGTATTGCGACGCAGGGACGCGAAATATATTGAAGCCGTCCATCCCGCTTTATGGTTTATTTTCAATACATTTTTCACCGTCTAATTATACTCACTTTTTTATTTTTTATTTTTATTTTTCTGATTATACTCACTTTTTTTTTTTTTTATAAAAATGCATCTCAAGGCATAAAGAGTGATGAACTTCTGGTGGGCCTAATGAATTCGGTGTCCACGACGGAGAATATGTCGATGCTACCTCACAAAAGCTCCTGGGGATTTTTCAATCGAAACGAGTCTCCGATATCGACTGACCCGACGATCAATCTTGCCGTCCCGGCGTCGGAGAGACGCGAGTTATCGATCATTTCGGGTGAGAGGTCGAGAAGGTAATAAATGTCCGCGACGTCTCCGACAGCCGAACGATGATTTTCCGCCCGGAGTCAAACGCCCATCGGGCTCGGCTGCAAGGCGGGGACGTCTCACTCCACGAGAATCGCCGAGGCTGAGAATGATAAGTGGAACACGCGCGACTATCTGTCTTGATTTCTGATTTTTTTTTTTTTTTTTTTTTCAGAAATTAATTCTTTTTATTTTTAATTAAAACATTTTTTTTCTTGATTTTGCAAAGTTTAGTCGTTAATTTCACATTAATTTCCTTAACGATTTATTTTTTATATGCCCCATATATTCGGACCTTCCGAGCGTATTGTGCAGTATGCACGCCGCTGTATACATTCGAGCACGATAACAACTCCGTCGAGCGCGGTTCAAGGAACTCGATTGCCTCAGAGCCACGAGACGTTTTTTTCCTGTTTCGCGCTACTCGAAATATAAAGTGTAATAATGCCGGCTGGACCGCTGACCACAGGTCTTGCGAGGTGAAAAAAAAAAAAAAAAACACGGAGAAGCAGAAACGCGGAGAAATAAAGGAGCAGCGAAAAACAGCCGAGACGCAATGCAACAAACGTTCGCGCTGAATCACAGCGGTCGGAGGAGAAAACTTGGGAAACACCTGAGCGAGCTCCGAGCGCTAATGGTAATAACCAACCATCCAGCATCGATGTTCTCATTGCGCTGAGGCAGATTAACGAGTGACCGAGGAAAAAAGAAAAAAAAACGAGGGAAAAAAAACGACAGCGACTGTCGGTAATGCAGTGATAAACAAACCCCGGGACGGGAGCGACGGTGGCGCGGGAAGAAAAATAAAATCCGCCTGAAAACCGCAGCGGATAGATGAGGCCGAGGCAAAAGTCTACTCGGTCGACGCTTCGTGATTGGATTTTGAATAAAAAGGCGAGCGAAGGGTCTGGGAACCTGAGGTTCAGCTTCCGTGGCGCGTCAGCCCCTTCGGTGTTTGTCGAGAGCAGCGAGGACCACGGGGGAAAGACGATCGAAAGGCTGTTCGGACCGGTGCGGACGAGTGCGGAGGGAACCGATGACGGCCGAGTTAAACGATCGCCGCGATTTACCGGGGCGCTCGCCGCTGTTTTTCAGTGACAATTAGCTTCTTGTAAACCCGGGGGCGGCCGGAGGTAAAAGGGCTGCCACGGGATCGCTACCGGTCATCCATAACCGTTTGGCGAAGTGGCCGTCGGGCGGGACGCGTTGGAACGATCACGGTTCGTCGGACTCGCGGACGCGACGCGTTACGCCGACCTGAAATCTCGTCACGCTGAGAGCAGCGACGAGTTCAAGTTCATCAGGAAAATGCGGAGTTGCATCTCGAAAAATAGTCCGAAACGGTCCGAACCGATTCGAGAGAGTCCCAAGTGTCGTTCTATCCGAAAATGTCGGGCGGTGAAAAACCCGAGGCTTCGTCGTGTCTCTCGTAACGCGTGAAACCCTCAGTTATTAATCATTGCATCTCGACAAATAGTACGAAACGGTCCGAAACGGTCCGAACCGATTCGAAAGAGTCCCAAGTGTCGTTCTATCCGAAAATGTCGAGCGGTGGAAAACCCGAGGCTTCGTCGTGTCTCTCGTAACGCGTGAAACCCTCAGTTATTAATCATTGCACCTCGACAAATAGTACGAGACGGTCCGAACCGATTCGAGAGAGTCCCAAGTGTCGTCCTATCCGAAACTGCCAAGCGATGAAAAACCCGAGGCTTCGCCCGCTTGTCGGTCAGCGAAGTCTCGTGCGGTGTCGTCGTATCGCTCGAGGGAAGAAGAGAGTAGCGACGTGGAGGGGAGGACGCGCGCTGCTTGTTTCCGAATGCAAGTGAGGACTCGTCCGAACAGGCCCGACGCGCTCCCCGCGCGCGAGCTGCCGTAACCGCGACTCGGGGCTCCTCGCGCTGAGAGCCCCGCGAATGCGTGTTACGATCGTGCGTGCGTCGTGCGACGCTCCGAGAGAGAGAGAGAGAATTCACGCAGACGACGACGACACGAATACACAGTAACCCAGCGCGAGGAGAGCGCCAGAAAGGCGAAACACACACGCCGGTCGAGCCTCTCTCGGCGTTTCCATCTCCCGGAGTCGTTTCCCGCTGCCGTCGGTGTGCCCGAGCATTTTGACGGTAGTTGTCACGCGCAGCGTTCACTTAACACACGCAAGTCGCTCACTTAACACACGGAGAGAGAGACGAACGCGGGGCGAACGAAACCGGTGCTCACCAGTGCAGCAGCAGCAGAGGGAGAGAGAAAGAGAGGCAAAGAGGCAGAGAAACAGCGAAAGGGGGAGAGAGAGAGACACGAAGGGACGAAGGGGAGAAGGAATCGGGAAACGAAACGGGTTGAGACGGGTCGACGAGCGGCGCGGGGGGGAAGAGGAGCCGCGATAAGAAGGAGGGAGGGGAAGATAGCCGAGAGAGGAGCTGCCGAGGGAAAGAGAAGTCAGAGCAACAAACCCGCCTCCACAGGCACCAACACCCCGGTGCGTCGGCGGCCGAGCCGCTCGACACGGAGAGAAACGGCGAGCGAGGGGGGCAACGAGGGACGTGAGCGGGTTTCGCGCTCCCCGTCTCGCTTCCTCCTGCGCCACTCTCCCTTTCTCCGACTACCCCCACTCTCCTAACCCCGGCCGCAGCGACACTCACACCTCGCCGCGGGCCTCTGCGTCGTGACTGCGCGACACACACACAGAGAGCAACCCAGCGACACACACACAGGGAGACTGGAGGAGATTCGCGAGAAAAGTTCAATCCCGTGAGGTGTATACACGAAAACTGGTCTTGCAGTTGCGCGGACCACGTGTGAGAGGCTCTGAGCTTGTGGCAGCGAAGAGCCGAGGGACGCGGATGAAAATACATTTATTCTGTCGTGGGTGAAAATACTCTGGGAGAAAGAGTCATTAGAATTGTTTTTTTTTTTTGTTTAGATTGACTCGAGACGTTATTGATATGTTATTATTCCTAAATTCTTTGCAATAATTCGAGCTAGATTTTTTTTGTGCTCTTACTGAGGTCGGAAAAGATTGGCAAAGAGCGTTTTTCAACCCGAACAATATACACATCGAGCGTCAGATAAGAGCGTCACGTCGACTCGCCGTATGAGCACAGTTGATAAAACACAAAACTGGATAAAGCGCGGAGAGAGAGAGAGAGAGGCGAGGCGAAAGCGCAAGAAAGGAGCGCAGCGAGAGCGAGAGAAACAAGAGTCGACAAAACCGCGAGAGCGAGAGTGACAGAGACCACGGTGGCCACTGCACCGAGCACAGTGGAAGCAGAAAGAAACACAAGAGTGGAGAGAGAGAGAGAGAGAGAGAGAGAGCCAAGCGAATAAGAAACACGCAGCGCAAGGAGGACGGCGGTAGAAGGCGGGAGGGACGGTGGGGGAGGTGAAGGAGGGTAGAAACGAAAAAAGAAGCGAGAAAAGAGCTGAGGTCGCTTACGGCGACTCGGACGTGCGGCGGGGGGAGGGGGCGACCGAGACGCAGAAGAGAGCAAAAGAGCGAGCGAGTAAGAGAGAAAACAAAGCTGCGCGCGACGAGGACGCAGGAAGGGGGGCGAGGGGGGAGGGGGGAGCCGCACGTTCACGCACACGCGTGCCCAAACCGGTTTAACCACCTCATCACGAACAATCTCCTCGCGTTACTCTTTTTTTCCCGGCCCTCCCTCCCGCCCCTCTCGCGCGTCCCGCTGCAACCCGATTGGCCCCCCTCGCCCCCCCGCCACCGACCGACCGCGCGCGCGGCTATCGCCGCGCGCTCGCTCTTGCTTAGAGGTCGGGTGTCCTCGTCGTTCGCCCGGCCAGCCCCGAGACACTCTCTTTGTTCGCGAGGCAATCAGCACCGGGGGCCCCCTCCGATAACGGGCCGCCTGCGCTCGCTCGCTCGCTCTCCAAGTCTCTGTCGTAACCCAAGCCTCGCACGAATACGCGAGAGCGAGACGCTGACCACGTCGTCTCCCTCGTGTGCGCGCGTGAAATATTGTCCTCGCGGTTTTTCGCGAGTTTCAACGAGAGTCTGTTGTTGGAGGGAACCCGTGACCCACACCTACGCCCCCCTGAGGTAACTGGGATGCGACTTGGGCAGGAAATAAATGCGAGCTTGGAAATAAATTAAAGGGGAGAGGGTTGGGGATAGAATTTGGAGGTTTTTTTTTACAGGCTTTCTAGGCACAGATTTGAAGTACGATTTTGATTTGGTGAGGATCACCGAACGAGTCCCGAGCGATCCGAAGCAGCGAGGATCGTGCGGCGCACGAAGTGGTGAGCGCGGCGATTCGTACAAAACTCGGTACTATTTCTAGCGATGAGTTAGGGCCGCGCGTGACGCATCCGTGAGGCAAATCAGGGCGCGTTGAAACTTAATAATTGGCGGAATTAATCGCGCTTCGAGTCTTCTTCCCGGCTGTTTGAGACCGTTTTATGGGCCAACACTGCCGCTTCGGACTCGTTTCGGACGAGTTACATCCAACAATCCAAATCAATTAAATATAACAACTTTTTGTAAGTCATATATATTGAGTAACTTATGACTGTGATTAGTATTTTTGTGGTGGCGTCATTGTTGTCGTTGAACTCGATCGGACAACGTCCGCGCGTCAACAATGGGCGAGACTCGCGAACGACCGATACTTAGCGCTTCGGACAGGTTCGGAGGTGCTCGAAACGGTCCGAATAATCGCTCGTTGTTATCAATTAAATATAACAACGTTTTGTGAGTCATATATATTAAGTAACTTATGACTGTGATCAGTATTTTTGTGGTGGCGTCATTGTTGTCGTTGAACTCGATCGGACAACGTCCGAGCGTCAACAATGGGCGAGACTCGCGAGCGACCGATACTTAGCGTTTCGGACAGGTTCGGAGCTGCGCGCGCAACGGTCCGAATAATCGCTCGAACGCGGAACGCGAGATTGATAAGTCGCTCTCGCGCCTTGTTTCCATTACCTAATATCGGGGTGGAGCGCGCGCGCGCGCGCGTGCGCAAAAGAGAGGTGCGCTCCCCGGGGGCTTTTCTGCATGCGCACAAAGATTCAGGTCGTCGCACGCATGAGCGCGCACCGCGCGGAATTATTACGAAATCTCTCGCGGTGTACACAGCGCGCGCGCGCGCGCTCTCGGTGCTCTGGGTGAGGCTGCGCGAGACGACATAGAGGCGTGCTGGCCACTTGCGAACCCGTACGGACAGCGCAACCAGAGGCTCCCTCCCGGTGGACCATAGCGCGAGCCGCGCGCTGGTTCACGATTAACGCGCGGAGATCGTCGCGAGCCCCGGTGAGCTCGCCGATCCGATCGCGCGCGCAGACCGCGAATTATTAATGGTCAAACTGTACGTTATTGATAATATCGTTGCCGCGGGCGATGCAGCGGGTGGCCACGCGCAAAAATTTGTTTCACGTAGAGCGCGATGACTGTTGCAAATGACCGGGGAGAAAGAAGGAGGCCGACTCGGCATTTCTCTTGTCGACGAGATAACCAATGAGCGTTGTGAATTTTCGCGAAAAAAAAAGAAAAAAAAATATACGCTGATGAAAATATAATGCGCGCGCCGTCGAGCGCGAGACATTTATCTACTCGCGGCTGACCGACTAATCGTTATTGTGGAACTGAAAGGCGCGACGCCAGGCTCGAACGCTGGAATTATCGAGTTGATTTTAATTGCAGGCGTGGAAATAACGTTGTGTCTGAAATAAGGTATTACTGAATTACCGCACGTCTAATTAATTAGACACGACGGAAGCGGTGTTTGAGCCACAAAAAGTGGTCCTTCTCACGACATTAATAATGCCAAAAAATAAATATATCAAATAAAATTTATTTGATCCAAATAAATCCTATAAATAGATTAATTTATTTAATGGCCGACCTAATAGGATTTATTTGGTTCAAAAAAATTTATTTCAATCAAATAAATTTTTATTTCAATCAAATAAATTTTTATTTCGTTCAAATAAATTGTATTTGTTTCGAACAGATCCCACCAGAACGATTTCTCTGGGTGCAACGATATTCTTTTCTCTCGTATCCTCCGACGATTCCCTCGGTTCCCTTATCTCGGTTTCTGTTAGTCAGACGGCGGTGTGCCGTTCGCCGTTTGAGACACAGTCGAAGATTCCGGGAACCGGACACCAGCGAGGCGAGCAGCCGCGCGCCGCTACCGGGTTACGCATACTGTATAGTAGTAGGTAGTAACCTAGAGACTGTGTGGTTGGGCGAGCAGCAATGCGACCGTCGGCGTGTCGAATGTGCCGCTGCTGCGTATACGTTGGACGCACGGAAAACACATCGTACGTCGACTCCCAAAGCGGCTTAGCTTTGCTTTGCTTGCCGAGAGCAACACACCGAGTGAGGGGTGGGGGGGGGGGGGCGGCTGCTGCCGAGGCGGAGGGGGCGGAGGAGACGCTGAGGTAGTGGTGCACGCGGTGCGTTACAGTGTTGCATTACTTTCGCCGTTTCTCGGTGGCAGAGCGCCGCGTCAATGCCATCGTATCTCTCTCGTCGGCGCAGCCGGTTTGCGCGAGCGCGCAGCGCCCCCTGCTCGCCGCGCTGCGCGCGCCGCCCGCTCGCGGGCGCGCACGCGCACCGCGGCGACCCAGCTAGAGCGCTGTCACTCGGAGAAACTAGTCGGCCGGAACGACGCCGTGTGCTACCGGCGAGGAGCGAGGGCGTGGGTTATACGAGCGACGGTGCAAAATGCGCTGCGCGCTGGTTATGCCTCTAATTTATTCGCGTTCCGCGGAATCGACGTCCACGTATATATATTTTCAATTGCTCGATGAAAATGCCCCGTTTGTATATACGACGATCGGCTCGCGCAGCTTTATCCGTGCGGATCTGATACGATCGTTAAACAGATTGAGATCATTTTTCAGCGGGGGGGAAAAAAATCCCGGTGATCGGGAGATCTGCACGTGGCTCGCGCGACTCGCGCGACCCACGCCCTCGGGATCTCCGAGAGCAACGTGTGTTGTATTGCGCTATAAATTGCAATACACCGGCGACTCGCGGAGGACACGGCCGGGATGCGTAGGAGGGAAAAAGGGAAAGGGAATATACTTGTACTATTGGCGATTTCTCGGGCGACTTCGAGCGCGCCATAGGCAGGTTGAAGGAACTCGCGGGGTGATCGTAGACGCCGGCGTCTCTCGCGTTCAGCCAGTAAGGCAGTGGTTCCAACTCCTCAGGACGAGTTTCTAACACACCCAGAGAAATCGTTGTGATGGAATCTATTCGAAACAAATAAAATTTATTTGAATGAAATAAAATTTATTTGAATGATATAAAAATTTATTTGAATGAAATAAAAATGTATTTTAATGAAATAAACATTTATTTTAATGGAATAAATCCTATTAGTCAAATAAAATTAATTTCATTCAAATACATTTTTATTTCATTCAAATAATTTTTTATTTCATTCAAATACATTTTTATTTCACTCAAATAAATTTTAGTTGTTTCGCGAGACGTTGGACGTGGACGATATTTATTTTCGCGGGAAATTCACAACCTTTCACTTCGTTCGGAATACATTCGAAATGCGTGGAAGCAAAAAAAACCTTTTTTTCCGCATAATCATCTGAAAAAAGTTCCACATGTCAAATATATTCCGCGACTTGCGTCCTCCGTGGAATTATTACGATAGTAGGTCAAGGATATCGTTTAATCAGTAAGTAAATCATGCGTAATGTTAATGCGCTTTAATGCGTCGAGCGATGTTAATTTATGCGACGCGATAATTAGCAGAAGGAGCGAGACGCGAATTAAAAATTGTACAAATATGGAATGAAATAGGTGGAATATAAGCGGGTGAGCCGTGCGTATGAGGGGGGAAAAAAAATTACACGGTTACACGATGATCTGTGTATGCCAAGAGTCGAGGATCCTTGCGTCAGCGGGTATATCGACATCGAGCGCGAAGAAAATTGCCGGTCGAGTGCCTCTCGTTGTTGACATCTTTTTCTATGCGCAGAAACGTCGGGATGCAAATATACGACGCACACGAGCGATGTCGCGTTTTTATCGCATTTCGACGCAGGCGTTTCTACCGTTAGACGCGAGATTCATTGAACTGCGGTAATAATAGTCAAGCTCATTCAATACACGCGTGACGTCACGAGACGTATTCATTACACGCGGCTAACAGCCGCGCATTAACATACGCGTTTTTCGTGTGGGCGTAAGCGAGTGTAGATCTTTAACTGCGAGGCGAGAGACACCCAACTGCCATTTCTGATTAACGACACGCGGATTTCCCCTTCGCCGTGGTGTCGCTTGTCGGCGAAAATTATGCGAAATTCGCTGCCGCAGGCGCAGCTTGATATCACACGGTCGTTGGATATGTAAGCTTTATGCACGTTGCAAAGCGGTTTCAGTTGCCACTTCACTAAAATCGAGGTTACTTTTTTTTGGATCGATCGAATCTGCATTTTCTTTCTTCGTTCGTCTTGATTTCTGATTTTTTTAGTTGATCGTAATCTACTTGATTTTAATTTTTTTACTTGATTTTAATTTTTTTACTTGATTTTAATTTTTTTACTTGATTTTAATTTTTTTACTTGATTTTAATTTTTTTACTTGATTTTAATTTTTTACTTGATTTTCATTTTTTTACTTGATTTTAATTTTTCACTTGATTTTAATTTTTTTACTTGATTTTAATTTTTTACTTGATTTTATTTCTTCACTTGATTTTAATTTTTTACTTGATTGAATTTAATCTTGATTTCTGAATTATTTACAGATATTTAAAGTCGAGCCCTAAAAAAATCGGAAACTTTTCCAAGTGGAAGCGAAGGGATTTAAGACCGAAGGAAGACGCGAAAACGAAAGAGAGACAGAGACCAAAAAAAAAAAAAAAAAAAAAGATCCTACGATGGTGTCGGACTGTCCCGGAGTTGTGTTGTGTATTCCTGTGTGTCAGGCGCAGCCCCGACGTCGCTGCGTCGGTGCGATGTCGGTGGTGGTCGTGGTGACGGTGGGGTTTCGATGCAGGTGCTGGCCTTGGGCCGCCTAACACCAACACCACAATCTCTCTCTCTCTCTCTCCGTGCCTTACCCAGCAGCAGCACGTAGTAAAACCTGCAGTGGCTGTGCGCGCCCCGACATACACACACAATCCTACAACGGCTCACCAACACCGCTCCCAATATAAACGTGCGAGGGGGCTACGTGTATAGAGAGTAGGAGTACATTCGTGTCTAACGACGGCTACACGGCGCGGTCGCGAGTACGTATATGGCGTTTCTCGTCGCTGTGGTGGACCGCGCGCGCGGCGGCGCACCACCAACACTCCTGTCGCGACGTGAATCTACTACGTGCACACGCGCGCGCGCGCGCGGGGACGAACGACGTTAAACCGCCACCGCGTCGATACGCCAATGCCAGGCCTTTGTTTAGGAGGCATTCCGAGTATTATTGGGAGAGATATACACGTTTTTCCGCGAGACGAAAGCGACGTTGTCGTACCCAACCGGTAAACGCTCGGCCAAATTGCCAAGTGCAACCTTATTGCGCGATTTATTTATCATGGCGTTGCATAAAAATATTGCGTTATTATTATCATTATCATTATCATTATTATTATTATTATATCATTGTCATTGTCATTATCATTATTATTATTATTATATCATTGTCATTATCATTATCATTATCATTATTTTTATCAGCACCGTTATTATTATCATTATCATCATCATCATCATTATCATTATTATTGCTATTATTATTATTATTATTTTAATTCTCATTTTGTCGAATGAATATTTCAGGTCTCTTCCGTTGAGTACGTCGTAACTCTGTGCGGTACATAGAAGGGAAAGAGTTGCGTTTGTTACCTTTCATAATTTTATTATATGCAGTTGTTACAGAAAATAATACAGGCCGAGCGTGAATTAGCATAGCCGCGGGGTTGAATAAAGTGCGATTTGGCTGTAAAGCCGTGGCAAGAAGGAATTATCGCTTTCGTCACGTGCTCCTCGCGCGCGCGCGCGCGACCGATGACAAGGTGCACAGCTGAAGCGGCCCGGAAAGGGGTTAACCGACGCACGATTTCTCATACACGCCACACATCCCGATCGCCCGAGCTGCAATGTCAACGTCAACGGCGACGACGACGCAGCGCGCGACTTTACGGGAAAATGAGCCGGGGGTTAAAGATCGAATGATTTACGTTCGAGTTTACCTAACGGACAATCGGGCGACTCACACACACAGCGCGGGTGTGCAGCTCGATGTGATATCCAGGTGTCGGTAAAAAAGTAACGGGCCGCTCCCGGCGGACCGACGACGATTGCCACATCTGATTTGAGTTTGACCGTCGCGAGGGACTTGGGGAGCGAAAGAGTCGCGACTCAATGGTTATTCGGCGATAAGGAACGACGTGTCGAGATGACGGATGTGTTACGTTCATATACAGTAATACACACAAATCGGTAAAGTACTTTTTTTTTTGACTGACCAAATCTGGATTTCCTTTTTGCGTTCCAGAGAAAACTCTACAACGACGAGAATGCCGCGAGGCGGAATGTGATATCTTAATTTTTTAATTTTTTACCGAATTTTAAAGTTAGACCCCGAAAAATCGCGAAAAAAAAAAACGAAAGGGGTACCCCTTCTAAAAATTTGCGCGGGCCACGACAACCTGCTAGTAAATAATAATCATAGCTGTGAGGCACGAGGTTGAGATTACAGTTCTCATCTCACCTCAGTAATTATCGTATCTGTGAACAATTTTTGCGTAATTTTATTCGAGCACGAAACTCAAGACACGGCTTTACACTTTGCAGTGCTTGTGGGAGAGCAATTATCGTAAAGTTTGATTTTGTCGTCGTCGCGAAAAAAAAAAAAAAAAAAAAAAAAAATAAAAAACGTTTTATTCGAGGAAGTCATATGTGTATCTTGAGCGTATTTTACAGAAGCGTGCACGGCGAGAGAGACTCACTGGCACTCTCGTGTATCTCGCGGTATAATACGAACATAAATACGGTGACAGCGGGGGGGGGGGGGGGGGGGGCGAGGCGAATATACGTGGTACGCGAGTGTGCGAGGTGCTTCGACGCATGCATACGCGAAATGTACAACGTGCGGTGCGATGTATATATACCGCGGTAACGACGCGCATGCACCACGTCTAGGGATATGGCGTCAGCGAGACTGGCGCGGATTTATCCTGCGCTCGGTGCGCGCGCTCACCGAGGCCACCTATTAGCGTTATTGTATATTGTTATTATCACGCGAGTCGAGTCGCGGAGACGCGCTTTTATGCAAAGCAGGTAGCGCGAGGCGAGAATGGGAATCGGAGGATATGCGAGAGGATCCGCGAAGGAGGAAGCGAGAAATCCGTGGCGCGAGGAGCGGAAGGAAAGAGGAGATCGGGCGAGCTGCCGATTATCGAAGGGCCTGAGTGTGTGCTTCTTAATTTAACGTCCCGGGTTCGAGGACTTTTCGAGGACACGACAAATGTCGTTGTCTTGGAATTACATTTTTTTTTTTTAACGGAATAGATGAAACGTCTTTGTGTTTAATAATTATTTTCTACTGATTATAAATTGTCAACTGACTGAATTTTTGTGGTCAGCATTTTTGTAGTCGGAATTTTTGTAGTTAGAATTTTTGTAGTCAGAATTTTTGTAGTTAGAATTTTTGTAGTCAGAATTTTTGTGGTCAGAATGTTTTAAGTCAGAATTTTTGTAGTTAGAATTTTTTAAGTCAGAATTTTTGTAGTCAAAATGTTTGTAGTCAGAATTTTTGTACTGACTGCAAATTTTTACTGACTGAAAATTCGTTCTCGTCGACGTAAACGCTGAAAACCCTCGTTGCAGTTGTGAGAAAGCCTTAACCGTCTCACGCGCGGGCGAGAGAGATGTAATCGCGCTTGGCTCGTGACGTCACTGGTGACCACGTGTCCCTCGTAGTACTACGAGGAGGCTGATCTCTAGCCCCCTCTGCACTCTCGCGATACCGCGGCGTTGGCCCAGAGGCAGTACGTCAGGCCAGCTCGCTCGACTCCGCGCCGCGGATTGCGCCTTCCCTTTCTCCTCTCACTGGAAGCTCGCCTGCCGTTTATAATTTCCACGATGAGCAGTGAAAACTCTTATCAAGCTGCGATTTCGTTTTTTCCCAAAACGCGAATTTACGAAAAATACGACGTCGACCTTTGCCAGCCGCAAAGCGAGACCCACGTATAAACCATACGACTCGCTATTTACCAGCCGCACACGAGATTCTCGTGACGATTCGCTGCTCTCTTCGTGACGTCAGTCGTGTGTGACCACGTGCTGCGAGCCGAGCGAGAGCGGAGGGAGGGAGAAAAAGAGCCGCGATCGCGTGGTGCGCGCTGCGAGTCGCGCGGAGGAGAAGATCGAGAAGAACCTGTATACGTATCGCGTGGCCCGGGGATCAAGGACGGTTTTACTCGCTAGAGGAGCGAAGGAGTCCCTCGAAGCGAAAGACGACTCGACTCGGCCGGCGAGAAGCGTCGAAGAGACGAGAGAGCGAAAGAGAGAAAGGCTGTGGAGCTGAGGCAAAAGTGGTAGAGGTGGTGGTGGTATTAGTAGCGAAACCGGCGAGCTAGAGTCGAGGCGAGGGTGGGGCGTAGTCGTCGACATCGCGACTCTCCGGCGGAGACCGGAGGGGGGGGGGGATAGTTCGAGGGGGCAGGAGAGAAGATGAAGACAGCCCGCGCTTTGCTGGTGCTTGATACTGCGGCTTCTGGTGCGACTGCTGCTGCTGCTGCTGCTGCTGCTGCTGCTGCTGCTGCTGCTGCTGCTGCTGCTCGAGCGTGGCCAGCGCGATACGAAACGAGTGGCGGAACGGGGCAAGAGAAGAGCGCGCAGTGAAGTTATAATGCAACGCGCGTCGCACTGGCGATGTTGGCCGTGGAAAGGGAGAACCTCTGCCCCTTTTCTTCCTCCACTTTACCCCTCCGCTCTTTACTCTTCTTGTTCTGTGCTTCGCCAACGTCGCTTTGTCTCTCTCCCTCTTTCTTTCTCCCCTCTCTCTCTCTCTCTCTCTCCTCAGTCTTTCTGGATATTTTTTATTTTTTATTTTCCTTTACCTCTCTCCCTCTCTCTTTCTCCTCTTTCTCTCTGGATATTTTTTTTATTTTTTCATTTTTTATTTTCCTTTACTTACGTTTATCTTTTCCTCTCCGTCGTTCTCTCTTCCTTCTCCCTCGGCTTCGGCTCCGCTCGCCGATATTTTCTCTCTCCCTCGCCCTCGCACTCATCCGACCGGTCTCGGTCTCTCCCCCCCCCCCCCCCCCGCGCGCTCCTCGACGCCGAGCTGTACACAGATAAAGACGGGAGAACACGGCGAACGACCCCGCGCGCCGCACTCCTCCGGCCCAGTCCGAGGTGGTGCGCGCGGCGCACACGCGAGGGCAGCGGAGGGGGCGACGCGGAGCGGCCGAGAGCTTCGGAAAACGTGTCCCAGCCTGCACGACCCGGTACAGTCGCGACAGGCATTTTCGATCATAACATTAGACGGGCGACGCGGCGACGACGACGCGCTGGCCTACCTGACGCGGACCCGGTCGTACCTGTTTTACGGCGAAAATTCAACCGACCGCGCGCAATGCGAGCACGAACGTCTGTGTTCGACCTGTCGAGACTTCAAAGTCACCACCAAGGTGAGCACAATGGGCTTTGGAAATGAGGCCTTTTTTTCAAAGGGAACTTCGTGATTCTCTTTTGCACTTTCCATTGTGTGCCTCGTTTTACATTGTTGAACTCGTGCTTTTTTTCGTAGTTTTTCAGGGCGATTAAGTCCTAAACGCTGATGACTCGGTTTTGTTGTATTGACAGTTTATTTTATTTTCGGGGAGGTCGTATTAAAATATGGGGAGCTGGAAGCACTGCGGAAGGTGGCGTTGAATTTTTTTTTTTTTTTTTTTTTTTTTCATGATTGAACATGATTTATGTCAAAATAATTTTCAACACAATTTCATTCTAATTTTTTTCCCCTGTCTCGTAGGAATCTTGTTATCAGTTTCATAATATTATGATCGCTGTTGTTTTCACGTGGCGAAGAGATTAAAAGATTTGCGATATTCGCGCGAGACCGGCCGAATGTCAGAGGAAATAAAAGTGGAATCCCGGCGATTCCCGTGCGACGTTCGCGCCGCTGGACGCGATGATTTTTTAGTCGTTAATTTCGACGGAGAGAGAGAGAGAGAGAGAGGAGAGGAGGTCGGTAAAACGTGTCTCAGCTTGCACGACTCGGCGGGTACAGTCCGAGCTGAAAGTAACGATAACAACATCGCAGGCACAGCGAGAGCGGTGGAGAAGGTTGCGAGAATCGTGGGGGCGGAGAAGAAACACCTGGGCAGGTTTTTTCGGGCTCGACTGAAGGACACCGCAAGTTTTTGAAATTCGCTTTCCCTTCGCAAATTCGCTGAAGGACGATTCAATTTTTTTTTGCTTTCTTTCAATTCTACATCTTTTAGTAAATATTTCTGTGATTGGCGAGCGATTTTCTAACGATTCCCGACGGCGAATCGCGTCGGCGGCCTTAATGGCCACCTCGAGGGTTATTCCGGCAAAAAGGGCCTTAATTCTCGGGTGATCTCGCGAAAACGAGCAGCTCGAGGAGACCCGTTACGAAGCCAACGTCCAGGACGAAAACAAGTCGTCGGGCATCTCGCATTAGCCAAACTATAAAAATCATTCGTTATGCTCGAGCGAGCCAAGGAGATGATTGCGCTGACCTTGAGGGCTTCGTACCGCAGCCGCCTAACGGGAGGCAACGTATTTTTTTTTAGTCCGCATGATATTATTATACACATTTGTCAGTCGCAATGGTGCTTTATAATGTTTTACGATCTGCTGATTGAAGCGCGGGCACAAAAAGGGAGCGAAAAAAATTAATCACTTTTCCTCGATTGACCCGACAGTCGCGCAAAAAATAAAAAATAAAACGACCGCGTTAAGGAGGTCCTGTCGTATAGTCTTAATTTCGTATAAATTCGAGAATATTGAGAGAGAATTGCAAACACTTCTCGATGGTACAAAAATCTGAAAAAATTCATGCACGTTAAAGGTAGTGGAAATATTAATTTGGCATAATAATAACTGTAAACTGTTATTAACAAATTGATGAAAAAAAATGCAATTAACTAATATCCCGGTGAACCAATTTTTTTTTAAATCAAAATGATTCTGTAATTTTTCGGAATACGTATATAAGAATATAGGACCTCCTTAAGAAGTATCGCAGGCGATAACGCGAGAGAAAGCGACGAGGGCGCAGGCGCAACAATCGGCGAATCGATCACCCGCTTAATTTAGCCAGCAGCTCGTATTATGGCCTCGCGAGACAATACGCGTTATGATACCTCGTTGCGACGCGGAGCCCGAGATACGAATCAGTTTTCAGCACGTGGAAATTTCCGTTTGCAGGAAATACCGAACGCAGCGATTTCAGGAAATTATGTGGTCGAGGGGAAAAAAAATGAACATCGGTAATATAATTTCTGGTATCTGGAGTAACAGGCAATTTAACGCGAGCCAGTCGACTCCAGGTGTGATCAACGAGATAAGATTCAACGCAGCTCGGTAAAAACACATCTGGTTGGAGAAAATCGAAGTATCCATATTTATTTATTTATTTATTTATTTATTTATTTGACAGTAAACGGGACAAGCCCTTGAAAATACAGTGTAATATAATGGCGAATGAATAACCGGCCAAAATGCATACAAAAAATAATAATAATAATAAATCATACATATCAAATAAATATAAAATATAAAATATAAAAAATAAGAAAAAATATGAAAACAAACATACAAATTACCATATATCGCTTTGTAGAATAATTTGCGAATGCACTTTCGTCGCCGTCGTCGTGGGAAGGTCGAGAAAAGTGAGGGGTTAAGTCGTGCGATGATCGTAAAGTCCGTCGGTGACACGGAAAATGTCTTGGGGTCTCCGCTTTCACGTTCCGTCCTTGGGTCGCATCGCCTCGATTGTTCTCATTTACCGCCTTCACTTATAATGTCATTTTTGTCCATCCAGACAGTCCTGACAATCCTAACGGCGGAGGAGTATCGATTCCAACGGACCTCCAAAGTCTCGGTGGACTGGCGAGAAGTCTTAAAGTCTCGGTGGACTACTGCCGTTTCACTCGAGAGTCAGATATCCTGCACGAGCGGAAAAGTGATTCTCCAGTCTCGACCAGCATCTCTCTCGTTGGCGCTTGGCTTTCGGATTACAGCGGACAGTTTCAGATACGTATATCGCGAAGGGAAACGCGCGCGAATTCGCGAGGAAGAGCCGGTAACGTCCTCCGGTCGAGACGACACGAAGAGCCAGTTCCGTTCGTGAAAAAGCCGGGGGAGGAAAGACGCGACGGCGGCGTTTGAGATAAGACGTTGAGAGGGGTCAGCACACGGACGGGAAAGGAGGAAGAAACCGGACTGGTCGACTTGTAAGTATTTTTCCACAATTAAATGACGTAAACAGTGCCAATTACAGCACAAAAATAATTTTTTAAATACGAATAAAATAAAATAATATAATTTTTTTTTAAATAAAAAAATAAATAATTTAAGAAATACGAATAAAATAAAATAAAATAAAATAAAACAAAATAAAATAAAATAAAATAAAACAAAATAAAATAAAATAAAATAAAACAAAATGCTCAAAACGATTGCCAGAAACGCCCTCAACGTGTTGACGTGTCTGATCTACACGCGACCGACTCGCCGCCCAGGCTGGTGGAGGCCAACGACACGAAACGCAGACGGTGGCTCGGAGCACTCGGGGGTCACACAGGAGCCCGCGAAGTAAAATCGAGTGTATGCTAGTGAAACGAAAGGGAAGAACACGAAGAACAAAATAAAACGTGAGAGACAATGAAAGGTCGGTGGTGCGGCGCGGGGACAGAACGAAAGTTATCAAAAGAGCCGTAAGAGAGTCGTTGTCGAGACGATCGTCGACCCGCGTGGCGGACGCGCCGACGACTATACGACAATTTCAGTCGGTCGCGTCTCGCCTTCGTCCCGATAGAATTTTCGTCCCGACGCTCCAATCGCGTCCTACGACAAGAACGTCGCGCGCGTTGTTCCCAACCTACCAGAACATTTTCGTCGTTGCGCGTTGGCCTCTCCTCGCCTCTCCTTCGCACTCTCGCGTTAAACCCGGACAAAAGTGCCACACACGAGCACACGGCCGCTGCGCTCTCTCTGCCTTCCACGCTACCCGGTTGCTCGGCTCCTCGGTACAATACCGCACCTAACGTACACGCGCACAATGCACGGAGGGCGGAGAGGAGGGAAAAGAGCAAGCCGAGAGTGGGTACAGGACCTCAGGCATTACCAAGTCAAATACGTGTGTACGGTGTGCGCGCGGAGAACGCCCGGAAAAATGCGACGACGACGACGACGACGATGTTCGCGGAGTCAAGGAACTCCTCGCGAGGACGAAGGCAGCGATCTCTATACAGCCGAGCGAGCTTGACGGTGTCTTTCGCAGGAAAACCTGCGAAAGACACTCGCGAGAAGCGTCACGCTCGATAGACACTGGAAGCGACGGCGTTACGGCGATGCGAGGGAAGAATATGAGGTGGGAAATATTCGAGAGTGAATTTATTTTCGGGGATAAAACCCCACACGTTGCGCACTCGTCTCGACGAGCGCGCAGAAGTTTCGTATGAATTTAAATGGGTTTGCCGACCTGGTTTGAGACTCTCGAGCGTCTTTTCTCATTTGTGTGTTTGTCGCGCGGTTCGATATCGTAGCCGCGCTACCCCGCCGGTTCTGAAGCGACGACGCGGCGTCTGGTGTAGGGCAGCGGCGATGCATATAGCGTAAGGCAAGTGTTTGCCGTTGCGTGACGCTGGAATCGCGGCGGGCTTGGTGAGAGAGAGAGAGGGAAAGGTGGAAAAGATATTGAAGAAAATATCGTGGATACGTACAGAGGCGAGTAGCGATATTGTGCAGCGGGAGTCGTTGGCACGTTTGAGAAGGAGGAGGGCGGAATCTTGGGACGCGAGCGACTTGCGTCAGATATATCGTCGGTGCGGAGAGCTGTTGGCATTTTGCTTCGCGCGCGCGCGACTTCGAAAGTTTAGCGTCCTCCCACTGGATATATATGTACTCGTAAGCGCGTACGGGATTCGCACCGGCATTGTTCAGACTACCATAGAGTCACCTTTTATAATCGCTGCAATTAGATAAACGTGGAGCGGCTATTTAATGCTGGGAAGTCGGCTCGTTATTTTGTAGCGAAAAGAATATCCACAAATTTTTATTTTTTATTTTTTTTGAAGCTCGTATCATTTTATAAATTGTTTAGTTTATGTAGATTTTTTTTTATTTTATTTTTTTATAAAATCAAAACAAGCAAAAATGCATTTAAATAAGGTATCAATTTTTTTTTCTTTAATAACTACCGATCAAAGTGCGAATAGATCGTTAACAACAAATTGCGTATTTGTCACTAACGAACTTTTTACACGAGGATTCGATTGAAAATTCGAAAAATACTCGAATAACGTTCGCATTACACGCAGCGTCCATCCCAACTCTCGCGTGTTTCAATGATCGGCCGCGCGATCCGCCGGCGGACAATAGCAATAAATATAACGACGTTTCATTATACCCCGAGATTTTTTTTCGTCGGCGCATGAACGCTGGAGGAGCTACCGCGCGCTCCTCGCGTGCCTCCCATGCCCGCTCGACGAGAGACTCAATTAGTCAGCCGCGGGTCGCGGAGTTGGAACAAAAATGTCCGCGGCTCATAGCCACATAAACGCCCGGTATACATATACATACATATATACAGCAAACTCACAATAATACCCGCGATGACTGCGCTGAAATCGAGTCGGGGCTACCGAGGGCGTCGACTCGCGATATACGCGCTTGAATTTCGCAATTTCTTAGGTTATGTTCGGTCTGCGCATGCGCGGACGCGCGGTGCGCGCACGCGCGGCGCGCGCAACTCGTGCGCGCGCAGCTCGAGAGTTGAGCACACGACACTCGTGGTACACTGAATTGTGTACACCGCGCGCGCGCCACGTTGTATACAGTGTTACATGGAAGCCGAAGGATAATGGCTAAAGCGATCCGGCCCGCGGATAGCGCCGCGAATATAACCGGCGCGACGGACAACCGGTAAGCTGTAAAGCCGTCGTAACTCTCCAGAAGGATAAAAATCGCGGCACTCGCTCTCTCAGCCAGTACGCGCGCGGACCGCCCGGACGTCCAAGGCGCAGCTCTATGTATCTATAGCATCTGGTCTATGATGTACCGTGCATATCATGCACTTTGTGTGCGTCTGTATGCACGTGATATACGTGGTGGGAGGAAGCCGAACGCAAGCGGCGACGTAGCTTGTAAACATTTCTCGAGGCTTGCGACACAAACCCGGCGCTCTCGGCAGGCATAAAATTGCGCGGAACGCGCGGCGAGCTTCGAGACGTTCGCGCGCCGGTCGAGAACGTCCACCAGGGCTCTTTTCCGCTCCTTGGCCTTAATTAACATATGACACGAGTCCACTGGCTTTTGATCTCGCTGCTGCGATGCTCCGCGATGAAACGAAATCGGTTTTCTGTGGCGTCTTAACTGTGGGCGCTGAGTTTACAAGTATAAATCATAGTAACTGTTTTTCCAGGCAGTCGTGAACGCGTTAGGATTGACCATTGATGGGCAATTCTTGGTTTACAGTCTGAGAAATTTACGGTGGGTTGTATACAAATTTTGCTGAGGTTACGATGGTTTTGGTGTATGGATTTTTAGCCGTGTAAAATAATGTTTTATTCACGTTAGACATAGTGAAAAAATTAATTAAGGAGTAAAATTAATTATAATTAATTAATTGTTATAATACATTGTTAAAATAATTAAGTAATTGTTATGATTAATTAATTAAGGGCCCCAATTAAATACTATAAAATAATTCGACCTACTTCATTAAACTTCACTTCGGTATTATTAAAAAAAAAATACTAATACACCGACGATTGGATAAAAAAAAAAATAAAAATAAAAACGTCAAGTTCGAATTATGATTTGCGACTGGCGGCAGCCTCGACGGACTGCGCAGTAGCCGCGCGGCGATTCGATAAATCGGCACCAGCGCTACGAGCCGAACGTGGGGCTTTATTGCACTTGGCCCCTCTCTTTTTATCTCGTTCGCCGTACGATCGCGACGATTAGCGGCGACGTCCAGGGTGATTAGTCTCTCCGCTCGCTGCAGCAGCGGCGCGAGGACGCGTTGGGCAACGGAGCGTATTACGAGCGAGCCTCGTTCGTCCGCAGCGTGCAGGCATCACAACTCGACGCGCCGCAGCCGCAGCACACAACGAGAGCCGCACGCGGCCGAGTCGATAATAATTTACGAGTCTCGGTGCGCAACGACGATCTTACCTCGACTTTGGCATCCTCCGCGTCTTGCCCCCAACTTCGACTCGTTAAATAATGTAATCAACGTAATGACTACCCGATTAGTTATGGATTTAACGGTCCGCCCGTTATGGCATTGACGCCGGATTATGCGAAACATTGTGCGACCTCGGTAATCCGGTACTATCACTGTCGCGCGCTTGAAATGTTAATTGAATCAAATAAACGGCTCTCGGGGCTCGACACGCATCTGCATAGCAGATTTTCTCGTTTTGTGCACCGCGCGAATCGCGCGGCTATGGTAATCGTAACTCGAACGTTGACACGAAGAAGTCATATAAGGTAACTGCTCGCCATCGAATCCGACGTACGACCGTTTTTAAAATATCCAGGGAAATTATGCGGCTCCGTTTATACACTGTTATTGTCGTTCGTTTGCCCTCGCGACTCAGAAGTCACACACAGAGAAATCGTTCTGATGGGATCTAGTCGAAATTTGTTTGAATGAAATAAATCCTATTAGACCGGACATTAAATAGATTAATTTATAGCTTAATTTATTTAATGACTAAATAATTGACGAATTAATTGATTGGCTAGATTAATTTATTTAATTGCCGGCTTAATAGGATTTTTTTTTTTTTTTCAATAAAATCTATTTCATTGAAATAAATTTTTATTTCGATCAAACAAATTTTTTTTTTGCCGTTACCTACTTCGACGAGTCGTAATTCTTCCGATACCCCCGTTATCCGCGAAAAGCGTTTAAACCACCATTTACCAACAAACTGTATAATTATTTGCAGCGCGCGGCGATAAGATTCGCCTGTTGAGATTCGCGATAAGAGGCCGAGAGTTGACTCAACGAAGAATGGGCCGGGTGGACGATTAGGAAGCCGATTGATATCGCGAGCCTCCGCGATGACTCGTGAGAAGCGGAAACGCTCGAAGCGCGTGCGCCTCTCCTCGCTCGGGCGCATCCTATGCGCGCGCGCGCACGTCGCGCACAGGTGCGCGCGGATCACTCCGCGCACGTACGCGAACGCGTTACGTCGCGGGCGGCGAGGGGAAAGAAAAAAAAAAAAAAAAAAAATGGCGAGACCGTGATAGAGTCGGCTTACGCGCTCCGCGGAACGGAACAATGGCCTCGCGGAAAATTAACATTTTTACACGCGGAATACACTGTGGAACGATTATATCGAGGCGCGAGCCGAGCCGGGGCGTCGCGGAGCAAACGAGCCCCGGGTATATTCGCATAAATTTCATTGTTCTGCTGGCTGCGCTGGCGCGCTTCTCTGTATCATAGTTACATACCCCCCTCCGGCGAGACGCCATATAGTAACCTTGGCCCCAATATTATTTGCTAATCCGCCTGCAGGAGTTATGGGTTTTTTTTTTTTTTTTTTTTTTTTTTTTTTTTTGCGTGGAACGGAAAGCAGTTCAGCTCACTCGGAGATGTGGCTTTGTTCAACGACCCTCTGACCAACCGCGCCGAGCCTGCCGCTGCAATTATACACTCGTACACTTTGTTATTAATTGCCACCTTTTTACCTCAATTACTTGCACTTTTTATTCAACGCGCGGTCCGAGAAATATTCTCAGAGCGAAATATTCGCTGTTTTATTGGTTACAGCGGGGGAAAAATGTGCTGGGGAATTGCAGTGTTGGGACGGGAATTTTTTATTCATAAACCGGTTGGTAAATTGAGGTGCAGGTGTGATAAGAAATGTTGCTTATCGAACGGGAAATCGGATGATACGAGATGATTTTTCAGGCGGAAGCGGCCATTTTCCACGCATGAGAAACGAAGGCGCGTGCAAAAAAAAATCCTTTACACATGTGTAGAGGAGTTTCGACATTTCCAAACATGGTCCGCCTAACGAGTTACGTGTAGTAACTTATGCAGCACGTTCGACACGATAGGAATTATTACCTCGAACGCTACTGTATCGCAGCTTCGCGGTATAGAACCGCACCGGCTGAGCCAATAGTGCGTTACGTGTTACGAGATGCGAGGCTAAATCGCGTATTCGTCTGGAATCGAATAACCGTTATTATCAAAATGCTCCGCGTTCCACCTCGACTGACTCATTGCTGCACGCGCAGCCGACACCTGTGGAACGAGTGCGGCTGGTCTAGCGAACGTCTCGTTCGCGGGCAGCGAATTAACACGGAGAGAAATTTCTGTGTTGTGACAGCGAAGAAAAGTGACGAGAAAAATCGTTTTGTTAAGCTAACAAAAATATTGATCAGCCCAGCAAAAAGATTTTTCAGCTAAACAAACGACTTGTCACCCTGGCAAAACTGATTTGACAGCCGAGCAAAAGATTGGTCAGCCTGGCAAAAGAATTTTTGTTGTCACTATTCTTTGCTGTCGCAACACAGAAATTTTTCTCCGTGAAACCGCAACGTTCGGACGGACCCTCCGAGTATCCGGCCCACTTTGTACCTGTTGGGACTGTAATTGTTGCTGAAACAGTGAGAGTTCAGCTTTAAGGCTCTGCGGCCAATGAGAACCTCCGGAAATGCGATGATTCTGCTAATCGTTTCGAGGCCCTCGGCGGCTTCAATGTTTCTGCATACAGGTAAAAGCTGTAAACAGGTACAGATGCGATGAATCAGCGAGAGCCGATGTGTGATTTCGCCTCCGGGGTGATGACGACAAGATCCACGCGCTTTGATGACCCATATTCGGCACTTCCCACCCGCAGTGAATTTTCCCGCGCAATCACGGAGAGAAATTTCTGTGTTGTGACATCAAAGAAAACTGACAACAAAAATCGTTTTGTTAGGCTAACAAAAATATTGATCAGCCCAGCAAAAAGAATTTTCAGCCGAACGAAAGATTTGTCAGCCTAGCAAAATTGATTTGACAGCCGATCAAAAGATTGGTCAGCCTAACAAAACTATTTTTGTTGTTACTTTTCTTTGCTGTCACAACACAGAAATTTCATTCCGTGATCCCACCAATCGTCTATCAGTCTTTCGTCAGTCATCTCGTACACCGGGGCGGCTTTTCCGAAGCTCGAGGAATCGAGAACTCTCGGCTCGCGCGAGCGCAGTTGAATATCGCACTGCAGAGGTGAGCCGAACGAGGTCTGATGCAATTAGTTTTACGATAGGATAGTGACGGTGTATAGGCTAGCTGCTGCTGCTGGTGGTGCTGCTACCGCGGTGCGCATTTGAGTGCTACCAAGCCCACCGACACTTTAGTACTTTTCGCGCGGGCAGTCGTAACGCAGTCAAGTTGGCAAGACAGAGAGAGAGTGTGAGAGAAGGAGACGAGATAACGACGCCCAGTGATTGGCCCCTCAAGAAACGTCTAAACGGTGATTATTAACAGCTCTCCATCCCTCTCGATCCAACGTAACTCGTACGAGCGTCACTCAAAAATGGCCAATCACTGGTCCGCACCGCACACGGATTTACGTAGAGTTTTAACGGAACGCCACTCGCAGGACGTAAGTGCGACCAAAGTATGTGGAGGTACCTTCATGAGGTGTAATTGCAAGAGACTACGCAGACACCTACGTGCTGTCTGGTGGAGCCACGTCCCACCGTATATTTAGCTCAGGGCTAGGCGAAAGTATATTGGACGACGATTGGTCTCCCGCAGCTTCGCGTTAAGGGCGAAACACGGTTCTCGAGACCAGCTGTGTTCACGTCTACCAAGCATTTTTCGACTATCGACCCCAGTCGAGTCGTAGGTTTTTTTTCTTCATTTTCTTACCATGAAAAATGCTTCGATTCACTGTCGAATTGGACATCTTAAAAAATGGTTAAAAATCATATTAGGCCGGCTATTAAATAAATTAATCTATTTAAATTTATTTTATTTTATCTAATTAATTTTATTTATTTTATCTATTAATCTATTAATCTATTAGTGGCCGGCCTAATATGATTTAATTGGATCAAATAAAATTTATTTCATTCAAATAAATTTTTCTATCTCTCAAATAAATTTTATTTGTTTCGAATAGATCGCATCCGAACGATTTCTCTGGGTGCTCCTGAAGGTTTGGATCCCAGCGATGAATTTCCATATGACGATCACGTCGATTTGGGCTGGAACAGCCCGTACACTGCATACGACATACTCTGCGCGCTGTTCGACCAATAGTTGCCTGTAACCGTTAACCAGAAGCTGCACATACATGTATTCATAGACATCAGATGGCTGGATTATATATATGTATATATATTTTGTATTGCACCTTGTCTCTCGTAGACTGCGCAGTTTTCCACGGATTTTTAGCTTTCCCGTCGTCCTCGAGAGCTGCTGCGCCTCGCGACTCGATCCAGGTTATACAGCAGCGGGAGCAGCGCTAGGTTCGCGAAGGTCTCCTGCCTCTGTGCGCCACCACCGGCGCAATTCGCATACTTAATCCGTCGCCACCGATGGAGCAGCGCAGCGCGGAGACCACAGACGCGTGCCGGTGCTACGGAGCCTTGAAGCTACCTGTGATCTGCTACGGGAAATGAAAGGACGGGGGAGTCTTGTTTACCTGATGAGGACTCAGAACACATTTATCGCTCTTATCTGCTCATTTGTTTTACGTAAAAAGGGCTCGGCGCTCGTGACGTTCCAAGGCTTTTAACCGGTGCCATCAGGATGCTGGATTTTTTTTTGGTGTTATCCTCAGAGTCATCTCCAGCTACTGCAGAGTCGAGGGCGAGAAAAATGCATTTTCAGTTTGTATAGGAATTTTTCATTCACATCTGCCATTTGACACACCAATTTTTTTTTTTTTTTTTTTTTTTTTTTTTTCGTTGTTGATTTATCTTCGTCTTTTTATTATTTTCATTGGTTCTTCCTCAGTGAAAAAAATTGTAGTCACTGTCCGTCGATCATCGAGTGATAATGATAACTATCGATTATCGACCCATGTAGTTTGTCCCAATTTCACATGACCATATTTAATTGTTACCTCAAGTACAGCCGTCGATTACGGCAACAACAATTAACGGACCGACGATTAATAGTCGCCTGGCAGCCAGCGCGATTTATCCGACTGCCGGTGGTTCAAAAATTCATTGGTATTTTCCGACCTATATTATACAGTGTGGAGGTATAAATTGCACGTAATCTCGCGCGGAATAAACGAGCTTTGCATTAAGGTAGCTACATGCATCTCGCAGCGTACGTTAGAATGCCGCTCGTGTGTGAATCCACTACTGTGATACACACAGAGACGCACGTGTGGTGCGCGCGCGCGCGTCGAGAGAGGTGCGACTGTTATTGGAAAATTGCGAAATCCTTTAGAAACGTCGAAGGAGGTTCCATATCCGACGTCAGGCCGCACGGGGGAGACTCCGTGGCGCACGACTCGCCGTCGCTGCTGCTGTCTCCGTCTCTTTCACTCTCGACGCCGAGCTCTAATGCGAAATTGTGAATACGCCTCGTTGGCGAATACTATCTCTCGCATATGGGGCATCCCGTTTCGATCTGGATTTCACCTCGACCTCTCTGTTTTGGCTCATAAAAAAATTTAATTTAATTTTTCGTAAAATAAATAAAATAAAAATAATAAAAAATAATACAATAATAATAAAAATAATAAAAAATTAATTCTGTTTTTTGTAAAAAAATTTGATAAAATTCTGAAAAATACTTTGTTTAATTTCACCACTTTGGCTATAAGCTAGATAATTTTGTTATTGATCAAAGTATTTTTCCGAATTTTATCAGATTTTTAAATGACGGGGTTTTATATGTCATTTTAAACATTTTTTAAGCAAACAAAAATGGCAATAAAAAAACAAACAAAATTTTTTTGTGGAGTTGAAGGTCCAACTAAGCCTATGAAAAATAATGAGCCAAATCGGAGAGGTCGAGGTTACATCCAGGTCGACGAAACGGAGTGGAATGCCCCATATGTAATACGCGGCTCGGTACGTGCGGTCGAGAGAGTCCACGTACGGCGGCAGCGTCGGCGAGAGAGGGAAAGGGCAGGTAATAAACCAATTTTCCGAGATAAAATAGCGAAATATAATGGCAACGAGCCGGCGTTTCAATCGGCATTAGATTTCGCGAAATTTCGCAAGACTTCTTCTCCACATTTTCCGTAATGTTTCTCACTTTTTTTTTCCTTCGTTTTTTTTTTTAATCTTGCGAGCTGTCGCCATCTCACTCGGAACAATGTCTGATATCCACCGTTCCATTATTCCCGTCTCGTTAAGGCGCTGAGTGACTGCGTCGCAGAGTCTTTTGTCTCCGCGACGTCGGCGCATCGAAAGCGAAAGGACTCTCGGCGTATGCAAAACGCGTCCTCTCGCGTATTCCTCTTTGCCTTCCTCTTCGCTTTGTTCCTTTGGCAATCCGGCCGCACGAGACTCCGGAGCACATTGTCTGAGCTGATGCTTGACGTTTGGTGTTACAAAATCGAATTAAAATATCACGTTCCGTGTGTGTCGTACCAATTTTTCTTTTTTTTTTTTTTTTTTTTTGCGGATCTTGTTAATATTTTTTGCAAGTGCTGCACTTATGCGTTGCAAAGGCCCGGATTCAGTTTTATAAAAATGTTATAAAAATTAAAATCTTATAAAAATTAAAATCTTATAAAAATTAAAATCTTATAAAAATTAAAATCTTATAAAAACTAAAATTATAAAAATTCTTATAAAAGTTTGATACTCTGTGTTATCTTTTAAACACAGCAGTTTCATCGTTTGCCATTCAAGTTACCAAACAGCGCGATATACCGGATAAATGGCTCTATTCAAATTAACTCGAAACACATCGATCGGATAGTCCATAAAATAGCAAGATCATTGCGAAACGAGGATCAAGAGATCATCAAAGTTTACAAACTTTCTCACGCATCTCCGCTCCGCGGCGATGCGCGCTCGAGCCCGCGCGCGAGATAATTCGTTATCTCACACCAGGCGGGAGATAAGAGTGTATAAAGGCTGTGCTCCACTTGAGCCGCGGAGAATTTCACGGTAGGTGCTACGCGGACGGACGGTGCGCGTCAAGTGATTTACGGCGTCGTCAGCGCGGCGCAAACATCGCTCGTGTGATGTAGGTCAGACGTGTATATTTTTATCGACACGTAATTTATAAATAAGCACAGCCGTCTATATTTATTAAATAAAATCTCAATGTTGTCTTTGTGATACCGAATTCTTTTGCAATTTCACGATAATCGCCAATCGCTTCCAGCGTTCGATTATATGTCTTAACATTTCTCAATCCGGATTACCTTATTTATAATTAATTATAAATAATTAATTATAAATAAGTACAAATTCATTATAAATCAATAAAAATAAATTATAACTAAACAAATTAATTATAAATTAAATATAAATTAATTTTAAATAAGTACAGTCTATATATTAAATAAAATTTCGCCAATCGCTTCGAGCGTTCGATTATACGTTTGACATTTCTCAATCCGGATTACCGTTGGCGGCGAATTAGCCGGCTCGGCGCAGACGGTGGCGGTCTAATCAATTCCATCGATCCGCAGCTCGCGAACAATTCACGCTGCCAATGACGATGCGCCGAGACACCTGAGACTAGCGATCAGCGGGGGGTCGCGCTGCGAGGGTGGAGAGGCGAAACTCGGAGGGCGAGAGACGCGACGGGATCGAGACGGGAGCTAAGTAGGTCGTGTGTATGATAATGCCGCCATTATTGCGGATAGCGTCCTCGGAGGGTCGCGACCCAAGGGTCGAGAGGCTCGCTGCTCGACGGAGCAAACCCGTCAGATTTCGCCACGCCACCTGAGTCTTTGTCGAGGACTTAATTAATTAAGCCTTCCGACACCCCGGGAGAGCGACTCGTTTCGTCGGCGAAAGGGCGGCCAGTTCGTCTCCAAGTCGTCGCAGCTGATGCCCGTTTCTCAAATTCATCACCCTCCGCGTATTTTTTTTTTTTGTGAAGCAAAAAACCTGTTCGAAAAATCGTCAGCCTTGCGACGCCTCAAAGTGAACCAGCTACAATGTCATGATTTTAATTGTGGCGCTTCGAAGTGAACCAGTTACAATGTAATGATTTTAATCGTGGCGCTTCGAAGTGAACCAGCTACAACGTAAATCAATGTAATTGCAGGTGATCGATGCTGCCTTGCATATATATTTTTAATCCCCTTACTCCGAAGTCCATTTCCTGTATATATTAATGCATCAATATTTATCATCCTGACGCCTGTAACAATTTCCATTTTCAATTCCGTTTTTATGAACGTACAAAAATTAAGGCTCTTGGATTTAATATCGCACGAAGGATTTTCAGGATGAGATGTACGATCTACGTACCCAATGCGAAGCTATCATAGTGCAAGGCTTAATTGATTGAAACAACATGCTGCATGTTAAATTCATCGAAAGGCATATTGTGAGAGCGAAGTCGCGATTGCGGAGTCAGCGTTGCGCGAAGATCGTGGTCGATCATCAGCGTCACGCTCATCAGGTGCATAATATCCTCGGCTTATTATCCGTTCATTAACACTCACGACTTAATTACTCGGCGGCGTCTGAGCCGCGGATGGCCGACGGAGTTTTAGAACGTCGAGCCCGCGGGCGATATTCGCGCACTCGGCGTGTCGCTGTTCGCCATCGATTCGCCCGTGGCTGAAGCTGCACACACACACACACACGTTGCGTTGAACGTTGATTTATGAGTTTTTAAAGTCATAAATCCAAAAAAAAGTAACCTCGATTTTAGCGAAGTGATAAAATTTCGAAAAAAGCGAAAAATCATTTTTCGCGTTTTTCTCATCGAATTTTTCATTTTTCGGGCAAACAACAGTGCTTTTTGAAATCAGCGGGAAATTTCCCATCGGATAGGGTTTTCGTACTTGGCGAAATCGAAAATTTTTTTTTTCGCAAAAAACGCAAGGGGTACCCCTTTGAAAAATTTGCGATTTTTGAGGGTTCGACTTTAAAATTCTGTGAAAAATTCAGAAATCAAGATATCGCCTTCCGCCTTGCGGCATTCTCTTCGTTATACAGTTTTCTTTCAAACGAAGAAAGAAAATCCAGGATCGACTGAGCCAAAAAAAAGTAACCTCCATTTTAGCGAGGTGACAAAATTTCGAAAAAAGCGAAAAATCATTTTTCGCATTTTTCTCATCGAATTTTTCATTTTTCGGGCAAACAACAGTGCTTTTTGAAATCAGCGGGAAATTTTCCATCGGATAGGGTTTTCAAACTTGGCGAAATCGAAAATTTTTTTTTTCGCAAAAAACGCAAGGGGTACCCCTTTGAAAAATTTGCGATTTTTGAGGGTTCGACTTTAAAATTCTGTGAAAAATTCAGAAATCAAGATATCGCCTTCCGCCTTGCGGCATTCTCTTCGTTGTACAGTTTTCTTTCGAACGAAGAAAGAAAATCCAGGATCGACTGAGCCAAAAAAAAGTAACCTCCATTTTAGCGAGGTGACAAAATTTCGAAAAAAGCGAAAAATCATTTTTCACGTTTTTCTCATCGAATTTTTCATTTTTCGGGCAAACAACAGTGCTTTTTGAAATCAGCGGGAAATTTCCCAACGGATAGGGTTTTCGTACTTGGCGAAATCGAAAATTTTTTTATCCGTTCATTAACACTCACGACTTAATTACTCGTGCAGCGTCTGAGCCGCGGATGGCCGACGGAGTTTTAGAACGTCGAGCCCGCGGGCGATATTCGCGCACTCGGCGCGTCGCTGTTCGCCATCGATTCGCCCGTGGCTGAAGCTGCACACACAACACACACACACGTTGCGTTGAACGTTGATTTATGAGTTTTTAAAGTGGCTCGAAGTGGCACTCATTTAGTCGATCGTGTGCCCGCGCCGGGATACACGACGTTATCTGGGATGCCGGCGCGGGGGACGCGAGAGAGTCGAGCGAGCGGGGATCGAAACCCGTCTTCGATTCATGAGCTTCCGAGCGCTCGCGATTCCTCTTCGCCGCTCGCGCCGCCGCGACGAGCCATCCGTTAGCCTAATGAATTATTCCCCGGGCTCGCGTTCATTAATTACCGAGCTGTATCGATTCGATAATAAAGGAATCGCTTATCCGCCGATGAATCATTTTTTATTCATCGACGGCCGATCGACGCCGATCAAGGCCCGCGACCGCGCGATAAGGCGGGACCTGCGAGAGGATGTTTTATGCAGCGATGTAGCCGAGCTGCAACGGGCGACGAGCTTGAGATCTTCATTGTACCGTTAGGACTAGTCGCAGAATTTTTTATTTTATTTTATACATTTTTTAAATCACTTTTTAATTTTATTTTATAATTTTTTAAAATCACTTATTTTATTTTATTTTATCATTTTTTTAAATCACATTTTTATTTTATTTTAAAAGAGGGATTGTACCATTTTAAAAATTTATTTTATCATTTTTTTAAATCACTTTTTTAAATGTCAATCGATATAAATTATTCGTGTTTACATGAAGCTTTTTGCCACGGCGCCGTCAATGATATAAACGACGTCTTTCTCTTCCGTGAATTAAATTAAATACACAGCTTGAATTGATTGCGGAATTATAATGAAATTAACCGCGCGGCGCGCGAATTGAAAATGGATATGTAAAAGCGAACAAAGGCGCGGCTCATCGAGAGGGGCTCTCTCTCTCTCGAGGCTCTCTCGAGCCGATCGAGGCTGAGTCGAGCGTACACACGCTTTTCATTATTATGCTTATTCGTTCACTATTATGATTATCATTATTATTAATATATTATCCTTTATCGGCACGGCTGTCTCGGGTTATTACAGTCACGGTCGTTTCGCGCGAGACACGTTGTTAACGAGGGAACGGGTTGTGTAGTATTCCTTAGCGTAGATTCGCGATCGATAGCGACTGAACATATTGCACGGGAGAGGCTGGCGGCCGATGCCGAGGGACGAGCAAAACGCTCTCCGCCAAGAGTCGCGCGGCCTCCAACGAAGCCGAGGCGCTCGGCAACGACACAGGAGAAGAGCGACCCGCGTGTGTTGTACCTGCTTCGCGGCTTATCACGTTGTAAGACACGCAGCGCGACAGCACCGGATAATGTACGCACGAACCGACGGCGACGAGCCGCGTGTACCGAATTACGCGACGCCTCGCACCTATACGGAAATAGAATATAACGCTCGAGGGGCCGGCGCACGCGACGCGGCGTCACGTGTGTAACGGTTCATCCGCGACTTCCGGCGCGGCCAAATTTTCGTGGCCAAGGACGCGATCACGTGAACCGGGTGTCAAGCACCGCTGAATTTTTCGCAGCAATTAACGGACTACGTTACAGGTTTTTTTTTTTTTTTTTCAAGCTGAAAATTATTCAGTATGTTTTGGTTTTATTGAAATAAAAAATTCAATATAAAAATTAATAATTAAGTAAATTATTGAAAATAAAAATAATAAAATAATCAAATTAAAAATAAATAATAAATAATTAGCTTAATTATTAAAAATAAATATATAAAATATTTTCTATTCATATTCATATTAAAAAAAAATATTTTTATATTTTTTTCAAGCTGAAAATTATTCAGTATGTTTTCGTTCAAATGAATTAAAAAATGCAATATAAAAATTAATAATTAGCTAAATTATTAAAAATAAATATACATATAAAATAATAAATAATTTGCTAAATTATTTTTTAGTAAATAAAAAATTGATATTTAGCTAAATTAGTATGTTACCTAGTTGCGAAAAATTAATTATATCTTCGTAATTAGCTGTAGTTGTTTCAATTGTTTGACGCTACGTGACAAACTGTTCAATTCGCCCCCTCGTGGTCTTTGTTCGCGACGCCGTTGCGCGATACGAAGCGGCTTCCAGGGTCCTCGTAGAATTTAACGATCGCAGCAAAAGTGATCTAACGCGAGGGAGGGATACGGCGGGATGTTTAGACGAATCTCGATGCCGGGCGAGCTCGCGCGCTCTATGCGCACGAGGTTCAGCACCTCGTTCGATGGCCCATCGCGCTTCCTATACGCCACGGCGCTTAATCGTCCACGGCGAAGGGTCACTCGTTTTACGAGAGTCACGACGAGACGTCGGTGCGCCGTCCCCGCGACGTCGTCCGCGCCTCGAGCCACCGAAATCACTGGCGACGCGATAATAAAATAATCTGGGTCTTTCGAGTCATTAGGCTGGCCCTTGTTACTTAGCGAAGCCCACTTAACGTCAGCGTCGATGCGCTCCCCGCGCGCGCGCGCCCGCCCGGCTCCTTCCTTCGTTGCTTCGTCGCTACTGTTGACGCCATCCACGGTAGCGAAGTGTTGAACTCGAGAAACACTTTCCATCGTATCTGGAAAAAAAAAAAAAAAAAATTGTGGATATGAAACATCTCGCATATTTGATATTATTATTATATTTGTGGAGAAAAAAAAAATCAATTTTCGCATTTTTCTCATCGAATTTTTCATTTTTCGAGCAAACAACAGTGCTTTTTGAAATCAGCGGGAAATTTCCCATCGGATAGGGTTTTCGTACTTGGCGAAATCGAAAATTTTTTTTTTCGCAAAAAACGCAAGGGGTACCCCTTTGAAAAATTTGCCATTTTTGAGAGTTCGACTTTAAAATTCTGTGAAAAATTCAGAAATCAAGATATCGCCTTCCGCCTTGCGACATTCTTTTCGTTATTCAGTTTTCTTTCGAACGAAGAAAGAAAATCCAGGATCGACTGAGCCAAAAAAAAGTAACCTCGATTTTAGCGAAGTCATGAAATTTCGAAAAAAGTGAAAAATCATTTTTCGCATTTTTCTCATCGAATTTTTCATTTTTCGAGCAAACAACAGTGCTTTTTGAAATCAGCGGGAAATTTCCCATCGGATAGGGTTTTCGTACTTGGCGAAATCGAAAATTTTTTTTTTCGCAAAAAACGCAAGGGGTACCCCTTTGAAAAATTTGCCATTTTTGAGGGTTCGACTTTAAAATTCTGTGAAAAATTCAGAAATCAAGATATCGCCTTCCGCCTTGCGGCATTCTCTTCGTTATTCAGTTTTCTTTCGAACAAAGAAAGAAAATCCAGGATCGACTGAGCCAAAAAAAAGTAACCTCGATTTTAGCGAAGTCATAAAATTGCGAAAAAAGTGAAAAATCATTTTTCGCATTTTTCTCATTGAATTTTTCATTTTTCGAGCAAACAACAGTGCTTTTTCAAATCAGCGGGAAATTTCCCATCGGATAGGGTTTTCAAACTTTACGAATTCGAAAATTTTTTTTTTTCACAAAAATCCCATCGGGTACCCCTTGGAAAAATTTGCGATTTTTGAAGGTTCGACTTTAAAATTCCGTAAAAAATTCAGAAATCACAAAAAAAAATAATACGACAGCCGATTAACACGTCTACAAAATCCTCACATCCATGGCGACGAACCCACCGCGTGTTCCACATTCGTGGCTACACTCGAGTGGACTTTGGAGCAAAGCTTCTCGCGAGTAGTTTCGTTCCATCGCACCGAGCAGCGTGTACATACACAGCGTACACGCCGCGCGCGTGTATAGTGGAAGCGTACACCAGCGGCAGGTTACGGCGGTGGCGCAACACACTTTGCCATACACCATAGAGCAGTAATGTCGCATGGCGTATACCCCGTTAAGTGGATCCAATCAACCCGGTGGCAGTGTAGGCAGGCAGCGTTACAGAGGGAGACGGAGTGAACGAGGCTGATGCTGAGGATAGGGGGGAGAAAGCAGCGGCAGCAGCAGCAACAGCAACGCATGCAGAGAGCAAACGAGAGGAGAGAAAGGCATTACGGTGAGGGAGGAGGGGGAGGAAGGGGGTGTAGGAGGGAGGAACAGAGTGAGATGACACAGTTATTATGTTACGCGCATCCCAGCAGCAGCAGCAGCAGCAGCAGCAGCGACGATAGTGCAATGTAACGCCCTGGGCGATGGCTCGACTGTCCCTCGTCCTCATCCCACTCGTAGTCGCTCTCGTTCCCTGATAAACCCCTTTGTCACGCGTCGTTGATTTTCACGAATCGCGCACATTCGCTCGGTCTCTCTGCATCCAACCTGCGCGTCTCCCGTAGTATGTACACCATGAGCAGCAGCAGCAGCCTCTGTCATTCACCGGGAAATTGGCAACGCGGGCGGAAATGAAGTTTCTGACCTCGAATCCGAATGAGCCTTTTGACGCTGAGATTCACGGTGGGCTGGAAGCACCTGGGAGGAATATGGTGAGGAATATTGCGACGCGTTTCGCTCGCCAAGTTTGGTATCATGATTTACGGGATTCGGGTGGAGAGAACTAAATTCTGATTTAGTGTCTTGTGGTAAGTCTGATTGGTGGGTGTTTTGTTATTATTTTGTGAGGAGATGGTAAATATATTTGGGGAAAAAATAATAGATTTTGGGAAAAAAATATAGACTTTGGGAAAAAATAATAGATTTTGGGAAAAAAATATAGACTTTGGGAAAAAATAGTAATAAATTTGGGAATAAATAATAATAAATTTGGGAATAAATAATAGATTTGGGGGAAAAAAATAAACACTTCGGGAGGCAGGAATAGCCGTAAAACGCGGGGATCGATGCACCCCAAATGCGCTCCTGACAGAGTTGAAATTTACGAGCGTGCTGATTTATAATTGCCGAAGCGCATCGCTTGTTAATTGCTAATTATACGTCATCCAAGTGCGTGCATCGAAACGCAGTGGCGAGCCGCGAGTAACGAATCGGGAATCGACGTCGAAAATTTCGTAATTCGTCGCTCACGGGCGACTAACGAGTGAAAGTATAATCACGAGAGCTCTCCGCGCCTCCGCGCTCCGAGTTGCAGCGTGCGGCTCTCGCGGTTAACGGAACTGATTTGCGACTCTGCCGTCGGCCCCTCTCGCCACCTACGGGAAAATTAATTTTCCTGATGTTGCCTTCTTGGAGCATATGTAAAAAAAAAAAAAATAAAAACAAGACAGCTAAACGTTGTCTTGTAAATCATGGCTTTGGGTACCTCGGAACATTCGTCACTTTGACGAAAGTCAAGACTCATTGTTCTCCAAACGTTTAGCGGCTACGACTTAAAAAAATATATATATATATTTTTTAAATATATATATATATTATATTTTATATTATATATATTTTTTAAACTCCCGCGGTCGCCTCGTGCAGCTGGCTGAAATCGCGAGGAGCGACACGCGCGCCTTTTCCGCGGATAATAATCGCGGCTGTGTCTTTTCGACGACGACTGTACGTACAGTATTTTCCACGCTCCGCTCCCGCCATGTTTTATTCCACCTATCGCGTGTATACAAAGTGCCGGAGCATTGCGTTAGATGTTATCGCGGGAAAATCTCCGTATCCGAGCGCTGGTGACTCTAATGGTTTTATAATATCGCGGAAGATAAGATCCTGCCTCTCGATTCGCGATAAACTGCGCGCGATTTCCGCGACGCGAGCGCGCAGATGTGGGGAGGGGGGGGGAATCGAGACTCCGAGCCCGGCGGACTGGGACAATTATTATATGTACGACGTTCGCGCTGCTGCCCAGAGGGACTCCGAGGCGCACTCGGCGCGATTTAAATGCTCGGTAACGAGCAGTGGTCAACCGTAAAATTGTTCCCTCGCCATGATTGCTCGTCAGTCTAAATAAGGGATATTCGAACGAGAAATTTCATCCCGCGAAAACTATTAACGGGAATAATATATATTTTCCAGGCGTACCTGTTTATTTTTTATTTTTCGCCTAAAAAGTTGAATAATTATAGACGCAAAAGTGTTCAGCTAATTGTGTATGAATAATTGATTGCTATTTTTATGGAGTCAAGAAAATTTCAATGATTCGCGAAAATAATTACACGGAATAATATATATTTACAATTAATTACAATTTAATAATTAATCATTTTTATTTAATAATGAATTTAATAATTGATAATTCAAACATTTAAAATAATTAAGTACAATTTTTGTGGAATCAAGAAAAATTGAATGAATCGCGAAAACAATAACTTTTTTTATTTTTCGCCTAAAAGTTGAATAATTATAGACAGAAACGTGTTCAGCTAATTGTGGATACTAAAATAATAATTAATTACCATTTTCACGAAGACAAGAAAATTCCTATGACATTCGACATCGGTTATACGGTGCGCGACAAGAGTCAAAATACCAACGACCGAGTGTAGCTGTCAGAGCCGTCAACTCCCGCGATGCTTTTGTACGCGTGCCTCTTAACCCACATGGAAAAAAGGCTTTTTACGGCAGCGCGAGCGATAAGCGCGAGAAGCGCGCGATAAGGGTACGCGAGGGCTTTTGTCCACGTGCCGGACACGTCGAGAGTGGCGCGCGGCCGTCCAGCCGTCATAATTTTCGGGTGCAGCGAGAGTTCCTAACTGTACCGCGGGCTGATTCGGAACGAACGAGGAAGGCGAACGGCAGTCAAAGTGCCACTAATCCTAATGGCTCGACTTCCAACACTCGGGTCGAGATAAAATGGTGGAAGAAAATGTCGTGGTGACGAACTTTACGGGGGGCATCGAGAGCTAATAGGAATTGAAAGGAACGCGTGGACGGTAGTTTCCTTCGACTTTCGTTATCCATTTCTCTCCGCTCGCTTTTCTCCTCGTTGGTCGGGAATTGCGGTTGGAATTTACGCGTATATAGACGAAGGACGGCAGTCGAGTCGTCGAGAAGCTTTTAATCAGGATCGAATCGTCCGCGCGCGGGGTAATCAGGGTTATGGCAGGGATTACGGCCTGATTGAATTAAACTCGTGTCCGTCAACGCTCGTAAAATCTCGCCGCGCGACGTCGAGAGCGCGGCTCCTCCCGTATCGTGTACGTCGCGTTATATCGTTTGCCCCCCCCCCCCCCCACCCCCCGCCACCGAAAAGCGGCCGGTAACGGCTCGTTACGTCGTTAGCTTCCGGTATCGCATTACCGCGGAATCTACTTACCTCGAGTGCCTCGCCAACGAAAATTGCCCTCGCCGCACACTCTTTTTTTTTTTCTCGCGGCCAACGCATAACGCCGCCCATTCTCTCCAATGACTTCGATCCAATTGCGAGCTTGAATAATTAGCGCTATGCGGAAAAATGAAAGTTCTCGCGGCTGCTCGGGAAGAAAGTGCTGCGTGCATGCGTAGTGGAATAATCATTTACGCGGTACAATCGAGAGTTTTCCTTCTCGATAATTGCAGACCTCGAGCTGTTCGCGGCGCTCGAGTGTAGCGTATACAAAATTGCGCGGTTATATCAACGGTTCTTGGATGAATTCGAATGAACGCGCCTAACGATCTTCGCACTGGGAAAAAATGATAAAACCAATTTTTTTTATTCTTCTTGAAAAAAAAACCAGTAGGTATTAAATATCTTGAATTTTCGATGTAAGTATCCGATCGGCTGTCGGGTAGCCCGCGACTCGTTGCTAACCAACTCGCAGTTTCAGTCCTGTTATTATTATATTCTGAAAAAAAAAAAAAAAAAAAAAAATCTCTCAGTTTAAAATGTTATATTGGTCGCCCTCGAAGACTAGAAAAATAAAAAAAACACGAGTGTACAGCGCGGAATAATAGAGAATAATTGACTGTAACACGCGGCGTGAAATTCTCGCGGTGTAGATAATGGTGGCCGGCGTTTGACGCACCACGAGTATCCCTTTCAGGGTGGCATTATTCGCGCGCGGCGGCGGGTATCACAATTTTGCACCGTCGACCGGAGATATAATGGCCGAATGCGTGGATATTACGCGGGTCCATTACTCCGCGTATGTTTATCTACTTAATTCTTACGTGTATGCCCGCCCCGCCACCTGAGCCAGCGTCGAGAGAGAAAGCTGTTTTTCCATACACTCGACGCGCTCTCGTCATACACGCGGCCCACCGACTCCCGTGCTGCCGCGGCTATAATACACACGCCTCTCTTTGCGCTCCCGGCGCAAACGTATTATATTAGCTGCATGAACGCGCGTATAACGCAGGTGCTGACCTACGCGTCGATTCGAGCCCCGCGCGATCCGCGTAAAACTCGCGGCTGCGAAAAGCGTAAAGCGGTGTGAACCGAATAAACGATATACCAGCAACGTCATTCACTGCACCGGCTAGTTTCAACGCAAATTGCCCTGCTTCGTACATGTGTATAGAGGGGAGACCGGGGTAAAACGGGCCCTCTGGGGTAAAACGGGCCCCCCTTTTTTTATCATTGAAAAAAAAAAATATTAGAACAAATTAAAAAATTAAATTTCTTCGTCAAAACGTTTTTTTTCGTTCATATCGAACTTTTGAGTGAAAAGCAATAAAAAAAACACTAGGTTTTGTCATAGAGCCATTTTTTGCTTAGGGGGCCCGTTTTACCCCGGAATTTTTTTTTTTTGCCGATGCTAAAAATTGATGATCGATATCGAATTTTTGAGTGAAAAGCAATAAAACAAAATTTGGATTTTGTCATAGAGCCATTTTTTGCTTAGGGGGTCCGCTTCACCCCGGAATTTTTTTTTCGCCGATGCTAAAAATTGATGATCGATATCGAATTTTTTAGTGAAAAGAAATAAAAAAAAACACTTTGGATTTTGTCGTAGAGCCATTTTTTGCTTAGGGGGTCCGTTTTACCCCGGTCTCCCCTATATAGCTATATATGTACGCAACAACGTCGGTAATAATTTTTCTCCGCAGTAGCGAATACTCGGGGGGGCTGCAATGTTACTCGTTTCTTTTATTAACTCTCTCGCGCTCGATTACTTTCACTTTTCCGACTTATATCCATACGCGCTGGTTAGCATATAACATAATACGCGGCGTATCACACTCGAGCATCCAGCTCGCCGATCATTTACTCTCACTCTGTTTGCACTGGCTGCCTGCGTGCGTATATCTCGCGGCAGCGTCGGGCGAATTGCGGCTTCTCACCTGGAAGTCGCGGTAAGCCTCGCCCTCTCCACCCTCCGCGCGCGTGCCGGGTATTGTAAATCAATCGGGCAATTTATGGCCGGGACACGTGGGACCCGAGCGAGAGGCGAAGGCGCAGCCGAGGATTACGCGCCGCGATGTGCGTATGTCTTGCACATCGAAATTCGTATTATCTCCTTGATACGATTATTTCACGCTGTCAGTCGGACGCGGGTTGCAGGGAATTATTGTTGGATGGCTGTCGGTCGTATAATGACACATGGAAAACGCTTCGTGAGTTTATCGAGGGTGCTATGGGGTTTTGTCGGGTCTAATCCTTTATTGTACTCTTTATTTTTTTTTTATCTGTTCTACGTATTATTAGGTGGTTGGGTGTTCAAGCTCACAGGTCGTGACTCTCCCTATGAGGTAGGCGATAAATATATAGATAATGGAATATTTCAAGCTATTTTTCTATTTTTTTTTCTAGACACTTTTCAGCTCGAATATCAACGTCCATATTTTTTTTTATTCTTACCCATCTCGTTATTGTGCAAAATACGAATTTTAGCATTTTTATATCGACAGACATTTTTTTTATAATTTTTATATCTTCAGAACATTTTTTAGAATTTTTGTATCGACAGAAAAAAATTGTTTGTCACATACAAAATCGCATCTTCGTTCGAGACGTCTGTACGACTTCAAAAAAAAAAAAAAAAAAAAAGAAAATGAAGAAAACAAAATAAAAATGAGCAAAGTAGTCCGCAAGAGCGCGCGGAATGTCCCATGTACGGCGCTGCCGTGTCTTGCCGAGTGTATAAAAGACAATTCGACGCGCTCGCGACTATGCAACAAAACGCAAGCTCTCGATTCCAAGGTAATCTCGTGTGTCACAACCGGCGGCCGTGTCTCCCCGGTAAAAGTGCCGCGCGGCTTCGCCAATGAATTCTTTTCTCCGTCGTCCGAGCCGCATCGCCCCGGGCAGCCCGCGTGCAGTAGGTCAGTGTACGAGGGGGGAACATTTATAATATATTCGAAACGCTCGAATCATTGATCGCGGAGAAAACGCGGGAAACCTCCCGAGCCGGTCGACCGAGCTGCGCGCGCAGCTCGCGCGCGCGCACGCGCGGGAGGAGGCGGAGGGGAAGCGGGTCTCGTGGCACACACGCGTTCCGCAACGAAGGAATGAAGAATTGCGTCCTGCGGGGACCTATAAGGCGAGCGCCAGTTTTTGCACGCAACGCCGACCGCAGAGACCGGAGAGACACAAACTAGAATCGATGAATGAAAACGGATATCGGTATTAGAGGTGCCCGTTGGGTCGCACATACGTTTATTTATATATATATATATATATGTATACACGCGTATTGTGTACACCGAGGGCAAACCCGTGTGGGACGTCGTCCCACTGAGACACATTCGTGCGTTTCCACTTGACGTGTTCGTCGCCCTCTCCTCGACTTCTCTCTGCCTTTGGCTTCTTTATTTTTTGCTCCCATTCTTTCTCGCGCCGGCTCGACTCGACTCGGATCGTTTCCATTCGCGATAACGCGCGAGAGAGCGCGTTTCCTTATGCGATTCGGCACGTCCTCCGCGAAACCGATTGACGAACGTCCCGGACGAGGAAGCTCGTCTGGGACGACCACGCCGACGACCTGTCGTCGCGTGGGTAAACCGTATATGGACGCTGCGAGGGAGATAATAAGCCGCGCGGCTTCCCGCGATATCGTGAGTGGCTGTGTTCCTCTCGTTTATTTATAAATATATACACGAGGATAAAAGGCCTCTTTGATCTTTGCCACGCTCCGCGAAACACGCGACGTGTGTCGCCAACGCGATTATGACGCCCGTGCATATGCGGCGCTTTATTGTGGCAAGAGTGTGAGGCAATGATGGATTTTTTTTTGTCAGCTGTTTGCGAGCACACAGAGTGGGCGGCTTCGCGTTCGAATTAGTGGTAATTTTATCAATCGGAGCGTTGTTTATCGATGTAAAGATTTTAAAGAGTCGAGGAAAAATTGCAATGTGAAAGCTACACAAATTTACGTAAATTCAAATCCATCTCACAAGTTGCAAAACAATTTTTTTTCATCATTTTTAAAAATAATTTCTTATCATTTTTTATTATTTAAACATTTTTTTTTATCGTTTTGAAAAATATTTTTTAATAATTTTTTATCATAAAAAAATAATTTTGTATCATTTTTTATCATTTCAAAAAATATTTTGTATCATTTTGTATCATTTTTTATAAATTGTCGCGTTGTTTATCGACGCAAAGATTTTAAAGAGCCTCGCAAAAATTACAACGCGAAAGCTGCACAAATTTACGTCAATCCGTTCAACAATTTCCAAAGCTTTTTGTGCAAAAAAAAAAAAGAACGAAGGGAAGACGGTGAAACTATCGCATCTTCCGAGGATCCCAGTATATCGGATGCGTCGTGGGTTACAATGTCACGGGGTCCACGTGGGTGGCCGGATTTCCAGGCATCAGCACGTTGTTAATACAGTAGTGCGGAGTCCGCAAAGAGCGGCGAGGATCCGGTATGTCGTCCCGGGTCCCACCGGTGCGAGTGGAGAGCGGGACACGCGTTTCTCGGTCGGGCGTTGCGGGGTCCCATCAAAGCCAATAATCCGTGGGGCGAAGCGTGGACGAATGGCTTTCGCAACGGCGAGAGCCGTAAAATACAGAGGAGGAAGGGAGGAGGCACCACCGACCTGTGGATATGCCGGAGACGACGACGAGGTAGCCAGCCAGCCCTTCGGGTCTTCGTAGCGACGACGACGACGACCGCCCGGCTCGTCCGCAACTTTGTGCCACTTTATGCAACTCCGAAACGCCCTAAGTACGCTTAAGGGCTTTTAAAACGAATACCGGCCGTTGGAGTATCGGTGGTACAGAGTCGCCGCCACCGACGACGACGACGACGACGACGACGACGAACATCACGAGGCGAAGGGACACACAGCGGGCTGCGAGAAGGAGGAGAGGCGAATGAGGCTGTTAAATTCTTAGGAGCCGTGACCGAGAGGCATTGTAGGCAAAATACTTTGGCTTCGGTGTACGTCGTAATCTCGACGAAACGAGGAGTGGGCAGAGGACGGCACCGGGTTTATTCCTCGCTTTCCGTCTCAATTTTTGTATTTTTTTTCTCGCTTGATTTTTCGTCGCCCCGCTTTTTTTCTTTTTTTTTTTTTTTTTTTACTGGCCGACAGTCGACGAGTCACGCTTACGAAAAATCGGGCCTCCCACTAGATCGTCGTTCCTCGAACTTCAATATAATTCCCTCGATAGTATTCCCGATGTTACGGCCTACAACTGAGCAGCCGCGTTACGAGCCGCGCTCGCACTTTTACCGTGTCGTCTGGAGATTCCAGCGAAAACTCTCGTCTATTTCATTTGTATTTTTTATCGTGCATTTTACTCCTCATCTTTTCGTTCTTTCGTTTTTTTTATGTTGTAGTTTTGTATTCTTTGTCCCGAGTTCGCGCTTTACGACGCTCTTCCCGGAGCGTTAAAACGACGTGAGAATTGCTCTCGTAACGAACGAGTCAATAAGTCGCTACAATGTTGAGAGAGAACGGGCGCCGAGGCCACGGTGACTGCGGGAGACGATGTCGAACCGCCGGGCCAGAGTTCGACGCTTTTACGGCTCAACGAAATAATTGGAATCGTAAATATGTAACACAAAGTTATGATCGGTTAATGCGAGTCTTACGCCCGCTGCTGACTCCGCGAGCGCGATAAAGTGAAAATAATAAAAATGCTGAAGGAGGCTTCGACCGGTGAAATATATGTCGAAATTATTATGTTTTAGAAAAAATGTTTGTTTTTATTTTTTATTTATATTCGTGAATTTTTTATACTGAAAGCTGTTGTTATTATCGAATTTAATGCACGTGACAAAAATTATTTTTTTAATTAAACAAAAAATAACAATAAAACGAAATAATAGAATTAATTAATTAATTTAAATATTTAATAATTAATAAAATAATTTCATACATTTTTTTTTATTCATATAAAAATATCGAAACATGACAACTGGTGGACGGTCGTTTACAGCAGACGTCAAACGCCTCGGAGAGATGAGAAAAAAAAACGTGACGCGTGTTCCCTCGACGGTTATGCAAAACTGTCGTCCTCATGACGGATGCCCCGTGACAAAACTGCGGTCAGACTTGCGCAGCCGCACACGCGGTGATCTCCGGCCCAGCGTCACCGCGTCACCGCGGTTACGAGAAGGAAGAAGAAAAAAAAAAATAAAATAAAAAAGGGAAATGAAATCGAAGAGGGAGATTGAGGAAAAAAAATTGAGCGTCACTAAAGAGCGTGGCGGGCGCCCTAAGACAAGCATTGTGATGCATATGTGCACGCGCGTTCGTATATCGCGTGTACACAATGAGGGCTAACTAAGCATTATGCAATGCGTCACGAGGTGAGAAGCGAGAAGCCCCGAGTGGAAGCCGCGACGTCGCGGTATGAGCGATACGTTCCTGATTTCTTTTTGCCCTCCCGTTCGTGCGTCTCGAACGCTCGCGCACCGATCGCTCAGGAATGCACATGCCACCTTTTTTTTCCACCGTTTTATCCGCCGCTTGATCTCGAAATCTCAATACCAATCCTTTATTCGTCGTTATACAATTTTTCTTTTGAATCGACGAGCAGCGTTTCGGGGTATCCGAGTTGAGTTATTTATTCAGGCATTTGTGACGCGAAGATTTTTTTCCTATGACACCCAAAAATGCTTGACTCATAATCGGTCGCGTTGCTCGGCCGGACGCAAAGTGTGATTCCGCTTTTCTCTCGTCGTTCGTATAAAAAAAAATTAATTCCACTTTTCTCTCGTCGTTCGTATAAAAAAAAATTAATTCCACTTTTCTCTCGTCCTTCGAATAAAAAAAATTAATTCCACTTTTCTCTCGTCGTTCGTATAAAAAAAAAAAAATTAATTCCACTTTTGTCTCGTCCTTCGTATAAAAAAAAAATTAATTCCACTTTTCCCTCATCCTTCGTATAAAAAAAAAGTTTAATTCCTCTTTTCCCTCGTCCTTCGTAGACCACCCGACGGATGTGGAGCACCGGGTTTCCAGCTCGCAGGCTCGTCCGCGGTTTGCATCCGCGCGCCCTTAACGACAGGTTGATTTTGCACATGACGAGCTTTGCACGTGCAACCCTCCCAGCGTGTGTCATTAAACAGTGTGTATTTTTTTTCCTCTCGGTCTTCACTTTCGTCAAACGAGCTCTCGACAAAAGACACTGGATTTTCTCACGGTGTCCGTTCTTGCGAGCCGCGTCGCCGACGGACTCTCGCTTTCCGCTCGCCGTGGTGACGAGGAAAATAAGGAGAACCTATATCGAGCCGCCTGCTGCTGGGCATCGCGTGCGAGTGTGCGCGAAACGTACGCGCGTTGCGAAAAGAGATACCCACACATCGTGCGCGCCGCGAGCAAATATTTTAATGACAGACTCCGGGGAATCTAAACCATGGTGGCTGCTTCGATCCACGTAACTGCGGGGCTGGTCGCGCCGTGCGGCAGCGGAGCCAGTGGGGAAAACAATGAGACTGTCGGAGCGGCGCAATGAAGGCGAAGAAGAAGAGGAGGAGGAGGAGGAAGACTACGAGGAGCTTCTTAACGTTGGAACACAATACATTTCCCGCACTTGTCGGACACATGGCGTCCTTTCCGCCTCCTTGGCTCACTAGTGCGCAATACGCACGTCGCACCAACACGACTCTCTCGATACGTCAGCACGCACATTCGCGTCACGTGTGGATCAGCAAGAAATTCGCGAGCGCACCGAGTGGCGACGCGTTGCGGTCTGCAATTATTACAATTACCGATAACGTCCTGCTATTTGTCCGTTAATAGTTACGTGACTCCCTCGGAGGAGACGGAAGAGAAGCGAGCGGAAAGACATCCAGCGCCTTCCGAGTTCTTCTTTGCAGCGGCACCGGACGATGAGGGGACGAGGCAAAGGCGGATAACTGAAAGACGACCACGAGGTACGAGTGGAAATGTCGAGAAACCAGGGTGAATCAACTTGTTGGATTTTTCTTTGCAGGGTTTTGCAGTGATAAACAGGATGGAAAATTAATATTGCGAAATATTTAATCATTGATAATAATTGAGATCCTTCTCTTCCTCCAGAAAATGTCGTCAGCCACACCGGTGGTCCGTGTCCCACTTATCCATCCGGACCTCCACAATTGAGACGACACGGCTGCCTCTTCGCTCTGGATCCTCAGGAAGTCGGCGCGCCAAAGCGACTCACCTTTGGGAAAATATTTTCCCAACAAAGCGGACGCCCTTTTTACCTTCCACGGTGGCCACCGCGCGGGTCGCCCCCGGGAGTTTAGTCGTCCGCGTTGATTCTCCACACCCTGGAGACAATTAGTAGGTCAGTCACGACTGCGTTTTCCCCGGCTTTGGCAAAGGTCTTAATAGAGACGCCGCAAGGCGACCGGAAGAATGGGGAAAGATCGTCGTCGGATAAAAACGTCGCTGCGAATTGTCGGCCTCTCGGCTTTTCCGCGGTCATCGTCGCTAGCTGAGCCTCCAAACCTCTCATAAATCACCCTCAAACTGTGACGAGATCCGAGTGTCCGAGTGGCGTGGGGAAAAAAAAAAAAAAAAAAAAAAATATTGAGACACGCGCCCGGCTGCAGCGTGCGGCTCAATATTTCCAAAACTTCGCGCCGGCCCGTGACGAATCTCCGTCCCGGATCCAAAGGAAGCGAGCCGGAGGACGAAAACATCGCGGCACGCCGGGCAGTCGCGACTCGCTGGTGCTCCACTGACTTACAACGCTCAACGACTCGGCTCGGGTTACCATTCGGTTACCATTCGGCGAACCTTTGTCAGGCGTGAGAGACAAAGTTACCCCGGCTCGCGGGGCTCTTTGTCGGCTGACTTATGCCGGCCCATACGTCACTACCATTGTGCTGTACCGCCAGAGACCTATCTCTCTTTTCTCTCCTCCATAAAGGTAAGAGGGCAAAATAGAGGATCCTCGGGGAGCGAGTGAATTTCCTCGCTCGATTCCTTACGATTCGTTCGGTAACTCGGCGACAACGCCGCGCTTGTCTCAATATTAATGGGGAGAATCCGAAGGAAACTTCGTGCGCCGCGACTAACCCAGTGAGATAAACGTGGGAACCAATTTCGGTGGGGGGCCGAAATTCTCTTCTCTTCTGGAATAAACATCGCGAGTGATACACAAAATGCTCCGGAACAAATGCGGAAAAAGGCCGGAGGAAGGAGAGAAAAAAAAAACGAAGGTCCTACCGTTGATTATACATCCTCGTTGATCGATGCGCCTCCTTCGTCCCTTTTTGTTGATGCATCGGGCCGTTTTTTTTTTTTTTTTTTCGTCACGGCTGTTTCTTCCCGATCCGTCGTAACTTGATTGCCGGGGCATCCGGGCGCGTCGCGCTCGTGTATCGCGGGTCATCGACGAGGGTCACCCGGCGGATTCGCCTCCCGAGCTTCGTACGTATGGCTTTTTATTGTTACAAATGACACACGGAGCAGGTCGGAGTCGATTCGCTTGGCCCGAGGCTCTCGCAAGTCGAGTCCGAGCCGCACGGAGACAACAAGAGAGCACATCCCCCTTTTATTCTCTGCCTCTCCTCTGTGTGTGTTCTTCCTCGCTTCCAGCGTGTCCTCCGCACTCACTTGCCTCACTAACTCAGCCCAGGCCCTCGACAAATGCAGCCCGTTTCGTCCGAGACGTTGAGCTATCGCCAGTTGGAATTCGTAAAAGCTTCGCCTTCTCCTATACGCAGTCTGCGTCAGCGAGATTCTACGGGATTAAAGCCCGTCTTAGCGTGGCCCGCTATCTCCCCCCTTTCTCCCCTTTCTCCCCTTTCCTACCCCCCGTACAACCCTCTCCCACTTCGGAGTTTCGTGCCGTCTTGCACAGTTGAAAAATTGAATGAAACACAGTCGTCCTCGAGTCGACGACGTCCCGACGAAACTCCACGAAGACAAATCGCTGTTGGCGTCGCTGGCACCGATGCCGAAGACTCCTCGGGCTGCAGTCGCGCATGAGTGGAAAAATTCGTCGAGCGTTCTTGCCGCAGTCAAATTTTGCAGCAGGAGGAAAAATGCCCGAGTTGGTCGCGCAATTTTCTTGGACGTATAAAGCGGACGCGGGGTTTTTCGTTTCATACATAGTTGATGGTTCAGCGGTTAAAGTTATCCCCTCGCGGTATTCCCGGTAGGCACGAGGCGCCGCGACGCTTATCGGGGCCCACATTTCATTGGATTTTACGCCTCGAGACGCCAAGACAGCTGTCCCCATTGACCACCCCGCGACGCCCGGGCTTTCGATGTATCGCTTCTCGGAGTTGAGGCATGAATTAACGAAACTCACGGTGGCCAATCGGGTGTCGGATTACCCAGAGCAGCGAGGCTCAACCGAGCGTGGAGTCGGACCGCCACCGAGGGCGAGGATCACGATCGACCATTGACTTCAATCGCTCGTGCGGAGTCGCGTTTTTATTCGCCATCCGCCGTCGGTCAATCGGCACATTTAGCATTCCATCGGGAATTTCTGTAACGATGGAGGAGAAGGAGAAGAGGGAGAAAAAAGGCGCAGCTTCGACTCGAGTCTGGAAAACGTGTCAGACACTTCCATCGGTTCCCCTGATAACACCGGATGGACGTCAATGTGTAGGTCTCATGTAGGATTAAAAAAGTACGCTTTTGAATCGGCCGTCTAACTTTTGCAGGCGCAATGCTATGATTATCACTCAACAACGAATGCTTTTTTGGACATTTGGACATCATAAGCCTAAAAATGGAAACCCAGACTTTAGTGTACTAAATACTGACAAATGGACCCTTTGGTGATGTCAGGGTTCATTGGCACTGAAGACTGAAAACGCGAGACACGATCTACTCGAGAAATATTCCCCCCCGGGTTATCCCGTCGGGAGATTCGAAGACCGGCAGCCAAGCTGCTGAGAAATGGCGCGAAGAACGACTCGAGGAAGTGAAATAGAAGGAGGAACAGCCATCCCCGAGGTGACGGGCATAGCCGAGAACGAGACTGCAGCAGCAGAGTAGATGCATTGCGGATATCTTCCCGACCGGATCTCCATGAAAATTTACGTTCGTGGCCGAATCGCCGCGCCCGGCACTTTTAAATCTCCTCAGGGTCTATCCAGCTAGGTCGTATTCCTGTATCCCCACCTCGTCTGGCGTCTCTAACAGCGACTCCTCCATACAGACACAGCGTACAGCATAAACCTCATCACCAAAAGCGTAGCGGGGAAGCTGGAGTCTCTCATGGTGGTAGCGACTCTCACCAGGCCCACGAGAGCCTCGCATGCGAGCCACCACCATCCACTTCCACCCTCGCTGATTCTTCCTCTCTCCCTCTTGGCGTATTCATTTTTATTAACCGACGTTTCTCCCGTAATAAAATCCCGCGCAATCTTCATAGAATCTTTGTGAAACACGCGGCATATCCACCGAGTCGAGAGTTTGGACGCGGTCTTCACCATCGACCTCACCCCCATGCACAGCTCGTTTCCTCTGTCGTGGCGAACGTAACATCGTTCAACCTCTGTCTTCTTTTTTTTTCTCTCTCTCTCTCTTTCGCCCCACCTACGGGACACATTTTCCCTGCCTGTTACACACATTGGTTCACTCGTCAGCGTCCAGAGCTTCGCACACTCGTCACCATGAACGCTCACCATGGTACCTCGTGTGTATGACTGAATGACGGAGGAAGAAAACGCTGGAGGAGAAAAAGACAGAGAGACACCGCGGTTTGTGGGTCGGTGGGATATAAAACCTGATGGCCGATAACAACCACTAGCGCCCTCCCCCAACAGGAGAGCCACCCTGGGTGCTTCATCGCCGCCAGCACCCGCCGCACTGTATCCCTCGCGATTCATCCAACCCCCGTTCTGGACACAAAAGCTGCGCGAGTGGGGCTCCCGTTTTATTGGAACCATACACGGATATGGATAGGGGCCGATATGGGATGTATATGGATCCGCGGTATGTGTTCCTATTTACGTGTACATGGGCACGTAGCGAAGTTGTATGTACAACGTGGATGTACCTGGGTGTGTATAAAGCATACGAGGTAGGAAGAGGAGGATGAGAGGACAAGACGTGCCGGATTGGAGGAAGAAGGAAACACGAAGACGAGGAAGAGGAGGAAGAAGAAGAAGCTCTTTCAGCCGGATGTGGAGTGAGTCTCTCGCTGATGGCCTGACAATACGCGATCTTTCGCCCTCTCGCTCCATCCTGATGGGTTTCCTTCTTCCAAAGACGTCGATATCCACCGCTCATTCAGTGGGTCGTCCCTCGTGTCTCAGTGAATTTTCTTATCCTCCCCACCCAATAACACTTCTGTGATTCCCGGCGGCGTCCGGACTGAGATCATCGCTTAAAGCGTACAGCCGGTCGGCTCATTTGCTCGCGTCTCATCAATACGATGATGCTAAGCAAGCGGATACCGGCGATCGATCGATCGATCGATATCGCTGCGCGTTATTACCCGGTGGTTTGACGATCGACCGAGCAAATTCTCGTAAACGGTTGCAACGGTACCGCGTGTTCGGCTTCCTGGTGGAGAATCTCTCGACGTCGATGAGCCTATCGCGTCGGTCTTTCCTTCCTTATTTTTTTTTTTTCACTTCACAAGACGCCCGCTAAGCGACTCGTTGATATTTATCTCTTCGTTACTCAATTCGACCGCGCTCGAGAAATTCCGCGAGGTGCGATCGTCTCGATCCGACCTATTGGTAGCTCCAAATAACTGGCAACATATATATAATAAACAGCCAGCAGCCACTAGTGCGTTATCGTTATAACCACCGGTCATCTTATCTTTCCGCAAACATTTTCGATAATACCGTTCGGATATCGGTGAATAGCGGTGGAGGGTGAGAGGAACCTGAAAGAGGGTGGCAATATAACAGTGGCGGGCGAAGGGAGGAGAGGAGGGTGAAGGGGAGGGGGGGGGGGAGAACACGCAAGACCATAGAGAGAGCTCTTGATATTTATGCGCCATAAAAGTCGAGTACATCGGGAGAAGGGCAACGCTCGAGTCAAGGGTGACGACCGGACATCGCTTTTCAGGGGAGCGAGAGTGACCAAAACGCGCCAACTGTATATTCCGCGTGACTCTCTCTCTCTCTCTCTCGCTCTCTCTTCTATATGGGGACGTCGCGCCACTCCGCCACGGTCCGGGCTTCTTTCTATCTCCGGGCATTTATGAGCGGCGAAGTGACCGATTTACTTACAATGGACACCGGGAGACACGAGGAGGCGGGATGTACCCCGACGCCCGGGAGACTCGTCGTCACATCAAAGAATCTCCCCGAGATGACTCGAGATGGCTCGGGATGTTTCGTCCTCTTGGGCTCTTCGGCTCTCACTCGAGATCAAAGATTTTGCTTTTTTTTGCGAGCGTTCTTCACGCTTTTTTTTTTTTTTTTGAGAGCCAAGGGCGATCGCTGGTCACAGTCGCGATGGATAAGTAATTGATGCAACTGCGAGAAGGTTGGAAATTCGGGATGAAGAAGAGGCGAAAAAAAATTGGTGCGGAATTACTTGTTGGACAATGTTGCAGAGTTGTAACATTGTAAAGATTGTTGGCAGCGCCAACAAAAATGTAGACATTCGCCCGACTGTTCTGATCGGTCACAACGTCGGCCAGGTTCCACCGGGAATTCCCGACCAATCACGATAAAAACTCGCGGGAGCCGAAGGCGGAAAGCCAGAGCGGAAGAACAAGGAGCGAGAGACAGAGAGAAGAAAAATTCGAGCGTCGGGGCAAAAGTGCGTTTGCTTACCTCGTGCGTGGATATTTACAGATACACTTCAAAGATATATCTCCGAAAGGAAGTAACCGAAAATGCATATATATATATATATCTATATATATTCGTCGGTGAATTGATAACAAACAAATCTAAGATCACACAAGTGGAGAAAAGGAGAGTCTCTGCCGGTGATTTCGCCTTTCCTATTACTCCTGTATGCCCAGGTCTCTCTCTCACTCCAGGCATTTCCCATCCCCCCGAAAACCCGGGGAAAAAGGCTGCTGCATCTCTTCACCCGGTATTTCCCGACTTTATTTCTCCGCTCGAGAGGAGAGAGAGAGCCGGGTAGGAATGAGCGAAATACAGGGAAACAGGGAGTAAAGAGCGCGAGGTGGGTGGAGGAAGCCGGAGGGAACTGCAAAGAGAAATAGAGAGCGTGGAGACGGGGGGTCGAGTTTCGAGGCGGCGGCGGCGGCGGTGGCGGCGGCGAGGCTGAAAGGTAAAGATTTAAATGCCCTCTCGCAAAAAGCATTTAGCTATTCCCCGTGGCAAACGACCATAGCGAAACTGCTGCGAACATATTTTAAACAGATTCCCTTTTCCGCTCTCGATGTATTTATGTGCCGTGCACGGGCGACCCGGGGTCGCGTGCGCCCCCCGCTCATGCCCCATCCCAATCGGCGCCGCGCGCCGAGGCACATATCGCTTGTCCACTTACACCACAGTCCGTGTAAGCCAATGCACGTTGGTACCGGCGACTGATACGAGCGCAAATAAATGCGCGCATATTGCAAAGTATCGTCGCTATATATGCATGTGAAATAAATATATATGGGGCATTCCACCCCGGTTCGACCTGGTCTCGACCTCTCCGATTTGGCTCATTATTTTTTGTAATCTTAGTTGGACCCTCGACTACACAAAAAAAATTTTTTTTGTTTTTTTATTGCCATTTTTGTTTGTTTAATACATTTTTAAAGTGACATGTAAAATCCCATGATTTAAAAATCTGATAAAATTCTGAAAAATACTTTGTTCAATAACTAAATTATCTAGCTTATAGCCAAAGTGGGGATGACTTTTTTTCTTTCAGTTTTTCAAGAAGTTTGATTTTTTTCCATTTTCTTAAATAATTTTTTAATTAAAAAAATCTTAAAAACTATAAGAAAAAAAAATTTCACTTTGGCTATAAGCTAGATAATTTAGTTATTGAACAAAGTATTCTTCAGAATTTTATCAGATTTTTAAATTATGGGGTTTTATATGTCACTTTAAAAATTTATTAAACAAACAAAAATGGCTATAAAAAAACCAAAATTTTTTTTTTGTGAAGTTGAGGGTCCAATTAAGCCTATAAAAAATAATGAGCCAAATTGGAGAGGTCGAGGTCAAGTCCAGGTCGAAACGGGTTGGAATGGCCCATATATACTATATAGAGACGGTGATATATCTGTATAGACACACAGAGAGGAAAAAGCACGAACCGATACTTTACTTTCCCGTTCGAGTAGCACCGAGCGAGAAGACTTTTTTTCGGGGGCTTAGAATTTAAAAGGTTTAGAGCGATATTTCCCTGGAGAGGGTGCGGAGCGCCACACTCGATATCGGCTCGCCGGCTCTTTCCCTCTCTCGCGAGAAGCGAAGCCTGTGAGGGAGGGAGAGAAACGAAGCTGCGAACAAATAGAGGAAGGGCGGAGAGGCCGCGGGAGCTTTCGCCTGGCTTTCAAGCCGTTCGCCAATTCGCGACCCGCGCCTTGTCCTGACTTATTGCCAACTTTGCGGCCCTGCGACGCTCCGCCATCCACCGTTATTGCCGCGAAAAAATTTCGCTCGTTCCTTCTCTCACCAAAAACACGACAACGACCACCGCGCTCCATGCAAACGCCGACGTGAAAAATGACACGTGAAAAGTGAGCGAGCTGGAAATTTAATAATACCCGCGGGATAAGACGCGGCTGCCTTGCGTATATATAGTGCAGTTTGGCGTGTGAGTCGAGCTCACCCTACGCATTCCGACGTTGCTACGTGCGAGAAAAAAATCTTCGTCGTTTTCCCCTCCTTCGTCTATTTTTCTGGTTAACCGCGTAAAAATTCTGGGCAATCGGGATTATTCTAGGTGAAATTAGAAGAAAAATCTTTATTGGCCAGTTCGGCGGAGTGAATTAAGCGGACACGCAGCGTCTCGGGGTTCCCATGAAGGGAAGATGGTAGGGTGGGTCTTGACGAAAGTCCCGAAAGAATACAAGGTTCGTGAACGCTTCGGAATGGGTGGGACGCGCGCGGCCTTGAAGTGGGATATAAGCTGCGAGACGTGGCGAGGAGTCGTCGAGACGACGGGGACAGAGCGACGAGCACACGAGCGAAGGGGGTGAGAGAGGAAGCGGCAAAAGATGTTGGATGAGGCTCGTCTGCTGCTCGTCCCTGGAAGAGAAAAAGAAAAGAAAAAAAAAAACGAACGAAGGGAAGAGGAGCGCCGACGTCGTCTTTCTAATGGAATTAATGTGCTTCTTATAACCCGCCCGGAGCGCAAGATTTGCTTTTCATCCCGGGGAATATGTGATCAGGGTATTAGTGCCTCTGTATTATTAAGAGATGGAAACTTGAACGACGAAACCTATGCTGAGGGGGTGGGGGGGTGGGAACGCGGAACGAGTGAACGAAGGGGCGTGGAAGATAAAGAGCGCGAGTGCAAAAAGAAGCGGGGAGAGGACAACGAAAAATGGGAGTCCTCCTCCGGCGAAGGAGAGACGCTTTTCCCCGATCTCAATGCGCGGCTGATTTAAAATTCATCAGGCTGTTTAAGGGCTTATTTTTCTGCTCGCGCTCCGGGATGTATTTTTTTTTTTCTTTCGTTCCTTAGGCACACAACCTCTGGTCTCGTTCACTGAATTTTTTTCCACGCGACGAGGGACCGGAAGATGCCAAGGGGAATGGGTGCACGCTCGTGGAATTGTGGATTCTCGTTGCCAAAAATTGTGCACCTGTGGTGGTTTGACTCTTTGAGAAACATGAGTGATTGTAGAAATTGTAATTTTGCACTTTTGTGTCATTTTATTGCATGTTTCTCGTTGATTTTTTTTGTTTTTCGGGCAACCGACGGTGCTTTTTGGTATCAGCGGGATATTTTCCATCGGATAGGCGAAATAAAAAAAATAAAAAATCATTTCATACTTGATGAAATAAAAAAAAAAATCGCGAAAAACAGAAGCTAACTTTTGGTTTTGAAATGATCTGTTTCGTTGCAATTATTTGCGAGGTTAACCTCACTACAAAATCGTCGTGCCCTCGTTCCATTTGATGCGAGCACCGAATCCGTTTCAATTCAAAAGAAAATTATTCACAGTCGGATAAAGAGTCCCTTCGCCGCTGCAGTGGGGGGGACGAAATAAAATAAAATAAAGCGAGAGCGTCACTAAAAAGTGGGAGGGGGCACTCGAGTGAGCCCGTGAAAAGGCGCGCCGTGGCAATTTTTTCGATGCCCCCGGAAGAGACCAACAGTCGTAATGTACAGATTGCATTAAGTGATATCCCTGAGAAATTACAATACGCTACATTTGACTTGGAATTTATAATATCCAGTTGAAATAGGTCGGAGCGTCGATTGGCGATACAGCGTGCGCTGCGTACACCACTGCGGCATTGGCACCCTGGGACCTATATTCTATACGAGTCGACTCGCTAATGCGCCCTTCGCCCGACCCCCGCCGCTCGTCGGCCGCGCCCTCGCCAATAAGGGTCGCGCTCCTTTATTTTTTTTTACCCCCAAACCCCGCACTTGTAACTCGACAATCCAAGCCCACGCTTTTCGCTCCTCAAGCCTGTATCCACGATTTTTTTTTTTTTTTTTTTCGTGCCACTTTCCAACACTCCACTTCAGAACCCGAATCGCTAACCGTATTTCGCCGATAACAATGAGAGAAAGAGAAGAAAAAAAAAAAACGAAAATTATAATAACGAGCAAACGAAACTCGTTTATAATGCGGCATTCAAATGAGTCATTGAGTGCATCAGCGACGGAAACCCGATGACTTTTCCCTCGCGAGCTTCGGGTGGAGAGCGAGCGAGCGATGAGAGGGAGAGGGAGGAACATCGACACGAGTTTTCGATCCATTCGTTATTACCACCGACCGCTAATCCCTGCCCGGTGCATTAATACCGGACACCTACGGATATACATCACGTATTATTATGCATACACAGACGACACTCGATTTCCACAAATTTTCGCCGTTAGCCCGGGTTATGGAAACGATGCATAATTATGACGCGGCGACATGTTGGGTATCGTTGGACCTTGGCGATGACGCTCTCTATCGGGGTATCCCGATGGAACGAGACAGCGGCGATGACCGGAGCCAACTAGGTTGGCTCTGGTGCTCGTGGACTCTCTCGTTCCAATCGCTCTGCCGCCGCGCAAACCGGCATCCATAGTCATAACCGAGGGTGTGAGTAACGGAGACTGAGAGATATCGTCGCGAGAGGAGGGACGAGATTATGCGAGGAGCGAGAGAGACGACGAGACCATATCGAGTGGGGGATGCAGAGGAGTCAGAGTCGAATCGACGGTATTCGAAATATTAGCAGAATCCCGAGAGCAGGGCACAATGTATGCACTATTACCGTGATTAGCATACGCTGACAGGCGCATCGTCGAAGCCCCCCCCCCCCCCCCCTCCTTTCCCTCCACCCCTGGAACAGCACCACCCGCGCGACCTACCCCTCTCCCCGCGTACACGGTACATACACGGTGTGCCTGTGGCATCGGCGGTACTGTGTAGAACGGGCCAGCGCCACCCACCGTTCACTCACGCTAACCTGGCGGCTTCGCCGGCTGCAGCTAGTTGCTCACGGGCATCTGTACGCGTCCACCTCTAACCAAACCTCCGCGTTATCATCGCGTTATAGATATAGAAGCCACTGACAGGGGGGGACTCAACGTGGGTTCATGGTGCAGGGGCGTAATGGACTCTACGCACGATTGCGTTTCGACAATTAACCTTTTTTTCGGCAAGTGGCAACCCAAACACTGGTAGCGATCATGCTGCAACCAACGTCAATGCCAGTAAGTTTGGCCATCTTCCCCACAGGGAAGAATTCCAGTGTTGCAGTTCGGATGGTCCCAAACCAAGACTGTGTCAACACGCCCCGATCTCCCACAGCGTGTCCACATAGCCGCCGCATAGCCACTCGTGTGTACATTCATACAGCCACACGGCAAACACATCTAAACCCGATTCGCGTTGTGTAGTCAGCATCCCGCGCAACACCGCCCCTCCAACCAGGGTTAACATATTGCGACAAGCAATCCTAAACATTATGCCAGCGGGAACGAGAGACAGGGATAGGAAGGGGAGGATGAGCGGGCCAGGACGACGATGACGACGAAGACGACGGCGACGGGTGGTAGACGCCGGGACGCAACCCAGTTCGCTAATACGCACATCTCATTTGGCTGGCTGATGCGGCCTGATGCTGATGCCACGTATTCCCGCTGTCGTTCCGAGCTCACTGCTGGAAGGATACGTGTGGGTCCTGGAGAATAGCATGACATACACGTGATACGCGTGTATAGCTATAGCGGGGTTTGGGGTGTTGCGCAGATATCCGCACGGATATATGTGTCCCGGACCTAGGGGAGGATTAGGGTGGCCAGTCAGCCGCCCTACCGCCAGGCCAGTCCGTTATTATACTCCGGGATATATGTGCGAGAGGGAGAATAATTATCGCGTGCACTCCGCGCCAACGTGTCTTTCTCGCTCTCGGGCGACTCTCGCCTCCCCTTTTCGCGCGCACCGTCGCCTCGTCCTCTCCAGCCTCGTTTTCACCGTGAATGACTACCGCCATTCTCTACGGTCGCGATATACGCCATGCGCGGACACCCCATGACGAGGATCCCGCTCGTCAGGCCCCGAACACGCCCGACACGGTGCGCCCGGTCATTTGTCCGTGAATGTCACCCCCCCGACGGTTCCGTTCGATCGCGTTGAGCAAGGTACAACCGGAATGTCGAGGGGCCGCCCCGCCAAGCCGCACACGGTTTTTTTTTCCTACGTGTTTTAGAAATACTTTGCGTGTTTATATGCGGTGGAGTATGTCGGACATTCGGGTGTGACACCGCGACGCTGGCTGCGGCTGAGGGTGCATTTATGGGGGTAAATGTCAAAAGCCTTCGTTGATAATCACGTTGGGTCCGGGTGTTAGGGGTGCAATTACAGGGAGATTAAAGAGGGTCAGGTTTTTCGCTGGTTCCTATTTGGCTGTTCGTGTACACAAAACACTCACGATTGAGCGAGTTTTGGGTGTCATCAACGACCCCTTCCAGAAAAACGAACCTTTCGCGATGAGACGTCACGAGGCATAAGCGAACCGATGCCTTCTGACCGGTTTACCTGCGCTGATACGCGGACAAGACGTTCCGCATGCAGACGCTACACCGACTGGTTGGCACTCAATGACGCGAGGAGAATTATCGCATCTGGCGGCGCATGCAGCGAGCGCGGACGCCGTCCGTTCGAGACGGGTGAATTTGCATTCAGGACGGATAAACCGAAGGATCCGGTCGAAATAGTCAGAGCGGCAACGACGTCGAGCGAGCCCGTCGCTGCCGCTCGCCGCCAACACCCTCGCGGCCTAAGTGCAAGGATAGCGGCAAACGTCGTTACGGGGTTGACGGACTCATTACGAGTGGTTTGCATATAGACGCGAGCGGGGTTGCTGACTGGCTGGCTGTGTATAGATGGCCAACCCGACGCTCTCGCTCCTGGGCAAGACCGGAGCGCCGCGCTCAGCGAGAGAGGCTGTCGTGACTGGCCAGACACTGACCGACTACTACCCCAGAGTAATATGGATTTGAGGGGTTCCAGACACAATGGTACCACTAATGCACAACCGTCCTGCACACAACGCCTCGCCAGGCCCCCGGCAAACTACCTATACAGGCCATTCAATATTGGCCGGTGCCTCTCCGCGTCCTCTCCCCGTCTCTCGCTCTCTCGCTGTCTGTGCATTCGTGGAGTGCATCACAACATAGGCTTATCTATACGCTTGATGGCGACATTGAATCGCATGAAAACGTGAAAGTACCTAATCCCTGATGCATGGTATCGCTCGCTTTAATCTGTCACTCTTGAATTCACGATTCGTTAGTACGTCAATGGTGTTGATTATTTTAAAAGGAAGATTATACAATGTCTTTTGCCGATGGCTCTTTTTCGTTCTCGCAACACATCCGCTAAAATATGAGCTGATACGGAACAACTGAATGTATCGTGACGTGGATTGACGTTTCTGTGTCTGGTCATGTCGATCTTTAGTGTCCTAAGCGTACAGTTGAAGAGCATCGCTTTTTGCATGTCTAAATTTAATAGCGGATGAGTCGCAACACTGTCTCATATTCCGTACGGTGTATCGTGAAATCACGGAAACACGGCTGAACGTACCTCGAACGCGGATGTAACTGTAGCTTAACGTTGGGGCGCGGAGTATACGTTAGGCGAGATACCGAAGCCGCGACGAGCGGGTCAAACGTAGCGGTCCAGCCACGCAGTATCAGCACGCCCCATTGCCCGCGAATCCGGCCAATTTCCTGCCCGTTCTGATCCGATCGTCACTTTACGACGCGTGCACCACGAGCGCTCTCGCTTCGGACGTAGCGCACCGCAGAGCCAGCGATCGTCGTGAGAGTCCAACGTTGGGTTAGTCCCAGCGGTGACGCCGGGCGTATAGTTACGGCACAGCTCGACGCTTTGGGTCCTCGATGTTGGCCCCCCTCCACAGACCGACCGGACGATCCTCAACACGCGCCTCCGTCCTCTCCGCCTACCACCATGTACTCCGCGCCCGGTAGACCAGATAACGTAGTGGCTTTCCGCGATTTCACGTCCAAACGTTCGGCCACATCGGGGGAAGGCGGCCCGTGGAATAATCCGTGGGATATCGCTCAAGTGATCGTTGATGCCAAGAGGACTCCTTTCGCTGTTGACGTCATCTTGTCGTGGCTTTCAATGTCCTCCGTATGCTGTTTGACGAATCTCTGGCGTCAGTTGCATCTGCGGAGTTTCTGACATGATCAAAACACTGAAAATTCTTTTGATACCTTTTTTTATTGTGAAAAATGAATTAAAAACGTTTTTTGTCTGAAGTCGTTGGAGCTCGGGGTTCCAAAGGATATCATGAAAGTCATGAAAGCTGGCACAAAGATTTCAATCTCCGTACTCATTGTTCTCCTTGAATGCACAGAAAATGGCGAAAGGTTTGCAGCCGCGTTCTTTTTTTTTCTTTCACAGTGATTTAAAGCCAGGAAATAAAGAGTTAGGTCGAAGCCTTTGATTTTTCAGTCGAACAGAAGATGTACAAAGTAGAGGAGGCTTTCCCACGAGGGCGAGCAGCGCAGCCGGCAGCAGGAAGACATTGAGCGTCTGGCACGGCGTGCGTCGGCGTTTATGAAATACGTGTCTCGCCTCGGTATGAGAGCACCGCGGAGCTGCTTCCCGACACCGCTGTTAGGTATATACAATGCGCGCCGTCGCTATAGGCAGGCACGAATATGCGAAACGGATAGAGTGCGCCGACGACGACGACGACGACGACGACGACGACGGCGACGGCGACGGTGGCCGATGGGGGCCATTGCTATTCCACCCGCAACTACGTCCATTGTCACATTGTGCCTGCTAATACGCTAAAAGCCTATCTGTGTTTGAGATCTCGCGGTGAACAGGGAATATCGCCGGCATTGCCGCCGCTCGCGCGGAATTCAAGTCTCCGTAACGACGTTACAGCCGCGCGCGTTCACTCAGCTACCAAGAGCGAGACGACAATCGACGCTTAATTGTACTATCTCGTGGCGCACCGAGGTAATTGAAATGTTGCGTGCAGATGTACCCAGACCGCGCCCCAGTAACCAGATGCATTAGCGTCATCCGGATATTGCATCTTCGTCGAGTCATTCCTCATGGCTTCCTGGATTCGATGATGCAAATTCTGCAACTACGATATCGGAAAAATCATGTGATGTCCCTGGTAACATCGGATGGAAGCCAGATGTAGGTTTTTTTTTGGACATCATAAGCCGAAAAATGGAAACCCAGGTAGTGGACTTTAGTGTACCGAATGCTCACAAATGGACCCTTTGGTGTTGTCAATGGATTCATTGAATTCAACACATCGACTCTCGTGACAAAGAGGTAACGATGGAAATTAAAATATTTGTTTTTTTTTTATATATTGAGATTTATTATTTTATTCGCTGATAAGTATTTGCGTGAAATTTTAATGGCTTTCGTGACGAAAGTGCTAAGAGCAAAATGGCCTCTTACGTCGGGAATTTATCCCCGCGGTCGAAGATATCGCGTGCCGAGCCGAAACCACAACCTGTCCCAAATTCTCCCCTTAATAGAAATAACGACCTGCCCGCCGCGCAATCTATTATTACGTGCTGGGCGATAATAAAGAGGCGGCACACGTGATCGGATATCACGCTCGAGAGTCCGAATTCTATACGCGCGGTGTGCAGCGCACACGGCGTGTGTGGATTTCTGCGGGATAGGTTACGAAACGTGTAATACGCCGAGGACCGAGGGGGACCACCGCACGAAAGGTGGGCGCGTCATTATTGGCGGCTTTTTCTCGGTTTTTTTTTCTTTTTTTTGCAAAAAAGTGAAAGAAGAGAGAATCCCGCTACTGCCGGGGGAATAAATATATAAAAAGAGGGAAACATCGGTGCAAAGCCCCCCGGGTTCTTAGCGCGGGCTTCGCCGGAGCCCACGGATGAACGAGCGGCTGACGAGCGAGCGTGCAAATTCTTTTAACAACGAGCAAAGCTCCGGAAAAAGCGAATTCTCCTTCCGCGCACGAGCATCGCAACATCCGCGATTATCGAATTTTCTTTGATACCAGCAACCGCCTCGATCCCTTTTCCCGCTAACCACCCTCGTGTCTTTGTTCTGACATGTTTTTTTTTTTTTTTTTTTTTTTTTAAAGACAGAACGTTTTAATTGGAACGCTTTTTTCTATGTCGGAGCAGATGCTTTCTAGGAGGCCATTAAAGTGGGGAGCAAAGAAATTGCATTCGGTAGGTTTGGCTGATGAATGATCAGGCAACGCCTGATCCAATTTTCTTCCGTCATATTTCCCACTGTACTGAATTTCGCACGTTCTTAATTTACTGGGAATTATTAGTATACCAGAATTTTCTGGAGGAAAAAAAAAATTCCTGGTGCAGCTATCATTGAGGTCATAAAGTCCCTCGACCTTCCTGGAGTGCGTGCTAAAAACGCGCACTTCCCGAAGCACGATGAGAAGTGCGCTCATGTTGAGATGACTCGCGATACGAGTGTTCGAAGCAGTGGCGGTACACGGGGAAAGAAGTCGTAACCGTCACGTCGTGGGAGGTTTTTAGGGCGCGCAGTCGTCGGGAGGATCGCTCGGCGAATGATCGTCGTCGACATATCCGCGGATATCACTGTGGCTTTATCATGAACAATACTGGCGAGATAAAGCAGGTCGAACTGCGAGCAATAAATTCGTACGGGCTCCGAGATATTTCATAAGGGAGGAATTCATCAATAACGGGGTTGCCTCCACGCACGAGTGGCACGTATGTGGGATGTACACGTTTTGTGTGAATCCCTGCGCTGCATACGAGTGCGTAAGAGTGCGCGAAACGTCGAGCACTCTCGTGCGTTTTAGTCTCGTGTGTGTGCGCGTGTGATTCGAGGCTGCCGGGAGCAGCCGAACGAGCGAGGGTTCACCCTGCCCACCAGAAGCAATAAATAATGCGATAAAACACGAGTTTGTCAGGCTATCACGAGGGAGGTGGATTTCTATCCGAAAAGGAGCTTGGTAGGAGGCATTTCTGCAGCCCCCAAAAAGAAAGAGAAAAAGTGTATTGCAATGTTCAGCTACCACCCCTATTCGTCATTTATTATTTCTACTAGCAGGTTTTAGTGGTTCATGCTCGAAGCAAAATTAGATCGTTAAGTAAATTAATGTGAAATTAACGTTCAAACTTTACGAAATCGAAATTTTTTTTTTTTTTTTCGATTTTGTTGGAAGACTGTACGATGGGAAATTTCCCGCTGATTCCGAAAACCGAAAACACGAACCGTCTGATTCCGAAGCTCGGGAATGACAATCGCAGCTGCGATAAAATTCCTCGTCATCAGACGTCGAACGTCCTCTTCCCGCGTTCGCGCCGAGTGTGCGGAATATATATTTCGCCGAGCATTCGATATCCGACGGGCCGGGTGAAGCATATTCGTAAAATCATCGGACCAAAACCGCTTTATATCTGGGAGAGTCTTCGAAACGATTCTCACACCCCACTGTCTGCTCTGCTATAATGTAGCGACGGCTGCTGCGGAGGAAGCGGCGTTCCCGCCGTCACATATAGCACCGAACTCGCGCTCTATGGCTGGGCTGCTTGGAATTTATTAGCACTAAGCCGAGAAAGTGCCGGCTGCCAATCACGAATTGTGCGTCAATAACCGGAATTGTAAACGCTCGTACTCGGCTTCTGCCGTCCTAGAGCGTTATTGCGTCCTTCCTCCTCGCCCGAAGGGGCACCACGAGAACCGCCCGGGCGCCTCGATCGTTTCGTACAACCGAACATCCGGTCGAGCGTTATCTCACCAGTTAAACGTTAATAATACAGAGTGGACTGTAACGCTTTGACAATACGCGGAATTATTGTCGCGACGTATTATGTCTTTCTGTACTCACGACGAGGGACACACTGTACTTATATACATATACATATATATATGTACAGTGCACTAACGGTTCGAGAGGAGGTAATGCACGCATTTGTTTATGACCGTGACACGCGCGCACATAACTCGCTCCACAGCTCGTACGTTCGTTTATGCTTGGCGCATAAAAATGCGGTGCGTTAACTATTGCGCCGCGCGGCTCGTCGGGCACGCGTGCGCTTTTTTTGTTACGCTGCTGAGTCCCGATTTTCGAATCGAACGAACCGATACAACATTATTATTATTATTATTATTATTATTATTACTATGATTTTATTATTGAAATATTAGAAAAATATTAAACTATTATTTTATTATTGAAATATTAGAAAAATATTAAACTATTATTTTATTATTAAAATTAATACTACGAATAATACGAATGATTTTTGTTTCGATTTATATCACTTCAAACCCCGCAATATAACGCGAAATTCGGTACCAACTCCCGACAGTCGTGGCGCAGCTTGAATTTCGGATTATAACTCCCGACTCCCCCCGCGCGTATTAATATTTTTTATCGCAGCTTTTTCGTTTATACGCGGAACGAAAAAAGCGCATCGCTCGATGCATCGGTGTGCCCGAGCGGATGTGGCGCGGAAGAGGAAAGGAGAGAGAGAGAGAGAGAGAAAAGGCCGAGGAGAAAGGACGCCAAGCGGTGTTTTACGATTTTTAGCATTCGCCGATTTAACGGCAGATCCTTTAACGACCAGGGCTTTGCCAACATACCGAAGCTCGCGGCCCTGTGTGCGTTTCCGTCTCTCTCGCTCTCTCTATCCTCCCGTTTCCTTCTCTTCGCTTCTGCTCCCCGCAACGGGAGCTGCGGCCACGACCGCCAGGCGTATTATCGAGTTACATCTAATCATCATAACGTCTCTTGTCCGACGCGCGGGCAAACCAGAAGAGCGCGCGGCACACCAGTGAGCAACGGGCTGGGGATTGTAAAAGTTTAATATCTACCGGTTTACGATTCCGCATGACACATCGACGTGTACACAAATGTGCGGCTCCCCCCCGCCGCCGGTTCCGCTTCCATTTCGCGGCACAAATGTCCGCATGCTGCGAATATATATTCCCGCGGATATGTCGCGAGGGATGATGTTGAAGTTTGCATCGCTGAAATGCAACGAAATTGAGAGAAAACAAAATTAATTAGTGACTTTTTATACCTAATTTCATCACGTGGGTTAATTAGAATTAATGTGTTTTTTCTGAATTTAGTTTTTTTTCTGAATTATGGAATTATTAGAATTAATGTTTTATTCTTTTTCATTTTATTAATTTTTTTTTAATGTCACCAATTTCATCCGATTTCACGACTGAATTTAGCGAATTTTTAAAACATTTTTTTTAGACCTTCGCGTTGTTTAACGCGAATCGAAGGTTCCAATCAGCGACTGGACCGTCGACCGAATTGAGGTATTAAAAAAGTCTTTCTCGTGGCCACGCACCCGGGGATTAGTGATTCACGAGCGAACGGCCCCGCGGAGTTTGCTGAGCCGAGGGAAGTTTAATCCGCGTTCAACGTACTAGCCGCGGATACACAGTTTTGCGAAGAGTCGGAGGTAGGTAGACCAAAGTGCATACAGATATACACGATACGTATGTCGAACGGGTATCCCATCGGGGATATCCTGCGCGGATGTACGTGCTGGGTGACGGTGGCCACCGCTGGCTTTCGACCACAAACAATGCTTCCAACTTCCACGCGCGCGCGGTTTATACGTCTGCCGATCCAGCAGTATGGCTGCAGAGTCAGACAGCTGGAGAATCGCGCCAAGATTATTCGATTTCGATGATTCGGAAAAATCATGGAAAATAATCCCGGTCGAAATTACAATTTGTGCCAGACATCGGGTACTTTCGACGCTCGACAAGCCTGCAATTTCCCTCACGCAGCCGAGTGATTAAAATTAATACAAACTTCATTAACATTTTTCTCCTCCACAGATCGCGAGTCTGCGTTGTTCGGGAAACACGAAGTGTACTCGTGCAAAGTAACGAGAGTCCGAGCTGATAGTTCGGCGAGCCGCACAGCCGCCCGGATATCTGATAGAGAATCCGTTGCGCGTTATACGTGTTCACGATGAGAGAGAGAGAGGAGCCCAGAAGCACAGAACACGAAACCGCATGCGAAGAGATTTCGCTGTAGGGAAATCACGGGGGTTGGGTGGTGTTCGGCGGGCGGTACGCGGTAACCGGTGCGGATCGTACACGCCGCGGCAACACAGCAATACGTATTACGACGGGCATAGCCAACGTGTACTCTCGGTGTACGAGAGGTCGGAGCACCTACTACCGGATAATAGTACCGGGGCTCGCGCGCTCACGGATTTAGTTTTCGAGTTTATGACGTCGGCAAGGTTTCCCGGGTTAACCGGCCACGTAAACGCGCGCGGGGTGTATCGTTTCGTCTCCGGCCGTTTCTGCTTCGGCTCCTCAACCCGCCCGCCCTGGTTATATTCTATTAAGCGATAAATATTAAAGCTAGATATATGGTCGAGACTACGAGAGAAACTGCGCGCATGGATAACTTATCGGGGTGAAGGGGGAGGGGGATGGAGATCCGGACTCGGCGCGTCGGATGAGGCTGGGTGAACGCGGGTTGCACGACTATATACGGCAACGTAGACACACAGGGGTCGCCCCGGCGAAGTTATACTCCAGGGAGCGTCAGCGTCGGATTTCAACCCTTTCGATTCCGACGAGATTCCCACTGGTGCGGCTGCAGCTTCGAGCGGGACGAGACTCCTCTTGTCTGGCCGACCAGTCGCCATTTAATTGGACGAATTAATTAGTCGGAATTAAAATGATCGAGACCTACCCCCCCACCCTCCACCCCAAGCGGTGGGTGAGGCTTGTTTGGACGGATGCTGATGGTCAATTTAATTTTGAGGGCTGGGTGATTTCGGACTGATCTTTTGACGGGATTACAGCGCGTCAGTTTTTGGTATCGGATAGACAAACATTTTTTTATTTTTTTTATTTGTTCCTTAAAATTAAGGATTTTTTATTTAAATGTAACATTTTTTTTTTCTAGGCGTAAAAAATTGACGCCCAGAGACAAAATAATATCAAAAAGAATTTAAAAAATACCGTAGGTGCTACGAAGCTTTTTCTGAACTTTGATCCGCACTCGGATTCTTCCTGCCTCACGTGGAAGTCACGAGGCGCCCCGACCGGAGAGGGAAAGTGGAATTTCTTTTTACGTGTCCCTCCGACTTCTCGCCACTATCGCACCCTCGTATCGAGTGCGCCCGTCGATTTATCCCGTCGCGCTTTTTTTTTTGTTCCTGGCTCGCATCGCGAGCCAGGGAAACGTAATAAAGAGGACAAACACAGGGAGGTGAACGTGACCTCCGGCGCTGGAGGACTCGGAGGGCAAAGAGCGAAGAGGTGTAAGATTACGCCCTTATCGTTAGTCTTCTCCGTGGCCGTGTGACACACTCGAGCGTAAGGCTGAGAGGGACTGCGAGGAGGTGAAGCCGAGGCGAAGGAGGAGGAGGAGAAGAAGGAGACCCTTAACTCCGTGGCCGACACACAGGCAGCCGGGTTATTTGTCCCATGTCGTGTCGTTCGATTGCTTCACTCTCGTTTTCCTCCCTTCGACCCGCGACTCGTATCTCGCCCCCTTCTGCCCGGGAACGACCCCCATTGACCCAATTTCCCATCAAATTGACCCTAAATAAATGAACAGGCAAACATTAAATGAATCAAGACATTTATTTGGTCACGGACAGAAGAGAAAAAAAAAAGGAACGAAAGAGGCGAACGTATTTCCCGTCGTTAGTCTTCGTGCGCCGTTTGCCTACGACGAATTTGCTGCCCCCATTACGGCAGCCATGACAGCCGCACACCTATTATGCTCCGCACGATCACGTTGCGATGTCGAGCGTTATTGTTGTATCGGTCGCACGTGTCACGCGAGGATCTTCAGACGAATCGGCTTGTCGAGTTATTTAGCTTTTTTTTTTGGTTATACTTCATGACTTCCGGTCAGGTTGAGAGGGTGAGGGATTTTCTGTTCCTCGGCAGGTGAATCGAGTCGACCTCGGTCTATACGGGATTTTTTTCAGATTTTTCAATCCGGACTAACAATATTTTTATTTTGAAAAAATATTTTCTTTCAGAAAAAATATTTTCATTTCGTAGTCAATTGAAATGAAAGAAAAAAAAAATCGAAAAAAATGTCCAGATCGCGAGAAGTTGCAATATTTTCTCGGTTCATTCTCGCGCAAAATTGTTTTTCGAAACTGGGTGGGCGCCGGGCGCGAAATTGGCGCGCGAATTCCGCGCGCGAGATCATCCGCCGTTTGGGAGGGCGAAAAATACGAAGTGGATTTTCTCGCAGCGAGGGAAAAAAACTGATAGAGGCGAAAAAGGAGGAGATACCATCCGGGGTTTGGCTGGCAAAGTGATACGACTCGTTTTGCATTCGAATGCCCGACGACTTCGGTGTGTAAGCACAGCGCGAGGATCCGTTCGGTGGTAACCGAAAGTGAGAGGCCGCTGGTTGGCTGACGCGATGGTGGAAGAGGAGAGCGACAGAAAAAAAAACAGCCCTGGGAAGCGAGCGAGGGAAAATTGGTCCCGACGATTTGCGCCCTCGGTATATTGGGATCGTCATTAGAGCTTCCCGCGCGCGGGACGGATTTGCATGTCGCCCCACCGTCGGTGCCGCGGATGCGTCGCTCCGTACATCGAACGAAAGAACAGCGGGAGTGAGAGGAAACGCGCGCTGCTCGCCGACTTTCCGGATAACTCGGGATCCTACGGTTTAGCATATTCAGAGAGCGGGGCTCGAGTTGCTTCCCATCCGCGCACTCGTTTTCCTTCGCGGACGCGGAATTCGAAGAGACGCGGAGGAGATCGTAAAACGGTTCTGCCGCGTTACAAAGCCGAATAAAGACGCCGGAATACTTTCAGCGAGATCGACGCGCTGGGAATCGCGATTTTTGGATCGCTATTGCCTTCCCGGTTACGCTGGTCATCAACGAACGTTACATGAATCGCACGATTCCTAATATTGACACTCGTTATTCTCGCGGATCGTTGCAGTTCGACTTTATTTTCCGTTCTGTTATATTTACAAGGTTTGTTTTTTTTTTTTTTTTTTTTTTTTTTTCATCCTCACTTTCGTGAAAAATTCTCGTTTCCCGGACGACCGAGTGGGATGTTGACCCAGTCGGAGTGGCCCTTTGGCCTCTCTTTCGCGAGAGCCGCGCACATCGCGTCCCTTCGTTCATTATTTACACCCTCCGCGAGCGAGGGTTCCGACTCCGCGCGCGCGCTCGATTCACGTGCAATCTCGCCACACGCGAAACGCGACGCGGCCCTTGGAAGGGGCGAGGGCACAGAGAGAGGGGGAGAGAGAGAGAGAGGAGGAGAAAAAAAAGAAGAGAAGCCACGAGTGAAGAGCGGTAAAGGGGCTGCGCCTCCTCCTGGTGCAGCGCTGCTGATGCACTTGGCGAACTCTCGTGTTCACTCGGATTTTTCCACCGAGCCCTTCGCTCGGTGCAAGTGGGCCAGTGGGCTACCGAACGCAGTCGAGAGTCGCCCTCAACATTCCTCTCTCGTTCTCTCTCCTTCATCGCTTCCAGTTCTTTGCTCTTTCTTGCATTAGAGCTGAACAAATGACTGCATGTCCCACTGTTTAATGGACGGCCTAATAGGATTTATTTGGATCAAATACATTTTTATTTCATTAAAATACATTTTTATTTCATACAAATAAATTTTTATTTTATTCAAATGAATTTTTATTTGATTTAAATTAATTTTCATTTCATTCAAATAAATGTTTATTTTATTCAAATAAATTTTCTTATTTTCGAATAGATCCCATCAGAACGATTTCTCTGGGTGCAACACGTCTTCTCTCCAAGCCTTTTCCACGCACCTGCATATAACGAAGTTCCCGCTAATTAATTTACCGCGAAGTTCGCGAATTGCCCGTTAAATTTGCCGCGCTCACGTACGACGATTAATCGCGGGTTATTAAATCCGCCTTTCGGCCGCGTGTATTAAAATTCAGCGTGCAGGTAAACAGGCCAAGTTTCGCAGGTAAATGGATGGCTTTGAGGGTATTAGACGCGGAATCTCTCGAGGGTGGAGAGAGAGAGAGAGTTGCAAACTTTTGGAAAAGCATATTTCCTGCGGACGATAAAAGCGCCACCCTCGAGCTGGCTGACGCCGAGCGACTCACCCCGCAACCTGCTAACTTGGACTAATTTAAATATCAGTTTGGGCCTGAAGAGCATGCAGGGTGTTTGGTTGCCGGTGGTGCGGCTGGTAGCTTGTAAATCTATCAGCTGTGAGGATACAAATTTATGGGTGAGGCGCGTATATGGATGTTTTATTTAGTACCTCGCCTCACTCCTCCTCACGGCTCTCCCTCTCCCTCTCTCTCTCTCTCTCTCGGTTTTTCTCCTCGTCCATCGCACCGCTCTTCGCGAGGCGAAAGGTTCGCGCACCGCGTAGCTGTGTGTATAAGGAACTCGTACGCGCCGCGCGCCTCATGAATAAAATATCACCGCTAATGCCCGGAGGCCGGGCGACGCGTTTTTCTCTCGGTGCGCCCAAAACGACGCGCGACGCGGCCGACAGGGGGCGTGTTCGAGCCCCCCGCACTGAAAGCGAGAAAGTGTACAGAGTGCGTGGTGCAGAAAAAAAAATGAGCGATTGCATAGCTGCATTTGGAAAAGCGACTCGTAAATAATGCCGGGAGGGGTGGAAAATATTTCGTCCCGGTGTCTCCGCCCGAAACGGAATTTTCGCTTTTATATCCCTGCGCTGGCTGAAAGTCTCGCGTCGTTGTGGGGGGTCCATCGAAAATCCGCGACAACTTCTCGTGATCCTTATTATCAGTGATGTGTCTCAACGACCTCGCTCGTTGTACGTGAATCGGCCGCAAAATTGTCGTCTCGTGTCCCTGAAAAATTTTCTTCGGCACTATTTTTCGTTAACTTCCTCAGGGATTTCGGTATTTTTTTTTTCGCCGCCGCAAGCCTCGCGGCACATCCACCTCGTATCTCTCGGTGGCGGTGCGTGGAGGAACCGCGAGAACTCGTTAAAAAAAAGATAAGCCGTCGTAACGGGTGCGCGTTGTGAGTACGTAAAAAAAAAAAAAAAAAAAAAAAAAAAAACGAAAGGCGAAAAAGAAGAGAGAGAGAGGAAAGCGAAGAAAAGTTTGAAGCCAGCGGGGTCGATGGGCGGGTTGCCGCGGGAGTCTCGTTTAAAAATGCCAAAGAGCAAAGTACCGCGAAAGTGGAACGAGAATTACGGGGGTTTGCGTTGCTCTTTACCCGAGTGACAGAACGAGAGGCTGCGAGGGAGGAAGAAGGGGGGGGGGGGTGAAGGGAAACTCGTAGGGGGAGAAGACGGCTGATGCGTCTCTGTGCCGAAAAGACCGAAGGATCCGGCAGGGAAAAATCTGCATTTTATTATTTCTGGCCGGGTAGTTAAGCGAACCGTCGAAAAGTCACCCCCGCCCTCCCCTCGCTCTTTTGCACGATCCTCGTCGAGTTTTCTTGAATCGCGCGTGCGGCTCCTGGCGGCGTGTCCAGGAAGTGGAGTGGCCAGGCCGGATACGAGCGGCATTTGCATTCGCGGTTGTAAAGGAGCGGCGCGATATAGCGCGAGACACGAGTCTCGATCGACTCTCGACCCTCTCGCTCGCCTTTCATTCCAACCCCTCTCCCCGTATCTCTTTGCTCGTCTCTCGACTCGAACAAGACGCCGCCGTCTTGCCGAGGGGGGGAAAGGGAGGGGGATGGATGGGGCACGAGAAACGAGGGAAGGGGTTGATTCACAGGAAAAGGGATGAAGCTCTTTGGCGCAGAGACCGGACGACTTCGCAGCTTCGAGCTTATGTCGCGAATAAACTTTGCCCGGAGTTGCCCGACGATTTTTAAGGAGAAATAGAGAAGCGACGGCTACTGGATGTTATTACAGTGGAAAAGGTGAAAGGATGGAGACGGAGAAAAAAAGCGAGAAAAAAAAAATTGCGACGAGAGAAAGGAGCGAGGACCGCGGTATATCCGCGCTTTTCCTCGCACGACGTTTTTATTCCCGCCTTTGGCTTCCGCGAAGCGCGAAACTTTGCTCGTATAAGCCCAGCTCGCTCGTGGCTTCTTTATCTTTATGCTCGAAAGCCCCCCCGCTGCCTTCTCCCGACCCCCCAAGGAAAAGTGGGTACGCCGGGCTGGCCGCGGAAGCTAATTTCCTTTTCACATTCGATTTTCACGGCAAGCGTTAACGCCCTCGATCTTCGAGCAGCGCCGCAATAACTTATTTCTCAGACGCGCCTCTGTATTGTGTTTGAGATATGCGCAGGTGGATCGCTCGTGTGGGTCGCAAGTGCCGAGCGGCCAACCAGTCAGCCGGCTATGCGCTTTATGCGTCTCTCTCGCCGCTAGCCGAATAGCCCGGCTTTTTACGTATTTTTATTTCGTAACCGTATAATATTTATTTCACTACTCTCGCACCCAGCCAACTTTATCACTTGTGGGAGAGAGTGAGAGAGGGGGGAGAGTCGGCTTTAAGACGGTCCTCAATGCGGTGCTTCACGAGGAAGACGTTTGTCACTTTATATCCACCTAGTACACCGCACTAGGATCGTAACGCGATGGTCGCACACGAGAGCGATGCGGCCGTTGCCGTTTACTTACGATCCTACTTATTGATAGCGTCGCGAGGGACGAGTGGAAGAAATTGTCAAACGTTTTATTTTTAAAGAAATTTTGCTTCCTTCTGCGGACAAGTTTTTTTTAAATTTGCTTTGCTTAATTTAATTGCTTTGCTTTAATTTAATTATTTTTTTTATTTAACTTTTTTTTTGTTTACATTTTTTTTATTTAATTTTTTTTTAACTGCAAATCGACCAGAAATTCGGCACTCAAGTCGGGCAACCACGTGTACAAAAAAATGCCGCACAAATATATTTATTTATGAGATTAACGTCAGTGACGTCGAGTTCGGTGGCTCTATTTACCGGTCGGCTGTCAGACTGCAAACGGGAGTCGCCTCGAAACTTCATGCCGTGCGTTTTATGTAATCTTGGGTAATTCTTTTTCTTTTCTCCCGACGATCCCAACCCCCCGCAGGGCTGAAAAAGGGGGAGCCCGTTTGAGACGAACGGTAAGCATCTGCTGTGAGTGACAGGGGTCGCACTCTTTTTCTCTCCGACCCGAATCTACCGCGCGTTGATATACATATATATATTCGCCGCAGATATATTCGTAAGAAATAAATATCGTAAAATATGCCGAATAAATGCAAACAGTTGGCGGCAGAAATTTCGATGTGACTCAAGGGTTGCCGGCGCTACGAGGGTCGAGAGCCGCGAACGGAAAAGACGCGAGGTGCCGACCCGACCCTCCGCACCATCAGCGTCGCCGACTCGCTCGCGGTTATTATTTCCCATTTTTATTGGTTCGGATACGCGGTCGCGTATAACGTCGCCTATAAAACTCGCTCCTCCCTCTCGTCCCTCAAATCCCCGCGACCTCTCTCTCTCTCTGCACTTTATGCCTCCCGTTGAGCGCAATTTGCAAACTGGTGCATTCGCGATTCCGTGACGAGAGGCCGACACGAAAGATTAAGAACCCTGTGTGATATACGAGAGTGCCGTAAAAATCGGGACGCACTTCGGGCCAATAAAATCTGATTAAAGTGACGCGCTTCGTTATCCCCGCTGACGTCGCTTCCACTTCCTGCTCCTGAGGAATCTGTGATAGCCAGTTGAACATTTTTGGCCTTCCATACAAAGACGTGTCCGCGTTGAGCGACAAACGAACCAGCCGAATGTACGGGAAATAAACGTTTATAGGACCAACGAAATAAATAAAACGAAACGTAACGTCAGGTCGAACGTATCGTTTAATCGGCCGAATAAACCTCGAGCGCCCCGTGTGCTCGAATAAAAGTGATAATAGTCAATGAAATTTAATCTGAGTCCGCGGACATTTTGCCGTGTGTTAGAATTTGCCGGAATCCACTTTACGTTCCGGCGGTGAGTTGAGAAATTTCACACACGATCGTATCGCAAATAGCCACGAGCAGAGATGTTAAGCGTTCGTTACTTTTAAATACACACTTATTTTTATTTGTCCTATGTATAATTTGTTTATTATTAAACGTTTGTTAAACGTGAAAAAAAAAATCTAAATAATAATAAACAAATTATAGGGCAAAGAGAAAAAAGTGTGTATTTAAATATAACGAACGCCTGACATCAGTGCGGCCACGAGGATTCCGCACCGCCAGTCGTCGTGCGGTGGCAACAAACTAAGATCGGCACTCGAGTGGCCGGTGAGTTTCGAAGCGCAGAAAAAGACAAAAAGCGAAATTTGCCACGCGAAATCGAGAGAAACATAACGGGCGTCGGGGGGCTGCGCGAATAGCGCGCGGCTATCTGGATGACGCCCGATGGTGTGCGAGTTTGAAGACCCGCGGGCTCCAATACCACGGAGGGGGCACCTTTTGTAGGCCTGACTCAGCCCGAGAATAAAACGGATTGCCATCAAGGCGCGTTACTGCCAACATTAAATAAAGAAATATAGCCGGCTTTGGCCGAGCGAGGCGGATCGCGCGCCTAAGCATTCGTGCGTTAGCACTAAACCATATTACAACCGCAAACTCTAACGCGAAAGCGCGCGAAACGCGCTGGTCGCGCCGTCGCTTTCCTCGCGCTGCCACCGAGCGTGTTCGGCTTCTGCTTATGGTCCACGCGGCGAGAGCCAGCCGCATGACGGATGGCCTTTACGAGCCAGTGATTTATTTTATCGCGCCTCCTTCCCCCCTCTACGGGTCTCTTATTCTTTCCCTCGTTGCCCCTCGTTGATATCCACGACTACGAAATTAAGCGATTGCAGGAGAAGCGCGTGCGACGAGCCTGAGAACGTGGGACTCGCGCAATACGACGATTGGGAGGCGAATTGAAGAGTGCAATTAACGAGGGAAAGAAGAAAATAAATTTTACTGATGTCGTTTCGCGATCGGAAGAACATGGAGCGTTTCTTGTTTCTGGTTTGTGCGTCGAGATTACTCGGTTCCCACTTTACAGAGGGGACGGAGATCTCGGGCTTGGATGTCGCTAGGAGCTTCGAGATATTTTGCCAAATATTCGCAAACGAAACTGGTGACGATAAAAAATGTACACATTAATTAATTTAATAAAATTTGAATAAAAATATTATTATACATTTCATTAAATTAATTGAAATAATCAATTTAATACAATTAATTTAAATAATCAATTTAATCAAATTAATTTAAATAATCAATTTAATAACATTAATTTTTTTTCGTGTCGCTGGTCGGTCGACGAATTAACGAAACACGAAGAAGATGACACTCCAAAAGCTCGCGTTACGATTACCGTCGCATTTTCAATCAGACGACCCCGCGGTTGGTTGGAGCGTATCGCTCGCTCTCGCACTCCCGAGATATTTGCTTTCGGAAGGAAGAGGAAAAAAAGAAGACGGCATCTTTTTTCTCTCCATTTTTCCGAGACTTTCAGCGAGGTTCTCGTTACGAAAATTGGTAGGCGCGGACAATGAGCAGCGTCGCGCGCGGTAAGTAAGAGCGAAAAGATCAGGGAAGAGGAGAAGAAGCGAGGCGAGAGCCTCGCGGGGCGGAGAGCGAAAGCGAGAGAGAGCAATCGCGACATTATCACGGCGCCGATGCGTTGGAAAGAGATTTTTCTTCGCGTCGGAGCCGCGAGTTACACAGTCGTACAGAAAGAAAAAAAAAAAAAAAAAAAGAAAAAAAAAAACGAGGAGGCGCTCCTGGATCCTCGGGTGAAGAGTTTGTCGACTTGGCCGCGGCGCTCGTTCTTTTCTTCGCATCCTTCGGTTTGCCTCATTTTTATTTTCTTCGCGGCTTGATTTCACCCCTCCCGAGAGTCGAGCCGATCCTCCTTCTTTTTTTTTTTACTCGTCGTCGTTTCTCTCTCGCTCGCTCGCCACGCCATTCGCACCCCTTGTTACACTTCTGGCTCGCGCCGCGACTTTCCCTCAAGGAGCGAGTGTCGAGTCTCTCGGCGCACCCTCGGCTTAAAAAATTGATCCGATATCTCGGCGTGTTGGCCCCGCGCAATCCCACGGGACACTGAAAAAGGGACAATGCCGAGCACGTCGTGGGAGACGAGGTGAACGAAGGGAGGAAGGGAGGAAGGCGAAGGGGGGGAGAGAAGAAGTGTTGGCGCGAGCGAGAAGAAATTGGAGCTGCGACGTTGGCAGCATGAGAAGGAGGAGGGCGAATACTTTGCTTCCTGAAGCAAGATGTCGAGGAAGAAAAGAGAGACCGGTGCGCGAAGGTTGCGGGAGGCTGAGAAAGAGGGAAGAGAAGCGACGTGTAAGACGAAGAGAAGGCGGTCGAGGGGATCCGCCGCAGTGATTATATCCGACAAGCCCCCCCAAACTTCTCGAGCGCGTAGCCAGCCTCGGTCGTCCTCCTCTCTCTCTCTCGTCCCCCCCCCCCCCCCCTCCCGTCGTCTTCCACCGATCTCGAAAAACCACCCTCGCGATGAAACGCGCTACACCCAATCCCTCGGTGCGCGAGCGCGACGCAGAATAAAAATGTTTAAAACCGTCCCTTCTTATCCGCACAGCACTTATATTTACTACGGCGAGATATCTTTTATGATTTTGCGTTTTTTTTTCTTCTCTTTCCTTTTTTATTCTCGCGGCCGATTTTTCCACTCTCGCGATATTGCAAACGACACCCCGCGCGCTTTCGTTTGGTATTAAAGGAAAATACATTGTCCGATGTCGGGGGCACTTTTATGGGGGCGAAACGCGACGTTTTGGTCTTGTTTATTTATTCCTTAAAATTAAGGATTTTTTATTTTTACGTTTAAAATTTTTTTTTCATTTAAATTGAAATTTTACTTTAATTTTGGTTATAAGCAAATTTCCTTCCTTGTTTATTTATTCCTTAAAATTAAATATTTTTTACTTAAATGTTTTTAAATGTTGTGCATTTAAATAAAAATTGTACTTTCTTGGGTGAATAAATAAAAAGTCGCCGCGGTGTCTTCGAAGTAGCGACGTTGAAAAATGAGGGAATAAATGAATTGCGTTTTTCGGAACTTCCAGCGTCAGGCTCAAAGTTCGCGTAGGTCGCGTAGGGCGGGCACCAAAGGAGCAAAGGAGGAGCGAAAAATTCCGGAGCTCTCGCGGGTCGGCAACCTTGCCGCGTTCTCCACTCTCTTCTCTCATCGGATCCTAACCTAAGCCAACAAAGTAATATCATCATTTTCTTCGTTTTCTTCCACCCCGCGCTTATTTTTCTTTTCTCCTCGCCAGCGGCGTCTCTCGTTTCTCCCGCGCTATCTGCTCTCGCCTCCCTCTCCGGCTCGCCGTCGAGCTCGTAAGTTACGCCCGCGTAAAATCGCCTGTATAAAACTGGCAGTCTCGGGTAGCTCGGCGCGCCTCGTTCGGACAAAAGTTTTCGCGGTCTCCTCTACGCTTCACTCGCGTTCACTCCGCGACGTTGTCTCGCCGTGCGGGCTCTCTCCTCTCTCGCACACACGCGACCTCTTGGCCGTGGGGTCGTTCCCCGGGGGCTCCCCACCGACCCGCTGCAAATGGAAACGTTTTAAATAGAGTTCTTCGCTGCTTTCGCGGGTCACGACGAAGAATTCGCCGCGGTTTTTCGGTCGCCTCGAGCTCGCGATACACCCGATGCCCGCTGGAATATTCCTGGAGACAATGACGTCTCAACGACGCGGGAGATATCGGTTGACCCAAAAGCGCGAGATTTAGGTCGAGTCTATTTTAAAATAAACGCCTACGCTAGTCTAACGTTTCGCAACTTCTGGAGCATCGAGGCGTTTGAGGCTTCCTTAAAATTTCAAATTTGCGTAATAATAATAATAATAACATGAAAATGTTATTGACAAATTAATGAAAAAATTAGTATGCATTTTTTTAGAATTTTGTGAAATTTTTTTAAACCGCGTTTTTCATTCTTCATTTACCCTAAAAAAAATTGACTTAAAAAAATTACAGGAAATTCTGAAAAAATTCCGAATCTCTTTTCGAAGATAAGGAAAGGAATGGAAGGCGGCGGGCATGAAAAGAAAAGCACGGAGGAGCGGCGAAATATCGTCGTGACGTCTGGTGGCGCCACCCGAGCAAACACGCCGCGGCCTTAACTTCTCCTTAGCGCCTTATTTCCATACGATTACAAACCACGGCGAACGGCAAACAGCCGACCTTATAACGCGAGGCAGTTTGGATCGCGCGCGCTGCGGGGCTGTGGGCGCGACTCGGTGGCGCAAGCCGAGTTGTAACTCAGTCTGGTCTCGGATTGTTGGGACTGTCGGGTGACTTTTGTGTTTCAATGGGATCTCGTGTAGCCACCACCGGCAGGGGTGTCCCGGGAAATCTAATACCTCGCCACGCGAATAACCCGATGCCATTTTGCATTTCTATAAAATCCAACGAAGCGTTATACGACGTTTGCCTGCTTCGCTATGCAGGCAAGCCATAAAAATAACAGTAGATTCACCTGTTTCATTTTGAAAACAATTTTACTAGCGCGAATAGACGTCGCTTTGATGACCATTCAAGCAAAACGGCAGACTTATTGAAACTTGTATCGTCGCTCCTGTATTCACAATACAGTTTCAAGCCTTAATAACAAAAACAACGATAACAACAATAATAATAAAAAAAATTTAATAAAATAATGATAATAATAATAATAATAATAAAAACAATAGTAATAATAAAAAAAATAATAATAAAGAAATAATAATAATAATAATAATAATAATAAAAACCCTTATCATTATACGAAAAATTTGCTTCCGGTTTAAATATTTTTGAGACTCGTAAAGTCATCACACGACTGATTTGCCAGGCACGCGCCAGTGTAAAGTTCTGATTAGCCGGATATATTATGGAATGGGGGCCGGTTACGTGTATACAGACAAGTTGAGAAGCGTAGTCGGGTTCGTAAGTGCGCGACGGAACCGGCGAACGACGCCTTATTATATCAGGGCGCAATGAAATGGTGCGGACATAAAAAGAAAAGCGTAATTACAATAGCCGCGGGGGTTGCTACGAGACGAGTACGGTGTTACGGTGCGCCAGAAGTGCCCCATGGGACCCCGCTGGATGTGTCTGGCGCGGCTCTCGTGGAGAACGAGAGAGGGCGCTACAAGGGTGCCGGGTTTCACGTTAAGCTTCCGCTGTGTGCGGAGGGAGCGACGAGAAACAGCCCGGCTCGTCCTAATAAGACGTATCGTTTAATTTAATAACCCATCGGAAAATATCGCGCGCTCCTTCCGGTCGAACGAAAAAGATACCGCGCGGCCTCCGCCCGATCTACACCGAACGAAATTTCAGGCCTTCGGCCTCTCGAGATGCACGGAGGCCAATTATTTCTTCGCCGGAGACGCCCTCGGTGGGCTTTCGTGGAGTGCGTGGAAACGCTGACGCGCGGCTCGAAACAACAAAGCACCCGTCCACCTTCGAAACAACGAAGCTCTCGAGTGTTACGCAGGAATTTACAGTGCGGATTAGTTAAAAAAAAATTAAAAAATGTTAGAAGCTAATTACTCGACCCTAGTTGCCAAAAAAGAGGCCAGAGCTGCAATTTGGTGCGGGACAAAGTGTCACCGATCGCTGACTTCCTTGGCGAAAACACCTGGATACGCGGAACGAGGCGTGAAAAAGGCTGAAGCTTTGTCGATTGTTGCGGCGTTAGGCGTGCACGAGGCGCGGATATATCCTTGCGCTTTGGCCGCGAGGGGTTAATTAAAACTCGCTAATTAACTCCTGGTTCTAAATTAATTAAGTTTGCCTTTCGCGCGACACACTATGTCGGCCAGGGGGGGTGGGAAAGAAGGGGAAGGTGGGCTCAATTAAAAAAATCCGAGGCCACAGTGTCAAAGTGCGCGAGTCGGAGGATCGATGGCCAAGGGAGTGAGAAGCTAAGTGTGCCCCACGGGACCGAGTTCTCTGATTTTTTTTTCACGCGGAAAGAAGGAAAGTACGAGACGAGAGACAACAAAAAAATTGTCGCGTTTCACCTGGCGCGAGCGAGAGAGAGAGGGAGAGGTGGAACGAGAGAACTGTGGAAACCGGCGAAGCAGGCGCAGGTTTAACGAGCAGATTTAGAATTTTCTTCGCGGTCTGGCGATAAGGGGAGCTCGCGCGTGCTGGAAACCTTTTTAAAACCGAAATATAATCCTTGTAATTAACAAATCCCGCGGGGCTCGCTCTATAGGACAGATCCTTGAAAGGATCCTGCGACTCCTCATTACGAGGCCCGGGCATCAAAAGGACTCTCTCGCCGTCTCGCTCTCGCTCTCTCTCGTAGCGCTGCGACTCTCTTTTACTTTTTCTCGCGCCTCCGCGCTTTGACTCCCGGCGCACCGACCTCGCGCTTTGTGCAGCTGAGAAAAGGAGCTGGAGGACACGTTGCGAGCTGCTCAGCTCAGATAAACGCGAATGAAAATTTTTTTGCACTGAAGACACCGTTTGCGGGGTCCTCGCGGTCCTTGCAGGTTGATCCCTCACCCCTGAAAACGCTACTAATTTTGCTCTCGCGCGAAAATTACGCGGCTTGCGTGTCGTTTTAGGCGCACTCGTGACGTTGCGATTTTTATTGAAATTTTATTCATTGTTAAAATTTTTGACGAATTTGATGAAACGAAAGTTCGAAAAAATGTTTTTTGTTCAGGATTCACAGCGGTGAATTTGAAATTCACCAGGAACTTTTGAGACGTTGCATAAGGAAGACGTTATAATACCGCGGGGGAAAAATGACGCGATGACAACGACCGAGTCTCGTGTAACGTAGTGGCGCTCGCGGTCGCCGAGAACGTTAATTACCAAAGTTTACGAGCGCTCACGAACGAGCTAAGGAAAGCCAAATTAGAATGCTAATTCCCGCAACAGCAGAGGGCTCGACGGCGCGACTCGACCTCCCGTCGATCCCGAGACTTTAAGATTCCTGACGTTTTACGGTGGCAATCATCTCCCGTGCAGTCTTCAGACTTAACGTATTCCATGATAAAGTGTCCGGCAATAAAAAAATTATATATAACAAGATTACCTCAATTTAGACACCAACTTAATCTTCTACAAATAAAAAACGAAGAATCACTTTAAAAAATATCAGGGGGTAAATTTTCGATTTTTTAAGAGAAAAATAATCGTTTTTTGCGTTTTTCTCCTCGAATTTTTTGTTTTTCAGAAAAACAACCGTGCTTTTCGGAATCAGCGGAAAATTTCCCATCGGATAGGGTTTTCAAAGTTGGTGAAATCGAAAATTTTTTTTTTTGCAAAAAACGCAAGGGGTACCCCTTTGGAAAATTTGCGATTTTTTAGGGTTCGAATTCAAAATTCTGTGAAAAATTCAAAAATCAAGATATCGCGTTCCGCCTTACGGCATTCTCTTCGATATTCAATTTTCTTTCGAACGAAGAAAGAAAATCCAGAATCGACTGTGCCAAAAAAAAGTAACCTCGATTTCAGCGAAGTCATGAAATTTCGAAAAAAGTGAAAAATCATTTTTTGCATTTTTCTCGTCGAATTTTTTATTTTTCAGACAAACAATGGTGCTTTTCGGAATCAGCGGAAAATTTCCCATCGGATAGGGTTTTCAAAGTTGGTGAAATCGAAAATTTTTTTTTTTGCAAAAAACGCAAGGGGTACCCCTTTGGAAAATTTGCGATTTTTTAGGGTTCGAATTCAAAATTCTGTGAAAAATTCAAAAATCAAGATATCGCGTTCCGCCTTGCGGCATTCTCTTCGTTATTCAATTTTCTTTCGAATGCAGAAAGAAAATCCAGAATCGACTGAGCCAAAAAAAAGTTACCTCGATTTCAGCGAAGTCATGAAATTTCGAAAAAAGTGAAAAATCATTTTTCGCGTTTTTCTCGTCGAATTTTTTATTTTTCAGGCAAACAATGATGCTTTTCGGAATCAGCGGAAAATTTCCCATCGGATAGGGTGTTCAAAGTTGGTGAAATCGAAAATTTTTTTTTTTGCAAAAAACGCAAGGGGTACCCCTTTGGAAAATTTGCGATTTTTGAGGGTTCGAATTCAAAATTCTGTGAAAAATTCAAAAATCAAAATATCGCGTTCCGCCTTGCGGCATTCTCTTCGTTATTCAATTTTCTTTCGAATGCAGAAAGAAAATCCAGAATCGACTGAGCCAAAAAAAAGTTACCTCGATTTCAGCGAAGTCATGAAATTTCGAAGAAAGTGAAAAATCATTTTTCGTATTTTTCTCGTCGAATTTTTTATTTTTCAGGCAAACAATGGTGCTTTTCGGAATCAGCGGAAAATTTCCCATCGGATAGGCTGTTCAAAGTTTACGAATTCGAAAAAAAAAATTTCGCGAAAAACGGAAGTTTTTATCATTTCCTACCAACCCACAAAAATGCGTCAAAGAATCTAACTTCGTATCTCGTATCAAAACGCAACATAATTCGGGGTGTTAAAAATAAAATTGGAGTCTCGAGTGCAGAGGCGCACGTGATAAATCACCGAGGGAGAGCATCTCATCGTTGTCCCGGCGAGTAGATGAAGCGCGCGCTTAACCCTCGCGCTCGGCCATCTATTGTTTCTGCCGTACACCCGCATATCCGCGACGATATATCTCTTCGACCCTTATTGCTGGGGGTAGTTTGTCATGTTAATTTCGGTCTCGCGAATACGTGCGTGGGGTGGCGAGGGCTTTTAACGCACTGCCACCGTCCCGCGAGTCTCTCTCTCTCTCTCTCTGGCTCTTCGGGTTGCACTGTAAATGCGCCCTCTCGGTTTTCCCGCGCTCTCTTTCGGTCTCGCGCGCACGCAAAACCGACGCCGCACCGTCGGCGACGACGAAACCGGCAGCCGCCCCGAGATGCAAATCTGGCCGACGCCGATGAAAGGGTTAACTGAACTGCCGGCCATTAATATGCTAATAGTTTTCGAGTTTCGAGATTCTGGCTTATGAGAGTTATTATCGGCGCGTAATGACCCGAGAAGCGCCTTTTTCCGGAAGGGTTCATCTGCGGTTCTTCGCCGCGATTTCCCACCCTCGCTGTGAGCCGCCCGAGTCTTTCGTTTCACGATCGTCACGGCGAACAGTCCGCGAAACGACGAGTCTATCGTGTGACGCACCCTGTTTAAAACCTTCGTGATATTAACCCTCGTTGCCCTTCCGCTGAAATCAGCCGACCTTCTCTAATGACGAAAAAAAAAAAAAAAAAAATTAAAGCGATTTACGACTTCGATCTGTTTAACCCTTTTTTATGATGTTTAATGCCGATGACTTTGGTTTCATTTCACTGACCGCACTGCACCGCATTTAACTGACCACCGACCGCAATGAACACATTTTCGAAACACGACTCAATCGCCCGGAGTGTGTTTTGTTTTCTCCGCGCGATTTGCGTTGATAACCGAGACTGAGATCGCGGTGTGAATCGTCGTCCAAGGGCTCGTTTTATTGCCGCCCTACAACGCACGACGTGTATTCTCACACGCGTAGTGAAAACTCGTAAAACCAAATGAAATTCACCCGCTAATCCGACAGATGATTAAACCTTGGCTTTACTGCGATACCAGGCGAGGGTTATTATTCGAGACGAAGGACACTAAAATCCGCAGGCATCGTCGTACGCGGGTTCAGCTCCGTAAAATAAAAAAAATAAAAAATAAATAAACAAGCGAAAATCTCGAGGAAACCCCGCAGTTTGATTGTCAAATTTTCTCCGTAGAAAACAAGGCCAATTTATTCAAGTCTTTCGGGTGTCTCGACACCCGCTGTTATGTCCGCCCTGAAGACAGATTAGGGATCAACCTCTGTCGCTAGATGATTACAGGTTAACAGCGGCCAAGTTTTAAGGCGCGATTCACCCGGCAATACGCGACAGTTGTTACTCAGTTTGCGCTGTACGCGGGGAGGCGTAAAACACCGGGAACTACACCGTGATGAAACTGCAAAGTTTGCCTATCTTACCGAGACAGTCGTGTGCGGCTTTACGCCTCGCTGCAATAAACCCCGAATTAATTTCAATCGGCCTGCGCCTACCTTTACCCGCCGCATCACCTACGTTACACGGCTCACGCAGACAGCCGGCAGGGACTACGATGTACGACACCGTAAAGCGTGTACCGGCTGCGTTGTGGACCAAACACATACGGGGCATTCCAGGTCAATTTAACCATTGTCTAACCCGCACCGATCTTTAATTCAATTTATATTGGGAGTCGATTTTTCGTTTAAAAAAACGGTTCAATTTTTTTAAAGATTTTTATCATTTATTTGAACGAAATAAAAGTTTATTTGAAAGAAAGAAATTTTATTAATAAATTTATTATTAATTTATTTAATAAATAAATATAAAATATAATTTTTTAAATGTTATTTTATAAATAAATTAAATAATGACCAGCCTAATACGATTTATTTGGATCAAATAAAATTGATTTCATTCAAATAAATTTTTATTCCTGACCCTCCACCCTTCCGGTTGGGTCCGCAATTTTTTGTGCGCTTGACGTAATTCCAATAAGCACTAATTTTTAGTCAAAGGCTTGGTCCCTGGTTCTATTAACCGGGAATGCCCCGTATACACAATACACGTTTGTGTGCCGCGCGAGTGGGTGGACGGCTAACGGGTGCGGTATATGTCTCGTGTATGCTCGCTGGGTCTGCGCGCGCGGTGCGGAATATATAACGCCGAGGGCCGAGGGGCGTCGAAAACATAAAACAATAATGGCGAAACATAAACGACGGAGCACTTAACACTTGGCACTTAAACAACTGGCAAATTGCTCCCTTGTCAGTCGCGTTTTCGAGGCCGGGCCGGGAAGGGTGGAGAGAAGGGCTTCAAGGGTGATTTTAGCTGCCGGAACTAACCGTACGTCCTGCGTCCCTCGCGTCTTCGTCGTTCGTCTCTCATCGGCCAAGACACGTGGGTGAGGACGACGACGACGACACGACCACGCGGCTTTCCGTGTATTAAGTGCGCGAGGTACTGCGCTCCCTTTAACGAGAGACACATTCGAGGCTCCGAGGCTTTTATGACGCCTCATTGCAGCGCAAAGGTCTTCGAGCGAGTGACGCGAGGTCTTGAGACGTTTGCAGGGATTTCGTGCAGCTGAATGCCAAGGTTTTGAAAATTCTTCGCACGAGTTTGTGTGACGGAATTTTGGCCCTAGTTTTATTGCACTAGGGCCAAAAGTTGGCCCTGTAGGCAAAATCGATACACAATTAAAATCTATTATATACGAAACCATTAAAAAAATATATGGTGTGAAATAACTAAAAAAAAAGAAATAATAAAAACAAAGTAGCTCCGCATAAGTGATACAAAATAATACAAAATACTGATGCAGAGGGTTGGGGCTGTTCGGAAAAATCCCGGTCGATCACCGAGGGTGGCGTATTTCGATTTTATAATTTAATTTAAAATATTGCCGAGCCTGCAGGTTGCACGTGGGTCCATTCGCTCGGCGATAATTCCTAATCTCTAATCTCAGTCGCGGAGTGGCTGAAAAGGGACACCGAGCGCGAGAGACTGAATTTTTCAGCTCGTCTGATTTACGATCGGGGGTGAATCTCATTCCTCGGTTCGCGCGTCGTCTCCCTTCGTGTCGCGGACGCTGGGCGGCTTATACCAAGCGCGGTATTGCCGCACTATTAGCCCGGTGCACCGACGACCCTGCGGATTGGAAAATTCGTAAAATCCTGCGGGGCACTAAGCACCCACAGTCGATGTGCCAGAGACCGGAGGAAAGGAAAAAAAAAAGATGATCTGCCCGATAAATTTCTCGGCATTCATAAGACGTAATGAAAGTCAAATAGTGGTTTGGCACCCCCGAGAGCCTGGAAAAAAAAGACGACGAGAAAAAAAGTCGATTTGGGGATGATACGTCTGTGTGTACGAGGCGCAGGGGGAGTTCGGATTGGCGGGCATATGGTCCGAAGTTGTGTGTAGTAAATACATGTGGAGCCTCTTTCGAGCTCACGTACACTCGTCGCGCGTTTGTATTAAACTACAAACTGCCGGTTAGCTCGAAGGGAACGCGACGAGGGTGGCGGGGGGCAGGGGGGGGGGGGGTCGAATCAAGTAGATTCGAGCCTAGGCTGCAGCCACCCTGCTTATTATCACCGGGACGTGGAGGACCCTCCCGAACGCTTGAACGAGACTCACGAGGGTTGAGCCGCTTTTTAATTTTACAATATCCCCATAAAATATTCGCCATAACAGTAAAAGTGTTGCGGGGACCGAGTACAGAAGGGCTCTGCGGCTAAGCCGTGATTTGCGAGCCTCGTGTATTGGTCCCGCGGTGCGAAAAAGGCGTCGCGACGCCAGACGTCTTTTCACTAGAGCGAAACATTTTTTGGCGATTCGCAGAGACGTCAATGTCGATATTTTCGACTCTCGCGTGTGTTTCAACGACGTCGAGTTATGTAAAATAGGTGAGCTGATTGCTTAGCGGGATTTCGCGAATTCCCGTGAAAATTTAATCCTCACCGAAATTCGAGCTCGAATCCGGGGATACCAATTATGAAAGCTCGGAACTATTTTGCGCGAGCGAAACCGCGCGAAACAATTTCAGTAATATTACGCAAAAGTTTTGTGTTTAATTGCAGAATGTTTTGGGTGAAAATTCCGCGAGGCTAATTGACCCGACGAATTCAGCTCTGTTTTTGCTCGAATGTTTGGCGTGTAGCTGACACTCGACTTTTACAGCGGGTGAACCGCTCTGAGATTTTCTGTGATTTTATGTGAACGCTCGGAGATTTTAATGCACTTGAGTAAAAACTGGTTGAATTATTAAATGAACTGACAATTGACTGTAGAGGCTAAGAGCTGACAAACGGCGAGTATGTTAAAGTGAAGAAATACCGCTGATGGCGTGACCGGCTATAACGCTTAAAAAGCTCAAGCCACTCGGTTCGGATACTAAGGGAGAAAAAAAAACGGAAATTATTGTGCCTTGAACTGTTCCGCAAAGCTCTGACCACCCGAGCTACTTACTACCGTGAAAAAGTCTTTATGTCACACTTTCAAAGATATATCCGCCACAGTCTGCGCTTATGTGTTTATTACGCGGCTGAAAAATGTACGAAAGCCAAGGTACTTTCGGAACGTCGAAGGGAGAGAAAAATAAAGGCTAAAAGCGGAACAGCCAGAAGGTACAATGCCGGCCGATAAATGCACGTGATAAGAGCGAACCTCGCGCACTGCAATTATCACGCTCGGCTTGCAGTCGACTCTTGGCTTTCGTAACTGTCGTATAACGTGTCACGTGGAAGTAAACCTCTCTTGGTTCCTGCTCACCCTCTTTCCACCAGCTCCCTCTTTCAACCAAAGCTTCCGCTGTAAATTATTAATTTTTATTGGCTCAACGTGTTTACGAGCCCGTCGTCTACATTCGACTCGATTGCATTTTGGTTCGCGACAGCGTTGATTTTTATTTGATAGACAATTTGGTGGGCAATTATAAAAAAATTATTTGGTGGGCAATTTTTATTTTTTTATTTGGTGAGCAATTTTAATTTTTTTATTTGGTGAGCAATTTTAATTTATTTCTTTATTTGGTGGGCAATTTTGATTTATTTTTTTATTTGGTGGGCAATTTTGATTTATTTTTTTATTTGGTGGCAATTTAAAAAAAAATTATTTGGTGGGCAATTTTTATTCAAACTACATTGTGGACTCTGAGTTTATGCACAAATACGATGTGATTGATTTATAATTTGATGTGCTGTGAATAATTTTTTCGGAATTACGGCAAATTACATAGCTTTCCTTTCTCTCATTATTACATTTTGAAAACGTCGTTCAACTTTAATCACGACCGTAATGCTTATCACGCGGAGATTCAGCCAGACCGCGTATTATAATATAACGCATATATACGAGGAGACGCGCGACGTGTACATATTTTCCACGTGATAAATAAGCTCGTTGTCGTTTCATATCCGAGACTGGGAGTATTATGCGTATTATGCACACACATATAGGGCCACCGCTATTAAAACCCGCGGCTGTAAACCGACCTTTTAGACTTTACGACCTTTTATGGAAACGCGTAAGTAACTTGCTGACGTCGGTGCTTCCGCGGGGCGAACTCGCCGTGGTCTCAGTGTTCAGCCGGGATATATGGAATCATGATGAGCCGAGAAACTAACGTCCAGCGAGCTCTTTACTCACGTTTTTTTCTGGAGGGAGATCCACTCGTAAAAACAAGAGGACACCGGGAGTGGAAAAAAAAATTCCATAACGCGGATTACGAGCTCCTTGGTATTAAGTAAAGAACGAAATCTCTTGAACGTAAGACGTGAAATTAAAACCTGAATCACACGTAAATACTTTTGAAATTTTTATTATTTTATTTTATTTATTATTATTATATTTTTTAAAATTATTTTTATTATTATTTTATTATGATTTTATTCTTATTATTTTTATTAATTTATGATCATCGACCGCACTTGAGCATAAATATCACTGCCTGCATTTATGAGACTCCCTCCCTCCGTTCCTATTCTCATAATCAGTCGCTAATTAATTTACCGTCAGATTAGCCATTTAGCGATTTCGCGGCTAATGCAATAACGTCTCTTGGATTAAATCGTGATCTCGTCAGCGAAAAATCACGTCGCGGGCGAGAGCCAGACGTGCATCGGTGTTAAACTCGGTGCGGTGACTCTCCGGCAAGTCCCGAGGGTTATATAAGGAGAAGATGTAACGAGGGGGTGGCCGAACCCTCGAAGCCGCCGTCGCCGAAACGCACTGAACCTCGTTGCCGCCGCCGCCGCCGCTGAGAGACATAATTAATCGCGCTCCTTTAATAACCCTCGGTTTCCCTCGCAACACGAATGCAGCATTTATTAACCCACGCGGATGCGAACCGGGTTGGACCGCTGGATTCCATCAGCATACATCTTCCCGTTAATCCTCGTCGCTCAGCCGAATCCCATGCAGTCCCGGCTCTAACTATCGGCAACAGGACCATTTTAATCCCTAAGGAATAATAAGCGAGTCTTTAAAACCCAGTCGCACTGTAATTATCACTATAAATACGTACTAAAACATTTCTAATGACAACTGACTTAAAGATTACATTTGATTTATTTACTACGAATTTAGGAATTTTTAACGCATTTTCTATAAATAATCGTTCGGCCTAAGAGTTACATTTGACAGAAGAAAAAATTGAATATATTCAAGTAAGCAGATTTGCGTGACCCACTTGACACAACTAAGAACACCGAGTGACAAACAAAGCGCGCCGGGTTTGCACAATCGCCGGTCCATTGAGCGGTCCAACACCCACGGGTAAATCTGACTTGCAACAGCCGCGCGCGACGCGTTTATCGATGGTGCGACAGTTAATGCCGACTACGTGTTATAATTACACGTGGAAAAGCGTGTACGAACGTCGTTGTCGGGACGAAGAACACGATCATTCGGATACACGAGACTATCTGATACGGAGCAGGAGAAAAAGAGAGCGAAAGAAATGAATGGCGCTGCGGGGCAAAGGAGGAGGAGGAGGAGGGAAAGGGTCGAGATTGTTGCACAGTATCGGCGTATATCGCTCGAAGCGTTACGCCACCTCCAACGCGGCGGCTAATAATCGCGCGAGGCTCCGAACACCTGTGCGCGTCCCACACGATGAAATCGCTCTTGTAACACAAGCCGACCGAGCGAGCGACGACGACGACGACGTCCACGACGGAGACATTAGCGCAACGAGGCGTAATGGTGATTTAATTCCCCAGCCGGCGGCTACGACCGATAGCCCCCCGAGAGATCGAAATCGTTTCGCCCTGTTCCGCCTGCTTAATGTCCACTTGACACACGAGCCCCCCCGCTCGCTGGCCCACCGAGAGTCAAACGACCGCCAGGTGTCGCACGAGCAACTTTTTCAGGGAGCCTCCAAACACCCCCCCCCCCCCCCGACCCTTTCGCTTATATGGGGGGGCACAGACAACCCCCTTCGTATGGCCAACTACTATTCTCGGCCCTTTTTCAGCGCGAATCACCAAACCGGAATGACGTTTGTCGCCCGATGACAATTCGGGATTTCCTACGCCTGGTCGAGTAGCAATGATAAGACACTCAATGGCTCGGCTGTTGGGCTTTTGCGAAGGCAAAAGGTTCGTCTCGTCAGGGTCCTTGCGGGGACGGCGGTTAACCACCCCATTAGGGAGAAATTACGGGGTTGTTAGTTATTTAGGGAGATGATGTGACTTCAGTGAAAACCCGGGGGTCGATGTCAAGAATCCACTTTCGCGATGCACACCATTGAATTTCGGGTCATTCGCAGCCGCCGCTCTTGGTGCTGGAATTATTTGAAATTTGGTCGCGGCGATGCTTTCCGAAAAATTGATTCCCAATCACCGGATAATTGGACGAGGTACGACGGACGTGAAGAGTTTCGAATAATTTTGAGGATCCGTAGAAACAGGACGCGTGATGGTTTATCAGGCGCATTGAAAACGGAATAAGAGAATTATTTCCGCGACGTTGAGCGAAGAAGGCATAACTCAGACGACTTGAGGAAAATGTATGGCGAGAGATGCCCTCGCCCTGTGGCCTCTCTCGTCTAACCCTCAGTATCATGTGCTATATACACCGGCATCGAGAAAAGTGCTCGTTGACTCGGAGGAAAAATCGGATATCCCTGGTGTTCCTTACTCTCGCGAAAAGAGAAAATTCGCGAGAGTTATGGAAGGGGTGGAGGGGGAGAAAGACGAAGGGGTGGAGGGGGGTAGCGAGTGTCCCCCGGAAGCTTTTATTCGGCGTAGACACAATAATCGAGCCTTCCCGGTGTGGTGCTACATCAAACTCGGCAACAGAACGCGGAGATGGCAACAAAAACGTGGCTCCCGCTTTCGGCTCGGGGGAGAAAAAATGGAGGGAAACGAGGAAGAAAAAAAAAAGAAGCGTTCAGCACGCGGATGGCGAATGAAGCGGAGGACCAGAGGAGACACAGGACCGGCTATGTGCTCACCGAAAGATACATAGATATACGTATATATATATGTATATCTAGGCGGTGGAACGAAGGTTTTCGGGAGAGAAGTGATTATGAGTGATTCCCGGCAATATCAACCCCTCCGATACGCGAGAGGGTTGGGCGGTCCGCGCGCTCAGCGATAGACGGAAAAGGCGGCATTGGTGATGGGAACGAGAGAGAGAGAGAGAGAAGGCCGAGATGGAAAGAGATTGAGCCGAGCGCCAGTCGCACACGCGAGGAGTCGGGGGAAATTCACTTCGCGAGGAAATTAAAAACAGTCGTCCGGAGAGGCTCGGGAGGTCCCTGCGCGAATGGCTGGCATCGTTCATGTCAATATGGCCCATTGCCCGTATTACCATATTACGTTCTCCGCCACTGCGAACGGTGAGGGGAAGGGGGAGGGGGGGGGGGACGAAATTTTCGAGTCGCCGCGGTGACACAGCCGAGCAGATACGACATCCCAACCCTGGGGGTATCGCTTATAAATACCAGCAATTACCAGAGAAAAAGCGAGAGGGCTGTTTTGCCTCATCCGACGAGCCCGAGCGAAACGCCGGGGATGGAGAGCCACGATTATATATATCGTAGTAACGCGCGTTTCGGGCTCCCCGTCGCGCGTTATTTTTAACGCCACCCCTCGACCGACCGGCCACCCCCCGCGCTCCAGCTTTTTATCCGCTTAGTTTTTATATTTTTTCATTTACGAATTTCTGGCAGGTTCCGAGAGGCAGTTTCCCCCCCGCCCGTCCCTCTCGGGTGCGATTCGATTCAATGGAGCTGACGAGATACGGCGCGAAAAATTAGGGGGCAGGGGGTTGTTTAAGGAAATAAGCGTTTCGTTTTTGTTGGTTGTTATTTGTTATTAATAAGTGAATATTTTACTCGACGTCCCGTTTGACCCAAAACTGATCGCGATTTTTTTTTTTCGCTGCGGCGCGGAGATGAAAAGAAGCCACGAGAGCGGGGCTTTTAACGATCGCGCACTAAACGATCGTTACTGTACAAGACAGCACGAGTCTCTCTCTCATTTACCCCAAGTACAGCGGCGCACGCGTTATTTATTCTCGATACGTCGGAGTGAAGAGGACGTGAAGAGGCGGCACGCGCGCGCGCGTCATGCATATGTACAATTTACGCTGTATATACATTACAATATACACGAGAGAGAGAGAGAGAGAGAGAGAGACGGACCGAGAACGTCAAAGCACCGTCGAATTTTCACGATTCTGGCTGGTACAATGCAAAAATGGCACGTGCAGCCTCAAGACTTCCGATCAATTAACTCCACTTTCAATGCTCTCCGCGCGCCACGCCGAGGGGCTTCGACGGAGAGAGAAAACCTCCATGTCGCGAGGCTCGAATGCCCTCGCTACACTTACAGCTCTGCGCAGCCCTTCCTCGATGCAGGGGATGGGTGGGCAAAATGGGACAAGTGAGCGAAAAATTATTTTATCACGATGACTAAAGTGTATTTTTATCAATTTCCACCCTAAAATTAGATTCCAATCGTCAACACAAAATATGACAAAATCCGAAATTTTGAAATTCGTGTTTTTTTTTTTAAATGGGTGATACTCAACATCATCAGTAATGATTGTATATTAAAAAAATGATGTTATAAAAAAATTAGATATTTTCTGAAGTGACTTTTTCAAAGCCAGTTTGTCCCATTTTTCCCGGGGAAAATAATTGAAACAGAAAAAAAAAACGCTGTCCCGTTTTACCAGCTTGTCCCATTTTTCCCGCCCAACGAAACACATCGCTCTTGGCACCCTCGACGGATCGAAGCATATTGACGGACGATGGCGTTCGAGCGTGCGCTCGATACACGTCCGCCAAGTGCTGCGCGCCACTCGAGAGCGAGAGACGCAATGGTAAATATTAAGCGGGAGCGGTCGAGTCACTCGTGTGTGTCGTCGAACGAGAAGAGGGCGGCCGAGCGGGGTAATAGTTGTCGTCGATTCACCGCTCTTCACTCTTTGCCGCGCCGATGCGATGTCGTACCTGATTGGAGCGAAACGCACCGCGTGCGGCTTGATACCCCGCGGCAACGAGCCAAGTGCCACTGTGAGTTTTGACATGGGAAGCACTCGAAACATAGTTTGGGTCACCCCAACGCGCACCACGAGCGACCTTAGAAACTCAATTCGCGTATTTATTCTTCTACGACTGCGCTCACCCCCTCCCCCCTGCTCTCAATGGCACAACGACGTTTTTTCGCATCGTCGAATATTTAACGAGCCTTGATTCGAAAATAATCGAAACTCGGTCCGTGCGAATTTCTCTCGCGAGATTTTTTTCAATGGTGGCGAATAGAAATTTTTTATTTTCATTTCTAACGATCGACAAGTGTTATTTGGGATATTGCGAACATTGCGAAAATTCAAGGCACTAATGCTCGACTCGTTGCCATTATTTTTAACGTCGAATATTTAACGAGCCTTGATTCGAAAATAATCGAAACTCGGTCCGTGCGAATTTCTATCGCGAGATTTTTTTCAATGGTGGCGAATAGAAATTTTTTATTTTCATTTCTAACGATCGACAAGTGTTATTTGGGATATTGCGAACATTGCGAAAATTCAAGGCACTAATGCTCGACTCGTTGCCATTATTTTTAACACACCAAAGGAAATCTAGGCTAGGCTCTCGTGCCTCGCGTTCATCGCGCACGCCAATCATTTTCGTTGTCGTAAAAATGAGCACCGAGCGCTCCTCGCAGCGGGTGAAAATTAGTTGCGTGCAAAGAGTCGAACGCTCGTACCTTCTTCCGTCACGTCGGCGCACGTCCGAGTTAATAACAGCATACGTTTCACGCCGCGCGGACGAGCGGAGAGAGTAAACTTTACAAAATATCACACCGGGTGGGAACCGAGGGTGCCGAGGAGTCACTTTTGTTGTTTTTCCCGCCGCCGTCGTCGTCGCCGCCGCCGCCGCTTGGGGCGAATTCACGCGCTTCTTCGTCTTCCTGGTGCCACCGGACCATCGCACTCTATATATCTACGTGCACGTTTTTCTCCTCGCACCGCGCACCACGGCGTATAAATGAATCAGAAAATAGCGACGGGAGATTCTCCCACACGTGTCGGGTCACGTGTTAGATAATTAGATATTCTTTAGGGTCGCTGCATTAGGCATCGACGTGTGCGCCACGACGCGAGAGACCTCGCTGCGAAAGCCGCGCGTCGACGCCTCCACGACCACCCCACCGAAAAGTTTATCCACCGCCTCGCCGCGCCCCCCGATTCTCGCTTTTATTAATCGTCGATAGATCTAACGGCCGGATAGCGTGAGGCGATGCGAGAGACGGAGCTATACTTGACTCACCGCGCTCAACCGGTTGATCGGAAGCCGAGAACACGGGAGTGTCTCGTGTTTTCACACACTACGCGAGACTAATGATTGTATAAGAGGAGGGCGGAGGACTGCCGGCGTCATCTCCGGTTAAGTCGGTTTTTCATTGCGTGCGGAAAATCGTGTGAATTTAATTTCATCGTCGTTGATCATTAGTCATAGCGTAACATTTATTTGAACGTGGTAGAAATTTATTCGAATGAAATAAATGTTATTTAATCCAAATAAATCCTGGTAGGCCGGACATTAAATTAATTAATCTATTTAATAAATTAATCTACATTTTAATAAATTAATTCTAATACATTAATTTAAATTTTATTTTATCCAAATAAATGTTTATTTCGTTCAAATAAATTTTATAACGATAAATTGTACAACGATAGCCACAGTTTTTAACCACATTTTTTCAACTGAAATAATTGACCCTAACGAACCGATCGATCGGTTGACTGACTGACTGACTGGGTGACCCAATTTTTGCGGCAATCAGCCATGTGTCTCGTTCATTCCAACCTGTCTACGGTGAATTTTCGCGTCGGTGTGATTACAATTTTAATGTATTTTTTAACAACCCCCTGGACAGTTCGTCATTCCATCGTCCCCGAAGCGAAATGTGCCTGCGAGTCATTTTGCCGCTGCCGCGCGAATGATAATCGTCGTTGCGTGTAAAACTTTTCCGGCAACCAGTTTTCCGCTTTCTCGGCAACGCGAGGGGTTCGCCATTAAAAACGGATATTACAATGTGCGAGCAAAAACAGTTGGTAATTCCGGGCGTTGCTCGCTGACCGTTTTTACGAGTGACAAATGTAAAACGCGCCTCGAAGTGGATTATTAACGAAGCTTTATTATCGTAGCGGGAAAGATCGTAACGCGTTGAAACCGATTTTCGTCATCACGAGAGCTTCTTCGCTCACCGTCGACCCTCCCAATCGATTCTGAAATATGTGTTCGAGCAACGTAAACAGCGACGCACGCACGCTGCACGCACCGAGCGTAAACGACGCGTGGCGATGCGTATAAAAACAAACGTATAATGCCAACATGATGATAGGATAGAAAATTGCGTTTGCTCCTCTCTCTCTCTGACCGACGCGTCAACGTATTATCGTAACGGGACGTGCGTTATGCACGAATTACAAACACAAATTATGCGTTTTTCGTGTCCTCGCCGCCACGTCTCTCGCGCAGCTCTTGACAAAATAAATGCAAACACACGACGGTTACTTACGCAAATATTTTCGATCGTCATCGCGCGTATCCAAACTCGCACCCTGTGGACCCGCGGCCGCCGCGTAAACACGTAAACAACGTAAACACGTGCGGGTCGAGGGCGTAAAAAAAATGAACAATTCCCGGTGGCTTCGAAATTCCCGGATCGCGCGATTCATTTGTTTCCATTTGGTGTCGGAATTGAAGAACGATATACATTATGTTAATCGAAAGTGCGGAACTGAAAATAACATTAGGATAATACCAGGTAATTAAATAAATCTCCAAACATAAATTAATTAGCGCCTCAAATAAATCAGTTAAAAAAAAACAATCAAATCCCAGATTTTCAGTCAGTGCGTCGATTTTGTTCCGGCAGTTAATTCCATTAATTACTCATTATCATGTTAATTTACCTCTCCGAATCTTTTCTTCCGCTCGTGAATGAAGTCGAAGAGAAGTGAGAATCGCTCGACGAAAAGAGAAAAGAAATCCTGAGGGGTTGCGGGCGGGGGTTAACCGTATTGCCTGACGCCGGCAACCCTTTCGCGTAGCCGGGGGGGTAGCTTCGTCCCTCGCGGACCGAGTATCAGCGTGCGACGAGCCGGCCGTTCGAGTGATTAAAAACAATTACCGTTTCGACGCAGCCATCGGCCGAGCTCGTCCCCCGGACGAGTAATGAGGCCAGAAGGGAGTGGATGAGCGTTCGCGCTCGTCGACGACCACGAAGGGCACAAGCGGGTAGGATGCGAACCGTCGTAGAAAAAAAAAAAAAAAAAAAAAAAAACGAGGAAAGAAATAGCCGAGCATCTGAGCCCTGCGGGTTATGTGGTTGAATTCGGGGTGGCTGCGCGCGGCACCAAAACGCACCCCACTGTCATTTTCGCGAAACATTTGTATGAAAATATTCGGCGTGCTCGAACACACAGCGAGGGGGGGAGGGTCGAGTTCTGCGGCGCTGCTGGTACAGCTCAGCGGGGACGAGGGGCAGGTTTGGGGGGACTCGGCGACTGGTAGGTAACGCTCGCTCTGTACGCTATTACGTGCCGCTGCGGCGAAGGGGTTGCTCCATCCGGCAACGGCGACAGCGGTGGAAACGGCGCGCGCGATACGAGAGACGGAGAGGAAGAGCGAACTGCGTGGCTCTCGCATTCTTCGACTTCTAAATCACGAAATAACTGCGCCGGGCTTGTGGAGCGAGACTCGCGGAGCCGAGGGGTCGAACGAACGAACGCGGTTAAATGGGCTTCCGCTTGCTCAACACCGACGACCGCGCGTGTGTTGTGTGCGAGAGTCCGGTGGAAACGGAACCGCCGCGACCGGCGGATTCCTTCGAGTCACCGACGCTCATTATCCGCCTTCGCTACCTCGCACTAATTAACAATTAAACGGTGGAGCCCCGCGGGGGAGACGCGCCAACCACCCCCCCACCGACCCACCGTCGCGAATTCGTATAATCGGGAGAATTGCCGAGCGCGAGGGTACGAATTGGAGAATTTGCATATATTGAAGATTTTCGCGAATGAGAGTGAAATAAATTGCTCGTGGGTTTTAATAATTCGGGGGTTTATCTGGAGAGTAATTGTTGTTTTGTGGTATTATCAGATTGTGACATTGTAATTGTTACACCCAGAGAAATCGTTCTGATGGGATCTATTCGAAACAAATAATTATTTTTTAATGGAATCAAAATTTGTTTGAGAGAAATAAATTTTATTTTATCCAAATAAAATTTATTTCATTCAAATAATGTTTTATTTCGTTCAAATAAATTTGAAAGATATATTATTTGAGTGAAATAAATTTTATTTGATCCAAATAAAATTTATTTCATTTAAATATTTTTTAACAAATTTCTTAATTTTTTTTTATTTCTTAAAAAAAAATTTATAATTTTATTTAGTTTACCTTCATTTTTCGTCGTGAAGAGAATTTAATTCTCGTTCGTGTGCGTACGAACTTCTTCGAGGCTCGTCTTGCGGAGAAGCAATATTCCACCGCAAGTGTAATTAAACAATTTGCCTACAGATGAAGTTTTTAGCGGAAGCTTTTGCTTTGTCGGTGGCGGCACACCGGACGGTGCGGCACGGCCGGGCGGACGGTACGCCAGAAGCACTCATCACTATGCATAACCGCATAGCTCCTATATTAAAGTCAGCGCGAGAGCGTTAAATGCTCGCGTGATTAAAAATGCTGTCGTCGAAATTCCGACAGCTCGGCCGCGGAATGTCCCTCGGACTCTGCCGGCATTCCGGCTTCGCGGGGTGCGGGAAAAAAATTATTCTCGTAGAAGGGGTAAAATCCACACTCAGCGCATGATTTGACGCTTTATGATAGGCGACAGTTATTTAAATCCAGTCAAAGCTGACTGTTAATAATGCCCAGGAAAATCAAAGCATTTTACAAATACGAAGTCGCTCGAAAAACGGCTCTTCAATAAATCTCACCGTTCTGTTTTTACGGGGATTGTTTTTTTTTTTCGAGGGTGCGCGAGAAAAGGATTCAGTGCAGCGACTAAGCAGTCCGCGAACTCGAGAGCAACGACTCGCGACAAAATATAGCCTTCGCTCTAACGCGCTCCAAGGGGGATGAGAGCCGCTCTTTTTTCCCAACCTGTCGTGGCAGCAGTTAGCCAAGCAACCGCGACAGTCGCGCGGTGGGAGGGCGAGAAAAAGTCGTAGGTGTCGGACTGCTCTCTGGCTTTCTCCGCTATCTCGATCTTTATGGGGTAGCTCAAGCAACGCGTCTAATGCACACGAGTCTCCCCTGCTTCGCTCGAACGTATAACGTCTACCTTCGAGACCGTCGCGCGGAATTTATTTGACACTATTTAAAGCTCTTTTCTTCCTCGAGAAAATCGGTAATTCGAAATTGTGCGGTGAATTAATGAAACTCGGACAATAAAAAAAACACAGAGAGCGAACAATAGAAACGAAGAGGAAGAAATTTTGTGGTTTGTGAAGGAGAGCCCGGGGAAAATATTGATACGACTGATAGCGAGCGGTGCACGTGTAACTAATATATTTGATCAGACAACAATGGAGCGACGATAATTCGAGCCTTCCTATATCGATATTGCAGTGTACACTGCGGTGTGTGCGAGAGAAATAAGAGGGCGAGCGAGGAAAGGGGGGCATCGTGGGCTCGCGCGGGAAATAAAAGGGCCGCGTGGCGCGCGGACCTCGTGATCGAGCGTTAACGAGAGAATTCCAAGTGTTCTCTCTTCTTAGTACCTTCGAGCACGCGGATGCCAAATATACTATATCGATTACCCATCAATCGAACTTTGCGGCCGCCTTCGCTTCAAATACTTTCTCTCTCTCTTTATTTTTTATTTCTTTGTACTATACTTATTTTAATTTTTTTGTACGATCATCAGTTTTTTTATTTTTATTTTTTATTTCATGTGACTTTTCTCTTTTTATTTATGGATTATGTTTATTTTATTACCGATTGATTTTTGTATTTTTGTAAGTTTAAGGCCTATTTTGTCATAATGTGATGGCTTTTTTTGTGGAACGTTGCTCTTAGAGGACGCAGTCCCTGGGCACGCAATAAATCCAACTCTCTCGCTATCTGTCGTATTTCCCACTCCATTACAACGTCTCGTTGAACCTTATTCAAAGATTCAATATGTACGGCTGAGCTCCTAATTCCCGTAATTGGGAATTTCCCTCAATCTCCGCGGCGCTCAGGTTTGCAGCGACGCCAGGACCGAGCGAGATGAGATTTTACATTGAGGAACTCGATCGCGGGACCGCAGCCGAGTGTATCTACCTTCAATAAAGGATATATTCGCTGAATTTCGAAACATCAAAGGAACTTTGTTCAATGGACTCGACGCGAAATGCCGTATTACGCGTCCTCTGAGTCGTGAGATGAGAGACCCGCGCCCGCGCCACACAGTCACGAGAAGCTTTCACTTTTTTTCCTTCCGTTTTCTTTTTGCCAAAGGGAAACAGGAAGAGAGCACGAAACGAGGAAGATTGAGAGATTGCGTCTGGTTCATCAGCCAGGAATCTCACAATTTTCGTGCTTCTGCCGTTTTCTTCGCTCTCTTTGGTTACTTCATTTTGTGTACTTCGTTCCTGTTGGTCTCTTCATCGACAATATCTTTGATTTTTCGTACTTTTCTTTCAGTATGCCTAATTCTTAACATGTGACTAATTCTGTCTTAAATTCTATAATTTTCCGCAAATGATTTCCAAGAGGGCAACGTGATCCAAGCTCCTCCCGCATAAGTTCAATTTGGGACAAGTTTCGTCAACACACATTATTTACTCCGCATCCCATGGCGACTACTCGTTAAAGATTGTTTCTTTTTCGAGAACGGCCAACCAAACAGAACGTACGAGGGAAAATCAGAGAGAGCGCGAGATCTGAAGGAATGGGTTATGACGCGATGTGCAGTTTGTTGACGATTTCTGAGAGTCGGAACCCCCAACGAAAGTCTCTGTGAATATCGCAGCGAGCGCAGCGGTTATGCACAGAGAGGAGCGAGAATCGCTCGAGGCGCCCCCGGGCCACGAGGAAACCAGACAGACTGACAAACGGACCGAGCCAGAACGAGATAGATTTCCTTCCGGCGAGGACATTCACATTCGCAAACAGGAGTTTAATTTCGCATGCAAATATTACGTATGAGAAGGATACACGAAGGGACAGCGACGCGACGCCGGAGCTGCTGTGGGAGGCTTGATGTATTCACGCACACAACGACCACCCCCACATGGCTTACCGACGTATCACAGACGCTCGGTCATGATTTTTTTATACACATCGATGCCAGGGAGCGCCACGAATCTTCCACGACCCTCCCAACGATTTACCACGTATAACATGACTTTCGGTAGATATAATAAACGTATCGGGTTACCTCGATGATGCCCATATTGGTTCACGAACGAATCTGCACCCTTCGTTTCCGAAAATATCGGGTTACGAATCAATGAGATCATTTCTTGGTATTACAAATTTGCAGAAAGCGGAAATCTCCCTGCGATTTTTCTAACTCGGCCATTGTATTCAAATATCTGACTGAGAAAAAAATGTCGGTGGAACCAGCGAAATTAGAGGCTGTGTGTGATGAAGAAAAAAATATTTGTATGATTGGAAAAAATATTCTCGTCGATCGAACATCTTTGAAAATTTCTGCATTTCCTTGTTTTCGTTGTACTTTCAGATCAACAACGAGATTGGACAGAGAACACATATTATTCGGCACCAAAAAAACCCCGCGATAATTCATTTCAATTATTCACATCGATGATCTCGTCGCTCCATGGAGGTCAATTCCATCCGTCCGATTCAGTGGCTCGCGAGGATCGGTTTCCGTGTGCCAAACGCGAGTTTGGCACGCGGAACTCCCGGCGCTTATTATCGTTATTCCGTTCTTTTGTGTGCTCGGTAACGTAACGTTTGTTCGTGAGACAGCATAAAAAAAGCGTTATGGCCCGTCGATCACGAGGAGAAAAAAAAACGTGAATACCATCCTCCGGGTATAATCGATGATTGCCGCAGTGGTCCCTCGTATACTCGGTCGTGGATATACGAATGTGGAGACCCGAGTCACCGGGGCTTCCGCCTGACCCGCGTCACGTCTCACGCGTCCTCGTTTCTTCCCTCCCCACACCGGAGAGTCTCCTCTCGCGGTACCCCAATTTTTTCCATTTTTTTTTCTCCTTCGCAACGCGATCCGCTCGAGCAAAGTGGCAAATACAATTTATCAGGAGCCACTAGCAGCCACCTCGCGCGCATATTGGACGCCCGCACGAGGCGCATCGGGCCGTATCTGACTTGCAAAAGCGCGGGAAACCCGGCGACGCGACCCACACACGGGTTGGACGATATATTTCCCGAAAAATGCAAATCATCGTCCGTGTTCTCGTGGAGCCCGCGAGTGACGGTGAAACCCACAGTCGCATCACCCACACACACCGCGAGAGGTTCCCGAATAAATTGAGAAGCGCCGCCGCGCGCGCGGGGATGTAAATGACATTCAAATTGTGACGCGTGGCAAAATGACAAAAATATTACATGCATACCGCTCGCATCCAGACGGCGCGAAAGTGTGCGTACACCGGTGTACGGCGCGCGCCCCCTTCTCGCGCTCGAGTCACGCGCCGTAATTGGCTGATATTCAGATGTCGCTTGAATTGAATTTTCCGAAACAATTTCGAGGAGCCTCTCGCACACGCCGACCCCACGGAGATTTGCTTCGTCGGCGAAAACTCCGGCAGCCATTCTGAAATATTTAATACCGAAATATTCATTACCAAAATATTCGATATACCAAAATATTCATTACCAAAATATTCAATACCAAAATATTCATTACCAAAATATTCAATACCAAAATATTCAATACCAAAATATTCAATACAAAAATATTCATCACCAAAATATTCAATACAAAAATATTCATTACCAAAATATTCATAGTCTTGTAAAATCAAACCAGATTTTTCTTGTAAAAAATCAAACCAGCTCCCGTGTCCATTTTACCCCATACAAATTTCTCCATCACCCATTCGCATCACGCGGTTATCCCTATGCGACGATGCTCTGGCAAACCCGCTCACGCGATCGTAATTATAATTTCCAAAGCTGCGTTCAAACCCCGGAATGCCGAGTACAGCTCAAAGTCCCGGATCGCTGACGTCGACGTGTGCGTCGCGCGTGTCCGCAGAATTTCCCGAGGCCCGTGGGGCGACAGGACGCGCGCGGAAGGAAGCCCGAGGCCGTCGTAGGAGGCACGTCTGGAGTGGGCAGAGAGCGCGCGGCGGGTCTGTAGGTGAACATCGACAAACAAAGGTACGGCTATCGATGCTTGTGGGACGCCCTCGCCGACAGGGACAACCGTGTTAAACAAGCCCGTCACTGTCGCTTCGACGAGCACAACCTCGGCAAGTGACCACTGGTCAGTTTCCCATATACGATATCTCGCTCACTCGGGGCGCTACACGAATCGCATCGCGACGAGCCTTGAGTCGTCAACGAGCATGGAAGGGCAACCCGCTTATTTGCGGAGACCACAAGAGTGGCCGGAGCAACGAGAGGAGACACACAGAACGGGAGACACAAACGTCCTTAGCCAGCGAAATCGCGATAAGCCAGCCACTCAGGGATGAACAATCGAAACAATTGCTAAGTACCGTGAGACAGGCGGCGGGTGCTATGGGTTCTGACCAATGTCCAGCCTGACCCAGCGATGCGTATCGATGAATTCGTTTCTTGACCAGCAGAGAGAGAGAGAGAGAGAGAGAGAACGAGTGCGATTGGCGGGCTTTGACGAGCGCTGACGTGCCTCGACCTCGGCAGGGTGGACAGGCCGCTTGGTTCGCGACTAATCGAAGCGTCCACTGCGGGGTTTCCGACTACAGAGCCCTATTAGGAATCCTGCGGATTGTTGGAGAAAGGGTCAGATCTGGTTGCTCCTGATTCCGGGACGTTAGGCGCGGTGAAGGGATGGTCAAGGTTTACCGGCGGTTCGACAGGGTGTTGACGATAATTGTCGACCACGGTTGACCACGTTTCAGGAGCTCGAAGTGTGCAAGACAGTCGTGAGCACCGAAGCTCACCATTGATGATGAGCATTTGGAGCCGCAGGACGAGCGAGAAAATTGTGTGACGCCCGAGACGAATCCGAGGGCGGCACGTGGTGGCTGTCGATCTTCATTCTCTGGATTCTGCGTGCCTACGAGGAGAGGAGACCGCGGGACCAGCGTTTGGTTGAATGGAAGGCGACGTGCGGCGAGGAAGAGGGACGCGAGGGTGCGGTCAAAGGGCGAGGCTGCTCTGGACGAGGGGGGACCTAGGGATTCACTCGTGGACAACGGAACGGCGAGCGTTGACGAGAAGAAGGTTCCCAGGTGGAAACCTGAAACCGGAAGTTGGCGCCGAGTCGACGCTGCGGAGAGAGAGATCATTACCGTCCAATATAACGTATAAACCATGAGGAGGGATGCGTAATGGTGGAGAGAAAAGAAGAGCGGAGGAATAAACGGGAGATGTGTGGAGCTATGAATTCTCGGCGGCAGTTCTCACCGGAATTTTCACATTCTCTCGTCTTCCCTCCGCGCGATGGGAATTTATAAATTGACCAGCGGCTTTGTAAGCCGTAATTGTCTGTTTCCCAATGGTCGATACACGCAGCCATGTTTATCCCGTACACACGTGAGTGATATCGGCTCGGAGGATCAAAACGAACGGTCGACGTACGTGAAGACCTCGAAGGGTTCGCTCGCGGAGGAGGGAGAATAGAAGACGCGAGGGGAGGCGACGTGTATACACACATTTACTGTATTCGATATAATACGACGACTCCGGGATACGCCGGGCGAGCGACGTATCGTCTTACCCCAATTTCACCCCAATCATTTTGAAACCCAAAACCAGAACCGTCTCGCGACTCCCTCTCGTACCACCCCCTCTCGTCGTCCCTTTTTCATTCTTATTTCGGGCGCGTTGCGGCGGATATTGATATATAAAAATCCAAAGGACCCGTGACGAGATACGTGAGTACGGCGGGGGGAGCAAAAAAAAAAAAAGGAAAAAAGAAAAGGAGAAACACGGGTGGCGGGACGGTCTGGCGCGTCCCCGAGGTCCTCCGAGTGTCGTTTCTCGTGTCTCGTACGAATACCCGGCTATGAATACGCCGAGGACGCAACGAGAGGATTGATAAATCGTCGGACGTCAGAATTTTCGTCGGCCAATTTTTCACGTCGCCGCGACGCGAGCAAGAACAAGGGAAACGACGGGCATTTTCGAGTGCCGCGCGGGCCGATGACATTTTTCAGGCAGTCGAACAGAACGACGACTGCGCGATTTTACGGGGTCGCCGGGACCGAGAGCGGCCATGGGCAGTTGGTTCTCAGCAGCCACGCGAGATCATTGACACCCCGACACCCGGGGTGTCGATGATCTCACTTTGGAGCCCACGGCATGCTTTTCGAGAAATGAGAATCTATTTCCCCGCCGGGGAATCGCTCGAGGTCGTGAGGGATGAGACCGGAGCTTCCGCTATACACGAAGAAAAGACACCGGTGACCGGAAGTCAATCACCGAGAGGACTTGGTCTCGCACGACGAGACTTGTTGATGCGGCGTGAATCGGGGCGGGAAGAAGGAAAACAGATTCGAAGGTAAAAGCGGTGAGGATATAAAGTTACCGGCGGGGTGAATCGATCAACCGACCTCGGGGAAAAAAATCCGTCGAGTATCAGTTACAGACTCGATAAGCCAAAATCGGTAGACGAGTTTATCCTGAGATTGGGACTTCCGCCACCGGATTCTCATGATCCTCGCGATTTTTTGCGCCGATCACAACGTATCATTAAGGTCCTACGCTAGCTGGGCCTGATATCGCGTTACAGGTACACGTGGTGACCGAGGAGGCATAAATCCCCTTCGAAATCGTCATTACTCGTTAATGAGCGGCGGTTTCGAGTCACACTGAGGCTCGTCACGCGATGCTAGCCGAGGGAGTGAGGGCATCACGAGCCTCACGCAGAAACCGAAACAGAGAGAGAGAGAGAGAGAGAGAGGAAAGAGGCGACGCATCAAGTTCTGGACGAGGCGAGAGATCCCTTCGATTCCCGGGGAACCCCATCGTGAGACCATCTCTGTTCCGAAACACCATAGACCATTGAGAGTGAACCCTCATACATGCGCGGGGGGGACACGTGACTGCTTTATAGCGAGAGCTGCTCCACGCGAAGGGTCGAGAAGCGACGCGGCGGTTTTGCTTCTGACCCCGCGCGGCGTTAAATGGGAAGCCGACAAGGGCGCGACGACAAAACTAAATCGGCCGAGGGCGCCGGCAGCCCGACCCGTTATTGTGATGCGCCCCGAACATATTTATACTCCGAAGTGTGTATTGTTTCACTCGGTGCTTCGCAACAAACGTCACAACGCAGGGGCGGAGAGGCTGCGCTGTCGATCACTTCGCTTGACCCACCGGAGGCCAACCACTTCTTCTTTTTTGCTTTCCACTCGTTTTTTTTTTTTCCTTTCTTTTTTTATTCCGTCGCATAGACGTGGTCGAAGGCCCAACGCGCACGACTGCTGTCAAGGCTCTCCTTCCTCTCGTACGTGGCGCAACGTCCGCTCGGACATTCGGACACTCGTGGATATTCGCGCGTATATGATTTGTCGCTGGAATTCGTTTGATTAAATCAATGGCGATGATAAATCGCGGGCAAGGCGGACTCGAGAATGGCGGAATCTCGGAGGAGATGAGGGCGTTTCGCCGCGGCAAAACAAATCGGCCAATCTGTATTCTACGTGGACGAGGCTGATGATATTAGGACCTCCGTCGTGGACGAGCGATTGAAGGAGTTTTTCGCAATATTGTCACGACGTCGCGGGACAGAGAAATCACTGATAGCTCGTGATAACTCCCGCGGCTCTCGCGGTGAGTAACAGCGTCGCGCACGGTACATAAGTATCGCACGGAGGGCATTAGTAACGCGGACAGAGTGGACGTTGCACCGACGACGATATCAAACCGGGGGGCGGGGGGGTGGGGGATGAGAGAAGGGTCCTTCTCTCTCCGCTGAAGGGTTGAGTTGGGGTGAGTTAGAGCGGTGAGTTATGGGCATTGTGGGTGCGCCTCACCACCACACGATACGCATAGCTACCGAACGACCATATTCCCCCCGCCCCCCCTTCCCTCCCCGACCGCCTCACTTCCACCGTAAAGCGAAGAATAATAAAATAAAATACAGAAAACTATAATGGGCGCAACGTGGCTGTAGATCCGGGCGGAGCTATCGATCCTCTTAGCGTGCAATCCACCGATTGGCTGTAAATCTCGGAGAGCCTCGTTGTCGTTAGCGCTGCGCACTTAATACCCCTTTCCCCCCGTCTTTTCTCTTGTATCTCATACTCGAAGCTCGTTTTTATCGCGACGCTAAAGCGTATCGCGTGAATTACCGACGCCACCGGAGCTTACGGTGATTAATGAGAAAAATTGACCGCGATTTCGGAATTTTTCACGGAATTTTAAAACCGAAAATTGTCTTGCGTTTTTTGCGAATTTTTTTTTTTTTTATTTCGCAAAGTACGAAGACCCTATCCGATGGGAAATTTCCCGCTGATTTCAAAAAGCACAGTTGTTTGCCCGAAAAATGAAAAATTCGAGGGGAAAAATGCGAAAAATGATTTTTCACTTTTTTCGAAATTTTATGACTTCGCTAAAATCGTGGTTACTTTTTTTTGGCTCAGTCGATCCTAGATTTTCTTTCTTCGTTCGAAAGAAAACTGAATAACGAAGAGAATGCCGCAAGGTGGACCGTGATATCTTGATTTCTGAATTTTTTACAGAATTTTAAAGTCGAACCCTAAAAAATGGCAAATTTTTCAAAGGGGTACCCCTTGCGTTTTTTGCGAAAAAAAAAATTTTCGATTTCGCCAAGTACGAAAACCCTATCCGATGGGAAATTTCCCGCTGATTTCAAAAAGCACAGTTGTTTGCCCAAAAAATGAAAAATTCGAGGAGAAAAATGCGAAAAATGATTTTTCACTTTTTTCGAAATTTTATGACTTCGCTAAAATCGTGGTTACTTTTTTTTGGCTCAGTCGATCCTAGATTTTCTTTCTTCGTTCGAAAGAAAACAGAATAACGAAGAGAATGCCGCAAGGCGAAACGCGATATCTTGATTTCTGAATTTTTTACAGAATTTTAAAGTCGAACGCTAAAAAATGGCAAATTTTTCAAAGGGGTACCCCTTGCGTTTTTTGCGAAAAAAAAAATTTTCGATTTCGCCAAGTACGAAAACCCTATCCGATGGGAAATTTCCCGCTGATTTCAAAAAGTACAGTTGTTTGCCCGAAAAATGAAAAATTCGAGGAGAAAAATGCGAAAAATGATTTTTCACTTTTTTCGAAATTTTATGACTTCGCTAAAATCGTGGTTACTTTTTTTTGGCTCAGTCGATCCTAGATTTTCTTTCTTCGTTCGAAAGAAAACTGAATAACGAAGAGAATGCCGCAAGGTGGACCGTGATATCTTGATTTCTGAATTTTTTACAGAATTTTAAAGTCGAACGCTAAAAAATGGCAAATTTTTCAAAGGGGTACCCCTTGCGTTTTTTGCGAAAAAAAAAATTTTCGATTTCGCCAAGTACGAAAACCCTATCCGATGGGAAATTTCCCGCTGATTTCAAAAAGCACAGTTGTTTGCCCAAAAAATGAAAAATTCGAGGAGAAAAATGCGAAAAATGATTTTTCACTTTTTTCGAAATTTTATGACTTCGCTAAAATCGTGGTTACTTTTTTTTGGCTCAGTCGATCCTAGATTTTCTTTCTTCGTTCGAAAGAAAACAGAATAACGAAGAGAATGCCGCAAGGCGAAACGCGATATCTTGATTTCTGAATTTTTTACAGAATTTTAAAGTCGAACGCTAAAAAATGGCAAATTTTTCAAAGGGGTACCCCTTGCGTTTTTTGCGAAAAAAAAAATTTTCGATTTCGCCAAGTACGAAAACCCTATCCGATGGGAAATTTCCCGCTGATTTCAAAAAGTACAGTTGTTTGCCCGAAAAATGAAAAATTCGAGGAGAAAAATGCGAAAAATGATTTTTCACTTTTTTCGAAATTTTATGACTTCGCTAAAATCGTGGTTACTTTTTTTTGGCTCAGTCGATCCTAGATTTTCTTTCTTCGTTCGAAAGAAAACTGAATAACGAAGAGAATGCCGCAAGGTGGACCGTGATATCTTGATTTCTGAATTTTTTACAGAATTTTAAAGTCGAACGCTAAAAAATGGCAAATTTTTCAAAGGGGTACCCCTTGCGTTTTTGGCGAAAAAAAAAATTTTCGATTTCGCCAAGTACGAAAACCCTATCCGATGGGAAATTTCCCGCTGATTTCAAAAAGCACAGTTGTTTGCCCGAAAAATGAAAAATTCGAGGAGAAAAATGCGAAAAATGATTTTTCACTTTTTTCGAAATTTTATGACTTCGCTAAAATCGTGATTACTTTTTTTTGGCTCAGTCGATCCTAGATTTTCTTTCTTCGTTCGAAAGAAAACTGAATAACGAAGAGAATGCCGCAAGGTGGACCGTGATATCTTGATTTCTGAATTTTTTACAGAATTTTAAAGTCGAACCCTAAAAAATGGCAAATTTTTCAAAGGGGTACCCCTTGCGTTTTTTGCGAAAAAAAAATTTTCGATTTCGCCAAGTACGAAAACCCTATCCGATGGGAAATTTCCCGCTGATTTCAAAAAGCGCAGTTGTTTGCCCGAAAAATAAAAAATTCGAGAAGAAAAATGCGAAAAATGATTTTTTATCTCTCGAAATACGCAAACATTAAGGTGATAGCATTATTTTTCGTCGTCATGTCGTTAATTTTTGTTCGAGCAACATATGCGGGCGTGATTCAGAGTCGTTTTACCTCGGACGAGATCGAAATCTCTTATCGCCTTGTCAATTGATGGTGAAATTGAAGTCGCAGGGGCAGACTGCGAGGATAATTCGAGGGTCGAGGGGTCTGTGCCGTTACCGAAACGTGAAAGGCGTATTATACACGTGTGTAGTTGCATTACACTGTATCGATTAAATAATCGGGACACAAGGCTCGAAAGGCTATCGGGAATCAGATTAATTACGTCACGGGTGTCAACGTCGCAGGTGACACGTGGGACAAAGTGTCATAGTAATCGACCTGTGGGAGGGGGTGCGGAACAAAAAGAGAGAAAACGAGAAAATGGTAGTGTGCAACGGGAGGCAGTCTCGGCCCGGAAACGTTAGCCCATTGAATTTTCACCCCCGCTATACACACTGCGAAAGCAGAGAGGCACCCTGAGGAAGTATTTATTAGATTGGAATCTAAACGCCCCGCGCGGAGGCCTGAAAGCGTATTTCCTTTCGCCGTAGGTGGTGGTTGCGGTGGTTCGAGAATAAGAGCGAGAAAACCCGCTGCGAGCTCTTCCCCCTCGAACGTTTTCTCTCACACTCCGTTGCTGAGTGCGCGTGTGTGTGTGTCGAAGGCTGGCGGAGGGTTCTAGAAATTAGTGGGTGCAACTTTATTAGCTGGTGTCACGAAACCTTTAGGCCTTTTGGCTCCCGGTTCAGCCGCTATTAGCTCAATCTTCAATCCGATATGTACACAGCTTTTTTGCTTTGTTGCACTCATTGATAAACCTCGAATACATTCCACAAGTTTTGCAGGATTGCGGGTCAATTGTGTGTTCTTTGTTCAAGTTCTGACGACTCTGAGTGACGGAATGTCAGGATTCAAATGAGGTTATATGTCGTATACAAAAGGTTCTTACTCACAGTTTTATGGATGTTTTCTGTTTGGCAAGCCAATGTGTCGTCAAAAATGACAGTCAATACAACCGGCACTGCAGGCCCGCGAGACTTCATTACGAATAGACGGAAGACGGGATTCTTCCCGTTCCTGAAAAAAAAAAAAAAAAATGAGAATTGCAAAATTGGGAGCGTGAACACCCTCTGGAATGAATCATCCCCTCATCGTGTCCTAATATCATAAACCGTCATTTCCCATCATTAAAGTTTCGAGATTCGACGGCGCTCCTGGTGCGCGGCAAGTCGACCGGAAACTCGGTCCAACACACGTGGGTCATAGACACCCGTAGCCGGCGACTAATAGTGGCGGAGTGTCCCGATGATACTTTTCAAACGGTGCTTTCGAATACATTCGGGCCCTCGGTCTTTCTTCCGCTCAATTTCACCGATTTTCACGCGTTTCGCATTGTATCGGTTTATCGTTCTCGAGGCGTACGGCTTACCAAGAAGGTCATTAGTGTTAGTGTCAAACACGAGCCATTGTTCGGATATTTATGACGTTTACCTGCAAGGGCCGCGACCCTCGCGCCGCGCGTCCGGATCCGGTGGTAGTTTTATAAGGGTGTTCATCGAGGGCTCGAATGGAAACCGAAGGGTGTCTCGCGATCCCGAATCGACTGGGCCACCGTATCCACCCTGACCAGGTTGCGCCTATCCACATTCCTTATTTATCGCATCGCATTATTCACGAAAACCTTAAAACTCGAAGATCCGAACGTTGAAGGTCTCGTTTGCAGCTCGTTCTCGCTGACAAACAGCGGTTTAACACCTTCCACCAGGAGGAGCTACACGCCAAAAAAAGACACACACGCAACCCCTTCGATGGAATCATGACTCTTTCGTTGAACATTGAATTCCAATCGCGGCGACTGCCATTGATGCGGAATTGAAAAAATCCCGCTCGGCGGAAGAATTCCCGAGTTCATTTTGTGGGAAAAAACGTTCACATAGTTCCAGAGGGGGTTCGATTAATCAGGCGCGCAGGCAGCTCGAGAGCTCGGTGGGTACTTGACGTCTGCCGCTTGCCAAAGACCAGGTGGCGTTCACTCGTTTCGGGCACACCAGATATCATCGATACTTCAAAAGGCCCGATAGACTCGAACGCGGCTCGTGGGGTACACACTGGTTTAAATAACTATAGGCCTGCGCGTTGAAAGAGTTCTGGGCTCTCCTCGGCGACGTATAATAGCCGTGGCGTGTGAACCCGTCGCGCGGTCGTCACGCCGGCAACGTGGAAAGCGCCTCGCGGAACTCCGTGAAAGACATTCTCGAACGGTAACTGTTTGTACAAGCGCCCCCGGTATTTTTATCCGAATCGAAGAGCCTCCGATGACTCATGCGAGCTGCCAGAGCGAGAGAGAGAAGCGCGGAGGCGTCGCACAGGGGGAGAGAAGGAAAAACGATGAGCAAGTATATCCTCTTCTTCACCTCGTGTTATGCACCACTTGCCGCGACGCCCGCACACGGTTTATCTATATCTCGGCCGTGTGTGCATCGCCTGTGTGACACATAACGATCGCTCGCGCAAAGGGATCACACACAAAACCCGGGGCAGGCCCCACATACACACGTGGCCCCCGTGTACACTTTGTGTATTTAGCGCGGCAAAGAGCAGAGACGCCGCGGAGTACAACGTCGAGGCATTTGGGTACGGGACGACAGAGATTACGTTTTCGTGGATACACAGCGGTAAGAAAGGAGTCTATAGTTAGTTAGGGCTGCCATTCTTCGCGGCTTCTCGCCCGCCGCATGGTTGGATCATCAACCGCGCCTCAAAAGACTGTCTCCCCGGCGAGCCAACAATTAGATATTAATTCTAAGAGTATTAGCCTCGGTTCGACCTCGCTTCCACCTCACGAACTCGCTTGGATAGCGAATGTCTGATCCCGGAATGGCCTCCTTGATGTCAGAAAAAAAAAGGATCTCGAACGAATTTATTCCTCACCCGGGGCTACTTAGGGTAATACGCGCTCCTTACAAGCTTTGTCCATCTCACACCCACCCTTTCGTACCCTTTATCACAGCACCCTTCGTTCCCATCGAAAAACACGGGCACACAAGAATGACATCCAGTGTCTGGGAAGACTCGAGGAACAATAACGTCCCGGGTGCGGTGCGTATGTGGACAGAAGTCGTCGAGGGACACTTCGCTGGCCTTTTTCCAGATATTTTCATTCGGTCGGCCCTCATCGAGAATCTAATGAGGTCGAACGACTCGCGAGGGGGACGCAACGGGCCATTTTTTACTTTATTTTTCTTTTTGGGCGAAAAACCGGGAGGTCACCGAATCCTGTGGGAGTTGGTCCGTGGCGCGGGGGCCATTGCCGCTATCCTGCCGTCCATCCTTTCTGGCCTCGGTCTTCCTGTTCCCCGTGCGCCGCCGCGTTATATGCCCACCGAATGAAAGGGAGATGAGTGAATCTATATGCTTTATGGTTTTATAATGCGAAAGGTTGACCAAGGGTCCGCCGATGCGGAGGGCTCCGCGTCTACTCCGCCGCTGCTACCACTATTACCGTGGTATACAACCCGAGTCTACACTCTGGCGCCTCGGCCCGGCCGTGTACCACGGGCCACGGTAACACATGGCTACCCGGGGATGTTTTCGACCCCCCCTCAGTTCGTCAAAATGGGGTGACCACGCGGGCCAGTGTCCACCACACGAACTGGGTAATGAGCCGTCGCGCATAGTCCATAGTACGTGGGGTTGCCAATAAAATCTATATCAGGATTTAGGGTCCACGAATGCCATCCTCCCCATTCTTTTCGTTTTTTTTTTTTCGCGTGCTTTTTTTTACCACCAGCCCGCTGCGATACATCATTTCCTTTTTTATGGCGGAGAAGGGAGATCCGGAGAGTAATCGTTCCGAGTGGATGTCGCCGGGCTCGGTGCAGCTGACCAGATAATGCGAATGCTGGTGATGATGTTACCAGTGCCTCGGACATGTCATCGGGACAGATAAATGAATTATGATAATATCGCTCGATCGCGATGGACGCGCGGCTCAAGCCGGAGCTTTCGGTTGGCGTATCGCCAGTGCGTGTCTCGAGCTGGTCTCTCCTTTGTAGTTTAGCCTCACGACGGGGGAAGCCGACGATAGAGACGTTTGAGTGTGGATTAGACTGAGCCTCGGCAGGCTCTCAGATTGATTGGGTCTTTCGTGTAAACGCGCCAAGGGTCAGTCCATCCACCGGCATTAACGCGATACAGCCAACCACCCGACTTAGGTTTACTTGATAACCCACTATTCCACGGAGCGATAACAAGGCTGTCCCCGAGCGTTAGGAAGTGATTAGAGTGTGTTTATAGATTCGGATTAACAGGCGTAACAAATACGCGCTGATTGATCGTTCAACGAGGCATTAAGTGTCAGTGCCTCATAAGAGGTCATTTGCACGTTATGATTTCTTCCCGTTGTGGAGTCAGCTCGACCCGACTAACCTTCTTCTTTTTTTTTAGCAACGTTTCAGCAGTGTTTAGGAAGCGAGGAAATACATCCATCTCGGGGAACGGGGTTGCCCCTGCGCAACGTGGGAGATGCTCTATTTCCGTATGCTCGTTCAACGTTTTTCACTTTGCTACTCGGTACCTCGTTATATTTAGCCACGCGCTCGTTCGCCGCGCTCGCCCGAGCACGCTCTGTGTACCTTGTGCGCTGCGCGCTACTGCGCGAGCGACGTCTCTGCCACTCGCACTTCACGACTCTTTATCGCAGCGCGTATAGGTGACCCTTAACCGCGACTATTTCGAGTCGCGTGGGAAAGCCCTGCGTCAGGTGGCTCCCTGCTATTATAAATACTGTCGAGAGAGAAAAGGAGCATCAAGATGAGGTTGTGTATCTGGCTTTGAGAAGCGCACTCATCGATGAGGATGTAGAAAAAGCTTTAACACAAGCCGCACGTCGTACATCATGTATTCGTATTTTCTAAAATATATGGCAGACTATAAGATCACATTATTAAGGGATTGAGAAAACCTTTTATTTTCTAGAGAATGAAAAGTGCACCTGGGTAAATTTGTCGGCAAATAACAGCGAACGTTGCTGGCGGACAAAACGGCGCACGCAAGAGAAACACTCGGCGAAAACTTGGACGAGGAGCAGTTAGTCGAAACTCGGTCAGTTTCAACAGGTGCTCCTCCGCTCAACTCGAGAATGTATGCAGGTATGCGCGAGCGCGAAGAACTGTGCACGAGAGGAACTTCAGCTTGGGGACCACACCGCGACCCCTCTGCGGTGCTCCATACGTAAACCACTTCACTTCGTAGTCGTACTACAGCACAAAGCGTCGCGCCCGTATAGTTCTGCGTTCCGAGTGCGCCAGCAGCTCCTCGTCTTCCGGCGAAAGTGGCGGATGTTCGAGCACCTTCGCTTCTCTTGCCCTTTCTGTCTTTTCTTCGTCGCCCTCTCGAGTACGTCCGACCCTTTCCCGACCTCCCGTCGCGCCAAACGTTCCTTCTGGAAATCGATGACCCCGAGTGTTTTGCTGCGGTTAATTCCATGTTGGTCAACCTGGGTATGCTGGTCATTAGAGTCGCTTCGACGATTCCGCGAGACACAACAGCGACAGATTTCATTATGGTCCGCCACTTCTCAAGTCCATGAGTGTCAGTCAAAGGTGGTTTTGTGGGCACAACATGGTGGTCATTAACGTACGAATCATCAGACTCGGAGGTAACGGTCGCTGCGCTATGCACCGACATATGGGATGGGAAACGGATACGTTGGAAGGGTTCGCAAAAAGCAACAAGGTCACGAGTGTGATACGAGAAGAAAGGGCCGCGGAAGAGGCGAAAAAGAAACGAAAAGAGGAAGCGAAAGGTGGGGTCGAATTCGTTTCGTCGTTCACGAATCGTGCCAGCTACACAACCATAGCGTCTGCCCTATGCCGCGCGCATCAGCTCGGGAATCAAGGCCTATTCTCTCGGATACTCGAGAAGATTAGACTGTCACAAGCTTTTCCACGTTTCGAAATAAGCCAAGCGGAGCCGAAACGAAGGAGAAAGAGACGAGTGAAAGCGCAAGGTGGAGACGTGATGGTACATAGCGCGGAGCGTCGAAGGGAATAAGAGCCGGAGGGGGCATCGAGTGACCGTATCCACTCGAAACAAAAATAATTCTGTCCCTGCAGGACCAAGTCGTGGGCTACGCGGAGCCAGGTCGCGACTCCAAGCTGGGTAAGCCCCTCGACAATGGGGAAGATATTTTCTCTAATGAACCAAGACGAGTGGTCCTCTCCAGTGCCAATTACACTTCAGTCCGCGTTCCTCATCGCGTCCTCCTCCTCCTCCTCCTCCCGGCCCCGCGTTCCATCCCACCGAGTTCGCCACTTGACTTCTGTCATTTCAAAGCCTGAAACGAAACGTCGCGCGCGCTGAGAGAATTCAAGTGGCCCCGGGCGAGGTCTTCTTTCCGCGTGTCTTCTTATCTACTGCGATTGATCAAGGGCCTCGACCTCATCCTTTTTCACTTCTCTTCCTTTATTCGACTTCCAACAGTCGAGTCGCTCGGGGCTCTCTGGATCCATGCGATAAAAAAAGAGGGGAAAAAAAACAACATCAACGAACACGAAGACGAAGCCGTCGGAGCTTTTTCGTTCCATCGCGATGATTGCGTATCGCTAATTCCGCGAAATTCACGAAACCCACGGCTGGAAATCCGACTAAACAGAAGCGGTGCATCGTCGTAAAGCGAACATCAACACATCGACCGGGCGCCGCTGGGGCAGCTCGACGTCGGAATCCTCATTGGACCTAAACCTGGCTGGCAGTGGGTAAGCTCGTCGGAAAGCGGCTCAAGCTGCAGCAACGCGGTGCACGTACTAACGTTTCCGTATGGCACCGAGGGCGCGGTCGCCGTATTACAGCGGCCTCCTACCTCTATACCTACCTACCTACGTCGCGCGGTGTACGCGCGCGGAGAGTAGCGGCTTCGGTTCGTCTTAATTTAGCATAGATTACGCAGATCACAATAAACCAACTTGATAGGGTCACTCGGAGCAGTAAGCCTTGATTAACGGATTTAATTATAGGATTGTGTGCGACGAGGGTGTGAGTGAGCGCGGGCGTGTTGGTGTGCTCGTTGGAGAAAGGGCGAGTGTGAGACGGTGGTGAGAGAGACAGTTAGCCAGGATTGCATGCAGTGGTGATGGTCATTACGAGAAGGGAGACCTCGGTAACCCGTATATTGTATGTGCCCATGAAATATATATATACGTGTATATCTGTACAGACATAAGCGCTGAGTATATCCGCACATAGAAACAGACTTGCGTACATGGCAACAAGCCCCATGGATTCTCGTGCACGCAAACAGACTCCTGTATTAGTCCACCACCGTGAGACTCCACCCTGCGACCCCCGGTATCTGTGAATATAAACTCTGTAAATGAAGATCCTCACGGAGAATCAACGGGGTATTACGACCCATCGCTGGACCCGGTTGTACTGGACGGACTACGCGATTCCCCGGGGAATAAGAATTTGGACTCTCGCGTAGGCTGAGTCTTGATCCTGCTGGTGAAGCATCAGCTGCGTGAAACCCTCGTATGAGTTTTACGACCTGCACGCGTTTATTAGTGATTGGGATTCTGTATAGGATGATTCGAAACAAGGGTTAACGGTAGCGAAGGTAACGACCGTCTTTTTGATAGGAACAAAAATCAATGCTAATGATGAACTGTTGCTTCGGCAAAAAAATGAAGAACAACTGCGATTGGTAATTGAGTTTCTCATTAAAAAGCCCGGTTGGGAGGGAGACCAGGAGGTCCATGTAGCTATTACAGCTGTTACGATGGAAAAAGGACAACCGGGAGATGAGGGATACAAGAGCCAGGGAGGTGAGGATGAGGGTAGGAAGGCTTTCACGCTGAGCCAAGTGACAAAAGTAATCGATCAAAGAGGAGACACCCGCTTATCCAAACTCAGTCACGGTTCCGCGAGCGCGATACGTCCAGAACCATTAAGGGGCCCCCGGGGCCCCGGGAGTCGCTGCTCGCGCAGCATCATTTGTTACAATCGCGAAGCCGCTGGTGTGCGGACGAGAGAGCGCCGGAGCTTAATGCCCGGTGCTTTTCACGGTTCCCGCGAACATACACCGCGAGAGGAATGTAAGGGTATTAACGTTAGCATTTTTCCCCGCAGTTTTGTGGAGGGTCGCTCGCTTCTGATAGCACGAGAGCGCTTTATAGATTTGTCATACGAGCCGATGGAAGCGTCGGCTCTGATGAATCCAAGAATGGATTTGTTTAGCGAGGGTCGCAGCGTGTTGGCCAATTCGATTCGTACACGAGGAGAAAATACTGGTATTATATTGGCACGTTCTTGTAATTACTTACGACGGATGATCATAGCAATTGGAAAAGATCATTAATCAACCAGTGGCACGGCGAGAATATCACCTTATAAAATCGTAGAACTTCGAAGAGAATCAGAGAACCAATAAAACACGAATAACGCGAGTGTCACGCGAAGGGCCGAAGTTTCCTTAGGTCGTCGGGCAGTCACTCGACGGGACTTCCCAGTGCCAGCGGACGCTACGACGAAAGCTCAGCGAGTGGCAAGACACGGTTGAGGTATTTCCTCCCTCGAGATTCACTCGCGTCCTTGGCCCGAAGCTTCGAAATCACCCTAAAGATAGTGGCCCGCGAGCTCTCCGCGAAATCACGCCGGTAAATCTAACGTTATGCAAATCTCGCGGTCACTATCCGGTCCGGTTTTGCATATGAATGCGTCCCGTTGCTTGGCTCGCGCGCGCGGCTTACGCCGTGGACCGGGCCATCCACTCTCCTACGCATACTGCAGAGCTGTAGTGTACTATACGACCTTAAGATGATGCTAATCGGACCTCGCTATCCCGCATTCAGCGCATAGCCGTATCTCTGTCTTATCCCCCCCGCCCCCGGGTGTAGGAGGAAGCGGAGAAGCCGAAACCGCATCGCGCGCGAGGATATCCCCATGGTTCGTTTGGTTTAGTGCTCCAAGGGCCCGGACCACCGTCTATACTCCCGTGTCGCCCGCGTTATACGGACTTCCTTAAAGTTAAACGAAGGAGAACGGCCCGTCGATTCACCCTGGTGCTTCGGCACCCCCTGTAACGTGTCCTCCGGTCAGTTGGCAAAAACATTGCGGTGGCGACTTCATCGGGTTCAGAGTTCAATTGAATTTTCTTCCTTTTCCTGGTCTCCACGACTCGATCACTGGTCATGTGCATTGGAAGGCAGTTTTATCAAATCAATGACGTTCAATCACTACATTTTTTTTTGTTCGTTTGTAAATAAATTATCATTCATCGCCTATAGAATCCGAAGTAAAAATTCCTATCACAACGATCGATTTTCCACGACTGACACACCGACGGATTAATCCAATCAGGTTTTACACACGGACATATTTCTGGCCCAGCAAAAACTGCGAAACAACCGTCCCAGCTGGATTCGATTTGATTCGTAAATTAAATACAGGCATCGCGACAATTTCTGTCCTTAGGCACATCGTATATCCGTCTATAGTGTATACAGCGGTGGCAACGGTATTACCAGCGGGAGCGGAACGGCGACGGAGGGGCGCGCACCCTCTGATTAAAAATTCTCGCGTGGTTAAGCCTCCGATAATGATCTTCCCTAACCCCTTCGCCCTGCCCGGCTGCCTCTCCACGCCCGAAGCTCAACGCCACACCACTCGGTGTACCCATCGCTGTATATATCGCTATATACAGTCTGGTCTAAAAGCGATTGTACGTACTCGCTGAGCGTACCGAGCCCGACGAGACGACAGCCAAAGGAGGAAATGGCTCGAGGTCATCGGGCGCGCAAGAGTTAACGATCGCCCGGTCGGACCGTTCCTCTTTTTTTCCCCCGCAAATTGCTTTTCCCGCAGTCGCGACTCGATCCAACGGAATTCCGCCTCGTTTTCATTGACTCCAATCGATAGATTTCGCAATTTAACGACTTGTCAAATTGCGCTCGATTGTGTTTAATAAAAATTGCGCGTCATTGTCGAGAATTTCGTCACAGTCGAAATCGCGTGGAATGCGCGAATATTAAAATTCGTCGATCCAACACGCGTCGCCTATTAATTCAACCGGCGGTATTAATATTCGCGATTAAGATCGCGCGAATTCCAGCCGGCCTGTGAGTGGCAATCCGTCACACAACCGGACCGTGAAGAGCGTGGCTCGCGAACCTACGAAATTTGTAATAAACTTAAGGACCCTCGGCAATGAAAAGTAACGTTTGAGTGAACTCGTCGTGGGGCCGATGCCGCTGGGTGGTTTCGGGCGTGCGGATGTTGGAAGGGGTCGCGCGAGATGCTCAGACACCCGACAAATCAGAGTAATTGCCAGGAGTCCTGCGAGCGAAATTAATCAGTCTTCCCTACCTCCCGCGTCGCGAGGACTCGAACAACGCGGCGCGCGAAATACGTGAGACCGAAATCGATAGAGATACCACATTTCTCATTGTAACGCTGGAAAAAAAATTAAGTATTCAAAATCGTTGATAATCCTGTTGGCCGTCGCTTAATCAGCCTGACGAATCGCGAATCGTTTACGAGTCAACGGGGGACACCCTGCCGAACGTGGGACACCGTCGAGGCTACGCAAACATCAATTTTTTACGCGCCAAACTGTCTTTGGCTGTTCACAGGCTAATAAATGTTTTTCGTTTTTTGCCGTGTGACTAACGATCGCGCGGGGATTACGTTTTGAACGAGCCCTCTCGCAGCGAGGTTCCGTGATAAGGCATTCGCGAACGTCCAGGTATTATAATTTCTACGGCCGTCTGACTCGCTGCTAACGACGCCTGTGGTTACTCCACGGCGAATCGAGTGAGACAGATCGGTGTGTGTGTGTGTATGGTTAGCGCGAACCACGACGAATTCCGATGGCCATCGATCAAAGGCCAGCCCTCTTTTATAAGGGCGCACACGATGCGCAACCGACTAATACGCTACCTGTTCCTAAGCTCGTTCGAATCCCATTCACATTCAAATTCGTAGTTAACGAACAAGGTGGCTTCGTAATCTGACGGCGCGCTTTGCCTCCTCCCCTTCTTCCCCCCCTCTCGGCTACAGCCGAAGGTTAATTATTCAAGCTAAGGGGGTTGTAAGCAGACTGGTCTCAACCCTAAGCCCCGCCGCTCTAGCTGCAGTCTCGGCAGGGCCAAGGGCGGTGTCGCTTACTACGATGCTGATAGGCTTGTCATGGTGGTGGTGATGGTGCGGCGTCGCCGCTCCTGCTACTGATGGTGTCGCGGTTGTTCTGACGTGCTACATGGACGAAAGGGCGAACACCCCGAGACTTTAAACCGCTCCCTCGACTCCCACTCTGGTACCACGGATGGTGTCTGTGATTAGAGCCAGAAATATGCTAACCACCCCTTCCAATTATCCCGTCGTTGGCTTCACGGAGTCGAAGCCGGATTCGACAAAAGTGAAAAATAATTTTTCGCGTTTTCTCGTCAAATTTTCGATGATGCTTTTCCAAATCAGTGTAAAATTTTCCATCGCACAGGATATTCAAACTTCGTGGAATGAAATGTTTTTTTTTTATTTTTAAAGCAAGGGGACTCCGCGTTGGTCACGCGACCAACGAACATGAATTCGTTGCGTCCAACGCGAATTCGATAAAATCGCGGTTGCTTTTTCGGCGGTCCAGCGGGAAAGCAAACGGCCGAGTCGCGCGCCACCAGACAAATCCGTAGGAAGCACCGTCGGACGCCCACGAAATTAATTCCACGTCCGAGCCACTAATTTAGGACGTGGCATAGAACGCTCGTTCGGGCCGCTCGCCGAGACGCCGGTAGTCTCTCTGTGTACGAGTCGCAAAGGATTCGTGTACAGGGTGGCCAGAGCGGGGGGTTTGTCGCCGGTGAAACGTAAGAGGACATTGTCGTTAACTTTTACGAGGCCATTAACGTGCGCGTCTTCCGCGATTCCGTGGAATCTATACGAACGGCGAGCGCGACGAAAGAGGAGAAAGAGACGCGCGGGGACGCGACTGGACGCCCTGACGTCACCCTGGCTCGAAGCCTCCGCGCGTGAAAGGAAAGGAAAAAGGAGCAGCGAGACGCATTACGAAAGAGCGAGAGGAAGGAGAGAGAGAATTAGCTGGCGAGGACACCGACCGAAGTCTCGTTCCACGCGACCCGAAGGAAGGAACACAGAAGAGCGAAATCCGCACACCGAAATCCCATCCCGCTATACTTTCCGATCTGGAAACTTTCCGAGCGAGAGGAAGAGATCGTCGTCCCCGGTCCGGTCCGATCCAATCGCCGATGGTTATACGACCCTTCCACAATTTCCTATAAAATAACGAGACAAAGCGACTTACGACTCGTTTTCTCGAACTCGAGCCGAGTCCAGCGACAACAACAGCGCCGGCCGAGGAAAAGGAAAACAGCAACAAGGTTTCGAGTCGTTAAAAGCGGGGATCACAGGGTGCAGCCGGATCGGTTACGACGGGTGAGAGAGACCAAAGGGCGTTAGCTGGCAATAACGGAGAATCCCGAGTTCAAGGATCGAAGGGCACGGCACGAGCGACGAGGAAAACATAACGAGTCGCACCCCCTTCGATCGCGGTTTTCACTCAACCCCATCGGAGGACCAAACGACGACGAAGATGACGGGGAAAAAATGACAGCGGGGCTCTCGAGTGAGTTGGGTGTAAAAAGATGCGCCGAGGAACTCGAGAGAAAAACACACAAGCCGTGTGCAACCGCATCGGGCGAGGATGCTCCGTGATGACGAGGGGCTGAAAAAGTGACGAGGAGAAAGACGGACAGGAGGAACCCGCAGTGGATGGCGTTTTGGGATTTGACACGCGTATCCAGAACACCGAGAGGGCGCTCTGCGGGTCACGTGCCGGTTTCCCGGCGGGTCGAGACGTCACCGTCGTCTCGTGTCACGTGACCGTGCAAAAGGGTTGAGATTTTCCGCGGCGTGTTCGGCCCCTCCGACGATCCGTAGGAGCCGCGAGTCTCGCTGCTGGTCGATGCGCTGAGGGTAACAAGCGTCGTGAGTCTGGTTGACGGATCGAGCAGCTCTAAGTCTGACTGATACTCCCGACGCGTCGGACGGGCTTCCCTTTGATTTTGCGCCAGACGAGATTTATATTATTCGCGCATCCCGCACGCCCCTGTGATCATCGAGCGAGGAAACGACCATGTTTAATGGCTTTTTGAATGGACGCCGATGCGCGGCGAACCCTCGCGAGCAAATTAAAATTCGTCGCGGACGAGCGGCGACGATGAATGACGATATTAATTACGCACCTACGGCGACGCGGGGCGACCGACGTATTCATCGACGACTTTCGGCGGGGTCGCTGACGAAAATTTCGTTGTTGGATTGTCGCTGGTTGTTACATGTGGATTATGACGCGAACGGCGTGAGCGTCAAAGGAGCGACATTTCAGCTGGCGATACGGGAGTCCTTTGAGATACCCTCGTAATCCTTTGGGCCCCTGAAAAAAAAAAAAAAAAAAAATCAGCGCCCGGTTCCTGATCCCTGGCGAGTCGAGTCTCCGCGATGAATAATCGTCGCACTGTTAATTACCAGAGTCGTAAATCCTTTAGAAATAAAATTGACGGTACGATTGGTTCTGTAATTACAGTAAAAATGCATTACGAAAATCATCCATTTTCAAACTAACGATGATTTATAAGTATGTCAATTACCAGGCGGCAGGAGCGACAGAACGGGTTGACTTGTTCATCAAAGGTTTATCGCCCCGCGCCAATTCCATCCATCAGACTCCGCCTGAGATTTTATCGCTCTCCTCCGGTCGAGCGAATTCTTTTCAGGCTCCTCGTGTCTCGATGCTGCCGGCTCCTTAAAGTCAACCCCTAATCCTCTCTCTCTCTCGACCATCCACCGGCGATACAGAAGACTCTGATCCGCTATATAGAATCGGCGGCACTTTGCCACGGCTTTAATGCCTCCCGGCGCGCTTGTATCGGGGGCGCAAAGCGGACGAGACGCCGCCGCCGCCGCCGCACCGATACGGGGAAAACGTCGAGAACGCCCGGAACGAAAACGAGTGATGGATGCCCGCGGTAATCCGCGCTAACTTCCTACGGGATTTGGCTTCCCGGTGTCTCGGTAGCGCAGGGAGGGAGGACTCTCGAGTTTCTCCTTCGCCTCCGGAGTTTCCTCGCCGAGCGAACGGGGAACTCAGACCCAAAAGCGGCCACCCCATTTTAACGCGGAGGCCGAGACGCGGCTCTTTCGCTCTAAAACCTCGAAATCAAGTCGGGTCACCGAGTCTCCGTTGCCCCCGAGACGCGAGCGCCGCGCGACGTTCTAATTAACATCGTGTCGGTCGGCTTAGGGCTTGACGTCGCCCGCGTGCTACGACGTCGTCTTCCAAAAATCATTAGGATACCTTCGGAGACACGGAGGGTGCGAGGAGGGAAAACTCGAGCGCGCGGGGGGAAAGAAGCGAGACTCCCGGGGAGACGGATAAAGTCGGGTTTCCCTCGGAGCTCGGAAAAAACGGGACTCGCGCGGTGGTAAATAGGAAAACAGGGGTGGTTTCGGGAATCCAGGGGTGGAAAATACAGACATAGACGGAATGTCGAGGTGCGGTCGGGGCCGATTTTCACTCCAAGTGAAAGCAGCCAACGCGGGGGAGGAGAGGAGATTCAAATTTTCGCAAATCGTTCGCGCCGAAGCCCGGAACACGAGATGGAAGCTCGTGGCGAAGGGGTGGTAACCCCTTCTGGGATTAGCGAGCCCCATGTGGTCGGACTCGCTGATGGCTCGTTACCGAACTCCGAGTTCTCCAGGACTACCGACAGATATTGCTGTTTATGGCACGCGCGTTGCTAAGCGATTCGAGGCGAAACTCGTTCGCAGCAGAGTCAGGATCACCAGCCGCCCGCGATGTGATGTCTCCGCACACAGACGGGCGTGTCAGAGCTATCGGCATATTTTGCCTTCGAGCACCGCGCGCTCGTGACGCAGCGTCCTGGATATTGGGGGGCTTCTTTTTGACGAAGGGGAAATTGTCCATATTTACGCATACGGCCGACATAAAAAAAATAATGACTGAAAGTTTGTTTTACACTTTTTCAACCTTAAATTTGTACACTGCACTTGCCGAAAAATGCATCAATTTCAGAAATCTCGATGAGCGACAATTAAAAAAAAAAAATTTAATTTAAAAAATGTGCTTTTTTAAATCTGTTGAACCTTGAATTCTAAACCCATTGCAGACTGCACCCTGAAGAACAATCTTGGAACAATCATCCATCACTCATCGCGATTGCAAATTGTCCTGAGTACTGAGTGCCCTCGCAGTCTTACTCCGAGCGACGCCGAAAGATAAATGATTACACGGGACGAAATCTAAGCAACGATAGCGCGCCGCTTTCTCCCGCGCGTCTGATTAATGAGAGAGGCACGCACCGGCACTCCTAATTATCGCAGTCCTTGGCAATTTCGCTGCGAGAGGGATGTCGTCCGCGCGGATAAGAGTGCGCAGTCTAGGATGTATAGAGCAGCCTAGGCGCAGTCGGTCGTTTCCTTAAACGGTGATCGTGCCCTCTTAAACGCGACCCTTGGTCACCGCGCGAGCCCGGGGATGCCCAGTGGATTCGGCACTTTCCGTCACCCACCCCACGTCGAGACGTAACTGATGTCCGGCTTAAGTCAACGGGGCGCCCCGTCGCTCCCAAACCCCCCTAGCCATAAGTATACGTATGCTCTAACGATATATATTACGAAAAGGACTGTAAGATATTTGTCACTTCATTGTTCGCCGCAGAAGTTCGGCGGTGCGGCAAGTTTCCAGCCGCCGACCGGCCAGAGAGTTTAATGTCACGCAATTCCTGTACACTGTGTACAGGGTGATCCAGAATCCCCGCCGAAATGGTACCAGGAATGCGTGAGCAAAATTTAAGATTTTTATCCCCAGTAGATTTTCAATGAGAGCCGATTTATGACAGCCGATCTCAACTGTCCCTTAATTCGTCCTTAACTGACTCTCAACTTCAGTACGAATTGAGAGAAAATTGAGAGTGAGTTAAGGGCGAATTAAGGGAAATTTGAGATTGGCTGTCATAAATCGGCTCTCATTAAAAAACTACTGCTGGGAATAAAAATCTCAAATTTTGCACACGCGTTCCTGGGACCATTTTGGACTTCCGGGCCTCGTTCGGAGCGGGGAATCTGGATCACCCTGTACAATAGACATAGCCAAACCGCGGTAATATATACGCGCGAAGCCCCACCAGCGAAATAATTATTCTTGTCGTTGCGGGCGACTCCGTCGTTGCCATGGCGGATGTGCCGAGCAGATATAGAGACGTCGGGTTATGTGTATAAACGGTACAATGGTATTCTTGAGCAGTTTGCAGCGAACGAGCCCATTCCAAGGACGCGAATGCCCCGAGAACTCGGCGCTCCCGACCAAAGTTTAAACTGCGCGACTGGCGGATCGAGACGCGCTCCGAGCGACTCGAGGCGCCGCTTCGGAGCTCCTGCAAACGCAGCTGCGGACCGAGAGTTTGTACTTGTTTCCACCCCCCGCCCGCAACCGAATCACCCGAGTACGACTACCCTCTTAATTAGTTGCTCCGGGAGGACGACGACGAGACACCGCGCGCTGCAACGATGACCAAGCGAGACTGGATATTACTTCCGGCCACGAACGATCTTGAAACTTGCGGACGCCCGGGTGGCGAGCCATTGAACGAGGCACTGGAGAACGGATGAAATTATAGTGAGCATTCTGATCCTGTGTACCTCAATTTCGCTGCGTTCTACCTTGGAGACGGACCGGACTGAGATACGGGCTACGCTGTTTGAAAGATCCGATTGGAACCAATAAAACGGACAAAAAACCATTTGAAACCTGTTTGAAGCGATTATTTTTCAATCGGAATTTTGTCCATTTCATCGGTTGATGATGAAAAACGACTAAGTTGTTTTTTTTTTTTTTTCACAAGATGGAAGTGAAGATTTGAGGCTGCGTTACATTCCGTTGCAGCGGCGGAAAATAGGAACATCGGAAAAGAGGGAAAGGATTGACTTAACGGCTGTTGGCGGACTATAAATCTGGCACTTTGAGTCCGTAAATTCCGTTCAGTCGTGTTTCGTTTGTCAGTGCGTAACTCGTGGGATGCGGAGGGAATGTAAGTCGTGGCGTACAGGCCAAATGGTTCTCGATGGGGTGGACCGGATGCTAGATCAAGTCATCAGCAGGCCGGAGTCGATTTTCGTTCGGCACTCGCTAGGCGTCTTGGTCGCAGCAAAATAATCACCATTTCGATTTTCTTCCCCCCACGGCAACCGGCACGAGTCATCCCGAGTTGAATCCTGTTAATTTTCTAAATTTACGCGCTAACCGGGGAAACCCGTCGATCACCGCCACGTTGGTCTTCTCGCCCGCTTATTCTCACTCTCGGTTATACCGACGGTGGCCGCGCTGCACGCGCGTAACGAGCGACGACGAGCCATCTTCCGCACACTATTTGTCTTCTCGCCGCGGCTGACTACTGTAGCCAGCACCGCCTGTCCTGCGAAGCTTCCAGAGGGGTTGAACCACGAGAGTAGGTATACGAAAAACGTCGCTATCGAACACACAGCGAGCACCGTGAATGCGGAGGTTGGGAAAAGTCCCTGTGGGACGTCATCAGGAAAATTGGATACGGCACTTTTCGAATTCCACCCTGTAATAGCTGCGCCACACTGCATATATGCGTTTGCCAGGACTGGGAAACATATTTTTGGGGTTGAGCAGCTTGCAACGAAAATCTTCACCAGCGACGTTGAGCCGCATCCTGGAAATTCAAAAAATGAGATCATGAACAGTTATATAAAAAAAAAAACAAATGAAACATTCAGAAAAAAAAACCAAAACTAACGAGAGAAAAAAATTCGCTTCTCGATTAAAAAGCTACCGTCGATCCGGCAAGGAACAAGAATGACTCATCCCGAAGTAAGAAAAGTAACTGAATTACATCTCTGGTTGGTAAATTTTAAGGAAACAGATAACATTAATTGACTCTCATAATTAATCATCATTGTCAAGGAGCGCCCCATTGTTTACGCGAAGGGGGTCGCGGCACAGCGAGTTGTATAGAACGCAGAGTCACCGTAACAAGGGACGATGCTCCTCGGTTTCGGTGCTGCTGTTGTTGTTGCTGGTGCGCAACCCGACCTCCCGGTGATCGCTCACTTGGCGTCTCCGGGCTCCGAGATTGTCATCTACCCTTGAACGCGTCGAGGAGTTCCGTCTCTCTCGCTCCGCCGCTGCATACAAGAGGAACAGCACGACTCGGTTGCGCCACAGAGAATTGTATAACTCGTCGACTCGGTTTTTCGGATAAAGCAACGTGACGTATCGTCGCTGCTGCAGCGGCAACCGCGAATTCTCGAATCTCTCTCCCCCCGCCCCACGATTATTCATACCGCGCGGCTATCGTTTTCATATCGAGGCTGCACGCGATTTCCGCTGGGAATCGAGACGAATTCGCGTGGGTTCGCCTCGCTCGACTCTCTATCTCTTAAAAAGCGAAGCGATTGTCTCCGTTGACATTTCTCGTTTGCTATCGACCCCCCCGGCAAGCCGGAAATACAAATGGAATGCGATTCGTTCGTTAGGGACCGCCGAAAGTCGCGCAGCCGTCGTTGATAAGCGACGACGACGACGACGACGACGACGACGCAACTTCGGAACTCGCTCCAGGGAATTTCGAGCCGTAACAAATTAGCCACGTCGAGGGGAGTCGCGGATAGAGGAAAAAGGCGAGTTCATCTTTCCGGCCAGATGGAAAACGATCCAGTGGTTATTAAAATGATAATCAAGGACTGTGATGTATGATAACGATTAATCAAATCAGGCGATGAGTTTTCACAGTTCGAGAAGAGGTTGGTTAATTCAGCTAAATCCAGCGGTCAAATAAAAGTTCGGACGCAGTTTTGTCAATATTTTTTCTCACCTTCAACCGTCTCCTTTCTCATTGCAGGATAAAATTTCCTCATTCTCACGCGAGCAACGAAAACGACCGCCGTCTTTTGGGTAGTTCGCGGTTCGGCCACAGGAGTCTCTGTCTCAATTCGCCTCCCCGAAACGTCGCACAATATCCGCGGTACACACAAAAGCTGGCATAACGCTGAACCCCGTGCGGATCCGTTTCTAATATATTTGCAAACAGTTTGGCAGCGAATGGCACTTCCGCGTCGTGCATTCGACGTCGAGCAGCCGCGGCGGCGTTTCTCCCCTGCGGAGGATAATTTCCCAACAACAATGCGATACTCGACGCGGAACGTCGCGAGGAGGCGCCACGACTCGGTCTCTCGGCACTCTCGCCAAGAGATTCCCGGCTGGCGAAACAGAGGAAAATCCCGAGAGTTTAGAGCCACAGTCTCGGGTTGTTTCCTCGAGAATGCCCTCGTGAAACTGGCTTCCCGGGGCCCCACAAGTCCCTCCCCCCACATCATGATAGAACGTCTCCGGGATTCTCGGATTCGCCGACGACGAAACTTTAGAAACTCTCTTGTTCGTGTCAATTTCGGGAAATGAATTGGCGAGCCGCGTGTATAGGAGCTCTTTCCGCGCGCACGACAGGAAGGAGGGATTTTATTTCGCCGCCGCTGCTTCTGCTGCTTCTGGCGTTTTTTTTTCTTCCTTTTTCGTCACTGAAATCTTAGACCATAATAGAGATTTTTACTTTGTACACGAAGACTTCATCACTCTCGCGCAAACGAGGACGGGAAATGTTCCTCAGCTTGGCGATTCTCCATCCTCGAGACGCGCTTCGCGAGTTCTCGTAAAGATGGAACTTTGGACCGGGGCTCTCAGGCTAATCTCTCGGACTAATCCCACATCAACGACGTATTATCATCTGGAGCCGGTGAGAATGGGAAGCGATTCGGCCGCGAGTCTCTCTCGGCCTTTTCGCTCGTCTCTCTCTCTCTCTCCACGGCTGCGGAGTTTCCGAAAACGAGCGGACACGCTCGTACCGGTTGGAATACACGGCGAAGCTTCGAAACTGTACGGGCCAAATTGCGAGTGTGGATTAGCGCGGGGCTCCTTCGCAGCGCGCGCGCACGGCGAGGACGGGGAGCTACGGCTAGCTTGAAAGCTTTTCGCGAAGCCGCCGCCGGGAAAGCCCGTGAGTGTAGTTAGTTCGTTTATGAGAATTTGCGCTTCGAGCCGGAGGCTGGCCGTCGATTCGCCCCCGGGAACGAGACGAGAGGGGGGCCGACGATGCAGCGACTCAAAACCCTCACCTCACCCCCCCCCCCCCTTCCCCCTCGTAAAACGTAACGCACCAAAGATATTTTCCAAGTGTGAAATATCTCTGGTCTAATCCAGCAATATCATAAAGAAAGGCCTGGAGAGGCGAGCGCGCCGCGTATCGAGGTCGTAACCAGGCATTAGGGCTGTTTACAAAAGGACCTATCGCGCGCGCGCCGCGCGTCCCTCAACGCGATCAATCCCTGGGACTGTTGTGTCGTGTTCTGCATCCGCGAACTCGCCACCTGCGTCCCGCACCCTCGCCTTATTATCAACAATCGTAAAATGCTAAATTGAAAGTTCTCGAGGCTGGAAGCGCGTGAATCCCTCGGGAGGGAACCTGGGGTTCCGGTTGACGAAAAGAAAAACGCTTTTCCTCGCGATACCTCGGGTCACGAGAAGCGCATCTGCTTCGCAAATATTATTGTCGGTTTTGTTATTTTTATATCTCGGCGCTGGAAGCCTGCCGCTTTGTATGTTTTTACGGCTGACGTCGTAAAGACACCGAGAGCTTCGGTTACACCGAATGAGCCACCGTATCCCAATTCAATGTTCAGCATATTTTTTTGCCAGCCCGAAAGTTGGTCGAGTCGCGAAAGTCTCCTGAAACGAGCACGAGGCCGGGAGCCAAAGTTCTCGCGTTCATTAGAGATTGATTCGTCAGCGGAAAAGCGAACGAATGATAGAAGAAGAAATGCTTCGGATGACATTGAGGAGGTTAGGGGCAGCCAAATTCAATCTCGCCGCGACAAGACAAATGTTCCGCGTCGGCGATGAGCTTTCCTCGTCCCAGATATCCTCGAGTCAGTCGCGGTGGCAGGCAGGGAGGCGCGCGGTATGCGGATAGACCGAGGTCAATTAGCCAAAAAATTGGGCCACGGGCGGTGAATACGTGGGAAAAAAAGAAAAGTAATTCGATTGAGTTGGAAAAAGCGCGCGGACCCTTCCGTCTTGTTCTGCGACGGCAGAACCCGAGGGGTTACGCAGATAAGTGAGAGAAGATGCCAGTCATCCCCCGGTAATTAGTTAAGGGTGTAAGAGCGGCTCCCGAGCGAGAGAGAGAGGGATACAGATTGCACGAGCCGACGCCGACGCTGCCAGAAATTCCGAGCTCGTATCATCCCCGCGCGAGGGTCAATCCGAGTTACGCACGCTCGTTCGCCTCTCGCGCGAGCCGAGTTAAGCCGACGCTTGGCGCGCGCGATCCGACGGCCGATATGCCCGAAGAAAAAGTTTCGCTCTCTGGATTTGATTGATTAGTCGCTTCGGCGCGGGCGAACGGAAACGGGGTGTGTTTTCGCGATTCTTTTGACGAATCCTACGTCCTATTCCAGTGTATCAAGCGTACGAGGCACTTATACCGTGTCACTCGGCTTCGCCCCGACGACCCTCACGAATTCGCTGACCCATTCGGCTTTCATACATTTATTTATACATACGGCGCATTATATTCGCGCAATCTTATTACCCTCATCCTCCTATATATATGGACGTCAACGTGATGAGGGATCAACGTGACTGCGGTGGGATATATATTTTTTAATAATTCGCAATTTATAGCAATTTATAGCAATTATTAAAAAATATTATTTTTTAATAATTATTAAAAAAAATTATTATTAATAATTGTTAACAATTATTAAATAATATTATTTTTTAATAATTCGGATTTAAAGACATCGAGCTATATACTCGTGCGTTTGGCTGTATGAGCCATCGGCGTTAAACCTCAGAATTAAATTCCACGCTGTGCGTTTGCCCGTGTCATTGGAAGTTAGATGCGTTACACACATCTCGCGGTAAATTTGTGGTTGGCGACATCGACATCTCCCGTGTGCAGGATGGACGCGAGCCGAACTCCGAGAGGAATGTTGCGCCCTCGTCCCTTCCTCACGTCCGGGCAACCCGTGGCACAGATGTACGCGGTGGCGTTCGACGACGACGACGCTATGGACTGACTGTCTGTACACCGGGCTACTGTGTATCGCTGCTGCTGCTGCTGCTGCCGGGGTTATACGCTTTGGATTCTGGACAGTGGTCATCTGTCACTGTCAACCATCCCCGCTCGTCGCCTCCGCCACCGGCCGTCACCCCTTCCATCCCTTCGAAGTGGCTTCGCGAGGCCAACGTCGAAGGGAGGATCGAAGCTCTCCGGTCCATCCGCAGCATCCCTGCCAGCACGTGCCGATGTCTGTTTCCATGAAAATACGTGTCTCCCGAAGATAAGCAATCGTAAGTAAATAATAAACTATCGTTTGTTATTACAGTTGATGCAAAAAATAACATAAAAAAAAAGTTGCAAAGTAGAACTTTGCACACTGCTTCCTCATTAATTCCCCTTTTTCACAAAGCCACCTCTATGAAGAAGCTTATTTATTAACTTTGGCTTCCTCATAGAGGAAGCTTTGTGAAAAAGGGGAATTAATGAGGAAGCAGTGTGCAAAGTTCTACTTTGCAACTTTTTTTTAATTTGAACAAATCTTTGCACTTTTTTTTAAATTTGAACAAAAAAACTCCGTTACAAACACCGTTACATCTAATTTTGATTAGATACAAAGTTTTGACTTACTTTAATAACTTTTCTATAAGTTACAGCGAAAATCTTAATTTTTTCAAAAATGCATAACAGCGTAAAATCCGAACGACTTTACCAATCGTCACCAAATTTTATACGTGGCAACGCTGTATGTTATTTTTTGACTGTTTAATATTTTGGTTCAGTTGATGAGATTCGACGTGATATAGAGCAAAATTTATTTTTTTCGAAAAATTCAAAATTCTATAAAACCGGAACCGCTTTACCGATTTCGCTGAAATTCAATACCAAACAACATTGAACGTGTCTTTATTTATGATGAAGTATATAGCTGAGTCGTCGAACTTTTACGAAAGTTAGAGCGTTCACGCCATTTTTTTGAAAAATTAAAAATTCGATAAAATTTGTATACATGGATATATTTAATTTAAAAAAGATGTGAATTACAGAGGATTTAATACTCTACTTCCGTGCCAATTTTTAGCTCGATCCACCATGCCATTCCTGAGTTATGAACAATTGAATGTTCGGTGCCTGGACCATACATACATACACACACACACACACACACACACACACACACACACACACACATACACACATACAGACATATTTTCTAGACCACTTTTCTCGACGTTTTAGGTGATTCTAAGTATGTTAACATGAAAATCTCGAAAAAAAAAATTTTCACGAAAACAAAGCTTCCTCTATGAGGAAGCAAAAAATATCGATTTTCTCAAGTTTGAAAACCCTATCCGATGGGAAATTCTCCGCTGATTTCAAAAAGCACAGTTGTTTGCCCGAAAAATGAAAAATTCGAGGAGAAAAATGCGAAAAACGATTTTTCACTTTTTTCGAAATTTCATGACTTCGTTAAAATCGAGATTACTTTTTTTTGGCTCAGTCGATTCTCGATTTTCTTTCTTCGTTCGAAAGAAAACCAACTAACGAAGAGAATGCCGCAAGGCGGAGCGCGATATCTTGATTTCTGAATTTTTTACAGAATTTTAAATTCGAACCCTAAAAAATGGCAAATTTTTCAAAGGGGTACCCTTGCGTTTTTTGCAAAAAAAAAAATTTTCGATTTCGCCAACTTTGAAAACCCTATCCGATGGGAAATTCTCCGCTGATTTCAAAAAGCACAGTTGTTTGCCCGAAAAATGAAAAATTCGAGGAGAAAAATGCGAAAAACGATTTTTCACTTTTTTCGAAATTTTATGACTTCGCTAAAATCGAGATTACTTTTTTTTGGCTCAGTCGATTCTCGATTTTCTTTCTTCGTTCGAAAGAAAACCAACTAACGAAGAGAATGCCGCAAGGCGGAGCGCGATATCTTGATTTCTGAATTTTTTACAGAATTTTAAATTCGAACCCTAAAAAATGGCAAATTTTTCAAAGGGGTACCCCTTGCGTTTTTTGCAAAAAAAAAATTTTCGATTTCGCCAACTTTGAAAACCCTATCCGATGGGAAATTCTCCGCTGATTTCAAAAAGCACAGTTGTTTGCCCGAAAAATGAAAAATTCGAGGAGAAAAATGCGAAAAACGATTTTTCACTTTTTTCGAAATTTTATGACTTCGCTAAAATCGAGATTACTTTTTTTTGGCTCAGTCGATTCTCGATTTTCTTTCTTCGTTCGAAAGAAAACCAACTAACGAAGAGAATGCCGCAAGGCGGAGCGCGATATCTTGATTTCTGAATTTTTTACAGAATTTTAAATTCGAACCCTAAAAAATGGCAAATTTTTCAAAGGGGTACCCCTTGCGTTTTTTGCAAAAAAAAAAATTTTCGATTTCGCCAACTTTGAAAACCCTATCCGATGGGAAATTCTCCGCTGATTTCAAAAAGCACAGTTGTTTGCCCGAAAAATGAAAAATTCGACGAGAAAAACGCGAAAAACGATTTTTCACTTATTTCGAAATTTCGTGACTTCGCTAAAATCGAGATTACTTTTTTTTGGCTCAGTCGATTCTCGATTTTCTTTCTTCGTTCGAAAGAAAACTAACTAACGAAGAGAATGCCGCAAGGCGGAACGCGATATCTTGATTTTTGAATTTTTTACAGAATTTTAAATTCGAACCCTAAAAAATGGCAAATTTTTCAAAGGGGTACCCCTTGCGTTTTTTGCAAAAAAAAAAATTTTCGATTTCGCCAACTTTGAAAACCCTATCCGATGGGAAATTCTCCGCTGATTTCAAAAAGCACAGTTGTTTGCCCGAAAAATGAAAAATTCGAGGAGAAAAATGCGAAAAACGATTTTTCACTTTTTTCGAAATTTTATGACTTCGCTAAAATCGAGATTACTTTTTTTTGGCTCAGTCGATTCTCGATTTTCTTTCTTCGTTCGAAAGAAAACCAACTAACGAAGAGAATGCCGCAAGGCGGAGCGCGATATCTTGATTTCTGAATTTTTTACAGAATTTTAAATTCGAACCCTAAAAAATGGCAAATTTTTCAAAGGGGTACCCCTTGCGTTTTTTGCAAAAAAAAAAATTTTCGATTTCGCCAACTTTGAAAACCCTATCCGATGGGAAATTCTCCGCTGATTTCAAAAAGCACAGTTGTTTGCCCGAAAAATGAAAAATTCGACGAGAAAAACGCGAAAAACGATTTTTCACTTTTTTCGAAATTTCGTGACTTCGCTAAAATCGAGATTACTTTTTTTTGGCTCAGTCGATTCTCGATTTTCTTTCTTCGTTCGAAAGAAAACTAACTAACGAAGAGAATGCCGCAAGGCGGAACGCGATATCTTGATTTTTGAATTTTTCACCGAATTTTAAAGTCGTACCCTCAAAAATCGCATATTTTTCAAAGGGGTACCCCTTGCGTTTTTTGTGAAATTTTTTTTTCCATCCTACCTAACTAACCAACAGTCGCTGGTTGATGACACCCACGACGACCATGATTACCGGAGTGGCGACGAAATTCTCTCCGTGCAGGCCGACGATAACTGGATCAATAGAATAATCATGACTGTTTCGGAGGTGCATGGTTTATCTAGCAGTGTCTAGGGAGGATATGCGAGCGAGCCGTTGCATACGTCCACACTGCTTACAGCAGTGGTAAACACGCCGGGTTTGCCGTGCGCGCCTCGCCGCTCCTCCGACCCGCATGCGCTCGTCGTGATTAATAACTGGTCATTCACGTCGCATTACTCATCGATGGTCGAGCGCTGGTCGGGGACCTCTGGGCGCGCTCCAAACTTCCATCCAGCGACGTCACTTACAGTTCGCCTTCGTATAATACAGCCCGAGAGTCCGGCGACACCGTTTAGCACTCGTGGATTATTACGGTCTCACATTGGCCGCACGAACGAGGTTGATACAACACGGCCGGGGCGGCTCATTCACCGCGGAATGCGTTCAACGAAAATCTACGATGATACTCCCGACGAAACCCTTTTCGAGGTCGGACAGACAGAATCGAGGGAGTCTTCAGCCTCGCGGGTACACCGAACGCCGTAATGCGCGAAGATTGATACCTGCCGGGTACTAAAGAATAATTTATGGAACGCCTTTTATATCCCTGTAAATGGTCATCCGAAACGTCTCTCTTTCTTCGCCGCTGTACCTACGTCGGGCATTCGACAAATATTTGGTGAGTCAACCGATCGCTTATGGGAACCGGAGATATAGACTTGTGTGTGTATATTTTTTCTTTGAAGGACGAGATCAATGAGATGTTATTTGGGCACGCACAATAGAAATTCAGGAGGCCATTGTTACATCGTTTGATCGGCAAAATGGGGGACATATTTTATTCGGTCTACTTTTCAAGCGCCTTTTTCAATTTCTCGGATTTTTTTTTTAACCGTAACGTCATGTCTGAGAATTTTTTTTTACTTACAACGAATACGTTTTACTTGCGTCGCTGTCTGTTTGGTTATCAATTTAATGTAATTATTCACGGTTCGTGCGTGCTTAAATTTTTCTGTAATTTTTTTTTTTTTCTTCGAAATATCAACTCACTTAATGTCAATAAATCTTTGACGTGGATGTGCAACGCGCATACGTCGTACCGCGGAAGATCCGAACGCCAGGTCGTTCGAATCGTCGCAACAATATTTTACAATCTAAGCGAAGTTTACGAGCAACTCCCAGAGTCCTCTCGCTTCTCTTCAATCTTCCTCAAGGCTCGCGCGCACGCCTATGAATATAAATACGAGAGCCGGCGGTGATTTATGCCGGCCGAAAAAGGGGCAAGCGTCGCGCGCGGCGCGTAACGGGAGAGGTGAGCAGCGCGTTTTTCAGAGCAGCGGGAGGCGAGTTAAGGAGCAGAGACAGAGAGAGAAGGAGAAACCCACAGCACCCTGTAACCGAAGGTATACGATTCAATACCGCGCGGCTCGTGAGTCGTCAGCCACCGCCGGGACTTTCGTTTTACGTCGCGGTCACTATGTTTATGCCCCAGATTTTAGGAGCGTCGCGCTGCGGACTACCCGACGATCGGCTACGCTCGGCCCTCTCTCGTTCCTTTTCTTACACCCTCCCTGGTATTTCGCCGATTTTTACGACCGCCCAAAAGTCCCTCCACTTTCTTCCCACACTCCCGTTCTCACCGGCAACGCAAATCCATCTCTCGTCTCTTTGCTTTAACGTCCCGAACCAATGAAATTCAAAAATAAGTAAAAAAAAATATTTCCAGTATATACATTTTTGTACGCTATTATTTAATTTATAAAAATATTTACCTCCAATGAGAATCGCCGATTGAAGGGTCTTCCGACGGGAAAAAGGCGTCTACACCGAGCGAGCGCGCGGAGCCTCCACCGCAGCCGATTCGATCTCTCTGTGGACCACTCGACTCGAGAGTGGATAACGTCTGCGCGGATCCGCTAAATCTCGACGGCGTGCTCGACGGTCTGGCGGAGGGTTGCGGAGGTGAGGATGGTATGAGGTGCCAGACACAGCCATAGACGGGAAAACGCGACGATGGAAGGGACAGCGAGGGTAAACTACTCCATCGCGCACTCGATACCGGAAGAGCATCGGGAGTCTCTCGCTGCAGGTCCTCAGATTTGCGTCTCGTCTCGGTGAAATTTGAGCGACGTGGCCCGTCGATGTACACGGGTACTAGACACTTCCACACACACACACAAGCCGTACGTGCGAACGTGTTGCACCGCGGCTGGTGCGTTATTAAGTTTTGATCCTGCGCCAGGACCCAGTTCTCTCCATTGTTCATCGCAAATCTGACGTACACGACGAGAGGGTGGTAGGAGGCGCGATCATCGATCGGCCGCCGCGGCCCCCGTCGCCTTTCTTTGATCGACAGGTAATGACAGTTTAAACCGTCGGCCGCGCGCAGAGGCGAACCGCGCACTGTCGGATCGTCGCAAATCTCGTGGCTCCTGCCGCCGCCGGTGGAACGCCAATAATTTCACCGGCCCATCGACGTACCCCGTAATCCCTTTCGCACACAGTTATAAGCTCCGTGTATGCCAGCCGGTCTACGGTCTCCTCGCTTCTCTCCACGCTCCGCAGCTCCGTCCCTTTTCGTCTTTCTCTCTTCATCTCTCCTCTTCCTCATCCTCCTCCTCCTCATCACGCAGTCTCTACGCACACGCCACTCAACGCAGAACGTAATGCACTTGATCCGCGCTAAAACGCATTCGGATGCACCGCGAATGCCGAGCGCTTCATGCGGTTGAGGGAAAAAAGAAAAACTTCTCTTGACGGACTCGCTACGGACCCTTTTTGAACGTGTGGATTTATTCCGAATTTTGTCTAATTTTTTTAAATTGCGGTTTTCGCGCCCATTTTGCTTAAAAAATGCAATTAAAAAAAATTGGACATAATTCTGAAAAAAATTCATACGTATCTAGAAAAATAAATGAATAATTCGATAAACAACATCAGACGAAAGGATACAAAGGAGCGCCTGAAAAATGGTAAACGGTTTTGGTAATTCGTTGCGGATTGATAAAAATTGGTTGACAGACCGAGACCGGTCGGTAAACGCAGCTAGATGAGGCGTGTTTCGTCCCAGCAATAAAGTGATTGCTTCAAACAAGTAAGTAGCTGGAACAACCGATCCCGACGTGTCGAGAGGGAGAGAGAGAAAGAACGTGTCGAGCGCGCGACGGGGTTTGATAAATGACGAGCGGGAGTTTATTTCGCCGGGGTGCGAGTCGATGTAATCAAGCGTTGTATTATATAACAGGGTGCGGGTTACGGATTACAGGGGATGAGACGCGGCTTTCGCAGCGGCGTTTCGATCATTTCTCGGCTCTCATAACCCCGCAATATGCACGCGCGGTTCGACTCGTGCATTCTGACGCAGCTAGTTCGCCTCTATAACAGTTTTTCTCGACAAATAAATCAGCGCGTTGCACTCGACGCATACCCCGCGATGCTCGAACCCTTCAGGCTCGCGCAAATTATGGCGGATTCGAAACTATTCACTTCACCGGGATACTCGTTGCCATGGACGAGCCATTAGAGCAATTTGCAAACTGCGTTTCGTGCCGAATTGATCCCACAGCGCGATTCATAAGTGACCGCAAATAAAATTACAAAGTCCTCGACGCATCTTCAACGCGTATAACGCGGTAATAATTATTCCCCGAACAATCTCGTCGTTGATGCGAAATTTCGCTGATCAAATTAACGGAATTATATCTCGGCGTGTATTTCGCGCAGCGACAGATGGAAATTTCGTGCCAAGAGCTCGCGGGGTGTCGAAGGCATCGAAGCCGATGTTAATGGACCAGCGACGAACTCGATGGCCGGAGCGAGATTAGGCGATTCGAGAGAAAAGTTAATCTTAATAAACGAGGGCAATCAACGGCGAGCGGGGGGGTCTAGGAAGGACGGCGACGACGGGCATGGACGAGGTGCGGTCACCGCAAATGCTCGGTCCATGCAAATGCGCGCACCGAAATTCTCGTCTCGCTCGGCGAGCACACACGCAACGCTGTGTGGCTGCACAATGGCCCGAACGCTCGGGGTATCTCGCTCGCTTTCTCTCTGCGCACCGAGAGGCGACTCTCGTATCCCCAAGAATTTGCATACTACTCACTCGATTCGAGGCCCTTTTGTCCGGCCGGGGAATGTCCATCAACTTTTTGTTCGCCGCGCTCGAAAGCGCGTCCAGCCTCCGAGTAAATAGGCGAGAGAGCGAGGGAGGTTGCGGGGGGGGGGGGGGGGGGGGTGAAGATGAAACGAGAAAGAGAGAACGAGTGAAATGACCAGCGGGGCTTAAGGGTCGCCGTGCACGAGCAGCAGCCAAGTGCGCGCCGGGGAGAGCGGCCTTTTATTTGCTGATTGCGTTCGGATTGTTTCGTGATTTAGCATAAATGTTTGATTAGATTAACCCGTGGCCCGGGGGCTCTCTGTTCAAACTGCGTGTTTCGACGGGGGTTTGGCCGAAGTATCGACGCGCGATGGGCGACGAAACGAACCGGCACTATCGTAATTATTTAACGAGCAAACTTTGCCCGGTCATCACCCACCCTGCATGCTTCTGGTTTCGCGGTGAACACGGCGGCAACCGTACGACGGGAACTCACAATCGCACACGCGAATTTCCTGTAATTATTGGACGACAACAGTTTGACGTTTACGGAACGTAACTGGCGCGACGTGTCGTCATATAACAGCGTCATCAGAATCGCAAGGTTCGTGCAGGCGGCAGAGAGATTTGATCGTCATCAAGATTGCAAGATTCTTGCAGGCAACAATGAGACACAATCTTCAAAACCCGCGTCAAGTGACGACAGAGTGGATTCGGTTAGAGGTCCTCGAGGACCTCGGATTGGGTCATCAGTTGAGACAATGAGACCTGCTTGTGCGTTTAAGGTAATCCCTGGTGAATGGCGCAGGTCGCCCTTTCCGCGTTGCCAATGGTCCTCCTGGTCTGTCGGGGCGCTTAATACATTGTCCGAACCCCGGGGCCGCTCGTCCTTAACAACCTCGTCGCACAACAGGACACAGTCGCCCCCCGCCTCCCGCCCCCCTGCATGGGCTTACACTTTCAAGATGGCCTCGCATTAACACCTATTTAACTTGCTCCTGCCGTTGGACCTTCGCGATTGTCGTCGCGCCGTGTGTACATCCGCCTCGAGGAGTCTATAGTGTTGCCCGCGAGCTTATAGTTCGCTGTAAATTCCAGAGCATCCAGCGCTGCGGCTCGCCGGAACCCGAGCCCCCTCTGTCTTCGTGTCCTCAGAGCCTTTGCTACTGGTAAATTTCGCATTGTTTCATCCGAGCCTCGCGAAGTTTCCGCTTCACCTGAAGATAATGGAGGCCACTTCGCTTTGATTATCAACCGAATCCTGAATATCATGGAATATTTCATACCAGCTTTGTGGAGTTCCACAAGGAGAAAAAAAAATATTGTTGATTCCAAAGACACGGGTCGATTGAGTTTTTCGATCGGGAAGTCATTCAACACGCGCGTTGAGAAGATTTACAAACAGACGTCGACTTGGACCGGGTTGACCGATCTGCCGCGTCGATACACTAAATCAGCATCGTCTTCGGCAATTACGGCGCCGTCCAGCGAACGGCGGATCGACTGCGGAGGGTCCTCGGAGCCGACGGTCACCGTCCGCACGGAGCGAAAGAGACCGGGGACGGGAAAAAACGTATCGTGGACGTCGGGCTCGATCCGCACGGTTTGTGTCCCTCGGGTGCGATAAGGTAAGGACAAATGACCGGAGCATCGATGCTCCCCCCCGCTGCAGCCTCGACCCACGGACCTTATTCCGGCGGAAAAATACTGCTCGGGAAATCGGCCCTCTAAGTAAATTCGTATCAATCCCTGGAGACACCGCGGGGTGATCCGTCATACGAGATTACCGAGGTAAATAAAGCGCAACTCCTGGGCCAAAGGATGTGGTCGAGCAGCGACTGCGAGAGAAGGAATCGCGGTGGGAAGAACACGAGAAAAAGAAAAAAAAAAAAAAAATTGCGCTCCACCGGACAGATCAATCGAATTTCCGGCGTGTATAACCAAATTTGGGCGATAATGTTGCAGCATCGTTTCGACGTCTTCCTCTCGATCATTCACGCTTCCATGATCGTCGACTTTTCCCACAACACGATATTTGGTCGCCCTTCGTACTGCGAATTGACCATTTTCCACGTGGCCCAATACATTTTTTATGCGCCGAGGCTGAAACTCGGAGAGCAGGGAAACGAGAAGACCGGTAAGAAAAAACGGTTCCCGCGTAGATCGAGCGATTTTTTTTTTCGCCTCGTGGACTCACGTCGACGGCTGAATTTCGGGAAGGGGAAAAAGTTCACGCCGATTACGGCCAAGTGGAGGAGAGGGAGGAGAGGAAAAAAAAACTTTTTCCGCTCGGACTGCCTGAAGGATTAGATAGATTACCGGGCTCTATTATACCGCCGGCCGGAAGAGACGCGACGCGGGCAGACGGTCGTCGCCGCGCGTCTCCCCCCGACGCCCTCTCGTCACTTCGAGTGGATTGACCGTGGGCGCAAAACGACGAGAAGTCCACTGCGAAACAGGAAGAAGAAAAGTTGACCGGGCTATCTTCTTGATAAAGCTTTATTGACCTTTCGTCGAGTCACCAAATCATTCCCTCCATCACTTTCGGCAAGACAAAGAGACACAAAAAAAATAAACCAACAGCAAAAACGCTCGGCCATATAAACAAAAAAAATTAAATGTTTACCTTCGAATAAAAAAATTCAGAAAAAAATCCGAGCGCCGTAAATCAAGCCATAAAGAGTCTTTATATTACAAAAACATTACGTAACACAAGTTGTCATGAAAAACTTGGTCATCAACTCACAGCAGACTCGTAATTTATTTACGCATATAGATAACCTCTGGTGTTCCTTGACAATCGAGAGATCGATCGGCCGTTGGTTGGCTTTTCCGCGAAAATATCGTGGATATAATTCGGGTGGCGTGTAGCAATCAGTCGGACCCCGGACCACCAGCAAGACAACTTGGGAAACCCGGTCAGCTGTGCGCGGCTGCCCCCCGAGTTGGGAGTCGTATAATACTAGATTGCGCTGTATATCGGCAACTCCGGGTGAAATAAGCATTTGAATGGGCCAATCAATCACGCGGGCTCTCTTCCTTCTGGTGACGTCACTGCAGTCATCCCCCTATTAGTGGAGTGCGATACCAAAAGCGACGGCGGGGGTGGACGAAGGGCCGAGGGAGGGGGGAGGGGGGGTAGGCGCTTGGAGGACCCGACCAGCGACGTCGCGACGCCTGGCGTCGCGCGGTAATTATATATTCCAAGGGTGTCGTTGCCGATCAGTCAATGCTTCCGCTGCAGCGCCCACCCGACAATGGACCAGAGATAGAAAAAGCTTATCTGTCACCGGGCGTGCCTCTTCGTCGCTTCCTCCGCGGGGTCGACCGGCTCGTGTGCTCTCGAGGGGGACCGCCAACTTTTTAATTCACTGCACCCCTCCTGCCGGTTCCGCTCGCTGGCAATGAAAAATTAAATAGGCAAGAGCGAGTCGGGCTCGTTGATACTCGAGGACTTTGCTCTTCCTGCCTTGTACTGATGACACTCGCGACACCCGAGATGATAGTTTCGCTCTCTTTTGACAATCGGTTGACTGCGCGCGGGTTAATCATTCGATATTGTAATCTCCAGTCATTTATTAGCTGGAGGAATTCTGCATTTTTTTAGAGGATTCTGAACAGTTATAAAAGATTCGAGACCACTGTTAGATTTTTTATCGATACCAATTTACGATTCATGAAGATTGAAAACATTTTTTTCAATCCCCGAAACCCGCGTGGCAGTCAGTCTCGCTTTCTCTCTCTCTCACCCCGGTGTCGGAAGTGGGAGAGCCGAAGCGCAAGGCTCACCGGCAAACGACCGATAATGGTATTTGATGTTGACCGCCCTTTGAGGCGCGTTTTCGCGCCAGTAGCGCTGCTCAGAGGGCAGCGAGAGACAGTACAGTTGAACCGTCGAGGGAGAGAGAGAGAGAGAGAGAGGAGGGTGCAATAAGGACAGAGAGTCAAAGAGAGAGAGAGAAAGTGCGAGACTCTCGCGCGCGCATGAACGAGTTGATTAAATTCAAACACCTCGTAGCACGCGGATTCCTCCTGGCTCACTGGACGACTCGGTTTCGCGGGCCCCAAACCAGGAGAGAGCCAGGAGAGCTTCGAATATGCTCATATCGGTCGGGGGTGGGAGCTCAAAGGACGCTCGTGGAGAGGCATACGAAATGGCCAGAGGGAAGAGAGGACGGCGGGGTGGAAATGGCGAGGAGGGTTGGGGTGGGGGGGAGAGGAGAGAATAACGCATCCCCCGAGCAGGCATTGCACATAGCACCCCTCGCGCGGCCACTGACGCCGACAACACGCCGGCCAGTTGACAATGGTCACGCATTATAATGGCGAGTCGCGACCGGACGCCGGTTCGCCCCCGTTATGAGCCTCCAGTGCGGAGCGCGTTGCGCGCATTCGCACGTCGCACGCAGGGAGAGGGACCTCTCGCTCCGTTTGTTTGACCGGGGGGTCGAAGGTCGCGACGATTATCCACTTTGAATGGAAAGAATGAATAAACGAAAAAAAAAGAAAAAAAATAGGGAAAAACAGAGGGAAACGCGACGAAAGGGAGGACCGAACGAAACGGAAATTAACGGAGTCACCGCCTGTTTGCGATACCAGAGCGATACGCTTCGCTCTGCGTGTCGTTGACGTAGTGGAAAGGGGAAAGGATTTAAATACAAATACTTTATACAAATTATTTTGTTATGGTATGAATGATGTTTGTTAGCTTCAGCGTATGGAGGCCGATTGATTTTACGAAATAGAATATTAATTCCATATTTTAGCAATAATAAATAATACCACTTTTATTTTGTATTTTTTTTATGTTTAAACGCTTTTCGTAGTGTCGACGTTTTTTTTTTAGAGCGAAGCCCCCGGAGACTGCGATGGGGGCAATAATTTAAGGGGGAGAGGGGGTTTGCGATCGAAACCTCGAAAACCTCGAAAATTGCCGCGGGACGGCTCGTGACGTCGACGCGCCGGCCAATCTAAAATCTGTCAGACTTTGATCGATGCGTCTTGCGCCATTTTAATGCTCGTCTCTCACGTGAAATATACGAGTTGTTGGGAGGTATAGCGAGAGAAACAGGCGGGAGACGCGGAGTCACCCCTCGCGCGCCGACAGCCCCTTCCCTCATCAAAGTCCAATCATCCCTCGAGGAATTCAAAACGGTGTTGGCGCCGATATCGTGTGTGAAATTTTTTTTAAAACCAAAGCAGCCGCGCTCTTCGCCACCGGCGACGCCGCACCCGTCTCGCCCGTCGGCTGTCCGCAAAGTCATTATCGAACGCATTCATGACACTAGACGTGGCTGCGGGGCCTCGTGCACCTCGTCATCCTCATTGTTATCGTATCAGCGCGATCGATGATCCCGCATTTATATTCGATAAGAGATCTAATGAGGCGATAGTGACATTTCTCACGGTGGTTGGGAACCTTTTTTTTGCATATTATCGATCCTGCACACGATGTGATAATGAAATTGATTATCACGAAATACAAGACAAAAAATTATAAACCAAAATATTACCATTAATTAGTTGTAGCAATTTTTTTTTTTTTTTTTTTTTTTTTTTCAAGGTCTTAGGGATTTTCTGTAAGAGGCAAAACACGATTTTCCCATGGCTACGACCTTCCCGAGCCTGCCGGAGCAGGTTTATTCGATTTCCGTGGGTGGTCCGGCCGAGCAGAGAGGCCCGAATTACGTGAGCGAAATTCGGTAGCGCGGAATTTCATTCGCTGTATAAAAGCGGAAGAGTGTAATAGGAAAAGTATTATGATAACCCAATCGAGCAATCTGGACAGTAGCCAGCCGCTGTGTATCGAATCATCGTTACGGGATACAGGATTTAGCTCTTGGGCATGGACGAGGGAAGGGGGGGGGGAAAAAAAATGTCGCGCGGGGAATTCGAGGCCTCCGCGCTATAATCCTAATTCCTGAGTGAATATCGCGGCCGGAGCGGAGAAACGCGTAACGCGTTACACGTTTCGCTCGAGGCTGTGTAATGACGGTTTCATTCGATCTGCCGGATTAACCGGCACAGTTTTTCGGCCGACGCGCGTTTCGCCGAAACGAGAGTGACCGGCGCGTCGAGGGTGATTTCGGGATTTTTCGCCCCCTCCTCCAGCGGGTTGACGAAAATACGAGACACAAAAGTGGCGAAACGAATATATATTCGGCGAAATAACGACGAGAGAGCCCGCTGACCGCACGGTCCACCCCAACTCGAACACACACTCGTCACGTTTATTTCCAGCAATCGATGCTTGAATAATTCGCTCGGGTTACAGATGCGCCAATTAATCACGTAGTAGTACACTACGCGATACCACAGGCGCTCGGCGAATTTATTCGGCCACGAGAACGTTGGGAGGAGGGGGGGTGGGGCTCTCTCGACGGGCATCAGTAAAATACACAAAATTGTTATTTCATAACGGGCGAACCATCGACACGGCCCCCGGCAATTTCGCGTGGAGCGATCGATAATGCACGAAATTGAACGATAAATTGAACGGCGAAGAAAAATAAATTAAGTGTACAATAATTCATGGCCGCGCCCACCAGCCACGAGGAAATTCATCCCGGCAACGTCATTAGCGACGAATTATACAATTTTCAGCGCTCCGCTAATTGTAATTAACCTTTCGCTTCGATTTTAATCGCGGTACGCATTAAAATTCTATCGCGCACTGAGGTTTTTTATTTAAAAAAAAAAGAAAAAAAAAGAAAAATCTGACAATGGTGATGAGTGCACTTGGGGAAGAAAATTATTCTGCATGAGGAAAAAGGCTGGAGGACGACACCGCGAGGATTTGATGATGGGAATGCTCGGCGGGCTCGTAAAAGACGAATACGCGAGCATGAAATTAAAAGAATGGTCTCGGCAAGGATTTGAAAGGATTGCTCGCTCGTGTAGCCGAAGGCGTCTCGCCCGTTCGTCGTATACATCCTTCGCATATACACGAAGCACATGCCATGTATAGATGCCGCCGTTCGTACGGTTTGCCTGATATATTCCAAGTTCCCGGTGAATTGTGAAGTGCCGAGACGATTCGAGAGTATTTGAGAAAGTGAGAGGGTGGCAATCTTCGCGGGATGCGAGAGCCGCGAGGAAACCCCGCCCCCGCACCCTCGACGCTTTCCGCCAGACGCCTTCTGGTTTCACTCCGGCTGGATGCCTAAGTGAAATCTGTATATGAAAGGACAATGCACGTGCGTGTAACCTTAAAGGGCTGGGAGTCTGTTTTTCACTCAGGTGGAAGAGCAACTCTCATCACCCGGATCGCACACCCCCTGCGGAAAATTGATACAACTCCAAGGGTGAATTTTAAGTTATGCGCGAACCTCGGGGCAACGTAGACAATTTAGTTGAGTGCTGGCTCACGTAATTAACGCGTCAATAGTACAGTCGAGTATCTGGGGAATTTTTTTTTTAACGCCGCAAATGTTATTAACGTTTAATCGCTTAAACACTGAGAGAAATAATCTTATTGCAGTTGGTGAAAAAAAAAAAGTTTTCCAAAATGTCTGTAAGTATAACAATGTCGGTGATAATTATCTTCCCCTTTTCCTTTTCCTTTTGCCCAGCAGGAAACGAAAGTGAGTGGCCCGCCGAATGAGCGCGTTAAGGGATAAAACTATAGGCGTCGCGAGTTAACGACCAGCACTCCGCGTGCTGCAATAGACGAAACACAAGGAAGGTCGAGCGAGAGAAGGGGGGAAAAAAACGCCGTCGAGTGGGTCGGAAGTACCGAGCGTCATGATTGTCATTTGTAACCTTACGCCTCGTGCTCCCGGGCGCGTATTAATCGTCCCTTAATTGATGAACCGACGAGTACAACGGGCGCGCGTCGCGAAGATTGATTTCCAACCTTATCCGGCGCCTAAGTGTTGCAACGAGAGATAAATCCTTCCTCTCGCTCCTTCGACTCGTCGCATAATTTTTTTTTTTTTTTTAAGTCGCCAATTCTTCCATACCGAAATTGACGAAATTTTATCGACTGATTTTTCGAAGAGGCAAAACGTCGTTTCCGTTGTTTTTGGTGCGCCGTCGGGTCGTGCTCGCCGCGAAATCTCTCACACGAGCAGCGGAGCCGTCGACGCCAGGTATACCCGGGGAGTTCATTAATTTATTCGAGCGTGGAAATGGCAATTAACTCGGACACCAGTGACAGGAGCAGGCTTGCCCGGCGGGCAGCAGCCGCAGAATCGAGAGATCCGGCTCTATCGGCGCGTGTACGACCGAGAGAGTCGGGGTACACGCGACCACGAAGCGGTTATGGGGAAGCCCTAAGGGTTCCCCGTGTCCGCGACGAGCTAAGCTCCGAGCTCGTCCTCGATCGTTCGATACGTCGGCGTTGCGCATCGCTGGATATACCTATATGCCTTGTATCGCCCTGTATATCCATACATCGGACACAGCGATGCGGCCATTCCAGCTTGTCACGTCTCTGCGTTTGAAAATTATCAGCGAAACGTCGGGGACGCTCGCTCCAGCGTGAAAATAAATTTCTCTGACAGAGATTGAGCCCGCAGCCGGGCCGAAAGAAGCTTTCCACTCATGCGTGGTAAGACACTTGATACGCGTTGATACTCGATTAGTGTATTCGTGTTATACAAGCCGCAAGTCACAGTCGGGGTCTGATAAAATTATCACAACGCGAATGTGGTGGACGGGAATTATAACAGCGTGATTTAGAGTCAACTATCCTATAGGTATGATGAGACATATATTCTGGTAGTGGTTATAACTAAATGGTTGTAACCTTCTTTTAACGTGTCATAAATATAATAAGTAAATATAACTTGTTTGTGGAATTAATACACAAACTTTACGTTTACCGCGTTTTAAGTTTTTCCTCCCATAAAAAATGTTCTCAGTCGACGTCCCTTGTTGCAATATCGTATAACTTTGTCACGTGCTCCAACCACGAATATTTAATTCTAATCAAGGCCCAAGAGCCCAATAATCATGGCACCAGCACCAGCAGCAGCAGCAGCAGAGAGAGAGACAGGGAAGATGCAATCGAGTAGAAGCCTCGCGATACCGAGGCTTCCCCCGGCTGGAGGCACCAGGCGAATTAACAATGTTGTTAACAAGCGTAGAGCCCCTCGGAGCGGCAATCCGACGTTGAAGCGCAACGAGACTAAAACCCCCCCGGCTCACCTACCAGTGCGGCTGGTGGGTGCGGCAACAGCAGAGATAAGTGTGACGACCTGTCCAACGACACTCGAAGCGCCGCACGCCGCGCGGGAAAGGGTTGACGCAATCAACGTAAAACGTAACACCGACGGTAACGGGGATTAGTTTATCTTCGGTGAGAGGGAGAGAGAGGCACCGAGTCGCTCCAACGCGACGACCACCACCCTCCACGAAATTCAACGTCTATCCGCGCGTTCACCGGTTATACACGAGGCGGCTAAAGTCGGATGGGCCAGCCGCGAAATCGCCTCGACGATTTTCCTCGGTAATTACTGCGAAGAAAGCCGAGAGGGTCGCGCGAGCTGTTAAACGTCCGGAATACGCGGGTATCGCAGTTGTGGAAGGACCCCAGAAAGGAAAATTGTCGCTTTCCGCGGCGGCTCGATGCTGCTCGGACTATTCGCCAGGGTCAATTGCGCCTCGTGAACCTTTATAAAGACACCCTTCACAAATCCTTTAGCACACTTTGGCTGGTGCGAAGATGCGGACATTTTCGTAGATAGCGGATAAACGAGTCGGCGCCAATCGCTCGAAATACCTTGATGAACACGTGAAACGCACTGGAGGCAGCGTTACTTTGATATCGCACGACGACGACGAAGTTACAACGGAGCTTTCGACGGATTACGGAATAAAAATGGTGCAAGAAGAATTTGCCGCACTGGTGCGAATTGTATTTAGTCATTCAGTCGTGAACTCACGAGGGCTTTTATATAGCGATCGTCGCACAGACTGGATTCGTTACGGTCCTCGAAGTTACGTGTTCCCTTATTTGTGGGATAAACGCGTGTAAATGAGGAGGAAAGGACGAGGAAAAAAATCGCCCCGCCGTGTATGACGAGAATGCGGTGTGCAGTAAAGCCTGTGAATATACGAACGAATAACGAACGAGACGCGTCGCGCGGTCCTTTCGGATTTGCTCGGTTAGCCACGCGGTCACGCGGTGGTTACATCGTCGCGAAATGAGATGAGCGGACGGTGAGGCGATAATCTCTTTGCTGCAGCAGCAGCAGCGACATCGCTCCTCGTGCGTGGAGAGACCAGCGTCCGGCGTCCCTTTGACGGTCGTATTATATTGCGGCGCTGCACCCGGACACACAGCGGTGCCCACTTTGCCGTGACGCTTTCGCCAGAAGCCCAGAATATATATCGCTCTCTGTACAGATGCAGACGTATCGTGCAAAGCTGTTCGCAATTGTGTCAAAAAATGTGAGTACGAAAAAAAAAAAAAATGTTGGTCATACTTGATCATAATTTTGTGGGAGAATCGATGGAGAATTTTCGATTGCTCGCGTGATTTTTTTTCACCACATTTTCACGTATTTCTATTTTTTTCCACAGTGTCTCGGAAATTCGTTGAATTATTCGAGTATGGAAGGAAAATAGCCGGCATGTGACGCATTGGCCACATTTGCCTGCGACTGGACGTTGGACATGCTCGAACGATGCCCACCGCTCTACGTCTCCTCGTTACATGATATACACGCTATAAATAATAGACACGCGAAATCGCTTTTGTATTCATATTAAGGGACACGCGGTCGTTTTGTTGCAGCGAGAGAGGAATCGCCCGAATATTTTCCTTCCTTTCGGGATTAATGGCTCGGACGTATTTTATAGTGAGAAGGGATGGCTCGCGAGTCCGAGCTTCTCCTCCACGAATTCCTCTCGCCCCCTTTCGACACCCCACCCAGTACGGACGCTCGCGATAGTCTATGCACTGACCGCTGCCCGACAACTTGATGTATCGTCGGAAGTTTAAAAAGTATAATAAACTATGTGACCGGAGTCGAGTCGAGAATATCGGAGATAGCTTGAGGAGCGTCTCCGGCGAGTATCATATATATTTTTTTTCTTTCCTCTGGGACGCTTAAATTCTCGATTCCGACGTTTTGCCTGTTTCGGTGTTCCCCGCACGCGCCAGAAAAATTGTTACGGTGGTGGTCGGTCGATCAAAAATAAGGGGCGGGCGAGATTAAACGTTTGAAAATGTTTCCGAGTCCAGAGACTCAGCTTATCGGCACTCGAATAACCCGATTACGTCCGCTTGAGAGATGGTAGCGTTTAAGATCGCGGAGCGGCCATGGGAATACGAACTAAGGTGGGCGAAATCCCTGGACAGCGGCTTCGCAATTTTTCAGCGAATCATATAGTTTAGTTTACTTCAGTTCTTTCGCTTTTTTAGCCTCTCACTACAAAAAAGGCCCTGTCATAAATTGTCACGTTCTACCTTCGAGGCCGCGGTAAAAAAAAACCAGCAGTGCGAAAAAACGACACTATTATATCTTTTTGAAAATTCGAGAAGCCGCGCGTTCCGCGGTATCGAGTTAAGGGGGTAGCAGTTCGCCTTTGAAGATTCGTGGAAAGTTCAATTCCGTCTGTCATATTATTCGACGGCGCGGGGACGGGGGACGAGGGTTGCGAGGGAGATTCACGAACGTGGTTTCTTTTTCCAACGCATGCAGCACGAGCCCTCGTGGCACGCCCGAGCGGGCGCTCAGTCCCGTGACCATTATAGCGTAGCCGTAGGGGGTGTCTGTAGGGGGTGTGACGGTGGTAGATTTGGCTTCGACGCTCAACACGAGAGCGAGACACACATTTGTATATACATAGTTAGAATCGAGGTGGGTGAGAGCCGCTTGTACACGAACTCAGTGGCCAACCGACCTTCCGGAAGGGTCGATTGTTGACCGAAAAGTCGCCAATTTAAAAGGACCCCCGGCGCTTTTCTCCGACATCGAAAAAAGCACCCGAGGCCCCCGGACCAAGCGATTCTCGTTCACGGTGCTCTGCCCTCCGCATACCGAGTCACGCGCGCCTCTTCCACGCTCCTCTTCATCTTGGCTTCTTCCCCCCCCCCCCCCTTTTTCGGCAGCCGCGCGACGCGCCAACTCTCCGAACAAGCAATTATGTTGTTACGAGCTGTTTACAACGGGATTATTGTCGGCAGCATCTTGCGCCTCGGGTGGTAGCCGCGCGCGCGCACCGCGCTTCCTACGAAGGGGTGCTGCGGATTTTCCTCTTATTATCAGTTTTATTCGAGGCCGCTTCGAGCGCAGTAGGGTAAGTGGGACGCAGCAAGAACCCTCCCGGCTATGTGATGCCCAGTCTTGCAGCTTTCGCGAATAAAAAAACACGTTTTCGTGCCGAGCATCAATTGTTTTTTTTTTTTTTTTTTCAATTAGCTTTGATTGTAAGAGTAGATTTTTTTTTATCAGAGATGCACTTGAAAGATTTCTATGTGCAACAGCCTAAATAACGAAAATAACGACTTTAACGGAACAACGAAAAAAAAAAAAAAAAAAAAAAATCATCTCCCGCCAGGATTCACGGACAAAGGCGCGGCGAATGAATATTTCTTATTTAAAGTCAGAGTTATATCGCATATTGCACCCCGGGCTGGTTATACGAGTACCGCGAAGCACATAGCCCGCCGGCTGATGGTTAATGAATTACACGATCGCTTTCGAGAACTCGTAACCGCGAGAATCTCTCGCGCAATTCCCCCCCGGGTGCATTTGCCGGTCTTTGTCGCCTCGCGCCGCCTGCAGGAAATAATATTATAATCGCTGAGGTATTTCCGCGGGGACACGACGACGAGTACGAAGGTGCGGTGGGTGGGTTATTAAGGCGCCGCCGCCGCCGCCGCCGCCGCCACCGCTTCAACAGCCGCGCGCGGAATCCCCGATCTCTCGCACGGTAGCGCGGCGAACGGTAGTAGCCGCAAGTCCTCTGCCTCCCCCCGTGTCCGACCGCAAATTAATCCTCGGCTGAAGAAAAATATGTATCCTCGGCTACCGCGAGCGCGCGGCTATTCCATTCGGCACGCTTTGCGCGCCGCCCCGAGAGACCCGCGCGATATATGCAGCAACCGTACGCGTGTGTGCGTCGACAAAGACGCTGTGTCCACGTTGCACGACTCTGTACGGGGCGTTTCATGTAAATTCAAACACTGCCTGATCCTCGCACTCTGCACCTCCATTTTTATGGGGAGTTTTTACTGGGAATTTTTTAATTATGTCAGATTTTTAACATTTTTTCACCCTTAAAAAAAAATAATTTAATGACCACTTTTAAGGCCCTTTTTTGGAATGAAAATATATTTCAATTCTGGGCAAATTTGGAGATGACTTTTATTTGAATGAAAAAGCAACTCCTCCTAATAAAAATCGGACTAAAGAGTGTGAGGTTCAGATCCTGGTTGAATTGACCTGGAATGCCCCGTACAAAAATTTTTTTCACACACACGTTGGCCAGTCAGCCTCGAGGTGGAATGGCGCGCGAAGTGGCAAAGCCGCTCTTCCCCGGCGCGACGAAAGCACTCGCGTTACGTACCTGCGGAAGCGTTAATCGAAGTCCCGACCTTTCGGAGTATAAACGGTGGCTCTCGCGAGAAGCGGCATTCGGCCCCTCCCGGGGGTGAGAAGTCTCGAGCTGTCGTTCATTTTCATCCCGGTGAGATTCTCCGCGTGAGAGAGCCCAGCGGGGCCCGCGCGACGCGACATTACTTATTTATTTACGCCACATTCAATTACGCTGCCGCGAACCGCAAAAGTGATTGCGCTCGTCCGAGCAGTGCGACGTGCATTTACATGCAAATGTATTTTTTCGTTTGTTTTTTTTCGTTTTTTTTTGCCTGCAACGTTTGCTCATTGGAGAACGCCGAGGTATGCGCCGCGTTTTTTTGCTCATCGCGTACAGGGAAACCGTGTCAAATCGTAATCGCAAAGGGCCATCCTAAGCGTTCGAAGCACCCGGTGTGAGGCAGTTGAATATTGAATTTTAACTCGAACGTTTTTTTTTTTTACGTTGGAGATTCGTCATTTTTTTCGTACGAAAATCCATTCGAAAAAAAGTTGTAACTGAAAATCTAACGCGCTTACAGAACGCGTACTAATGAGCAAGATGATTAGTGGTTTTTTGCAGTCATTTCAACTCGTTGAAAAATCGTTGAATAAATTTGCTTTACGTCTAACCGTAACTTCGTGCCACACCCAGAGAAATCCTTCCGATAGGATTTATTCGAAACAAATAAAATTTATTTGAACGAAATAAAAATTTATTTAAATGGACAAATTTTATTTGGATCAAATAAAATTTATTTTATTCGAATAAACATTTATTTCATTCAAATAAATATTTATTTCATTCAAATAAATATTTATTTCTTTCAAATAAATTTTTATTTCATTCAAATAAATTTTATTTGTTTCGAATCGATCCCATCAGAACGATTTCTCTGGGTGCACGCGGGCTGTTGGGTCACCGGAATTCACGCGTCAGATGCAGCCCTTGGAGGCTCCGATACGCGACGCCATCGGCCGAATTCTCGTTGCGCGTGCGGTCGAACCGATGCTTTGACGGTTCGCCGAAGACCGCGATAAACCCGCGAAACTTATTGCCTCACTTCGCGGTCGTGTGGCGTCGCCCTCTCGCCACTCAGCCGCGGGCCCTACGGCCTAACTCGCGCGGCGAGACCCGTCGGAACGACTCTGATGTGCAGAGTGCAGTTACACATGCGTGCCACGAGCGCGAGAATCCCGCGCGCGCAATTTGTTACGTCGCGTAACAATCCCTGACACCCACGACCTTACCAAGGCGACTTCGCGCGAGGAATTCAATAAACTCGTCTCGCGCGCGACCCGCAAGTACGAGGCGCGACTTCACCGCCCGAGTCGTCGCGCCGAGACCGCAAACTATCGGGTAATAAGACGAAAAAAATACATTCAATCGCTTTCAGTTTACGATCCGCACTCTCGTCTGATATACTACGCGCGCTCTCATGGGCGGCACTTATGGTACGATAAATCTGCCCCGAGGTCTGACAACTTTTGACTTTGCAATACGGTTTCATTTATCTTTGTCTTTTTTTTTAATTTTTCAACGGTGAAATTTGTTTTTAATATCGGGATTTCAAGCATTTTATTGAGGTTTTATGATATTCGATAATCGTATGTTTTTATAACACAAATTTTCGTTTGTGAATCACGAGTTTCAATCGACCAGTGAATGCGAAAGCTGCGTAAAAAGATCGAATATTTTTCATGAATTTTCGTTCACGGAGCAAAGAGGGTCCAGCATCGTTTTTCTATATCGTTGGACGAGCCCGGAAGTGCGAAGACCAACGCGTCGTGACTTTTGACGAGAGAGATCGTGGCGAGGGGACGCGTAAGAAAGGGAAGCGGACGGAAAACGAGACGGAGAGGAGAGAGAAAAAACGTTAGAGGCGCGAAGATTGATGCCTCGGTCATCCGGGCATCTTGTCGAGTCACTGGACTTTAGGGGGTCGCCGAACGATCGCCCTCGTGGGCACGCAGCGTGGGCGAACCCGGGTGTAAAATGGACTTAATTCGGCGTCTCACGAGGTGAGTGACGAGGGTCCCAACCGCACAATCCGTTACATCCAACGGCCAAGAAACACCCCCTCTATACGTGCATCTCACCACCACTATTTTCAGAGCTTATCTTCGATCGCGTCGATACACTATCGCAGCATCTCAATTGCTTAATAATCTTCGTGCAACCGAAGCTTGACTAGAGTAGAAGTACTATTTTTGGCTACCTTTGGTACAATTGTGGCCACCAAGTTTAAAAGGATTCCATTGTTTATGTTGTTAAATAAAACAAAAATATAAATAAAAATTTAAAAAAATTAAATTTATTAAATTTATTACATTTTAATAAATATTAAAATATTTCAAATTAATTACAGTGAAAATGGCCACAAACGGTACAGTGGCCACAAATGGTACTTCTACTCTATTCATTCATTCGGACTTCCGACTTGAGTTGCAAAAGTTTTCGCGCACCGAGTTCTTTAATCACACAGCAAATAACTTTCCCCTCTTTCGTATATACATCGTCACTGTAATAAAGGATCGTCACACACGGCGATCACGACCCAGGATTTAATATAATTCTCCAAGAAGCATGTCTGTATATGCACGGCTTTATACGTGTATATTTGCACGTACGTGAGCGCGATATGCATGTGGAAATCGCGGAACGCAGCGGCGTTAATAAACGGCATCTGTCACCGTCGGGCGCGCCGCGCTGCATTTCGCGTTTTATGTTTTACCACCTCCAGCGACACCCGCGCCCCCCGACCGCCCGGTTTATGCTTCGGTTTATGCTTCACACCAAGCGTGCACGGTGTGCCTACGTTCTGCCCGCCACCTTCCAGCCGGGGACGCATGTGCATAATTTCATACGGGTTAAATTGTTTTCGTTTTTTTTTCTCTACTACCTTCACTCCTTTTTTTTGGTACTCCTCCATCCTCCGAGTAATCCCGTTCCGTTATGTCACTGCAGGTTGTGTTATGTCTCCGAGTCGGCAAATCTGGTGAATAAAAAATTTAATTGACCATAGGTTCAAATTAGAAATGTCCATTGAAGCCATGAGGAACCATTTGATTAAATACTTTTTTTTATCTCGATCAATTTCTTAAGGACTTATTTTTTTACTACTATAGAGTGAAGCTAAAAAAAAAACTTGGTCTCACAGAATTGTCTTGAAATCGGTCATGCGTTGACCGATCCATTTTTCAATGCTTATGCTTCACGACCGCAGTGACCGATCATCGCTCATTCGCCACGACTGATTCGGCGACGATAGGGGGAGGTATTGGCGGGGTGAAACTGCCAAGGAGGAACTCAGTTTTTCGTGCACCGATATCGGAAACAATCGTTCATTCGTAACCGACATTCGGGCTCCTCGGGAGAACGACGAACGTGGGTTATCGACTAAGTGGGGTATCGACTGAATAATCTTGGTTCTCCCCCTTTATTTGGAGTTGTCAAAGACGCGAGATTTTCTGAATAAAAAAAAACGAGAGGCCTCGGTGAAGTGGATCATCAGGGCCGCAGAAGAGGCTTCCTTAAGACCGCATGAATTTTTATGGTGTTCGTGTCGCGAAATACGAATTCCAACTCTCGACGTTGCAATAAAATGGTATCAACGATGGTCTTGTCAGAAGTAACGATTATTCGGTTTTCAGATAGTTAGCCACTGTAAATTGTCGGGAATCGAATGAGCACAGGTGGCGTCAACTTATCGCGTTTGGATAAGTCGATCGCGAATGCACCCGAGGGAGTGTATCGACTCACCGCATTTTTGCGCCAGCTGTCGAGCGACAAGATGAGCTTTCGCTGGTGAAGTCGCACGTGAAATCGGATCAGAAGTCGTGTACTTGACTGACCTCGCGGCTGTTCAATGCTCCCCCCGAAGCCTCGGCCAGCGACCATTATCCTTGTACACTGCATGGCAGCATTCGCTCGCGAAACTATCGACGAGCTGTACATATACACGAAGCTCCTGACGTGGCTTTTAATAATCCCTCAATTATCGACTGGAAAGTAGACTTATAAAACGCACGAAGAACCGCTGAACACCTGTGAAGGGTAAAATATGATATTTACAGTACTCATAAAAGAAACATCAGTAACAAGTTTGAATAACAAAAATATGGGTATTACCAGCGGTGTCTTTTTTTTGGCGAACGAGATTGCAAAACCCCATAAGGTACCTGCATGCTGTACCCTTATGAATACCAGTGGGAACTCCTGGGTGTATTACAATGAATCATAGCAGCAAGCCGAGCAGCAGCCTCTCGTAAAAAGCGTCGCCAGCAAACCCTCATTTTCACGCTCTCGGTCTATCTGCATCCCTTCGTTCGGGCAACCAGTTTCGTTTTTCACGGTCTTTTTATCGATGTAATTTTGTAAGCACACCTCGCAGGTTCAACGTCCTCCCAATATTACGTTCCGCGAGGAAAGAGTTACTCTGAAACAAAAAAAAAACAGGTGAATAACTCGGGGGAGGTCGCGAGCCAATCGAACGACCCACCGGGCGAATACCGCTCGTTGCAACGATCGGGCGAAAGTATCAGGCGGAATATGAGCGCGCAAACAATGTCGGAAAGAGAGAAGAAAAAAAGTGGCGCGTATCCTGCCGGACGAAACGGCGCGTCGCTGTTGTGTCAGGGGCATTTAATAATTCGGCGACGCGAGGCATTCGCCTCGCACGAATATTCGCAAGCGATGAGGAGAGAGAGGGGCGGTCGTCGAGAGCGAATATTTCGAGAGCCGAAGCGGAACCGAACAAAATAAAGCGCGACAAATAGCGAAGCAAAAAAGTCACGACAGCGGAAATGAAAGGCATTCTGCTCATCCCGTCCAAAACGAATATCTTACTTTTTTGTATGCTAGGAATTTAATTATGTTAAAGAAAAAAAAGAATATAATTAAACTGAGAGCGATACTCGATTTATACAGTTCGTGAATAATATTGTAATTTTGATCTCACTCGAATTAGCGATTTCTCTCGGCTGTTGCGTTCGATTTGCGCGCCCCTATAGACGATTGCAAAATCCCACTCGACATTTGCAAAGTAATGGGGCGACTCGCGAGGCACGAATCGGCCGAAGTCAATGAGGGGCAGAGATTAAGGGATTTACGAGGACACAGCGACGCCATAACGCGCCTGAATTCGTGTCGAGTAGACACGGAATGAGCCGCGACGCAGGTGGAGTCATCGAAGAAGCTCGCGAGGCAACGAACGAACGTGACCTCGCATACGATTCACCGATAACCCGATGGTCTTTTCAGCCAGAGCGAGGGAACGAGGACTGCTCAGTCGCAGTAGCGACTACAGCTTCGGCGAGCTGTAAAGCTGATCTGGTTCGACGAAACAAGCTAAACCAGCAAGTGACTGTAGCTGACCTTTCAAGCTGACTAGCTGAAAGAAAATTCTGGTATTGACTTATCCCGATAAAAAGAGCTTCAATCTACTTTTTTATCGCCATAGATTGCATGGCTACACTGACTGTTATTGCTTAACTAGCAGGTTGTAGTAACATTAGGTTTGTGTAAAAAAAACTTAATGTTTATGGTTTTTGTAAAAAAACCTAATGTTACCACGAAAAGTAGCGTGACCCTAAAATCATATTTTACCACTGAAGAAATTCAATTTTATTCAACGAACAAAAATACTGTTCGTTGAATTTCGTGCATTATCCGAAAACCCCGAAGCAACTGTTTCACCGCTGCGATTCACGTGTGCCTTCCACAGCGGCGCACCAAAGAAAAGCACTTTGACCTGAATTCCAAGCACCCTGGTATTATATCAAGGATGTAGCTGGATCCTAGAATGTTCTGGGTCAGGTCCTTTTATGCCCAGCGCTCTCGCGACGAGAGCCCGCATTTGATCGCCCTGAGGACCGTCACGCACGCACTCGGCTTACACACACTCGATCATATAATAATACAAATACCGTACGGTAGAATCCACAAGTGAATGTGTCTCCCTCTGTCTCTCGACGCACCTCCAACACCACGCGGACACCCGTCACGTGTCCATGAGTCACACACAGATACACCGGGAGAAACCGAGGATGCATTATCCACACGCGTATCAACGCGCAGCGTCCACATAGCAAGCAACGCCCTCTACCGGCTGTAGTACAGCGAACTCGATATCGCGCGCCACGCGCGCTCTCGTGCGTCCGGCGGCGCGTCACGTGCTGGGAATCGAGGCCGAGGGTGCTACAGAGACGGAGCGAGATGTAATCAGAGGTCGGACGAGGTGCGAAGGGAGCCGAGGGTACTGGAGAGCCGCCCTGCGTCCTCTCCAACGGCGTGAGCCAAGACGCTGCCGCGGCTCTGCTGGCGGAGCCCGAGGTCCCCCTAAACACGAGTCCACTAAATCAATCCATTGTCACGTGGCCTCGATTCCTCCCCGCAGGTTGACTCACCTTGTACAGCTACGCGACGACAAAGGAGCGACTGATGTCTGGACGTCTGTTTGCTCCTTCGCACGATGCACATACGGATCTACCTTACCAGCGGTCGGTATTTTTTTCTCCGCATCTCTCTGCGTTTCCAATGCATTTACGTCTCATGGTTGGCTCCGTGCACCTTCGATCGGCCCTCATTGGAGACCCTCGCGACCCTTTCCACATTATTTCCATCCCATCACGAGTCTCCTTCTGGCATTGGGAGCCTTTTGACGGATCGTCCGCTATCGCTCAAGCTCACGACCTCTGGAATCCTTCGCCATCTCGTTTCAAGTGCTTCATTCTCGCTCTCTCTTTCTCATCCGCTTCTCACTCATTTTCCTTTATTCTCAATCGTCTTGCCGATTGCAGTGTCGTTCCCTCGCGCTCGGGAGAGAGAGAGAGAGTACCGCGAGGTTGAGAGGTTCCAAAGTAACGAGGAGGATCGCGGCGACGACGATATCCAGACGCAGGGCTCGCGGTCGCGTCGCAGGCGAGTTCTTTTAATGGATTCAGAAGTGGCTATGATTTCTATGAGGCGTAATAACGTTACGCTGATTTATCGCCGGTTTAACCCGACCCGATGAAGACCCGTGTGGTGGTGGCCGCCGGGAGAGCGAGAGGGACAATAGCGGAGGGGGGGAAAAAAAGTAGAGAAAGATCGAGTGGACCGATGCACAGGCGGGTGCTATTCGAGCCTCTGTAATATCGTTTAACCCGGGCATTGTCGGGGTTCAAACGTATGTAAAGCTGGCGTGACGATCGTTGACGGACGCGGGTCGTGTGCCTCGCTGCCGGGACTTTGGATATATGCGCGATGGCCAGAGGTGTACGTAAAACGTGGGACGCCTCGGGAAATGAGGGACGTCGTGGCGCAGGCGGTGTGAGAAAGAGACCGGACTCGACTCGAGGTCGTTTCCTTATTGTTGGGCATCGGAATGGATAATCGAGACGAGCGGATGAGAAATTTTCGACGCGACTCGCTGTCATTCGGACCTCTTTCGGAGAACGAACGTACGTCTGTATGTCGTCTCGAAACGACGAACGCTTAACTGCTTCCGGGATTGTAAATTTATTTCAGCCGTCATCTCGCCCAACCGACGGTGCACCTGCGTTGCAGTCTTGAAGCGCGCAAACAGCGGGAAAATATTTGTCTTCGCCGGAGATTCACTGTCACCCAGGTTATAAAGTCTGTAATCATCGAACTTCGATACTGATATTGTTTACCCATTTTTCACTTGACTAAAATCAAATAATAATCATAAGAATGACAACCATAGCTATGTTTGCAGCTTTCATATACATGGAAGGCGCAGGATGATTACCTTTGTAATTAAGAGGGCGCTGCGGGGTCAGGTTTATCGTCATTATCATTATTATTATGATATTTACTTTAGGCCAGGAAGGAAGAAGTAAAGCGGAGTGAGATAGATTGACGAGCAATAAAGTCGAGGATTTTCCTTCGTTTTTTTAAATACAGCCACGATCGTAAAGTCCCCCGCCTGTCCGGCGTTCGCTGCGTACGGCTCGCCGGTTATCTCTTAAATAAGAACGTCTCCCGCGCTTTATCTCCTCCTATTATTTCGAGGCCGAGCCGGTCGCCGCTACTGTTGCGCTGTTAACCACTGCATCAGATCTTTCTCCGAGTTCCCGTGTCACCCATCTGGGCCCCTCTCGGGTAAAGAGCAGTCGGTTCGCGTCCTCGTTTTAACGGGCAACAGTTAAAAACCGCGACGGGCAAAACGCTTCGTCGAAGCTAATTTTCGCGGAGACGCTTTTTATTGGCTCGTCGCCAGTGTCGCGTTGTATTTTCCTCGACTCTCCTTCGGGATTTACTTCGAGGCGATTTATTCAACGCTGAATATGCCGAATAGGCGTGAAATATTTTTGGTAAATAAAATTCCCGGCGAGAAGCCCGGAAGTGATGAACTTATAAATTCGGTTATCCGCTCGAGGATCGACGAAATCGTTGGGCCACCCCCGCTCCACGCCTTTTCGGACGATGATATCTCGATCGGTTACTCATCGTCGTCGTCGACACGTCGCGAGAACTCATTCACCGTGGGATTCACACATACAATTAAAAGGGAACCTCGCTCAATTAACATATTATCTCCCCGGAACGCCCGCGGTAATTACACACGTGCGTGCGTCTGTCCTCGCCGGTGGTTACGGTGCTCCGGCGGTGGAACACCGACGCGTGCCGCCAGCCCGGTCGCCGAGCACGTAGCCGCACGCTGCATCGGATAAAGGCTGACGCGACGTCCGTGTGGGAAAATCGCGCGTATTAAGTGCTTAACGAAAATTAAATAACGTGGAATTAAAAACATTTTTCCGGTACGCGTTATTCTCTTCAAATCAAGTTTTAAAAAATTACTCTATAATAGAGGATATGATTTGACCTCCCTGTTATTTTGCTTCCGGTACAATCGGATCGAAGCGAAACGATTTTTTTTAACGCCCGATCGCTTTTGTAGTGCACTTGTCAGCAAACATCAAACGAAAATGCGACAAAAAGTAATTGAAATCCAAACATCAAAGACCAATTTTTTTTTTTTTTTGTATCAAAACACAAAAGAGCATGGGTCACTTTTCGACGTAAAAATTGTGATACTTTGACGTAAAAAAAATCCCTTGTTTCCTCTCAATAATACAGAGACTAACGTAATTCCTCTGTCAAAATATTTTTTTACGATCCAGCGAGAGGAAACTTGGCAATCAACTCGCCTCAATTTCGGCCCGACTGACGCAAAAGAGCAACGGAAACGAGACAGCGTCGCGAATTCGTGACAAAAAGTATTAGCGCACCTCGCTCTCCCGAAATTCCCCACAGTCAATAGTCGATCAGCCTCGTCATCGTGATTCCCATTCGGCCGGCTCGAGAGCAGCGCGCGACATAGGTATAGCGATGCACCATAAACGAGAAAATTGAATTCTCTCGCCGGATGAGTCCTTCTGGCGGGTGATTCCGCTCGTCCATTTCCCATACGCGTGTACAGAGAGAAACCCCGCGCGTCGTCTACGACGACGGCATCAGATGGCTCGTAGGCGCGAAATGAAATCGCAGGAATGTAACGAGCGGGACGTTTTCCCAACGCCTCGGCGTAGTCACTCGTGTCGCTCGGCGCGGAACGCCTCGGCGGAGGACGACGAATATAAGGAACGAGAATGAGGAACGTCAGCCGAGATAGGACGCTTTTTCCCACTGGCTGGATGCGATGATCGCACGGCGTTGGGGCGCAAAGAGTCGCAAAGAGACGAATTTGACGAGGAACCACGCTGCCCGCCAGCAGCCGGGGGTAGTTCCAGCCACCCCTACGGTGTCTTCCCTCGCGAGGCGAGACCGTGTTTTCCTTTCTCTCAATCGCGCGCCGTCCTCGTCCCAAGCGCACCACGACTCGCGACGCCTTCTCGCTCGGATAAACCATCAGTCACACCCTGCGACTTTTATTTCTCGCAATCATCCCCTTCATCTCGTTGTCCCGTTCGCTATGCTCACTTTCTTCCTCTGTTGTTCTCCACGGCTGTACACGTGGATGGTCCCTCTCGGGCTCGCTCATTCGTCCATACGTACGGCAAAGTGCGGCTGAGAGTCTGGGGTGGAGCGGCGAAAAAGACAGAGAGCCGAGTGTGTGATACCGGGCAAAAGCGTCTTGGCGTGTGTCAGCTCGATGGTTCCCGATGGGAATGACCTTTATTGCGCGACGCGAATGGTCCAGAGGAAATCGTATTTTTTCTCGGCCTTGAATCCTCGCACCTCACGTCGTGAAGAATGTCTCGTATGTAATCATGACAATTCAGACCCATCGAGCTAGCGGACAGAAGTCGCAAAAAATTGAAAAATCCTCTGTTGAAAAAATGTCTCAGAGTCCATGACACAATATCGACAGGTTCATTCGGTATTCGCGCGGGAATGAGAGACTTCCGGTCGGTCATTCCACGCCGAGATCGTCGCAGCTTAGTCCACTCGAGCGGTCCGCAATCATTTTTCCGAACGCGCCATTTCCTCTCCCGTTCCCTTTCCGCTCGTCCTCGCGACTCTCTTTATTCCGGCGAAATGATAGATGCAAGAGTCCGGCCTGATACTCGGTCACATTAGAATTTCAATGGGAAGCCAAAGAGTCACGAGAGGCTGGCCAGGGTCCGTCCGGGCACCGCGGGTGAGCTCCGGAGGGGATGAAGGCTGGAAAAGAAAAAAATATATATTCGAATACGGAGCGGGAAAAGTGTGCGAAACGACAAACTCATCTCTGCGACGTCTCCGCTGTGTTTTCGCCTCGGGCGAAGGAGGATAAAAAATTGAGCGATATCCTTCCGCCCGGCGAGCCACCAGGGAGGATCTTTTTTTCTTCTCCTTTTTTTTCAAGGCTTTGTGAGATTCTAAGCGATCGCGACGACGTAGGAAAATGAGAGTCGGCAATGCAACACGGGCATTGATGGATTCGGCGCTATTTCTCGTTGAATGGGGGGATTATGCGCGGCATAAATACGCAATTCCGTCGCGAATACCAACCCTCCCCTCACTCCCTCCATTTCTATTTTCCTCGGTCGCTCTCTCCCTCCACCCCCCGGGCGGACTATCCCATCGATAGCCGGCCGCCGAATTACCCAGCCGCGAATTAACAAATAGCTCGGCCATCAACGGCGAGCGCGGCGCCCGTTGTATACTGACAAATTCGCGCTCGATTGCCTCGACAAATTTTGCTGCCTCTGTGACTGCGCCAAAATTCAACCAACAGCCAATATCGCTCGGCCGATAATACCCCCCGCGTGCGTTGAAGTGAAAGACACTCGAAATGCCGTTTCCGCCTCTCTCCTCACTTCGTCCATTCTCGTTTTTTTTTTTTGTTTTTTTTTTATTTTCATTTTTATTTATTCCTCTATTTTCCTTAATGCAATTCTTCGTCTGCGAACGATTTGTTGAAATAGCTCGGAGCTCGGGGTGCAGTTTGCTTTTCAAGCGTATTTGCATTGATGTCGAGGGTGCGCAAATTAAGGGGGTCGGGTGGACGATCAGACGCGCAGGGGGAAAAAAGTGGCACTCGAGGGTGCAGCGATGCTCGTATCGAGACATCGGAATTCAACTTCCGGTAGCCGCATGCGACCACCTGGTAAGCTCTGCGACGATGCGGTCACCGATGCGTGAGGTGATGGCGCGCGACTTCCACCGAGGGTTCTACCGTGTCGCTCTCTGGTTGGATGTGCACGACATACCGCACCGAGACCAGCCTAGCCGCACTCTTAAACTCCGCATCGAGCCCGATCGTCGGACCTTCGTCTCTCTCGCTTCTTTGCATCCTCGCCGTGACTTTTCTTCGCTCCGCTCGGCCTCCCTCCTTCGCCATTCATTTTTATTAACCGTGCGTGGGGAACACGCGCTGCGATCATTAGGTGCCGCATTTTATTACACGACGCGAGCTCGCGGCTCGAGGTAATTGCGTATCAACGATGCGGGACGCATCGTACGGACGCGCTCCGCTTTGGCGAGCCTCCGCTTTTTCCAGTTAATTCCATTTTTTTTTTTTTTTTTTTTTTTTTTTTTTTCATGCCACGCTATTTTTTTATCTTCATTATTTTACTAGCTGAACGGAACGTTGGGAATTTAAGATTTGCAGAGTTGTAGTTGAGGCAAAGTTGGAAGATTCTCGCACCTTGCGACGAAAAAAATCTCCTGACTAGACAACGCGAATAGTCCAATGTAAAAAAGGGATTGCGCGAAAAAAAATCGGTGACTAGGAAAGAGAGGGAAATTCGATGAAAACACCAGGAAGTCCCGCAGGGGAAGGTCCGTGTTTATAGGGGCTTTCGTTTCCGCTGGTACACGCACGAGGTTCCAGTTAAATGCGATATCCCCCGACGCGGATTTATGTGCGGGAGACGTTATATAGCCGATGGCTCTAGGATCTCCAGAACGTGCCGGATAGCTAGTCCCGAGTCGTAAACTCGAGATAATTAAATTATGGAAATAAAAAAGGAGAAAAATAAAAATAAAAAAATAAAACACGTCGAGATCTGGAGGAGAGCGTTCGACGCGCGGAGGAGAAAAATCGTAAAAGCAATCCGACCGACAAATCTGTATAATGTCCCGTGATCTTTATCGCCTCGCCCGGACGCCTGGATAAACGAAATACACAGTCACCAACACCACGACTTTTTCTTCACACTTCTGTGACACTCGCGCGTGTTGAAATATATGGATATATGTGTATCGCGTATCCACGGCCGTATATACAAATGAAAACTTTTATATCCCTGTTTCGATGCATCGCATTCCTATAAATTTGCATTTTACAAGTGCGCCTTTATACGGACTTCTGTGCGCCGGAAATCACGGCAACCGAGAATGGAATCAATATTCGATGAATCAGCAAATAGCTTTTTTTTTATAATATTTTTCTTTTATATCGGTCGAACCTGGATTTTTTCCCTTTACTCGAGAGAAAACTCTATAACGAAGAGAATGCTGAACGAAAAAAAAAAAAAAACGATTATTTTTTTCTTCCCCAAATATAAAACAATATTTTCCAATCATGTTATTTTTCGGTACCTCGAGCATCACATAACCGTATTACACACGATCACCGTTATCGGCAATAAACCTCGCGAACACGAAGCGCAGCGAGAAGAAGCAACTAATTCCGTCCATAATCGTCGTTGGCGGTCTCGGCGCGTTATAATCAAGTTTCGAAAACCCGCGAATGGCCGGCCGTGTTCGAGCGCTTTGGCTTAGCGCGCGCGACGAGCGTAATTTCGCGCTCACAGACAAACATAAATAGGCGGCCGTTAGGAGATACATACCTGACGGTGACGCGCGCGCGCGAGTGAGAGAGAGAGAGTGTACGGCGCACTTCGGACCGTGGACCACCATAGATCCTCGGACTGGCTGCTCGCGCGAATTTCTCTCTGTTCCCGTATTATTCCCGCAAATGTATGAGGGTGTTAAAGCCGCGCCGGAATGGCGTCCCATGCATAACGCTCAACGGTATACGTGCTCTATATTCTCATCCCTCTTTCCGTCTCCATATCTTTCTCTTTATTCCACCCACCAGCCTCGTCCCGACGGTCCTTCCAAACGCCACTGTAGCTCCGCATGGTTATTCCGTTATTTCCCACAACAACGACAACAGGTACAGGACACTTTAAAGTACACTGCAATACGCGAGATCTATACCTATAGTATACCTACACGTGTACCGAGGTTGCGCGTGTTCACCGCGTACGTATAGCGCGCGTAATACGTTCGCCATAGAGCGAGAGTGTGGATTTCGCGTCGTAAACTACGTAGTGGAAGGGTTAAATCTTCCGCGTTAAATGGGAACAGGACAAACTTCCCCGGAAACTTGGCGAAATCGTAACGTTTCATGGCCGCGCTCGCGCTACCCGAGTGCAGCGTGCATGAGTATCCGCCGCCGATGTCTATAGATATATTTCGTTATACATGTATTATGCTGTTGCGAAGGATATACGAAGATCTGTGTGCCGTACCGGTGGTGCATTCGCCATTGTGCCACGAGATATCACGCGCGATATACCAACACTCGCGAGACAATATATATATACGTATTTATATACGTGTGGAGTGTACTCTCGACTAAAAGCATTTTACGACGGGATAAGAAGAACGGTTCAACTAAATCCTGCGGGAATGAGAGTAGAAGAGAATAACGAGGACGAGAGGCAGAGCTGGTAGACTGCAAGTCGAGAGCGCATTTGCATTGTTAATAAGAAATAGTGCGGCGTCTGCGTATCTCCCGGCGACCTTAAGCCCGCTTTTCCTTATTTATTTTCATTAAGAGAGCTATTTTTATTTTTCCTCGCCTCGAGAGCGTTCGTTAAGCCGGACAAATTAATTTTTTAATTTGACAAGCGAATTTTTTTCTCCGTTTGAATTATTTCATTTTTTCAAATTATTTATTTAATTTGTATAATTTATATTTGTTTAATTTAATTTTAATTTGTGTACATTGGACGGGACAAGTCCTTGGAAAACAATATATAGATGGCAGAGTAACAAAACAAATAAATAAAAAATCAAATAATAATATACATGGGGAATTACATGGGAGAAAGGAAGAAAAATGTTGGTGGTGCGAGGAAAAGGCACGAGTGACCATTAATAATGTAGGATCCTGTCGATACGACTCTCGCGCACTGACGCGCGAACCCTTTTCAACCGTTCGACTAACAATATCTCTCACGCACGATCGACTCGCAATAATTGGCGTCGCGAGGCATCGACTCGCCTCCATCCTTCCGCGCACCCCTTTGGCTTCGACATTCAACCCCCGAGTCCCCAAAACTTTAAATTCATTTCGCGGGCATTGGCATTGTCGACGCATCTGTTGCGAGGTCTGTCTTCGGTGTGCCAACACGTCATGTTGTACCTCGACTGCATGGAGGAATTGCGGACGGGGGCCGCTAAAGCGAGGGGGCTCAATTTCATTATCAGTGTAATTTTAAAGTGGCTGTCGGATCTCGCAGCTAGCGCGTCGCCGATGCGACGGAGGGGGACCTGCGCGTTTTGACGCTTTCTTGAATGACATCCCTTTCTGACACGGATTCACCGGCTCGCACCACACTATTTATGTGTAGGGGAACACGGGGCGATGTAGCACGCCGGGGCAAAACGGGACAGTCATTTCGTTCATTCCGAATTATTTAAAAATTCTGGGACATTTTTCGCCACAATTAAAAAATCTGACGGTCAAAATCGATGATTGGTATCGAGTTTTTCGGGATGAAAAGCAATAAAAATACACTTTGAATATCGTCGTAATACCATTTTTCGCTTATGTGTCCCATTTTGCCCCGTTATCCCTTGTATGCATCTAGCCACGTTTGTACCGCGTGTAATAGGAAAGAATACATACACACATGTACGCGGGCACGAACACAGGCTGAATCATCGTCCCTTAAAGCGTTTCGTTTCCCTCCAACAGCTTTTCTTCACGGTCGAGCGAAGCCCCAACGAGGTTACACCACTCGGTAGGATAATTCGAGTAATTCGAATCGAAAACGTAAGAGAATTCGTTCGGCGTATCCAGTCGATGATATTACAAGCCAACGCGAATTGTGGCAAAGTTTACTCCATTTAATTCGCCTCTCTCCCCCTTTTTGGTATTTCGGCTCGCCGCGCGGCGGATTTACGCGAGCGAGCCGCGAGTCATTCGTGCGAACCGGAACGATTACATTTTGTAACTCGATCCAGCGTAGCTTGTAATCGATTGCTCGCTGCTCGGGCCCCGCGCGTGAGAATAACGCGGGTAATTCAATGGCTCGAAAAACAGGTGGTACGCGGGGACCCGGCGAGCGGGTATCAATTAGAGTAATACCCGGAAGGGCCGAACCGCTCACGAGAATTTCGGGCTAATTATCGTTACATATCTACATATCGATAATTAAAATCAATCCGGTCTGCCGCGGTGTCGAGGTAAAATTTAAGCTCATTTTGCATATACCGCGGCAATTCGACCGCAATTATCGCGATTGTCACGACGAAATTATTATTTACCCGCGCGAAATCTGTAATTCCACTAATTTTACAGGTAAACGAGGTAAAATATTATCTCTATTTGTCTGTTATTAATATTAATATATTACCATATTCGTCCCTGTCGGCAAATAACGATTCGGAGAAGCGAGTACGAATTACGACGAGCTGTAATTTAAAAATATTTATCAAGCCTCCCCGCCATGTAAATCCGCACGGGTCGGCGCATCGTAAATAAATTCGGGAAATATGTTAGCCCCAGCTTGTTATTTTCACACTCGCGGAGGTCTGATCGCGTCCCGGAGGCGACACGAGGGATGAAATGAGAAGAGCAGAGACCACAAGGGAAAAAAAAAGAATATCCATTGAGAGAAACCAGCCCGGGGTGCGGGCTGACATAACAAGGGGGTCGTCTGCCGGTTCTGTCGCTCCGTCTCGCCCGCGAACCAATCTTCCTTTGAGGTTTTACCTCTGAGACGCTACGGCTGAAAAGCCGGTCGAGGTAAGAAAACGAAGATCGCGGGGGAGCCGGGGCGTCGTTGTCACCGGAGAATCGACGAAAAAGTGACCATCGCCAGGGTAACCGGCAGGAAGAATCCAAAACGAACCCTCGGACGGCCGCGCTCGACGTTCCTTCCTTTTTGTGTTTCGTCGTTGAGCCGAATCACCGCTGCAATAACACGAGAATAAAGCAGAAGTTAGAGACGGGAGAAAATAAGAAGACATTGTTTTTTCTTGTTCATCTCGTTTTTTTTTTTTTGCGGGCGGAGACTGCGAGGGTCGTGGACTCCTCTCTAATGTCTAGACAATATTTGTCTTGACCCAGGAAGAAGAAAATAATAAATGAAATTGGGTACTAAGGTCATAACGGGGTTATGAGCTGTAAGGTAGTTAAAGTTTTCAACTACAGCGCACTCTCGGCTTCTCGCCACTCTCCGCCTCTCTCTCTGAGCTTCGTGGCTTTTCCTCCTTCTCTCCCTCTCTCTCTCTCTCTCTCGCCACTTCCGCTACCTCCCTCATCGTTCGTTTCTTGTTTCGCGCTAAATTTGTTCGATACCGACGAGCGAGACGTAAACTTCACCCACGTTCTCTATGTGTGTGCATGCACGGAGGGGGATATATGAGAGCTCGTAAATTCAAGTTCGCGGCGAAATTGCCGTCGACACTCCATCATCGCCGCTCCATCCCCCCTCGTTCGTTTCCACCAATCGCGAGTAATATAATAATCGGGAATTATTATCGTCGTTCAATCGCGCTCAGGATTATCACGCGAAATCCGCGTCATTATATTGTCTATTCATTAATTTTCGTCACATCATCGGTATCCAAATGATACTCCAAACGCACCCTTTTCGAGGGCAATTCGACGAGGATTAGAAAAACGTAACGACGACGAGATAGGACAGCCCGGGTAATGGTCGCCTCGTCGTGGGGCGCCGAAGAGGAGATCGCGGTCCAAGGAGGGACAATCATTAGGGCAAAACGTTCCCTTTGATCCCGTCACGATCGAGAACGTCCCTCGGGAATACACCGTGTATACACGTACACGAGTATCACTCGGTGTGCACACCGCGCAGAAAATCCAGAAGGACGTTCGAGTGTGCGTATGATGGTCGCAGTCGACGATTTCTTCGTCCATTGATATTAGGCGGTTTTGGTCACGAATCTGCTGCCGTTGCGTGCGGTAAGGCGCCCGCATTGTGTCAACAGCCCTCGAGAGAGCGAAAGCTCTGAAGAGCAGAGAGCGCGTACGACGTTGAGCGGGAGAGGGCTGCCGCGGGCGAGAGCGAAGCGGAAGCTGCGAATTATTATAGGGGTGGAAGAGAGCGAGGAAGGGCAGCGAGAAATGGGCTTTCCACGCTGTTGTCATTAGCGAAAAGACACGGAGATTCGTGACACGCAGCGCGTACAACGAAATTCATCGAGTCCATAAGATCCAATGAAAATAACAAGCGAAAATTGTATTTCTCCATTAAAAAAAAAATTGCGATAGTTACCTGTGGCAACCATATGGAAGTGACAACGTATGCTGTTCTCCGCTAACATTTTGACAATCTCCCCGCAATTGCGATCAACGGTTTGGTGATTGAATTCTGGTCAACCGATTTTTTCCATCAGCGTCGAAATTAATTGAACATCGCGACGCTATCGAGGCGCGAGAAAAAATTATCTCATCCGCAGCGCGCTACAAATTATCCGAAAATGATGTCGCGCCTCTAACGAGGTCAAACACCGGGCGTCGCTCTCGAAAAACCCTCGAAGCTCGCGGGGGGGGCCGAGTGGAGCGTTCGTCCGTGCCGACTGACCGATCACTCGACATGTAATTGCGGTAAAATTTTCCCGGATAGACGCGAACGGGTCGAGTTTGCGGCGAGGCGCGCGCGTGAGTCAATTCCGCTCGCGGTGCGTATCGGCAAATTGTTCGTTTACATAACCCCGCGGGTCGCTCGAGCGCGCGTGTTTATTGTTACAAGAGCGCTTTCATTGTTGCATCGAACGTCGCGCGCGCTGATGCGGGGGGGTTACGTGCCGCGATCGATAATTTCAATCCCACGAAAACACAGCCGAAAGAGCCTGATGTGTTTTTGCGGCTGTGTGCGCGCGTTTCGTGAGTGTCTATAGTCGGCGCGCTCGGTAACGAACAATTAATCTAACTGTCACGGGGAAGTTAATTTATACGGGCGTTGGCGACCGTTCATCACCGCACGCGTTCGCGTTCGCGGCGTCCTATCTTCTTCGTCTCTGTAATATCCTTTCGACCAAGCGATTCCCTCTCTCGCTCGCCCAGCCACCGCCGATCCGTGTACCGAGTACAACGCGACGATTTCCCCGCCCGTTAACCCGACCGACTCACCGAGGGCTTTATCGCGCAACCCCTTCAACGCCGCGTGGTGGTGGTGGTGGTTCCACTCGCTCGGTCTCCTCGGACCCCCTTCGCTGCGATCCTCGCTATCGCGACGCCTTTTCACGCCACTCCGAATTTCGGGGTTGATTCGCCACTCGCTTTGCCTCTCCCCCCTCATCCCTCGAGTCAACCGAGACCCGAGACCCTCCCCTCTGGTTCTCTGTATCAACAGCCATTCATCATTTACCAACAATATTATCGTTCGCCACGCAGGTAAGAAGTTATAATTGCGAAGCGAGAGAGATATCTCGATTAGACGCTCCACTGGGGAAACTGGGGAAATTGTCTGGCAGCGGAAGTCGGACTCTGGGGAAGGGATGTGCGGAAAAATTCATTTTTCATAAACAGCCTAGCTGGTTGTAGATTTTTTTTTTCTTTTCGATTTCGTATTTTTTTAATAAAAATAAAAAATAAATACAAATTTCTAATTTTGGGGCAGACGAATTAAGGGGGCTGAGACAGACGAACAAACAACTTTCCAAAATATATAAAAGATTTCTATTAAAAAAAACTCTACGAAATACCCTAAGAGGAATATAAACAGTAAAAAGTCAAGTTTCCATAAACAGACGGCTCGTTCATGGTACGTTAAGCCGGGAATTCCCGAGCGATCCGGTTGACGTGAAATTCAGTGGCAGTATAATGGTACTGCCGCGACTACTTCTGCCCGCTACCTAGTTCTCCTTACTTTTATTCCGTTTGATTGATTCGGGAGCGATAAAAGTCGCGTAAAATCCGATCGGAATCGCGTCCGGACGGATTCCCCGAGTCGAGTGAAAAGTCGCACAACGGCGACGTAAAGAATCGAGGACGCTACTTCTGTCGTTACATTGTCGACGCGGAGACGATCGGAACTTCCGGTTCGTCGTTGTTACTCCCTCCAGCCGAAAAGTCCCGACCCCGCCGGACGAAAGGCGGAGATATTTTCTCGTGCACGTAAGAACGAGCTCGTAATTTTAACGGGCGCGTCGCTTGCATTCCGATAGGAGCTTAGCGCGATACGAAATTTCCGAGGATATTTCTCTGTATACCTTCGCTCGCGACCTTCGGCTTCCTCCGCTTCGTCGTCTTATTTTCTTTGTCTCGGCTGCTCGCTACATGTCGCGACGATAAAACTCTTCGCCAGCTTCCAACTCTCTCGCCGCGTTCTGTACGATCGCGACGACCACGAACCCAATGAAGATATTAACTGTCCCTCCCGGAGCAAATATTTCTAATTGCCGCCGGCGCGCACACCAACCAACATTCCCCTCGCGGCTCGTCCTTTAATAAAAATCTTTATTGTTCGATATACTCGGACGCGAACGAAGAGAGGATCACGCTGCGACGTCGTAATCGCTTTAACGGGGATTTTTTCCGAAATTCCGCTCGCCACGCGCCTCTCTCTACTCACATGTTACATCCACAGCGACAGTTGAGTCAGTAGTTATCTGTAGCTCGGTGTATCTAGCGCCTTAGGGTTCATCGCCTGTAGTGGCTGTGACACTGGAAGCCTCAATAACTTCACGATTAACGAAGATCCCGGTACGTCCGAATTTTCCATTAGCACGTCGATCGTCAAACTTTTATCGCTCTCATTGCTCAGCGTATTCCAAGCAAATAAATGAATACAATATTTATTCATTTATTTGTTCTTATTATTATCATTATTATCATTATTATTCAAATAACTGTTGGTACTTTCAGCACAGCCCCGATCGTATAAATTCCAACTAATTACAGGCTGCTCCGATTAGCCGAGAAAAAAAGTAGCGACAGGAAAAAAGTTAGTGGCTCGATTAGCGGCTCGCGGGTTTGCATCGACGGTGCGTTGACCTTGCAGCGAGTAGTTAGCGTGATTCATCCACGTGTCTCGAGGATCGCGTGATTCAATTCGCGGCGGCGCGAGGGCCGTATATATATATACGTATAACGTACGTATTCTTTCGCTTCCTCGTCGACATTTCGCTCGTCTGCATTTCCCGGTCCGCGCGCGGCTTAAATGTAGCGAGGTGCTGGTTTAGCCTCTTGCGTGCTCGCGGGACGCCGTAAAGAAATGGACGCCCGTCGAGCCATAAAATATGAAATGTATTAGATTGATAAGCAGCGCGCGGCTCCTCGCCACCCGGACGCCCTGCCTCGCTGCAGAGACGCATTCGAGACCGCGAGATGAGCGAGAAGACCCTACGAGACGCGGGTCGAGCGACGCGGGAAGGACGGAGACGAGGCGGAGGAGCAGACGAGGAGCATAAACGTATTTACTCGGGCTCAGCATAATATCGCCGAGTTTTATAACCAATAAAACGTTACAGCTGACACTTCTGTTCTCTCGTCGCGCGGGCTGATACGACGGGACTTACCGAGCGCGCGCTGCACCGAGAAAACATCTCGACGCGCTTTTTTCGTGCCCGCGATGAGTAACGCGAAACTATTTACGAGCCTTCGCTCTTTCTATCGCGCGGCCCACGAGCGAGAGACACTCGCGCTACGCGCGCAACATCGTTAACCGTTAGAGTCATTAACCATCCGAGCTCTGTGGTAATGATTGTTTCGCTCCTCTCGACGCGACGCGTCGCCCAATACGCGCGCTATCGACGGGCTTAATCGAATGGTGTTGAAGTTTGCGTCGTTGGAATGCAACGAAATTCCGAAAACAAAAAAAATCATTTTAATTAACCCAAATGATGAAATTAGATGTAAAAAGTCATCGTAGCAATTAGTTCCTATGATGATTTTTTGTGCCTAATTTCATTATTTAGGTTAATTAGAATTAATTTTTTTCTTCTGAATTTCGTTGCATTCCAACGATGCAAACTTCAACTTTTCAAACGGTTCAGCTTTTCGTTCAAGTGTCGAGGAAACAATTTTTTCGTTTTCAATGTCCCAGATTACTTCAGATGGATCTCGAAAAAAAAATCGCAATCATGACGTATCTACGTATATATCGACTATTGAATACGAGGAATCCACAGATATGCAAAGGGTGGAGAGATCGCGGGCTGCCGGTGTGTATAGTACGTGACCCAGACAGAGGGCGATAAGCGTGGATAGTACACGCGTCTGTGAATTAGTACTCGCGCGTTTGCCCGGGGTTACTGCGTCATAACCCGCGCAGGAGCACCTGGAGGCAATAGTTCGGGGCGCGCAGTTAGGTATATAGAGCGACGAGACCTGTCATCGGATTTATCGGAGCCGTCTGGTTCGATCCGCCCGAGTCCGGCCAGACGACCAGACGAATTCGGTACTTCGGGCCGAAACCAAAGCCAAATCGCCCGAATGCCACACGCGCGATAACCGGATCCACGTGTGTCGCGACATTCGGGCTCGCGATTTTACGCGCGAGATGCATATGTGCACTGCCGACGGGGCAAATAGAACGTAGGTGCACCGAACGTGTCGGGCTGTCCACAACGCCGGAGCCGCCGAGTGCCTCGTATAACCACCCCGACTCCTTCAATAATGTTCGGCTGCGGAAATTGATTGCTCTTTTCCGCTAAGCACCGAGACAGGTTTACCACGTATTAATTATTTCGCGTAAAAGTCTATTACGAATTAGCTGTGTAATAAGCTCCGGCCAGCGTTGACCGCGAAATCGCAATTTTAAGGCGCGTAAAATTTCCACGTAACGGTGAGTGAATTGAATATTTTATTCCGGTGGGGACTGCTCGAGCAAAGTGAATTTTTTAATTCGGGCAGTCGGAATAATACCGTCGATATTTTTTCTAGACCATAAATTAATTCGGAAAATTTAAATCACTCACATGTTTATCGTAACAAAATAAATAGTTACCGCAGCAGAACAGGTATTACTTACATATTGCGAAGCACTACGACAGGTTTGCAGCGCTGGGTCGAGGCAGGAGGAGTAAACCGGTGTTGGTGTAAACCGGCGCATATATCGCCGGCGCGGCGGCTCTCGTGCAGTGGACAAGTCTGGTACGTAGCAGGTTGATGGTTCATCTCGACACACCTGACGCCTGTTAACGCGCACTAGACACGTCTAGGTACCTACCTACCCACACCCACGTAATCGCCCGTCTGTGTGTTCCTCGTTCGCTGCTCGCTGTTCAGACAGCCTGCCGGACAGAATGCTGCACCATCGGCCACGCTAATTGCGCGAACACCAAGACAATCGCCCGTATGAATATAACCGGTGGGCGGTCTGCGGCGCGGAATAAGCTCGAGCGTTCGATCCACCGCGCTAATCGAGATCCCTTCGAACCCGTCGATCTCCCGCTGTTGCATTCTTCCCCCGTAAACGTCGAATCTGAAATGAAAAATCAAAACCAAAATTAACCAAAAATTAATTTTTTTTTTAATCAAAAATTACTTTTTTGTTTAATTTCATCAAAATTAAAAGAAAATGCGAGATATTTTATCGACTGATTTTTTCAAGAGGGATCAAATGTCTCACTACCAACGTTACAAATTTTAGTCATTCATCAATGTGGTTGCAAAAATATATTAGTACCAGCAGCCAAACAAGGTTTGACAGCGAAAGAGCGGTCAGGACAAGACGAGATTTCTCCGAGCACTGGAAAAAGGTCAAGAGAGACAGTCGCCCCGGTATCGCTTCTGCAATTGATACGCCGGACAAAAGAGTAAACGCCCACTTTTTGCCGATTAAACACAGCCGACCGGTAGCGTGGACGACAGGAAAAAACGGTCGTATAATAACAATAACAACAGGACAATAATCGTGGTCACCAGTGACCAGAGTCGTTCGTGCGCGACGCGCCGCCCGGAGCCCGCGGGGCCCGGTAATAATATTGCATATCGCGATCGATCGATCGTAGATCCGATCCGCGACCATTACACATTTCGTGACGAGAGAAGGGAACCTTTTCACCTTTGTCTCCGACGCTCTTATTACCGCCCGGCTGACGCAATCTCGCTCTCGCCTATTGTCGTTGTTTCGCACTCCGTTTCGTGTACAGGGACAGACACGCGGGGCAAAATGGATCGCGCGAGTGAAAAATGCTTTTACCGGATATTCCATTTTGCCCCGTGTCTACCCTACATTGTGCGTTATATTGCATAGTGGGGCGCGCGATATAAACACGACGAGGAAGAAAAAGAGGTGCAAACGCTGGCTGTGACGATCGCACGCGAGCCGCCGCGCGGCTCTTGTACTATATATCAAGGCCACTGAACTTGCTACTTGAACCCCCGGCGAGAGTGCGGGGCCGGCGAACAGCGCGCGGCAGTCTCGCTGCTCTCGCTGCGGTTCTTGCGGTCTCTTAGATTTTATAACGCAACCGTGGCACGTCCATCGCTCTGTCGCCTTCCCTCTCGTTCTTCTTATTAACGCGAAAGGGTGGTTGTTACCGCCCGCAACCGACCCGGGAAATCTCACGCTCTTCTGGATATGATAATCGTAGCTCGCGTATATAAAACGTCTCACCCAGACATTTCAGACTTTTTTTTTTCGTCGGACCAATCAATCCCGAAAACTCGCGGAGAGGCTGAGGAAAAAATAAAAATGAACGTAAAAACGCCACTTTTTTGAGGAACTCATCGACGATAAGCACGGAGACCGTCGAGAGCGCTGCGATAAAAATATATCTAGAGGAAGCTCTTTTGTGGCTTGAGGGTGGAAGTGGCGAACGCGGAATATCGTGTGGCCCCCTCGCGCGCAACGAGGGTCACGCTACATAGCACCGAAATCACCGGGCGTCAATTCGAAAATACGAGGATATACAATATACCCTCTCCCCCCGTTTTTCTTTTCACTCACTGTCAAAACGCGACGCAGGCGTTCGTTAGAATCGCGTCGGCACGCGTGTCTCTCGTAGGACGCCGAGTACATCAAAATATTTAATTCGCCGTCTCTTTCCCACTCGCTGTCTCTTTTTTTCCGCTTTTCCCTCCGCACGGCAATTCGTTTCCCGTGCGCTTCATTTACCCCGGGCGTAACCGGGTTGCCCCCCTCGCGCTCCTCGTAGAGCGAGAACGAACCGTCGGAAGAGATGAGAAAAAAAGTTTTCAACCCCCCCGTCGAGGCGAAACCTCGGGAGGGGGCGGAGATGACGTCGAGAACTCGCGGTGTATGATACTCGGTGAAATTTTGGCGGAATCTCTCGACGCCTCATTTGAGCGCCCTTCGCGAGCGTCAATGACGTATATACGCGTGTGGTGTGCTGTGCATAGAGCAGCGGGCGTGCAGTTAGACGAGCGCGTGCACGCCGGGAAAACGACCGGGTTCTCGTCGTTCGAACGCGCGCCTGATGAATTTCCATCGTCCGTAATGCCGCCGTATCGGCGGCTTCCGCGGATCCGCCTGAGAAATCGTTTCTTCCACTCGATTGTCGCGTCTTCGTGCGGATCGAGAAACGTATCGAGTATCCACTCGACGCCTCGTCAAGTGTCGAATCTGTCAGAGCGAATTCAATAGACCGACGAGTCGAGCGAGGGCGGATTCATTTCATGAATATTCTATTTTATCTGTATCTGTTACCCATTTTTTATTGACACACGAATGAAAATCGTGTGTCACCTCGATGTGAATCGACTTTAAAAAAAAAAAAAAAAAAACTTTTATTTCGACGTATCGGACCTTCCGCACTTTTGGATGTAGTTATAAAAAAGCTGCCTTCCTCTCTATTACGCAACCTCTCCGGCCTATCTCGTCCCTCGCATCGCCCTGATCTCTCCTACGCGCCAGCGGCGATGCATCGAGCGTTCCACTCGAAAAGCTGCACCGGCCCCGGCGCGCGGAGCAAAAGCACCAAAGACTCGGCGCTGCTCTCTGTCAAAGCAACGACGAAAAAAAAAAAAAAAATCCCGGAAAAGAGAGGCCGACGTGCGCGCAGCGCGCTTGTAATTAACGATTACAAAGTATTTCGTTCAGATGATTATCAGTCTGGGCCGGAAACTCCGGGTTCGCCATCCCCCATAACTTCCGGCACTTTGATGTGCGGGCCTTCCCTTGTTTTCCGCCCCATTGTCCCGCGCTCGCTCGCTCGCTCTTTCACCAACCCGGCTGAAGCCAGTAGTCAACAGAGAGACAACTGTTTTACCTCTCTCGCTCCTTCTCGCTTCATCTCCTTCATCGGCCCTTCTCGTCGTCCTTCTCCCCGCAGTTTTAGCCGCTCTCTTCCCTCGTCCCGGCCTAGACCGAGTCGCAAATATACACGCGGAAGCTCAGTGTACAAAGTACAGTCGTTAATACGGCGGAATAAGAGCCGCGGAGTGGAGAGAGCGCGCTACGCCCATTTAAACCTTTAAACCTCGCCAATCTGAAACGGGAATCGCGAAGTAGGTAGAGAGCGACGCGGGCGCAGTCGGTGCGCATTGTAACTGTATACACAGTGATTGCAACCGACTGCGTCGGGCGGTGATCGCGGCTTCTCGGAGGTCGCTCGAGATGAGTGCGTGTTGGGGATTTTTCGCGAACGTTAATTGACGCCTCGGGTTGAAAATTCGGTTTTTTTCTCCTCGATGCTCTTTTATGTCCTGACGAAAAGGTGCCGAAGATGGAGCTGGCACTGGCTTTGATCAGCGCCAGGACTATCGCTGCCTCTTCCAGGCTCTACGATCTGCACCGTTTCTCCTCCTTCCTCGGAGGCTTCGCTTTCTCTTGCTCGCTCGCTCGCGAAGCATCCACGCCGTTTCTCCGTCTCGGGCGGTGTTCCGCGAACATCTTCAGGCACCCGGAGGCCGGTCATTATTCTTCTGTAATGTAGCATCGTGCTGCGATTAGTCGAGTTCAAGAAACTGGCGCGAAGAGGAGAGAGAAGACGTAGCTGGAGCTGCGGTGAAATCAGCATAATAATCAATCCAGATTATTGTAGAATTTTTCGGTTTTTTTTTTCTCGACATTTCCGTGAATGTATAAAGTGCGAAACGAATGTTTACAATTACAACGCACGTTAAAATGTTAATCTCGACTGCATTGACCCCGTTTTACTGCAAACGAGAATCTCTCTCTCGCTCTCGCGCGCAGTAAAGCTGCCCGTTTCAGTTGAAAAGCTCTTTCGCTCGATGGTAGTAACGAAACTCCAACGGTCGTTCGTTGCCTCTTGTTACAATCGTTACAGCGGGACTCGAACGCCCGGCGGATCGGAAACCGAGCGCGAGGGCTCTGTGAAAGGTTTCGAAGGGTTCGTGCCTGACCGGTGTGGAATTAAACCGACCAAACAACATTTTATCGCGCTATACACGAGGAGCCGCCTGCCGTTTTCGGTTTAGGACTTTCGTTCGACGTTAAAACCCGATACGAGGAGCGAGAGCGGGACAGCCGGAGACTCGCGGCCGTTTCCGAGCGGAGTTAATGACGTGTCGACGATAATAATGGAGCATCATCGTTTTCGGCGCGAGGCTGCCCGCGACGCGCTAGGTGTGCCCGGCATATGTTTTAAAGCTCTCTCTCTCGAGTAATTGTCCATTAAAGTGCGCGGCGATCACGCCGAGCACGCACAATCAACAGGACAGAGCGATGGGTCGTTAAGGCTCGACTCGATTAAATTTCATTATCAAACTTTACGATTATTCGCAAAGGGTGACGGCTCGCGCGATCTCTACACCCTTCGTCGAAGTTGTTTGTAGCATTGGACAACGGATGCACGGAATAATACCACGCGGGGTCCTCTCAGCTCACCTAGGCCAAAAGTTATTTTCTGCATAGCGCGGTGTTGATGTTATTCGGTGCGGAATGGACAACCGGACATTGTTGCTTCGGAGTTTTAACCACGAGCTAATAAAAGTGACAATTGGAAAACCTGTTGCCAACAAAAAGAGGCGTTTTTATTAGTCGGGGTCCAATGAAGTCGGCCCCAGGGTTACACCGTTGAAGCCACGAGTTAATGAAGAGCCCTCGGTGAAACCCTACGTTGATCCCAAAAAAAAAGGTCATATAACTCGTTCCCACTGATCCAACGTTATGTTTCTACGCATAATTGTCACTAAAGTTTCCTGCGCTATGGCAATCTACTTTCGGTCGCGAGTTAACGACCCGCGGGGCCCGCGTACACAGCACAAAAATGCCGCACGAAAGAGCGCAGCGAATTCAGCGGCGAGGGAGTCGATAAAGCGCGTTGGAATTTTGAATGCCTCGAAGATACCCCACGAGAATGCGTCGACGCAACGCTGGGACAGAACGAATTAAACGAGTGACCTCTTTACGAGCGCCTTCCAGTCCCGGGAGAGAGAAAACCACCGCGGACGCTTTTCGGACATGTCCGAGTGAGTCCAGCTTCGTTATTCGTTGGCCATTCGCTCCCCCCTTCCTCCCCACCCGGGGACAAAGGGACCGGGGGCTCTCGGTGAGTCCACAAAAAATGTATTTACCGTACAGTGGTAATACCATACGCGTATACACGGCGCGGCCCAGCGTCAGAGGAATGATAGAGCAAAGGGAACGCGAAACGAGCGGGGAAACGTAACGTCGCGCGAGCCGACGTAACGCAGCCGGCTACGCGTTTCACTGCCAGCCCGGCAATAAAGCCCCGACGCAGCTCGCGGAAGCCCCGACGCGGGGTTTATTGTTCGCATCGGGGCGGAGTGCCTGCTGAACGCGCGAACGCCGGGAGAAAGCGAGAAACAGAGGGAACCATCGGAGCGCGCGGCGCGGCGCGGTACTAGCGAACCGACGCGAATTCGTCGTCGTGTAGCGACGAACGATTTGGACAGTCACCAAAGTGTCTCTGCCGTGCCGCGCGAGGAGATCCGAACCGATGAATTTCCGGTTTACAAGCGGGAGAACGTTGCGCGCGTGTTACGCGAGCAGTTAACGATTAACGATTCATTTAGGAACGTTTAGTGCGGCCTCCGCTTGATTTAACGCTCGGCCGACTAGTGAGGCCGCGACGAAACAGCGTCGCCTTTATTTCGCTCCTTCGTATCGTGTCGCTGGAGACTGATAAGAGGTCCAGGCCTTACCATCCCGATTCGACGTCCGGCGATTTCGTGTCGATCTCCTCTTTCGTCGCAACGTCTCGTAACTCTCGTGTTGCACGATCCGGGCAACGAGGGCGAGTTAGTGGGACGTTAAAGGACCCCGAAATGCGTCTCGGGAGTCGATGACGAGCGGATTCCCGACGATCCGATAATGTCCCTTCGCTCACTGAAGTCACGAGGGCTGCGACGAGAATTCACGGTGGGCCTTTTTCCTCCAGTCTGAAATACGAAAATTGCGTTGGGACGAATATTAGTTGGGTTTAAAATGGTGAATATGCTCGTCCTCTTCGACGTCCTCGAAATCATTTGGCTCTCCATTACGAACGAACGCTGTGCTCGTATTACACTTACGTATCGAATCTGAAGAATGTCGGTTGAGTAGCTCTCTCGGCCGAAGCCACGTCCACGCTGAGCGTTTAAACGATACGCGCGGCTATAACGCACTCGTCCATTCCCGGAACAACCGCGAGCGCGTGGCCGAACCACCTCGGACGCAGCTCCACTCTCTCTGAAACTTAAGACCATTATATAGTTTCATAAATCGTGAGCATTTAGCATTACGCGGTTTTTACAACGCCCCGAGACACTCTCGGCTTTTTAATGTCTCCAACGCGCGCGAGATGTCCGAGGTGTCATATCTCCTCCGAACCGCGGCCGAACACGACGCACTCGAGGATTGAACCTTAAGTTCTGGCCAAATAGCGCCGTATACTTAAAAATTCAAGTTATTCATTTTTGCCTCCTCACCGAGATTTTTTTTTCTCTTCTTCTTCTTGGCATCGCTTCCACACATCTCTGGCTATGCACCTCGGCTATCGATGCCTCTTAAGTTTCCTTCATTTTTTCCCGCCTCTTCTGTATAATTCCGAAACGTTATGAGCTTTATCTCGAATAGAGTAAGAGGAGAGTTCGCTCGACAGCTCTCATAGTCGGCTGCGCTGGCTCTCGGCCAGCTCGGGTGATTCGCAAGCGATTCCCGAGCGAGTACTTTGTGCAAGTACACAAACTCTCAGTCTCTATCTCTCTCTCTCTCTCTCTCACACACACCTCTCGACGCGATCGTCTCGCGGAGGGCGTAAGTGCACGTCGAGATATCGCGTCGTGTTCCGTGTAGCTTCTGCTTGATCCTCTTCATCTTATTCTTATTATCGATGCACCTCTTGACTCTCGTTCCATCTTCTCCCCTTCACGCGCAGCACGCGAGATCCTCCCAAAGGACATGCATAACGAATTCACAGAACACTCGCCGATGACCATTTATCGCCGCTGACGGAGCTCAATAAGTATTCTGTCGCCTAGAAATATTGCTAGATAAACGCGCACTTAGTGCTCGCGTTAAAGAGTCGCCGGGCGGGTCAGCCAGGAAGCAGTTTTCAGCCACGCGAAGACCCGACTGCGGCGAAGCGAACGAGAAGGAACAATAAGACGAAGCCAGAAAACGACTCGGTCGACGTCCCTCCCCGCATTTTTATTTCACTCGTTGTTGTTCTTTTTTTCCTAATTTTTTTATCGTCGCTTCGACTCTGCTTTCGCTCGTCTCAGGAAATTAGTACGGACGTGCGACGTCCGTCGGGAGGAGCCGTGAGAAACCGCGCGGGGACTCTCCCGCGGAGCCTTGAAGTTTCTCTCCGAGACAAGAAAAGGGTGCGAGAGACGCGACACCGCGGCGGCGACGATGATAACACGCGATTTCTTTTTTCGCGTCCAAAGCGTCATACTCGAGGTCCACGCGGCTGTTGCCAACCGCGATTACACGCGGAAAAAAGCTTGAGGATTCTTGTAATTTTTTTTTTTTTTCTTTTTTTTTCACGCTCCCTTTATCTTTCGCCGAGCAAAGCACGAATTTTTCTCTCGCTCGCGTTGCGTCGAACAGTCGCGGGCATTTTTTTTTCTTCCTCCTCCTTCTTCTCTCTTTCTTCTCTCTGCTCTATTTTCTTCCTCCTTTGCCGCTTTTCTCTTCAGCTCTCGTACGTCGTCCTTCGCGTCTGTCGTCGTTGTATATAGATATTTTTCTCTCGTCGCTCACCGCGCGGTCCCATCTGCTCCCCGGGGAGCGACGGGGAAAGAAGCTAACCCAGCCATAAAACATCCCGTAGGATAATTAACCCTTTGAGGAGTTCGAGGCTTTGGCGGATTTTAATAATCTTAAAAGACAGCGGCGAGGCGCTCTTGATTAGTACTTCAACGTGGATGCTCCGATGACAATACCGCCGCGACCGCATCTGAGGCTGCGCTTTCCTCTGTCTCCCTCTCCCTTCGCGTCCTTCCTACCCTCACCGCGTGCTCCGCTCTGTCCTGCCGCTGCTGCTCCCGCTGCAGACACATCCGTTCCTCTGCCTATACGTTTTCCAGCTGGTTTCTCGAGGCAAAGCCGGCCAACGGGCGTGTACGTCGGTGCATGCGGAGAGCTCTTGTCATCGCGGGGTACACTGGAAATAGAAAGCTAATAACCAGCTGCGCAATTTCGCCGTCCAAAATTTATTTATTTTATTTTTTATTTTTTGTAAGCAAATAAATAAAAAATCAAATAATAATATACAAAGACAACAAAAAAGAAAGAAGAACACCGAGACCGACAGCCCAAAAACGGCAGAAGCAAAATTATTCAAATTATTAGCCACAAAGGAGCAAATCGTTGTTACGGATTCCGGAAACGGCGGAAAAAAACTCATGCGCTTTTTTCTTCGCTATTTTCAGTCTTTTCTCCACGACTCACAATGAGGCTGCGGAAAAATGCATACGCCGAGAGCCCCGCAAATGACGTTTAGCCCTCGATAACTTTTGCGCGTCACGGTACCCGGGCAACGACATGCGTCGATGTATGGCCACTTTGAAGTATTGGCATAAAGGCTGCAAGGTCCCCGGTGGCTCTGCGGCAAAACAATAGGCGGTGAACATGAAACGACCCTTAGTAGCTAATAACACACGTGGATTATTTCAAAAAGCTAATTTTTTTTTTCTTCAGTCTATGTATCCCGGTCTTCGTCTCTCTCTCTCTCTCTCTCTCTCTCTCTCTCTCTCTCTCTCGCGCGCTGTACGGTTTTACCTCACTGCAGTATACGCTTCGACAAAGTCAAAGGGTTGCGCTCCAGTGGATTCTCTCGTGCTGCCGCCAGTTATGGAAATTTCTTCCTTTTTTTCCACATTCGTACTTTTCGCCGTGTTCCTCTCTCTTGCCTCCGTGTTTTTCGAAATACCCGCACCGCGACACGATATTTCCGGTGTTTCCCCGCGAAGCCAATCAGTAGCCCTTTGACGCAGTTTTTTTTTGTCGCTCTTACTTCCGCGCCCAAATATATTTTATTCGTCTTTGACGTGTTCCGTCCTGAAACAAAAAAAAACAGTCATACACGCAGTCGACGAATGATGAATAATTAATGAATGTCATTTTTTTCCACGATAAATTAATAATTAATCACACAAAAGCACATCAGAATGTGGTACAATCGAGATGAAAGAAGCAACTAAATTTGTGTATCAATAAAAGCGAATGAGAATCTTTTTTCCCCCTTGCAATTTTATCGACGTTCATTCGTGGGGAAAAAATTGCGCACGGCGTTCAAGAGAATTTATATCGCGGCCGAGTGTTCGCGCTAATTGAGCCGTGTTTACATCTCCGTATAATTGCAATATTACGCCACCGCGCTGACGAGATAAGGGGCGAATGAATGAAAGATAATAAAAAAAAAGGTTGCGTCGATTATGGGAATCGAACAATGGGGAGACTGTCCGAGCGCGAGGGAACGATAACCCCGTACGGTGGAGGAGTTCGCGGGCTATTAAATTTAATTGATAATTAAGCCATGTTTATAAACAAATTGTCTCGATAATTCGCGGCGATAGCGCAACGAGATTTATCGTTTTCGTTTCTATGCGCTAGGCTGCTGCCCCATGCATCACTCGTGCTTTTTTACACGACACAGCGCGCGCCGTAATCTTTCCTCTTCTTTCAGCAGACCGCGTCTCTCTAAACTCTCTCGAAGCTCGCCGCGTCGGAGACGCGCGATACACTTTTTGTCGACTCGTGAACGCCGCGCGTTACCATAAACTCGCGCCGAGGGCGGCCACGGCGGAGCCGAAGGTTAAAGTTCAGAGACTCGGCGAGCGACAGAGAGAGAGAGAGAGAGAGAGAGAGACGAATGGAACTGAACTGCAACCCTTTTGGAGCCCCGCCGTTGGCTTACGAGCGAGATAAATCAAGTTCGCCACAATAAAGCTTTCGCGCGACCGTCGACGGAACCGGAAGATGCCCGTTTATCAGTGAAACATACTCGAAACCTACGCAGCGCACAGTATACGACAATATTTCCCCGAGATTAACTGCAACGAGCCAAAATCGTTGTATTTATTTACACCAAAAATAAGTTACGTAGTCGTACCAAGTAAGAATTGTAATTTTGTGATTTATATGGAGGTTACGAATTATTCGATACATTTGCAGAGAAAAAAAAATTTCGCGTTTTCCTCGTCGAATTTTTTTTTTTTTTTTTTTTTCGGGCAAACAACTTTGCTTTCCAGAATCAGCGCGAAATTTTCCATCGGATAAGGATTTGAAACTTCGCGAAATCAACAAAAAAAATCGAATTTTTAAATATATTTTTGTATCATCTGGGTACGACTGAATGACGAGTGGACACATCGATTATCGAGTCGCCTTAGTTAATCAAGTATAAGACCGCCAAATGGGAATTGAACTGGCCCGGAAGGGTCGTTCGGTGTCGTCGTTCCTGCACTTCGTGGTCTCCGTAAATATTCCTTAAGGGGCCGTTCACCGTTCTCCGGGTTTACAGTAATACATCCTCGGAGTGTCGTCTCCGCCGCACCGCCCGGTTATTTACGGCCAAGCAATTTGAGGCTACGACGAATCCTCACCCTCCCGTTTTTCCATATCCATCTATCCGCCGCCTGTGTTCCTCGCGCGCGCGCCGCGGGGAGGTAAAGAGGGTCGGTGTTTAACACGTGTTAAGTTAAACCAGGGGGGGAGACGTTGGTTGGCTCGCGTGTGCGACGACCGTGCGTCGCTCCCGACTCGATTCCAGCCGAACCGAGCACAAGAGTCGCGACACCAGAGCCGAGGAATCCTTCGCCGGGCGGACGAGAGACCCATGAGAAAGCCATGTGTGACTCGTGTCGGAAGGTCATGATAATTAGTCTTCCGTTCGAGCTTGACGCTCAGCGTATCCAGGCTCAGCCTGGAATACACGAGCCAAAGTCCGAACGCACCTCGTTTGCCTTGATTTTTCGGTGAAAAGTAGCGAGAACGACGCTATTCCAAAAATAAACACACAACCCGACACGAGCTGCTCGCACTGACGCAGCAGCAGCAGAAACGAGTCTAATACAATTTCCCCCGCCTCGCCCACCCTTCGTCCCCAGGGAAGGCGAAGGGATATTTTGGATAATGCAATTTCCACGATAGCCTCGCGTGTCCATAAGGACCTCTCTTGGAAATCTCATATGCCCTGACGAAGGGTGAAGAGCTACGAGATTGGCGCTGGTGGTGCGTGGATGATGTCCCATTTGGTCCGGTATCGTGCGGACTGGTCCGCACTTGCCGTTTATCCGAAAGCTCGTTCGTCGTTTGCATACGTAGCGCAGCGGTCGTGACGCCTCAGGATGACACCGAGAGAGCCATAATCGAGAATCTGGAGAATGCCGAATCCCGATCGTGGAGAAAAATCTCCGACGGTTCGTTTCGGACCGCTTCGAACAGGAGATAAGAGGAGTAAAAAGTGTTTGCCGCGAGGGTCGTGAGGCGTCGACGCGTTTCCAGTTGGACTTGCTCGTGCGAAGGGACGTCGTAAAACCTCGTGAGACGCGTTCCACCCCGTAACCGCGAGGCTCACGTGGCCAAAGTGCAGAGGGGAAGAAAAGCTGGCGTGTCGCGAAATCGCGGAAATCAATTTTGCCCACTCGCGCCACGTCGCCCGGTGTGGGAGAGAGCGGTGGAGGACGATTTCTCATGCGCAGAACCGGCAAAACCGACGACGGGTACCTGAAAAAGAGTAAAATAATGAGACCGAAGGAGGCGGAAAGCAGCGAGTGAGCGAGTGAGTTGAGCAAGAAACGGAATTTAAACAGGTAGGGAGACTTTGTCAGCGTTTCTTGCCGCAGTCAGAAAAATGGTGGTAGTCCTGGCGACTATCGAGTCACGACTGATACTTGATGGTCAATGTAATAATAATATTCCTTGTGTAATAATAATATTCCGAAAAAAATTATTGTTTAGAAAAAAAAAAGTCCTATTTTTACGGCTCAGACCGTAATTTTTCATTCACCTACCACGCTGAAGACTGGCAGGTCCGCAGCTAACGACGATATCGGTCGAAACGTATCAATCAAACTTTGTTATCAATGGCTCTTAGTGCCTTAATAAAGCCATTCGATCAGAGTGTCTCCCGTGGAACGGTGGAGCCATTTCTCAAAAGCCCTTCCCCCTCGTCCTCCTCCGGCTCCACGCGCAAGAACGAACAACTCCGATATAGGAATCACAAAGAGGCTTTGTGTTCGGGGTAGATCGCACGGGCGATTAACCCGTTCGTTAATCTGCATAATTAATTAACGATGAGAGCCGCGCGGCGCGAGCGAGAGGGAAAAGGAACTATCGGCGCGTTTCGTGCCGCGCGAGGTGGACGAGTCGCGCGAGTAACGAGCTGCAGGGCCTTTCCCTCAATTTCCGTGTCCCTCATCCCCGGACGAAAATTAGAAGCAAACCGGCGGGATAAAACGTGTCTCGGGCGAAATTGCAGTGCTCGAGCGAGCGAGAGAGAGAGAGAGTCGTGTGTTCAACGCTGTAATACGGTGTGTATCGAGTGTTCGTCGGTCACGAGCGGCCCGAGTGCCGCGTCTAAGTGACTGAGAATGATTACGCTAATGACGTTTCGCCGGTGCTGCCGCTGCTCGTCCTCCGCGGCTCGACGGCCGATATAGAGGTGCAGACTGGTACGAGCACCGCTGAGCTACAATCCCGGGGCTCCGTACACGCGATATCGGCATCAAGAACGACATCAACAATGGGTCGCGGCATTCAATGCGGTGCACGCCACTACTATATGTCTCCGCACAGAAGTCGACGACGATACAACCTGTCGTGAAACGCGTCTGTGTACGCACGACCACTTGCACCTACGTAGGACACGAGCTATACGGTGTTTTCGCATATATGGGCCATTCTATACCGATTCGATGTGGGCCTGACCCTTCGAATTGGGCAAGCAATTTTTTTTTTTTTTTTTTTTTTTTTTTTTTTTCGTAACTCACAAAGGACGTCAATTGTATGAAAAATTGCAGGCCCAATCCGAAGGGTCAGGCCCGGGTCGAGTCGGTGTGGAACGCCCCATATGTACAAACGTTATACAGACGGACTCCTCGGCTTTTCCCTCTTTACGAGGGCCAACGACGTGTCGTTCACGTGTATACACGTTACGCGCGTACGATCCGGCTTTATCGCCCGACCTGGCGATGACTCGCCGCGCGTTACTGGTCCGCGAGATTGTCGCGAGACTCTCTGTCTCGGGGCGCCGGCTGCGACAATCGTCAAAATAGACGTAACAAACTCGCAATCTACCACAATAAGTGGTCCATACGCACGTTTTCCGCGGTCTCACTACATTTTTATGTACCACATTGTAATTGTTATTATTGTCATTGCGACAAAGAGATTGAGAGCAACATGTTTGTATTTATTTCTCGAACCCAGTCGATAATATATTGTCGGTTCTCTCCCGTCGATAAAACGGTTGCTCTTCGGTATCGATCAATCACAATTACGCGGTCGCACCGTATCGTTTAGGAATCTTATTTACCATCGATCAGAGTCAATGTTTGATCATCGTCGCGATCGCGTCGGACTTTGAAAATCATTCCGTCGGTGCCACTCGGTGGATTTGGCACATAAGCAGAATGTTGGCTCTACAGTTTTAAAAGCTAGGTTGGCCGAGCGGTCTAAGGCGCCAGATTTAAGCTCTGGTTCCCATATGGGAGCGTGGGTTCGAACCCCACACTTAGCAACTTTTTTTTTTCTTCACGAAATTTTTTCTTCGACCACCGAGAGTCGGTTAGTAATTGATATTCAATTTTTATATTTTTTAAACCAGTTGATGCATTTTTTTTAATTTTTATTTTGCAACTGAAATTTTTTTTTGTGTATCGAATTATTGGATGGAAGTGAATAAAAAAAATTAACTGCTCCAATGAATTTACAATTGTTTATATATTATTTAAGTATGTTCGAGTACCGAAAGTTTTGATGCAAAAATGACGAATACCGCGTATGCTCAGTCGCTAAATGACTCACCAGAAGTTGACACTGAGCCAGAAGATTAACGACAGCAGCCGTGTGTCTCGATCGCGAGACTCGTCCGCGCAGATCGCGAATATCTTTTGGCTCGAGGGAGACGGATGACCGTGGCTCCCGACGACAAATGCGATCGAGAGCGCGCGTGAGTCGCGCGATCCGGGGACGGCAGCCAAAATGCTTGGGAACGGAAGCGGTAATTGCGAGGACTCCGGCGCTGTACAAATGGCTCGATGAATAGTCATGAACCGATTAGCGAGTGTTCGGAGTGCGGAGGCTTCGAGATTTCGGCCCAACTAATTTCCTAACATCGATCGTTTCGCGTCAGTTCGCGGCGAAGGGCCCGGCGGACCAATTACGAGGGCGTGGGGGGAGGAAGAAAATCTCTCGGCGAAATCGTATCGGTACCCAACGTCGTCGAAGTCGTGCGCGTTGGTGGCTGAGAAAAACGAGACGATTAAACGAGATTAGCGGAGCAAAATGTCAACGAGAGAAATTCTACCGGTCGCCACCCAAAAGGGAGACAATGAGACCTTCGGAAACGCGCGCGCGACCCTTTTCCCCAAAGACCCGCGAGCGTCGCGAGGAAAGAGACGATGAACCCCGCGCGCGTTTTGGGGAGATCCATTGAAACGCCTGTCACAACAATTTCGCCAAAAAAAAGGCACAGCCGAACGGGCGCCCCGACACTTGTAATTTCGTTCCGTCGCATCTGTTGTCATTCTCACGTTACCGCATACGCGAGCCGCGTGAGGTCTTTCTTCTCGAGCCGAAACGACCGAGGCGCACCTACCGCGAAAGGAACATTTTTACGAGGATCGAGAAGGACACGGAGACTCGAATCACGCGGCCGCACAGATCGGGCAACCCTTGTAGTTGGGCGAAAGAGAGATATACAGAATGGCTGGGTTTTATATTTGGAGAGCTGCCCCCCTCCCAGAGTCAAGGGGTGCCACGGAGACCAGCACGACGGAGGGTCGAAGGCGAAACGTGCCGAGGGGGAAAATCCTGTTCGATAGGGTAAACAAAAAAAAACGGGCTGATGTCTGAAATTTAGAATCGCGCGGTTGACATTTTTTTTAAAGCCTTAGCACTACACGGAGAAAAAAAAGTAGTTGGACTCATCCAAAAAGAATTCACTCTTTTTGTCCGTGTAAAGCGTTGGGATTTAAAGAAAATGTCTTTTTGTCCGTGTGAAGCGTTGGGATTAAAAAAAATGTCTTTTCGTCCGTCCTTGGATTCTCCTTCCGGAATATTCCGTCTCCGGTTTAACATAATCCGACTCTGCCAACCGTTGCGTCGCTGTCCGGACAGGAGCGACGAGACGCTGGGAACGGAAATCGAGTCAGGCAAATCCGCGACGGGTATAACTCGATAGTTCGCTCGTCTGGTGTGTGCGGGGAAAAACTGGAGAAAAGCGGGATATATCCGGCGAAAGTGCTTTCGGCTCGCTCGGTGTATCGGGCGTTACCACGTCGACTCGCCCCTCCCGCGCCCGGACCCGCGGAATTTACGAGAAAATCGTATTTGTAATGCTTAGGCGTTCGAAAGCGACGTTCCGTGAAATCGCGTTACCCCCGCGAATTCCGAATATTAAATTCATCTCCCCGGTTCACGGGCGGGCCTCGCTCGTGATCCGTTGCGACAGGATTTCTCAAGTTCTGGACGACTGCAAAGTGCTCGCTCGCTTTCACGCTACACGCGTCAAGCACGGAATCTAATTATGCTTCAACTATTTGTTACACTCTGTGCTCACTACGATCGGTCATCACTCGCTTTTCCAATTTCCAACGTGTCAGATTCACGTATCATCCGTTCTCAGCTAAACTTCTGGAGTCGGGATCATTTTTTATCGCGAGGGGTCAACGTTGACTGAATCTGAACGATTACGGTCCGAGAAAAGACAAAAAAAAATAACGAGACCAATCGTCGAGTGGTTGAGTCAAAATGACAACAAGTGAAACAAACCATAGGCTATGGGAATCGGACGAAAATTGTCCTTGTTGTATCGGGATTCTGGCCCAGCAAATAAATTAGGTTGCCAGGGCTAAAAACTGAATTGGGCCATATTCAACCATTCCATCAACCCAATTGTGGATCGTCTTTCTCCAGATGGTCTATTCATTCGGTAGGACTCGTCAGATATTTCGTCACAAAATGGCCAACTATCACGTACCCTGTTCCTGCACCGTGCATGATCTACGCGGTGTGTCAGCGCGATGCTTCAACCCTTTTGAAGTATCGTCCGGCAACCGCGAGGTCGGCAAACGGCATAGGAAGGAGGGAGAGAGACAGAGAAAAAAAGAAAGAATTATTAATCAACCAACTTGGAAACCGTAAATAACGCCCAGCCGGGTGAGATTCGGGAGCGGCGCGGCCGACTCTCGTGTGTGTGTGCTGCTCGCAGACAATGGATGACAAATCGCTCGCGAGCAAAACAAACGGACGAGGACGAGATTGAGGCTGGTCCGAGTGCGCGTGGGTTTTCGATATGGCGTTAGGTGTCCGCTCTCGGTCACGGATTCTGTCATCAATATGGCTGGACATAATCTCACGATAGCCACGTCCACCCAGCGAGAAAAATTGTATTTTCTCCGCAGCTTTTCCAAAAAGCCCTTCGTTCCAGGTTTGACGGTATCACGTTTTCCACAGTCGACGATATTTGTGACACCATCCGTAATCACGACACTGAAAATTGTAAAAATGGTTGTTAAAAATTGCCACTGATTCTCCTCGTCCGAAGCGCCGAAGCCTTCGTAATATGGCAGCCTCTCCACACTCAATATTCTTAAAAGTTGAGGCATTCGGTGATTGCCACCGTCCTTATTTTCTCTCGTATTTTTTTTTTTATTGTCGCCCGCAGCGTTTCCGACGAAAGCTTCCAGGGCGATGCTCATACACAAACGATAAACGCAAAGCATAAATAAGAGGAGCGCATGAGAAGAGCCCTTCTGTGCGGTGCAAGAAGGAGGGGGGGGGGGGGGGGGGAGAAGTGAGCTCGCGCAGCGGGCGAAGAGATCGGATCGGAGTAAGTAGAGCCGCGTGAAAAGTCTCAAGGCGGTGAGCTTGCTCGGTTCTTTCTTTCTCTCCCTCTCTCGCTCTCGACTCGTGGGCAATCGTAAATGTTTAATATCGTGATTAAAGGCGCTGGCGCCTCTCATTATTATTTCAGTCTAGAGGACATTTCACCCGGCTTCCTCCCGTCAAGGCCGCACCCCGCACACTTTTCCTCCGCTTTTCTTTACAATTCTCGATCTCTCGCTCGCTCGCCTCGGAGGCTCTAAAATCCTCGCCGAAAATTAGCTGTCTAAATATTTAAAGCTCCGCGCGTGCTCTCGGACTTCATCCCGCCAAACGAAAAAAAAACAACAAAAAGAGACTCGAAGCTAAACAACGCACATAAACATCCTCCCCTCAGTACACATTGCCGTCTGCTTACCGAGCATTATCGCGGTAAACAGCAAACTTGCGTCTTCTTTCTGCGAAACAGAAATTGAAGAAGAGAATCTGAAGAAGAGCTCCGAATATGGCGAAAAAAAATCTGGTACAGCGTGTATCATCGAGGTGAATTTAAATACGTGACGTAATACGTGGACAGTTTCGGTTCGGGAATTGCGGGAAACACGAATGGAGAATAACAATAAAAGATATTCGATGAAATTGTCGCGCTGGGCGACGCAAATGGTCACACGCTCCAGCGCTGACCCCAGACTTTTTCGTGGGGTCAAAACTCGGTATATGTATAGCGAGCGCCGTGTAATAAATACTCTCAAGACGCGCCGATATTCTATGCTCGTGACGACGAGATTTCTTTATGTTGTTTTCACGTAGTTACGCCTTTTTCCTCTCTCGCGATGGGCAACGAATGAAATAAAATAAAAATCCGGGGAGTCACTGCCGGACAGAATATTATAACGGTCGACTGACAGGGGATCTCCTGCGCTGTCTCCGCGCCGTGTCCTTCGCACACCCCTCGTGAAATATCCGGAATAACCGAATACCGCAGGTTCGTCGCCTGTGCGAAATCCCGACAGTCCAAGGTTCCATTGGATTTCCGAGCGCGAGACGAATTTACGATTTCGGGAAAAATAAATCTCGGATGCAGATCGTGACGAAAGCTTCACGGAGATTTTTTTTTTTTAAAGTTTATAAAAGTAAATCAACACTGAAATACTCAGTTTGGATTATTAATTTTGTATGCGAAACAAAAATAAATCGCAGTCGATTTATCCCCAAACAAACCCTATTTTTAATTATTCGTTATTCTCCGTTCTTTTGACTGGTAGATCCATTGTACTCGCTAAACCCCGCGCACCGCGTTCCATCTCTGTCCACCGGCCCTGATACATATATTTCCGGCGAAATGCTCGTCCCTCCCTCATCATGCGGCAAGATTAATACGACGAAATGAGGCGAATCGGTAGGCAGAAAGGGGAAAGCCTTCACGGTGTATCACGCGCGATTATTCTTGCTATATTTGATCGAGATAGAGCATAACCACGTAGGCAGCGCGCGCTCGCTCACGGTATCATCGCCCGCGAGTGGGACCAATTCAAACGATAGCATCTTTCTTCGGTGTTCCCGCTCCGGGCGTTGACAAGTGGGCTCTCGCGCCGCCGCTCGCTGCCTCGGAAGCGCCGCGGGAGTCGCGCCATTTTTGCATATGACGAATCGATTACTATTACCATTCAATCTCTTTGGTCGCGTCTCTCGTTTGCATACAGCACGACATCGCTCTTCCACCCTCTCCACACTCACCCGATGCATATTTCACTTTACATACGGACGTGGTCTCGGCCTCCTCCACTCGGCGAAATAAAATACTCTCTCTCTATTCATACGCTTCGCTTTATTCGCGAAACACGTCGGACGAGGCGCGGAAAAGAATCTAATCGACCGTTCAAGCGACTGACTTATCTGCGCGTGATGGAGCGAGGTGACGTCGATTTTTTTTTTCTTTCCTCCTTTTAGCATTTTTACAGCGCCTTACGCGATCAACAGTCGCACCGTGGATACGAGTCACGTCGGTCGCGTCTCTTTGTACTCTCGGTGTGTGTCGAGAAACTCGCGGTGTAACGATACCGTGATCGATAGACCCTTGACGCCGATCATATTGCAGCGTCCGAGACGCTGAAGAGCGACTCGGTGAACGTTTCTCTCTGCGTCACCGGGGTTTAAACCTTGGCACTAGTCCGTGGCTGCGATGACGAGGATAGGTGGGTAACGCGGTGAGAGGCGCGGGAAGGAAGGAGGCATTCTCATCGGGCTACAGTACAATCTCTCTTGTAGTGCAGCTGATACAACAGATGAAAATAAAAAATTATTTGCTTCGTCACTTTTTAACGTCTTGGCAAATTTTTATATTTCTACTTCAGACCAATTTACTTGATAAATAAAGATTTTTTTGCATCGAAGATTTTTTTATTCGATCACCAATCATGGTTTTTCGAGAAAAAAAAACAGTTGCTGTGGAAACAGCAAAAAAAATGTGGAGATGCCGGGGATCGAACCCGGGGCCTTTCACATGCAAAGCGAACGCTCTACCACTGAGCTACATCCCCTCAATGATTACCATCCTACTAAACTCGCAGACGTTCCGAAGCACCGAAAGACGATACGACCTTTCGTCGTCTCTTACGAAAATAATCGATTTGCAAAAGATTCGGCGTGAGAGTGCGGGATAAATGAGAAGCCCACGTAACACACGGCTGCTAAACGTATTCGCGCTCTACCTGCTTATGACGCGTGCAAGCGAGTTGCCTACCCAGTGGCGCCTCTAGCGGCAGAAAGCCAAGTGTTCGATCATTACTCCGAAACAGACAATTCACTGTGACAAAACGATCCGCTATTCGAGAATTATCAATAGATTCACTATGTTACTGCAGAACTCAGAAAACAACCGTTGTCAATTTTTGTCCAATCGCAGTTTGCGGATGTCGATAAATGAACATTCTGTAATCACTTCAGCAAAGCGGACGTCGACGATAGAGACGATAGAATTGCAGTTATCTGCAACTTTGCGTCATCGTATTTGTCACCGATCGCAAAGATACCGTAAGAAACGGCTTTCGACTTGTCTATAAGCGAACGAACGTCGCGCTTTTGTCTTTTAAGCGTCATTGGCGAGTTTTGTCTCCAAGGTTCCATGGTGTAATGGTTAGCACTCTGGACTCTGAATCCAGCGATCCGAGTTCAAATCTCGGTGGAACCTATATTTTTTTTCCACTCGGAAGTTGAAAAAAAAAAAAAAACGTCGTTCGTCAGCTCGGTTAGGTGCGAAATCGTGACTGTTATCAATAAGACGATCGTTCGACGAAATCCGGTTGGCGTGAGGAAAAAAAAATTTGACAGCGGTGGGATTCGAACCCACGCCCTTTCGGACTGGTGCCTAAAACCAGCGCCTTAGACCGCTCGGCCACGCTGCCTTCCTGGCCTTTTTCAAGATAGTCGCATAAATATGCCTCGCGCCAACCGCAACGTCTGCTCAACTGTTTTTTTAAACAAAAGCGAATGAAAAATCGCTGAGAGCAGGTTCTTCGAATTTCGAATCATTGGGCACTGAATTGCAGATGAAAATATTGATTTCTGTCCCATCTTTTCACCTAGATGGACGAAGAATATGAAATCTTGGCGTTTATCTTTTTCACCAAGTAGCTTTAAAATTTTAAGTGGCATCTAAAAAAAAAATTGACATTGATATGCAGCAAGAAAGAAAGTAATTGGCCGTTTCGGACACCCCCTCGCATTCACTCCAAGCGAGTCGCGAGGGATCCTCGCGACTGTATTTTCCGTTCTCGATTACTTTCTCTCGCGATAAGATCCCGTTATAAAAATTCATACTTATACACTGTATACCAAGACCGAGACTCTCTTCCCCCGGCTTATCCTTATCTCGTCTCTCGTGGGGACTCATAAAACTGACTGAGCGTTGCTGTCAGGCTTTCGCGGAACGACCATGTGCCACTGCGACAGATCGATAAATTCGCAGTGAACATCCGTAACATAACACGGAGGCCCGCAGACGCATAGGAAAAGAAACTTAGGCTCGCGGAAATCGAGTCATCGGAAAAAGAGCATGTGAAAAAAAAATTATTACCGATCATATCTTCTAAAGCAATATGATGTCATCGGTAAAAAAAAAACTCCAACACCCTTTTTAGGTGACTCGATCCCCTTCGGACGATTACTCAAAGAGGAAGAATGGAAAAATCACATAGGATTGAATACACAGCCGCGTGTAATTCTGTCCCGATGGCATTCAGCCTATTTTCACAGTGAACCATCGTCTTTGCCCATTTAACTTTTAAAGTATAACGTTACCCCGCGGATACGCCTCGTTCGTTTTTTTTTTTTCTCGTATCGCGTTACAATATTTTCGAAGACTCGTGCTTTGGAAACTCGTTGAACGCGCTCCATTATACGCGAAGGAAGTAAAACTGTTCAGCATCGAGTCGAGCAGAATCACGCCACCACTTTGGTCTAATACTCGTGGCTGTCGTACGAGGGAATGATGGATCGTATCATCGGGCCCGAAGCCCATCGCCGAGCTCGGATGATCCCGATGACTTGCATCCACCGAATTACGCCCTCGCGTATCACGTTTCTGGTGTCCGTGCCGCCGCACACACGCAGAGCCTCGCAGGGATAGGAAAAACGGTGTTTGTGTGTGTGAGGGACTCGGTGCTTTAGCTCTCCATCAAATGTTCTCTCTCGGTCGCATTTATGCATGCGAGATGATGTCGATGCACGTGTGCGAGTCACGTCGTTATGCCCCCCGAGATGAACTTCTGCCGCGCGCGCGGCCTTCGCGCAGCCAATTCGAGGATGATAAATTTATTATTTTTCGACGTGTCATTCGCGATGACAATTCGGCCAGAAAACGATCGGGCACTCTGAAAGCCCGTTGACGATGAGGTCAGGTGCGCCTCACTCGCCCGATGATTATTAAAGGCGATAAAAGCATTTTCATCCATAAAATGCCTTCCATCGACGGTATTTAATTGCGTCGTTTATTAGCAGCGAAGTAGAATTCTGGATACATTGCAAATTCGCTTCGGCGTCGGGTTGACACTCGCCGAGCTCCTGACAAATCGTCGACGTAATTCCGGATTAATTCGGAGCTCTTTGGAATAGCAGCTTGATGCGAAAAATTCGATGAAAAATATGTTATTCACATCGATGACTCGACCACAAAAAACGTAATATTTTGCACACCGACTATTGTTCTTTCGAACAAAACCGCATCGTATACTGTTCAAGGAAGATAACACCGTCGAATTTGCTCGCCTTTCTCGTTGTCCATACAATTTGTCGACTGTCGAGACTGAATTATCGTCGCGCGGTTCGCGTAATATCGCCGCGATTCGAGTGCGTATCGGGTAGAATCTCATTCGTAACGAACCGAAGCGTCGCGCGCGATACACTCGCTGTACGTCATCGGTGGATTATCGGACCACAATGTGACAACCATTAACGAAATTCTCGACGATGCCGCGTAGACGACGGACGCACCGGTAGGAGCTGCACCGAGGATCGATCATTACGACGAACGCTCGGATTTTCACGCTAATGGTCTATATCCCAGTGTAATAATCGTCCCGGGCTCGCGTTCGCCGAACAATAATCATGCCGTTTAATAACAATTGATGCGGGAACGCGCAGGAAGTGCGCCGCTTTACGTCCGAATACTCGGAATCGGGTGCGCAACCCCGAGGCTGTTTCGGGTCATCTATAACTACCAATACTGCGGGGGCTGCTCTCCCAGGTTGCGCCACACCGGCGGCGGCCCAGGAGATAGCGGCGTACGGACGTAGATAGACCCTCCGGCGCGAGCATATAGGAGCTGAATCTCTCTCGTCCCGCACGGCCATCAGACGCGCCTATTGTCTATCCGCGAGCATCGCTACGCGCCGCGGCAACCTCGTCATTACATGTCATTGATCAATATTTTGCCCCGCAAAACCCCATCAGCAGATGCAGTATCGTGCCTCACGCTTATTCCTATTAACCTCGACGCGCTGTTATCGTCACTTTGATGTTTCCGTAGCGTCGAAAGCTCGTCGCTTGAAGCACGCATTGAGAGACTCGGTTGAAACGCGTTCAAATTGGTAAAATTCATGTTCAACTCTTGTTGAAACGTTCAACTATATTATATGCTTCTTCGTGTGTCTCAAAAATGTCGTCAATCATTTACCGGTGACAACGGCGTAATTCGATTTTTTTTTTCTGCAACGATTATAATTTGTATACGACAATTACGTGGGGTTGATGAATTCAGCGTGCGGCCACGGCGAATTTACATTGAAACTGCGTCCCTCGCGTGCGCGTTTTGCAATATTTTCTCGAGCCTGCGGTGAAAAATATGAGCGTCACGCAATTTTGGGCAGGTCCAATCGAGCGAAAAATAGCAGCGGGCCGCGTTCGGTTATCGCGGCATCGACTCGTTGGCTCCCAACGAGAGCGATTAATTGGAGGTAATTTTCCAAGGGCAATTTTCAGCGGAAATTAAAAAGCAAAAATTCGACGAGCCGCACGCACGATGCTTTCCACACGGCGAATCGGTGGAGCGCCGTGCGGGTGATAAAGAACGAGCGAGAATCCTATTCGCATCATCGAACGGCTAACCCTGTTTACTCCTCTAATTCCATTTTCGCACGAACCAAGCCCACCCTACCCACCCGACGGTGCACTTTTCCCCGCTCGCGCAGCCGACCGAACGTATGACTTGATTTTTCGACAAATTTAGGGAGTGGAACGCGAACACAGCGCCGCGCACCAGATTTCGATTGAATTACACGCGCAGGGGACTCGCAAAAAAAAAGCATACGCTAACCTCGCCGCTCGGATCTCGTTTCCCAATTTTACATGAGGGACCAGCGCCCGCGTTATTCGCTCGAGCCGCGCACCCGGGGCCCGCGGGCAGTGACAGACTTTTCCTCGTTTTTCCGGCTAATGACGCGCGTCCCAGCCCGCCTCGTCCACCCGTCGAACCGCCGTTCCGCGCTTTCACGAGATCGGCCACCGCGATAAATCAGCCACGGCAGCCTCATTTTTGGACACTCGCCCCCGGGGGGGTCAAGGATCCCTCGTGCCACGGACACTCACGCGACCCTTCCGCGTGAAAAACTCTTCACCGAGTTTTCTCTCTCTCTCTCTCTCTCGCAAAAGATTTCGTAAAGTTACGAAATCGAAAAAAAAAAATTCTCGATTTCGGAATAATTTTTTTTTATAAGAAACAAAGATTTAGCGTGGACTGTAGATGACATTTACGGAAGGTATGCGAGGCATTAATAATGTACGACGTATGTACGTACGTCGTACGAGGCTCGCGGCAACGCTGGCTCGATGAGAGCCGAGTAGTTGGTTGACGTTGCGGGATTCCCTGGGGAATCGACGCGTGACGTAATGCCAAAGGAATGGGGTGTACAGCCGAGCCTCGTTTTCATATTCGCGCGCTAGATATATCTGTAGATAAGGGGAGAGCCGCGCGGAGAACCCTCGGCGTAATTCTTGTTGGGCCGCGAGGATCGATGACCGGAGTGCGCTCCGCCGTTGGTGGACTCGGTAGAACGATGGGCTTCATATTTCTGCCTCGCAATTACAGTTTTCCTGATGTCTTCCACCACCAACGCAATCGACATTCCTTCATTTCATGGATTGTACACCACGGCTGATCGATTGCAAATCTGCCAAAAAAAAAAATTAAAAAATTTTAAATGAATAAATATTTTTTTAATACAGTTTACGTATAATCCACGATCGTTCGTGTGGTGCACACGGCGCAACGGGACGAGCCCATGCGATGCACCAGACTGATGCACTTCTGTCCCCGCGATACGGGATAAAGAAGCCCGATGGTGACGCGCAGTGGGATTACAACGTTTCCCGCGGCGCGTCTGCGGAACATTCTGTGATTTACTCCCTCGCAGCCGTCAGTCGCGCGAACGCATCGGTGGATAAATGCATTTGTGCCTTCGGAAAGTGCAGAGTGAGTGCGCGACGGGTCTGAACCCGGACGCTATATGCGCGGCGCTATACGCACCGCGTGCCTCGCGTCCGGAGTCTCGCTTGTCGCGCTGCAGTTGCACTCGCACTCCGCAACTGATCTACGATGCATGGTGCACCATGCGGCCGAGGTTTTATTAACGCGGCGCGCAGAGCCACCGGAGAGAGAGTTACGTGCAGTTGGATGCAGTTTAAACTTGAGTGGATTATAAACGCGCGGAGCGATCCCCCGGAACCCCGTTATTCCGCTGCAGTCAACACGCTTTCTGCAGAAACGTGCACTTTTACAACTCCCCGCCGGGTGCAGCCCCTCCTCCTCTCTTCCGCCTCGTCCTTTTTTTCGCGTTTTTTTTTTTCTCTTCTTTTCTCCTCGTTCGCGAATCAACCGCGCCTACCCACAACCAACCGAAGGATCAACGGGCTTGAAGCCTTTCACGCGTGTTACCCATGCTCGATTGACGCCTCCCTTCGTTCCTTTTTTTCGTTATTTATTATTGCCGTTATTATTATTTTTTGTTTTTCATTTGAAAAAAGGATGTGTGGGTAAAGTGAAATATTTTTAAGCGAAAAGGATTTTTTTTCTGATTCCCATTTTTTGCATAAAAATCGTCCGCCTTTGTCTCGGAATCGATTGTGACTTTGGCGGGGTTTAAATATAGCGACGATTTAATTCATTCTCTCTTGTACGGTGGGGTAGCCACGATATATCCTCATTAAAATTTCGGTGACTCTCGGGTCGACGCTTTCCGCACTCTATTATTCATTCAGGGTGCCGGCGACTGCCGGGAATGCGGCGAAAATATCATTTGACGGACACTTGGAGATGCCCGCTTGAGTGATCTCGGAAAGAACGTCGAAAAGAAGGAAAGTCGACGAGAGCACAAAGCTGAAGAGGCGAGAGGGAAAAAAGGAAGCTGTACAGCGGGTGGACCCGGGCTCGAGACCCGCGGTTTCCATGGAAAATTAATTCCACGGGAAACCCCCGTGAATTCGCTTCGAAATTTCACGATTCTTGAGGGCTTCGGGCAACCGAGTGGAAACATAAAACGATAGATCGAGTAGCCGTTGTCCAGACCGTCGGACACGCTCAATTTTTTTGCAGGCTTCTCGCTGTAGTTGTAAAAAGAAGAAGAAAAAAAAACATGATTTGCCCCGGACAATGAATTCCGCTGGCGTTAACTTGGAGGACTTCGTATGTTTTTATTTTTGACTCTATTGTTACCGGTGATTTTTCGAGGGCTTCCAGATTTTTTACGACATATAATAATAAACGAATTTCTGCGAATAATAAATTCTGAGGTCCCAAAAATTTTGGAGATGCCGGGGATCGAACCCGGGGCCTTTCACATGCAAAGCGAACGCTCTACCACTGAGCTACATCCCCGCCTTGACTTTTTTATCATTGATCTGGATCTGGAGCACCGGTGAAATCGATCGGAGTCGATCGTTCGACGTTCGGTCGGTAAGGAAGAAATTCTCGGAAAACGAAAAACACGAACATTTTTCTGAACATGAGTCGCTTAAGGGATCGATTGATTAGCCATCGTAATCGCAACCCTTAATGCCTCATTGGTTACAGAGGAAAAACGGTTCAACCTCTCGAGTTTGAGCCTCCGGATATGACAGAAGCGGGCGCGCATTATACACGAGCGATACTCCCTTATTCGGCCGCCGGATAAAAATGAAAAGTCATCGGACGCAATTGCCGAGTTATTACGCTCGCCTCGCCCTTCGCGTGGAGCATGCGGTAATACGTGCTCGAGTGCGCCGAGGGTGACTTACAGTCGACTCCCCGTCGCGTGACTTATGCACGATGTGCGCCAAACGCTCGGCCTTTAATGAAGATCTATCGGCGAACGTCGTCAGTGGCTATCAAGCACTATCTTCGATTCCTCGCGATCTAATGCCGAGGCTTTCGTATCGTTGTCTCAATCCCTTTATCGTATCAGCGAATTACGAGAACGACCATGACAACCCTTCTTCGTTCTGGGTGATGAATTATTTTCATAAATTTTCATAAATTCTGGGTGATGAATTATTTTTCATAAATTCGTTTCCGCGATCAATTATTCGTAACGGTGTTTCGACGCTGCGAAAACTCGGGCCGACTCCTCGAGAAACGCTGAAACAATTCGAGATTCAGTGCAACGACTGTTACGATCGATGTGTCACCCAGCGTCGATTCTCGCATTATGACCTGAACGTTGCCCAGACTCTGCGCAACGCTCTCAGTGGTGGAAAAAAACCGAGCGACAAGCGATTAAAACTATACGGCGGACAATGTAATTCCGAGGAATGAGTGTCACGCTATCGCGTTTCGCAATTCGACTTTGCGGTCGCCAACGATCGCAGCCGCGCGACGCTGCACTCGCGGAGAGCGCGTGAATCAGGTGAACGCCGCTTCCAGAGCGATAAATAGCGGCAAAACAAAAAAAAAACAACCGTCGAGGTTTTAAGACTCCCGCGAGATTCTCATGATCGACGCCGCTCGCGGGGGAAACGATCGCAAGGTCCTCGTTCCCTTTCGAGACGCACGTAGAGAGCGTTATTATGTCTTTCACGCGCGGCAGTTAACATTTTTTTCTCGCATTTTTTTTTTCATCCGTTTTCACGTTCAACACGCTGGGGCGGCGCGCGCCAAGCAACGTATAATTCGGATTCGCCGTACGCCTTACACTGTTGCAGAAACGAGTTAACGAGGGGATAAATAAATAAATAAATAACGAGATGAGCGAGAAATATTGTGGGAGACGAAACTCGTTCGAAGGAGTTGACGACCGTTCGGACTGAGCAATAAACGGTAATAAGACTCGGGGGAGAAAATATCAGGAGAGGCGAATTCGTTCGAAAGAGTTGAGGCTGCTCGGACGGCGCGTTAATCCTCCAATTTTCCAGGTCGTCAGACCTTCGGGAATCCTTTGAGAATAACAATTAGCCATCTTAATCCTCCGTGGACCGGCTAAGAAACGACCCGGGGGGGAATCGCCTCTTTATCTCTCGTTTTCTTTCTCCCTCGCGCCACCGCCCGTTATATTTTAGCACTCGAAACCCTCGCACGCTATCTCTCGTAAACATTCTTTCAGTGGCTACGGACTCGCTACGAGAGCAAGATACACATCGTGCGATCCCAGCTGCTGCCTCGAATATTGCGTGGGAGTCCGCGAGAGAGAGAGAGAGACCGAGAGAGAGAAAGTGAGAGCTTGGATAAAAGAGAGCAGAGGACGCGGGGAAAGACCTGGCAAGACCTTCCGACAATTAACAGCACAATTGCCGGAAAACTGGTCTTCGACGCTGGAGGCTCGTCGTCTCCCCTGGAAAACCATGCATATTTCAGTCTTAGCGATTGCTCTACAGCGAAAAGAGATTTTATATGATCCTGGTAGCATCTGCAGAAAAAAGGGTTAAATAATCCCTTGAAAAAAAAACATGCTACGAGAGACGCGACTTCCTTGGAGAACGTAACGTATTCTATTTTAGAAAATTGGTTGCCTGAAATCGCACGAAAAAAGATTTGATGGATCAGCCTTGAAATAAAATGACGGCTTTAAAAAAAGTAGTTTAAAAATTATTTTTTTTTATATGGATCAGTAGCTCAAACTGGAAGTAAAATGCGTTTTAAACTGTTTTAACGGCACTAAATGCGTATCGCCGCGGTGACAACTGACATGAAGTATTTATTGTGAACACTATCGATGGTTCGAATTCGTATATAAACGGCGATGAACGCCTGTAAGACTCAAAGTTCCTGTTGGAAGCACTGCAACGTCTGGTGAGTAAATTTTGCAACCCCTATGCTTTTTGAAATTGGTTGTGAAGACTGTCATGTATTCTATTATTAGTACGTAACGGATATATTGGGCCGAAGAATAATGTAGGCTTTTTTATATCAAGGCATTGCGGATAATAAGAAAGAAAAGTTTCAGGTCTGATCATGTCGAAAGTATTTGTGATCGTTTTGGTCGCGCTGATGGTCGCAATTTCCATCGCGTCTGCACACCGTCCTCAACCAAAACCAAGACCAAAACCAAAACCATCATGCCTCCCGGGACACTCCAAGGTAAGAAACCTTAATCATACCTTGTGCCTTTTGAAAATTAAAGACACATTTCGTAACGCAGATTTTTCAAAATTATTATTCTAGTGCAAATATGAACCGAAAAAAAATAGTTGCTGCTTGGGCTTCCAATGTACCAAGAATAATCAATGTGAACTTGTATGTAAGTATGACTCTTAAAAACTTGTATACATACCAACGGGGTTTCGATTCCATACGCCGCTATCACCCTCGTTGTTCATTGTTACACGTTATAAATTATTAAATGACGGTGCGAGTACGGGAAAACGCGATGGTGACAGCGGCGTTATCTTTATTTAATGCAGAGAGAGATATTTATTCATTCTGAATGTTTAAAATTTATTTTTCAGATCCGGGTCCCAAACCCGGACCTCATCCAATCCCCTGCCACAAATCCCCACACGGCCACGGTTGCAAACCCCCCCGTCCCACCCACAAACCTCTCCCCTGCGGAAAACACAACCTCAAGGGTTGCAAACCCACCCGTCCCCGCCCACACCCCCATCACTAGGAACATCGTTCAGTCGTGATTGTTTGATTCCACTTGCCTAACGTGGAAGTCGCAAATGATAATAAAATGAAAAGCAAAAACTGTGGACAAGAATTATATTATACCCACCCGATCCTAAGCAAAAAAACACACACATTGCAGATTCACCAAAAACATATGTTGATTGGATATTCCAATGATGACACAAAACATAGTTACTGGGTTTAAAAAAAAGGCAGCGAAATGAAACATGGCTCACTGGCCACATGGAACCGTGGAAAAAAATAAGAGATACGGCGTGCCGAGCTCTGTCGTGAAAATAAAAAAGAAACTTATCTCGAACGACGTCGTGACACATCCGATTTGACGATTCGGCACGCTTTATGCAAATCCACTTCGCTCGCCTTTTTTTACTATCTCTAAGCCAATTCTTGACGCGGATCCCAGCAGAGGAGAAGGGGATAAGGACCACCCGCGGTTACCTGCCTTTTTCCCCTCTGGCGTCACTCGTAATCACTTCACGCTCTTAATCGCTTATCGACTTCTTGTCAAATATCCTAAGTCACCCCCGACAATAATTTTCTTCGCTGGTTTAATGATGAAATAAATAAAATCTCCATTTTCTCGGGAACGTATCGACTTTTGGAACTCGAGCCTCGGTGTAATTCGCGCATTCCCGTATCGTGCCCATTTCCAACAGCGACAAATCGTATAAAGCTTTGCACTCGAAGTGAAAAAAGCAAGGCAGGGACATCCGTACAGCCGTCGCCCTCCGCCCTTCTCACTCGGCAACATCCACTCGTGTAACCCCTTCGACCTCGGCGCTCGCGAGAGAGAGAGAGAGAGAGAGAGAGAGAGAGAGAGAGAGAGAGACGCGACGAGCCGAAACGCCGCCACGGAGAAACCCCTAAATCTCATTGCCAGAAATCCGTTTCCGTCGCGTGCTGGTTGTAAAATCAGTACATCCGGGTGTCAAAGCGACGTCACCCGGCGATCTTTCTCCGCCGGGCGGTCGTCGGTCGCGCGCATCACTTTTAAATTCGATCAATGGGTTAGGCCAACCGTAAAACACTTTTAGGGTTGAAATTTAAAAGCCCACCGAGTGTCGCGCGCGCTCTCCGAGACTCCGCGAGCAAATCGATGTTACAACCGTGAAAAAGCAGCGAGAGGGTTCGAACCGAGCCGAGAGGAGAAACAATTAAAGGGCAAGAACGAGCGAGCGAGCGAGCGAGAAAAACACGCGCCGCAGCGACTGGTGGGAACTCGTGTGACGAGTGCGTTCGCTCGAGTGAAAGTAAATTCGTCTCGAGCCCCCCCAAACTCCTCTGTACTTCACTTCGCTTCACTCGCACTCGTACACGTTACCATTGTCGCGTTTATTTGCTTAAAAATCACTCTGCCCAAAAATTGCAAACTGCATTTTCGTTGCGATTCGGGAAAAATTCATGTTATCGTCGCAATCTTCGATTGGGTGGGAATAAAATTGTCAAAAAATTTGGAGATGCCGGGGATCGAACCCGGGGCCTTTCACATGCAAAGCGAACGCTCTACCACTGAGCTACATCCCCGTTTTACAGTGATCGAGTTACACCCGCAGATCATCGATCGTCGTGACCTCAACTTCAAATACAAACTTTTGTATTTGAATAACTAAGAAAAATTCAAACAAACGACAAACCGCAATATCGTTTCTTCTTTTCCGTCAAAAGCCGTTCTCCATACATCCACTCGATTAATCTTCTTACCGTCTCTCCATTCTCCATTTTTCTCTCATTCTCGCGAGACAAACGCTCCTGTTGCATCGGCCATAATCCCGAGGGGTTTCGCGACTCGCGAGAGAATCAGGGGAATGTCATCAAGAGTCTCAGGCTGCAATCCTTGGATAAATGAATGGTACTTGTGCACGGGAGGGAGAGGAGAAGGAGGAGGAGCTGCTTTGAATGCAGAAGGGAGAAAAACGCATGTTTTGCAGCGAGTGCATATCGCTCGGTCGAGGGTGCAGGGAGATGTGCAGGGTTGCCAGGCAACGCGAGTATCCTCACCCGGGTAATTCATTTTAGAGACATCGAGCGCTGCCCGTCGATCTGTGTGTGTGTGTGTGTGTGTGTGTGCGAGCCCCGTTGGAAATTCGCGCGATCGTCCCGCAGCGCACGCGTGTCCGAGCGCTCTCCTCGCCGATGCAACTGCGCGTCGGTGCAACGCAAGATGCACCCCGCTCGCCCGGTGATGGATGCAACGGCAGCAACGGTGATCCGATTTTAAACCAATCAACGGCGGCTTCGCGCTCAATTTACCCACAGTTTGAACGCGGACTCGTTACAGGACACCCGGGTCGAGCCCTCGAACGACGCTGCGCGCACCCTGCTGCTGTTGCTCCGCTTGCGTGCTGCACTTGTCCACGCAGGAGGATCCCATGGAGATGTTTTAATCGATCTCTACCAATCTCGCTCTGTCATTGAACTCGTTACAGGCACTTGTGAAATTTTCATTGGGGATGAATTGATGATCAACGAATTTTGATGGACCTCGTCGGCTCATTGTCGAAGGACGTCAGGGGGAAATGTTAACCCGCTGATTTTACCGAAAATTGCCAGAGACTGCGGTCGAAGTGGTAAAATCGATTCGTTATACTTTACACCCAGAGAAATCGTTCTGATGGGATTTATTCGAAACAAATAACATTTATTTCGTTCAAATAAATTTTATGAAATAAATTTCATTCAAATAAATTTTTATTTCCTTCAAATAAATGTTATTTGTTTCGAATAGATCCCATCAGAATGATTTCTCCGGGTGTACATTAATTTCTCGCCTTCTGCCTCGGGCGTTGAAAAAAAAAAGCCGCGTTTCACGGTCAAGGTTGCCGAACATTCGTTACCTCGGACCTTGGCGTTTTCTCCCTTTGAGCTATCTCTATTAGAAGCCGCAGGAATGCGGCACGCATAATTTCACGCGGTGCGAACGGGCCCGCAGCCCTCGAGGACGAATCTCTCCCCGCGAAGACGCGCGGCGGCTCAAGGAGCCGAGGACACGGATCGTCGGGGTCCCTGCGTGCGTGTGTTTCCATTATACGTCGACACACGCACAGGTCGCGCACGCCGGATCGTAGACTCGCGTGTGATGGGCCGAATGGCGTGCGGGCTCGCGCTTTAATTTAGCAAAGTACCTTATCCGTTCCGCCGGGGGAAAGCATCGTATACGTATACGTGCGCGGCACGTGGGGTCCGCGGGCCCCGGGTAACACGGCGCTGACTGGACGCGCTGACGCTTCTGGCACGCACCCGGCGTCGCATAATTTCGCCTCCAGGTGTAACTGGATTGGCACGCGCCTCGCGCGTCTGCTCCACTTTCCAGGTGCGGGGAGCCGAGACTGCGACGAAACGCGAGTCTCTCGTCTCTCGTCTCTCGTCGCCGCCACGAAATTTCTCTCGGAAAAATAGATTCCGTGTGCCAAGTATCGCGGGATTCGGTATTATTATTTTTCAACACCATTATCTCGTGCCCGCGTAGCGAGCGATAGATCCGCCTGCGACGATTCAGCGGCGAAATCGAAGCCCGTAGGAAAAAGCTAATCGCCTGCCCGCCGGGGGCCTTCAGCGTCCGCCTCGCTGGAAATCCTCTATTCCGTCTATGATCGCGTTGCGGTGCCCGCGCTATTTAGTATTACCGTAACCGATACGTCCCGTATCCTTTCGTCATAGACAGAGACTTCTCTCTCGCGTAATACAATTTCGTGGTCGAGGATCGATCGAAGATTAGCATCTGGACGCGGCGCAAAGGGAGATTAGCCGAATCGATCACACGTGCTGAACCAATTCCTCCGGTCAGCTGCTCATCAATACCGGTAATGGCGAGTAGGTAGCTCTAAGCGCGGATGCTGAGCGACTCGCTCGCTCCCTCCCTCTCTATCCCTCCCTAGTCGCCGATGCACCTCCTATTACCGCAGCCGTGGTGCGGCACCCCGCACGCCACCGATGCACCCGCTGCACCGGATACAATACGGCTGCAGCACGCTGCCGCCTAGATCCAACCGCCGCACGAACCCTCCTCCTCTCCTCACCCTATAGATCCATCCTCCTGTCCTCCTGCACTCCTCTAATAGGCATATAATCGTTACGCATATACGAAGCAGCGAGCGCGCGCGCGAGGCCAACACCACCTCGTGGGCCATCGACGCATGCAAATTTCGGATGGTCAAATTTACTTGTTACGCTCTTGCCACAACACCAACAAAATGTACTGAATTTGGAATGGCTTCGTAGACAAAAAAAAGGTTTTCCCGCGACTGTGTAATTTGTGATTTTTTTTTTGTTTTAGAGTTGATCGGACATGTGGACACGGACGGTTCATGGGACGATAGAGGGCGTAAAACGTGGCGTAAAGTACGTACAGAACGTATGGTGTCGCGAGCAGCTTCGTGTTTTATTTGTACGTACCATGGTTATCGCTAAATACAGCAGCGATATAAGGGCATCGGGCTGAGCAGGCTGGGGCACGTAATTATTGGTAAGACGTGCGGAACATAACGCACACACACACACACATCACTGCATACCGCACGGTGCGGTGTTGCTATTAACGAGGTGTAGGGGCCAACTGTCGTTCGTGGTCGGTGATATTAGAAGCAAACACGAGCGCACACCCTACACACGTGATGTACCTACTCTGCTTGGGGGGTGCGACGCAGGAGTTCCGGAATCCAACGATTTTCCTCTTTCCCGCTGTCGCGGCAATTCAACTTCCGTTGGAAGTCGAGCGCGCGAACGGACGAGACGACGGGTGCGCACCGAGCGCAGGCATGAATTATGCAAACGAGAATGCAATAATGCACGTTGAGGCATATCGCGCGTACTTGTACGTATTCGCGCGCTCCAACTATGATCGCGCGATGTTATCCGAATTATGCGAACGCATGCGCGCGACAGTTGTGGCTCGTTACCTCTCGACGCGGTACTTTGTGATTATAATAAGTATACAATATACTTTGTACGATAATTGCGGCTCGCGCGCGGTAAAAATGTTACAAAGACGCGTAAACGGGTAATTACGATCGAATGCAGTACGAACACGAGTGTCCCCATGTTATGATAGTATTGACAAGCACTGAGTATTTTTTCCTAGTAAAAAGAAAAAAAAAAACGTTTGCGAAAACCGAGGCAACTTTTGGCTTTGAAAATATAATTTCGTAAGACGAAAGAGAGTTTATTCGCGCGAGCGAATTACCTTCAATCGAAATGTTGATCCACTGGATTTCAGGACGAATCGGCGAATTATGGAGTGACTTTCGTGACTCTGGTATCAGTAGGCACTGAAGATTCATCGCTGCAAAAGTAGGTCCCGAACTATTTCGAGAGTAGAACAATCGCAGCTCGCCGAGTCGAGTGAGGCAAATGAAATGGATTGCGGTGCACACACGTCGAAGGACATTCGTGTGTCGCGCCACTTTCGTGCGGCCTGCCCGAAAATACACAAACACCGAGGGCCGTAACTTCGCTCCCTTTTCCGGCGACACAGCGCGAGAACCCGGCGTGCAGCGACGAGAGACCCACCAAATCATTCGCAAGCCGACAACCGAGTGTAAATATTCGACCATTTGCATTTTTCCCTCGCGCGATCGCTGCTCCCGGAGCCCCGAGTCTAGTTGCCTCACACCCAAAGGACAACCTCGGACCATTTCCAAGATGGATGCCGCCACTTTGCGAGGATATACGCCGAAAGTTTTAGTGCCTTGTAAATTTCAACTAGCCCAGTATATATTCCACTTGTCTCGACTCCCTCTCTCGCTCTATCTCTCCGCCGACTTGGAGTGATAAATAAGTGAAACCCTGCGACACTTGTTGCACTCGTGAGATATGCAGTAAAAAGCTTTTCGACATTCGAATTCTCGAGCTGAGGAACCCAATTGAATATCGTAACCGGGAGAGTGCCTCGAAGAATCTTCAATCCGTTTGTCCTTCATATTTCCACACCGACTTACGACCCACCCCACGTGCAAATAAAAAAAACGTTTGAAAAAGTAGTTGCAACAAGAATTAATATCAACAATTAGTGAATAAATAAAGCGAGAGTATTGCGCACATTTGTCGCTCACCGCGGGGCTCCAATCAGTCAGAAGTGACTTTTGTATTTTATATATCGCCCTCTCTGTCTCCGTTGGCCGGCAATCTATGCATATTCGGGCGAGCAAGGATGGGGCTGACAATTTCGACACAAACGAGACAATGGGCATCGGCGCGGACGAAACGGTGTCCTCCGGGCCGCTGCGAGGCTTCCCGCGAGCGGGTGTGATTGTCGTCTCATCAAAGTGGACAGCTTACGAATGGATTGACCGTCGTTGTCTGCAACGAACGGCAACGCACGCGCGGACAATGGCGCTGCGAGCATCGCGCGTTCCCGCCCGTACACTCTCGTGCATACACCGGGGCCCGGCTCAATCTCACGTAACCCGCGAGCTGTTAGCCTCCAACCCGCTACATATTACTCAGGTGCAATTGCATTCGCGCCAGCTATGAAAACACGAAAACAGACGAAAAAAGAAGCTGGAAAAATAACGCACGCTGCGTCGAAGCGGCTCCCGCTTCCGGCCCTGTTGACTCGTTGTCCGTGCCGGAGCGAAAGAGCTCGACGCTGTTGTGCCGCTTACACTGCGTCCAACACCTAGGCGCATGGCGGCTTCCTCGCCAAGTCGATTCGAGAGAAAACTCTATAACGAAAAGATTGCCGCAAGGCGGAATGCGATATCATGATTTGTTAATTTTTTTTACAGAATTTTAAAGTCAGACCCCAAAAATCGCAAAAAAAAAAAAACGAAAGGGTACCCCTTCTAAAAATTAGCGATTTTAGAAGGCGAATTTGCGATTTTGCCACTTGGCGGAGAGGAGCCTGTAGACGGCGGTGGACAGGGTTGAACGATGAAACACGATGGTTCCCGCGTCCCCGCAACGGGCATTTGCCAGTTTCCAGTAGCGAACCATCGCGATGGGCTCTCGCGTATAGCGAGAAATTCCCTCTCTCTCTCTCTCTCCCCGCCCCGTTGGTCCCTCTCGGCACCCTCGATTCAATTCAATGCCACTCAATCAGTCAATGTAACGCCCGCGCGTGGATAGCGCACTCGGTCGATGCCGGGAGTTACGCATGGTTCTGCATTGCGTGGGTGCAATTCAAGCCTCGCTGCAGGATCACTCGGGGTGCCCTCTCGTTGCACTCACGCCGCGGTGTCCAGTTCCCGAGCTGCACAAACCCATTGCGCCTCCATCGCTGGATATCTATCGCTGTCGCTGCCGCGCACTTCACTCATTCCCCGCCGCGCCCGTTGACGTGGCAAAAAAATGACCGCGCTTACATTGGGGCTACCGGAGTGGGTTGAATTGTTTTTGTAACGCCATCGAGCTCCGTCGTGTCATACCCCGCCGTGTATTTTTCTATTTTATCGCCTTTTCCTCCTTGTATCCCAAAATATCCCGCGCTTTTTAAAGCTTGATTATGATTTATATTCACGGTGTCAATTTACCCTGAAACGCGTGTGGATGGACGGGCATTTTATTCGCAGAGACTGCATCGAGATGGAGAATAAAATTGCTCCGCGTGTATTTGGTAATTGGTATTTGGTGTCTGTCAAAAATTTGGTTTAAAAAAATCGAAGATAATTAAAAATCAGCCCGGCATTTTTTTTCTCACCGTACGTCGCCTCGATGAACGCGCGACGATGAGAATAAGAGCCGTGGCGGATTAATAATCCCCGCGAACGACTTAACTAAACGTACCGCGGGCGAGGCCAGAAACGTACCGTGTCGAATCGCGCGGGATCCGAGCCGGCACAACCCCTCTCACTCGGACGAGATATATCTCACCGGTTATTTTCCCATCTGTATTCCCACCGGCGCAACGATCGTCGGCCGCCGTATCACTTGATTAAACCCAAAATGATGTAACTTTTGCGCCTAACACAAGACCGATACGCCCGTCTGATTCTCGACGCGCAATTCAGTGCATATAGCGTCATAAACCACAGGAAGCCCCGCTGGGCCTGCACGCCGAGCGGGAATCCGGTGATTCCACGTCGGTCCACCGCCGCTTTCATACGCGGTAGACGCAATTGCCGGGATGCCCTGCGTATCATGGCGCGCGGTGCGCGGCTGCCTCTCGGATTCTCCACGCACGCCCAACGACCCCGTCGCCGACGTTTCGTCCAAGTTTACATACGAATGCTCAATTTTCGTGGTCGAACGGCGGGGGACACTCGAATCCCGCGCCGTCGAACCACCCTCGCGCGACCGGCGCTGCGATTAACCCCCCCGCCAATTAAGCAAAATGAGTACAATGTTGTTACGCGCGGTCCGAGAGCAACGATCGCGTCAGTCGATTCCCTCCGATAATTATGCCGGAACTGTAACAGCTCCGTATTCCTTTTTTTATCGTTATTTTTGTTCCTCGTCACGATTTTGGTCGACCGTAGAGTGACTCAAAATCGGAATATTCATGGTCAATCGATGACTAATTTGTGCACTCTTTGCCCCGGTCTCTCCTGCTCCGACTTCCACGAAGCATCGTCTCCAATAAATTCTGTTTTTGTATTGCACAGCTGAGAATAAATTTGGATAGTAATTCGTGGCAATTAGGTTCGATGAGTCATTGCTCGAATGCACAATGAGAAGAATGCAAATCGCACAGGCATAAACATCAATACCCCACCAGAGAGCGGACGACACTTGAAATAAAAAAGGGTTCGAAGAGCGAACGCAAATAATTTCTCGAGCGGTAAATCCATGCATATATCCGTTTCCTCGAGCTGCAAACGCGTCTACACCGTCCAGGCTGGAACACCGAGCCTCGAAGAACACACATTGAGCGCATTATCGAGGCCCTTTATTCTCATTTCTCAGCAGGTATAAACGACATAATTGCGGTCTACGGCGAGATACCGCGGAGGAAAACAGTTTCGTACCTGGGGGCCCATTTAGCTGGTTGCGCCGCGCGACATTCCAGCCGCTGAGCGACTACCCGCCGGCTCGTCTCGCATTCCCAGCGACGGAAACAGAGTCTCCGGTTGTCTCGTGCGCTCGCGTATCGCGGTAGGAAGGAAGACACAGAGGCGACGTGCGGAAGGGTCGAAACACGGCGCGACTCGGAGAGCTGCGAGCGAAAGGAGAGGATCCTCTTACGACGCCTCAATGACGACGCTCGCGCGCCCGGTAAACCCACTTCCTATGCTAATTGCCGCCAATTAGCATAGTGAGTGCGCGCTAGGTAGGAGGGTCGCGGGTTCACGGCGCCGTGAGTCCGTTTCCTCGTAAATTCGTCGATATTTCGTCCGGGAATTGCCAACGGCGCGTACACCACGCGCTCCGCACACCGCGCCACATGTACATGCGTTATTACAGAGGCGACGCGCTCACGGTGAACGCACTGGAATCCAAACGCGTGCGTTTGTCAAGCCACTGCGGATAACATTGAGGCTGATGCTGCTGCCGCTGCCGCTGCCGCTGCTGTTGCGGTGTGTGTATATACAGCTCGACATTGTACGCTACACTCGGCCCGTACCGACTCGGACGCGCTCGACGAATTAACATAAAAGGGAAGAGTCAATATCGTAAACAATCTCGGGTTACAATGGTCCGCGCGCCGACGGCGGGGCAGGCGACGGCCAGCCCGATCTCTCGGCGATAAATTCGTCGATATGACGACAACGGACAGGGGAGGAGAACGAGACGCCTGGCCGGGATGCATAGAGCAAGCCGCGCGCCGTGTACCATCCGTTCACACGTACAATGTTTGCTTCGTGCTCCAGGGCCAAAGTTATCGTTCTCTCTTTTTTTTTGCTCGACTTCAACGTACCGCTGGAGCAGGAGATCCCAGTGTATTTCTAAACTTGACTGTTTTACAGTTATCTCGATTTTCGTGATTTTATAACAATGTCTTTGGTGACATTTTTTTTTAATGACCGTGTAAACCGTTGACAAACTTCCACTGTATCTTCGTTCGCTCGAGGAAATTATCCACCGTACCGTCGATGGTTTTACAAGACCCGTCGTAAATTTGTCCGTCGTGTAATTTGCCGACGGGTCGTTGGCAAATGACGAGAAGCGTCCCCGACTAGTCGCTCGGACAAGGATTATTAGCATAAAAGATGTAATAGTCAATATCGTAAAGAATCCGAGAATGTAATGTACAATGGAAAAAGTCGGACGGGGCGAAGAGACGAGTCGCGACGATAAATTCGTCGATACGCGACGAGGATGAGTGTACGGAGGCAGCTCGAAGAATGCAAGAGGTGACACGACGAGTTCGACCGCCTCGTAAATTCGTCGATACCAGTCGCGGCACTTTCACTCTGTCCTTTCTCGTTCGTTCGACTCCTCGTTTTTTCCCTCTTCCTTCCTTCCTTCCTTTCTCTCGGGAGCTCCCGACAGGACGGCTCCTTTTCTTCTTTCTCTTTGCTCGACGACATAAATAATCGTCGATAACAATACCCCAGCTCAACCCCTATTTTCTCTACCCTCTTTAGTAGCCCCTCCCTCCTTTCGCTTTCTCCACTGTATTTCCTTTTTGCCTCGCGAAGTCTCTCTCTCTCTTTCTCCTGTCCCTAAATACCCATCTATTGCGGCTTGGCCGGGCATTGTCGTCGCGGTGGTCGTGGCCGGAAAATCGTTTCCGAGTCACTTGTCCCATGAATCCAGAGCGTTTTGATCCACGGGTCGGAGGCATTGAGCGCAAGAAGTCGGCGAAGGCAGGTAGCAATGGTACGAGTTGAGTCCTCGCTGCGCGTCGGTTGACGTTGACACCGAAAAAGAGCGACACGACATCGTTATTTCAGCAGGCGGACCACGTTTATCAAATTTGCATAGAGACTGTGAGAATGTGTCCTTCCGTTTACTCAAGGATTAGCTTCTGTATTTGCCTTTGATCGGTGTTACAACGCTTTAGTCTCGTTGGAAGTTGTCTGGTTTCGTGTATCGATAAAAACCGGACCTTTCTCAACGTACTTTCCTGGGCAAACTATCCTCATGATTGTATTGCACTTAAAATCATCGACTTTGTGCTGACTTTTGTGGAGTACAATCGAGTCTTCAATTAAGTACAGGAGGAAGCGAGGAAGAGAGGCCGATAATTGAAGAAAGTTTTTTTAAACTCTGATGGAAAAGTTTCCGAATGTTTGAGCACGAAAGTCGTCGAGTGACGAAAAAGAAAATGTTGAACCGCGATTGGCGGTCTCGGCGGTTGGCCAACCAACGAGGCCGTCTTCGTTAATATAATCCGCTTTGTTACACAAAGTCGTAATATAAATATCGAAGATTAATCGAGGAATAATGCGCTCGTTAGGGGATGATAAACTGTACGCGACCCTGTCGAGCTCTTGGCTCGCGCGGTACGGCGAAGATAAGAGCCGAGTCACTGTCCATCAATATTATACTCGAGGAGAGTCGAATATCCCACGCCCTCTACTCTCTCCCTGCGCATCTCGACCTCGAGCCATCTAACTCACTTAACGTTCGCGAGGAAAGTAAATCAACCGTCTTCCTGTACAGAAAGACCTACGCAAAAAAATGAAAAAAATCCTGCAGCCAGGAAAAAATAGATAATGTCATCGAGATGCAAAAGGTTAGAACCAGGTGGAGAGTTACACGTATATACAGGGTTGACGCAACCACGGAAAAAAATGTCTTGGTGCTCGCAGCTTTCCGCCGGAAGGAAACTGCTGAGGTTGAAATAAAATAAGAAAAAATATATAATTTTATCGAAATGGAAATGGAGAAAACCGATATCCGCAGGGACGAAAGGTCCTACGGGGTTTTGTTACATCGCGAAAATCATATTAGTCCGTCGTGAAAGCATTTACCGTTCAAAGTGCACGCAGTCAGGCGGGGAGCTGATGGGTCTTGCGTGGCAAATAATGCATTTACAGTACGTTAAAAGCGGAGGAATATCATGTGCAGGCTTACGTGTACACAGGCGGTTGTAGCAGCCTCGGGGAAATGTCTGAAGGGGTGGCGAGGAAGCAGCTCGCAGAGCCTCGATCGCTGTCTCGCCAAAGTGCTTCCTGCTCCTTGGAGCTTCCTGTCTGAAAGAAAATTCACCCGAATTAGTGACGTATATACGGCAAATATCGAAGCAAAACAAACGACGGAAAAATAGATCATTTTGCCGAGACAAGCGTGGAATAATATTTTGAGAAAATGTCTGTAAAGCGAGGCAAGTCGAGGCGACGGTTGCCTGGCGATTCATCGACGGAAACTCGACGCCCAGAGAGGATAAGCTCCTTAGAGAAGACACGCGCGAAGCTACGGCGAGGATCGGGTCTACCAAAAGGAACTCGAGACTCACGGCTGGGAACTTCTGGCGCGATATATAAAACACAATGAACCCGGTGAGGGCGGGAATGAGCGGGAGGCTGTGGAAGTTCCTCGCTGAATCAGCCGCTTGAATCTCGAAGCCCCGGGAGCTTTGTGCATGAGACGCGAGATGAAGTGACGTCGAACCGCAAAGCTTGAGCGGGGCGCCAGGTGAAAGGCTGAGGAAGCGCGAAAGCGTCGAATGGCAAAGCTCGAAAATCTCAAACCGTGGCAAGCGGAGAAAAGCGATGAGAGCGCGCGGCATCGTCATAGCCGCGCGGCTTTCGCATCGCCCGTTTAATTAAACTCCTACACGCGGAGTCATATGAGCATCGCGGGTCTCGCGCCGCGATACCCTGACTTAATCTCAAGGAGGCTCGCGAAAGCGCTACGAAAATCTGCATTTTCTCGCAATTAAACCCGGGATTATTCCTATGCCATTCTGAGGGACATAAAGCGACTTTGAAATATTCTCGGTAAACACCTAATTATGGAAAATTTTTTTAAAAACGTGCAGAAATCGTAACCCGTAAGCTCGTTGAATATCTTTATGAACGTCGAGCGTTTATTTTTTTCGCTTTCTTTTTATTCATTCCCACCGGCAGTGAACGTAAATCAAAAGTCGTTTGCTCGGCTGAAGGGGAAATAATAAAGTGAGCTTTGCGAAAGCCCGCGAAGAAGCAACTGGACGAAGCAATTCGCGAGTATAGCGACCATAAAAATGCTTTCGTATTATTATTACTGACGGTTGTTTCAGTGTTTTTTTTTCTCTTCCTTTTATTTTCTTCCTTTTTTCGCTTCCACCCCTACAACCACTCCACGGTATACGGCGTGGGTGGTGTGCGTAAACCATACGGCACCATCGACAGTTTTGCCATTAATTCCAATCGCGCGTGAGCTCGCTCTCACTTTTAATTACCAATAAAACGGCGGAGCGATTGCCTGATGAGGAAAAAATTACCACTCGGCGCTCGCTCGACCGTTTCACCCCTATTTGCCGCCACGGCCACGTCCACCCGCCATACGCCAACCTCGTTTCTCGCCAGTCGAACGCTTCTTTTTTCATTCGCAAAAAAAAAAAAATCACGAAAAAAATTATTATATAAACAGTTGCAATTTATATCTTTACCGCGTATAAACAGTGTTGTGGACTTGTTTGGTTATTGTTATTTTGCTTGTAAGTTAGTAATTGTCTCAACTCACCCTTTTTCTCCTTGTGATGGATCAATATAATTTTTGTTCTTGTTTGCAACTTTTGGCGCTTGTCCGATTTACCGAGGATTTATTTTATTTTTTCTGTCGGGAGGGAAGAAAAGCATCGTCACTTGGAAGCGGAAACGAGTGGAGCGAAAAAACATGTCGCGAAAACGGCCGGGAGTGGATATATATAGCGGATCGGTGTGTCGGGCGAGCAATCGAATAAAGTGGAGGCGTCAATATGTGACGACACTCGGATACGGCCGGAGGAAGAGACAGTCGAATCTCGCTTTCCCAGCGACGGAACACTTCACCCTCGCTTCCTCGCCCGCATCGCCCGACCTTCGACTTGTCGTTTCGATCTAATCGGGCATACCGTAATCGCGGCTGGCTCCAGTCAAGCCAGTTTCTATTGCCACGAGATTCTTTTGCTCTCAGTCGCGAGATTATGAATTACGACGAAAAGCTTTCTGCACCAGGAACGGAATAGAGATTGCGATAAAAATGAAGCGCCTGTATGAGCCAGTTTCGTTAAATAAATTACTCCGATGCGACAGATTGCAGCGAAATCTCTTGGCCCCGAGAAAATATTTCACTAACTGTAGGAATAAATTGAGTGCAAAAAAGGCGTCTCACGAGCGCCTGGAAACGCGCGGCATTCCCGGAAGTAAAGTCTAACGGGGAACTTGAGAGGAAAGCGAAAAACGATATAAAGACACGGAAAGATGGAAGAAACGACGGGAGATAAAGAAGAAAGAGGGAAAATGGGCCGTTAGGCGAGAGAGCTCGCGGAAAGAATGGAATGGAAGTGAACTGATGTTTCGAGACTTCACCGTGTGTGTGTGTGTGTGCTTCGATGCAAGTATATCCATGATGGAAGCCGTCGGTACATCGTGATCCACGCGTCATCAACGTTGACGACCTCCGTCCGCTTTTTGCGACGACGACGACACCGAGAGCTTCACCCCCTCCGCGTTCAGACAGAAGCGACCCCATCGTCGCGGAGTTTACGAGTCTGTCAGGGAGGAGTCGGTCTCGTTCCGTTATAGAGGCGAATCTCCTCCAACTCCGCCGCGCCCCTTGACACGAGAAGCCCTATGGACAGCTCTGATCGTTGTTGCGCCAAATATTCCAGCGAGGGGGTTCTTCCTCAGCTTCCCGCTGACGTCACCGGCCAATTCACTCGCCCAGTTGAACCGCTTTTATCCTCGCGTCTCCGGAGAACGGCCGCACAGTCATTGTCGTCCTGCAATCGAAACGTCAATGCTCAATGTGTATCTGCCGGATAATTGTTAATCAAAATTCATGCATACCGTCCGCCTGGTCCGTCGAATGACGGATCGACCCCGGCGGCTCTCGACGTTAAATAATTATCTCACCGTCCGGCCTCGATCGAATCAATCAAATTTGTCGCGAAAAATTGCCAGGAGCCTCCGACGACTCCGGCGTAACAAACACAATTATCGAGAATTCACTGAAAGCTTTTCGTGCTTTCGACGAAAATGCGTTTCTCGGTGGTTTTTTTTTCCTGCCTTCTTTTTTTATTTCTGTTTCTTTTTTTTTCCATCGCATCTGTATGCAGTCTCGAAATGCGGGCACCGTGTTTTCGTCCTGCTCTATATTCGAGCCGGAGTGAAATTAATAATTCATCGACAATTAGAGCTTCGCAGGTGGTCGGGATGAAAATAAAAGAAGAAATAAAATGAAAAAAAAAAAAAGCGAGAAACGAGGGGCGATCGAGAGAGGGCAGGAGGCTCGGCGTTTACGCGCGGCATATGTTTGCCACGGTGAATCATTTCGAGTACACCGCGCAACGTGTACGTAGCGACGCGGGACAGGCGGCTTATTAGCATGTAAGCAACGTGCGACGGTAGCCATTAGCATATTCGTGTCGATAGGCATGCCGAGTGATCGCGAGCTCGCGTGCGCCACCCCGGATCATCCCCGCGAGGCTATTACGCACTCTTTGAAAGCCCATTTGTGTTTTCCTTTTAGTCCCGCAACAACGACAACGATAACAGTCGCAGACCGAAAAAACGGATCGCGGAAATTTTGCACGATAATTGAGGCCGCGCTCCGCGAATTCGGATTTCGATCAGCCGTACTCTCGTTCCACCGAGGTAAAACCAACAGAACCCCGAATTTTCGGGCCTCTGGAATTCTCTCCTCGACCCACCCCCCCTACCGACGGTCAATCGAATTATCGCGCGAATGAAATTAAAGTCTCGTTCGCCCGGCACAATATCGCGGAGCGCGGGACGAGCGCGCCAAAATAACGAACGCGCTAACGTACCGACGTTCTGTAACAGGATGAACAGCGGCAGCTTCGAATAAACGGGAAGCTACACCGCTCATTTTTTTTTTCTTTTTTATTTTCAGCACCCCACAAATGATTAAATCTTGTTTGACCATATCCAAGAACAATATTTTAGGTGAGCAAGGAAAAATAGTCTCATTCTTTACATTCGAAAAATACTTGCCAAAAATTCCAACCTCTTCCCTTTTTTTTCACCTCGCGAGAATCGTGGCAACTAATTTGGCGCGCTCGGTACGCCGCGAAAATGAATTGTTCGATGCTCGGAAGGCCGGCGCGTCATTGAGCGATTCGGAGCGCCGCGCGAGACAAAACCCGGCGCTGAAGGGTCGACGCGGGGCGGTTCGATGATTTTTCACGAGTGTTTTCCCCCCGCGGCATTCACGCCAATTCGCCGAGTGGGCCGGCTGGCCGGTCGAGCGGAGTATCCGCGCGCAGGGACACAATACGAGGCTTGAACCGCGAGTGCGTGCGGAAGGCGGTGGCCGCGAGCGAGCCGACCGCCCAGACCGATGTTCACAATGCGCGCGTTATCGATGGACGCGACCGATAACGATTTAATTACCAAATTCTAAATATCGGCACGTTGGCGCGTCGATCGGAGCCTCCGGACGGGGAGGACCGAAGCGCGGGGCCATTCGAGTCCCGCGGGGCATATTCCCGACTCTCGGGATCCATCATTTCCCGGGTGCCTCGTCTCCTTCCCTCGCTCTGTCTGGTGGCTCCGTTCAATAGACGATAGAGCGCGCTTCAATCACTCTCTCCGTCTATCAACTATGTATACCCTGCCCGTTACCCTTTACTCCTGCCAACGCGCGTTTCAAAATAATACAAAATAATACAAAATAATACAAAATAATTGGAAATAAAAGTAAAAATAAAAATAACGCTGCTGCTGCTGCTGTTGCTGCACGGCTGCAGCTCGATGCAACGGGCTCACCGAATCGGTGAATTTGCGGAACGTGCGGCGGACCAGCCCCGTTGTAGGGCCGCAGCGTTGCACCGGTAGCGCGCGGCGCATTGTATAATATAGTGCGCACTGTATAGTATATTGTATAGAGCGCATAGGCCAGGGCGGGGCGGAGTATGCGGAAACACACGGGAGAAACAAACCATCGCAGCGCTTCGTCGCCGCACGTGGATATTCTCTCCGGGCGTTGGCGGCCGCTTCCGCTCTCGCCCCGCGACAGAACTCGCGCCGAGTGCATGCGTAATTAATGAAACCAATAAAGCCGTTTGTACTCACGGAAATTCGTTAAATTTAATTGGACGCGAGTAATCCTGCGGGTCCGACGCGCGACGCACACGCGACGTCCCCGCGATATCCGCGGGATATTTCGTCGGTGCGGACAAATCTATGCGGAACTCTCTCCGCGCGAGCTGCGAGACCGGCTTTACCCGCGGCGCAAACATAATAACGCGATCGCGACTGACGGCCGATGGAGGAGAGAGAAATCGAATTTTCGAATCTTCGGGGATAATTAAAAGCTTAATTTGTTTGTGTTACGCGGGTAATTATTGATTCTTTGAATACGGACATTGATTAAAATGAAACGCGATCGCGTTTGGAAACTGCGCAGCGAACGGTGTATCGGTTGGATTGAACTTTCATTGACGAGGGTCAAATATTAATTTATTTATTTATATTAATTTTTATTTTTAATATTAATTTTTAATTTTAAATATTAATTTTTTATTCTCTCGCTGAAGTAAATTCGATTCAGCCGCAAAAGATGTCGAATTATTTAGACCGATGAGTAAGATCGTGTTTTCCCGTGGCTGGAAATTTCGCAACACGGAAGACCAGCGGCTACAGAGATGCCCGAAATTCCGTCTCCCAGTACGTGAGAATTTATAGCTCGTTACCGCTCGCACTCGCTCGCGCCTCTATCTCGTCCTCTCGTTCGGCCTACCTCGCGCGCGGAATCGTCGCCCCTTTGCGCATTCGTTCGATAAAACGATTTAACTCGCGCGGTGTAGACGGCACTACACCTGCGTGGCGGTGGAGGCTTCGAGCCTCCCGCGACGTGTGGAATTTCATCAGGCGGATATGTGCCTCGGGTTTGGGCTACGCACACAGCGCCGAACCTTTACGCACCCTCGAACGTGCCCGCGGTCCGCGCCGGAAATAAACGTGTGGTCGTGCGGACGTCCGCGACCGTCCAAACGTCCCGTCCCAACAACCCTTTCGCTCCCTCGGCAACGTTTTAATATTCACCGAGATTTTCGCTGCCCCCCCAACGCGCAACGATTCTTTCTCCCTCCCGTTCTCTTTCGACAATTCAACTTGCGTGTTATTTACACACAAACCGACCTGTAAATCGACCCAGCGGAAATGGAAAGAAAAAAGCTCGCGGAAAAAGCCGAAAGTTGAGTTGCGTTTTTCGTGCATTTTTTTTTTTCGATTTCGTAAAGTTTGAAAACCCTATCCGATGAGAAATTTCTCGCTGATTCCGAAAAACATCGTTGTTTGCCCGAAAAACATAAAAACACATATATACTTTCGTATATATAAAAGAAAAGACATATATACTTTCGTGTATATGTCTTTTCCATGGGGGCAGCTTCGAAACGCTTCCCCTTCGTACCTACGTATCCCGCGCCACGTTGCCTCTGTTACGATTAATTGGATCCTCGGATTCGCTTTGCAGGCGGACGTACGTTCTGATGTGCACATCCGCTGTCGATATTAGTCGGTCATTACGGGGCCTGCGGAGAAATAGCGGCGAATACTGTGCATACGGAGCGCAGGAAGACTCTGTGTGCGGCTATATCTATCTCCGAATCCAGAGTGCACCGGCGTGTCGACGGTGAATTCGGTTGCGGCGCCGGAAACGTCCCACGTTATACCAACGAAATCTCGTGGAATCTAATATAACCGGGTGAAGCCCTCGGATGCATTAGCAGAATGAATGCCCTCTCTATTGGTAGTACGTAGTTACGTTACCTAGTGGGACCAGCGGCAGCAGCAGCGGCAGCAGCAGCAGCATTGGTAGCAGCAGGAGCGATGAGGTATACTATTTGCATGGCATTATACTTGGCCCCGCAGCTACTACTCCGGCACTACGCCGGCTGGCGCACCAGTACCGTGCACTCTGCACCCCCTACAGCCCTGCACTACCACCACCAGCCTCGCCCGATTCCCTTCCACTAATTATACGCCTATAGTCGCGGCACTGTATCGGCCCTCTTGTCCAGGTGATAATTGTATTACTGTCCTATCAACGTGATTGCCATTCCTCGATGAGTTTCCAGCGCCGTGCGATTCGCTCTCTCTCTCTCTCTCTCTCTCTCTCTGGTGGCTCCTCCGTGCGAGCCCATCCGAACCGTTTGATGTCGGTACCCGAAGGATATAAGAATCCGGCGTTCCGTCGCTATGGGTGCGCCACGACATCGTTTTCTATTCCTGGTGGAATAGAAAACTGGAACTGTCCTGCAAAAGAGAGGCTACATTAGAAAAAATTCTAACGCCCAGATGTATACGAAAGAAGCATAAATTCTTCAGCCTCAGAGAGCTAGAGAGAGTCGAAGCAGAGAAATAAGAATGCAGGAAGCACAGCGAAAGAGGAACGCTATATCGTGAGAGATATCGTAAATACTTTGTCGGGAGACATGTAAAGGCAAGAAGTTACAACGCAGAAACACGCGAGATCGATGCGCTGAAATCTCGCGGCGCCGAGCTCCGCGCGAGAGACATAAATTGTTTTTGGAAGAAACACAGAGCTCTCCGGTTTCCGTAATAAATTCCAAACAGCTCGCGAACCGCGCGCAAAGGGGCTGCGACGAGTGAGCTCGCGAGTAATTACGGAAATCCTTGTACAAGCTTTGTGCAAGTAAAACTACATAAATACAAAGGAGTCGGGTTTATACAGCGAGAGCTTTTGACGAAGAATCCCGGGGGCGAGACACAGTGAGAGAGGTTTCAGCACGCAATATGCAAATTCTCCAGATAAAGTGCGTCGGGCTTGATCACAGCACGCCTCGATAAATCACCACGCCAACTGCGCTTCTTGTTTTTCCGAAACGTACCGCATTTTGCATTAATTAGAGGGCAAAGAATGTCCGCCGGGTATCACGGTTCTGTCACTATTTTATCAATTTAATTTAACAACTGCCGAGGACTCCCAAAGGAGCAGCGGATGCGATATGTCACCGAGAAAATACCATTATCGAAAGCACCATAGAATTCGCGCGCATTAATTCTTTGCAAACGTGTACGTCATTGTTTAGTTATTTTAATAAGTTTACTCATTTTGCATCCTGTGCACGTTCAGGACTGAACGCAGGAGCTTCTTTAGACATAAATCCTTCCCTCGGTCCGACTGGCGTAATATGTGGGACCTCTGCGACAAATTAATTGATGGAGGAGACCCGTGGCCGCCGTCGGCTAATGCCGGACCAGCGCCAAACGCCCAATTTCTAACGTAATCGAATTTGCATCGCTCCTCGACACTGATGTTCGCTGATATACGTAACGACCCCGCGGTGTACGCGAATAATTCTGGCCTCGCGCTTAGATATCGTGTACACGAGTTGCATTTTCATTTGTCAAATATTCTCGATAGATGCGTTCGTGAGATTTACACGCGATATTAGCAATCACATATTGGCAATTTCGCTTCAACTTTTTATAGTTGTTTAGCTGTTTAAGTTATAGTTTTGTACTCATTTTCCTATGGAAAATTGAATTGAAGACCAAAAAACGACGTAAGGTCGGTTCAAGGCTGTCGACTAAGTCTGCACGTAACTTCACTTCTTTCAAGTGCGATGGTGGTGTAATGGTCAGCATAGTTGCCTTCCAAGCAGTTGATCCGGGTTCGATTCCCGGCCATCGCACATTATTTTTTTTTTTACTTTTCAAATAAAATCAAAGATGTTTCCCTCAAGCATTCTGCTAGTGATATTTTATTAAAAATAAAATCCCACTGTTCAATGAACTATCAAATCTGAGGGCGCGAATAAGCAAAGTAGAAAAAAAAAAATATTCCGATACCGGGAATCGAACCCGAGCCTCCTGGGTGAGAGCCAGGTATCCTAGCCACTAGACCATATCGGAGACACATGAATCCACGAGTTACTGTCTCCACTAAAGCATACGCGAACCGTGCAAAAACTAATTTGTTTACAATATTTTGAAAATCAGCAATTATTCAAACGGCATTATTACGAGTGTAGGGAAAAATGCATCGTGTTTGGCGAATCCGTGGACTCTAGCCCGCGCCCTAATATGGCGACGATCTCTCGGTCGCCGTGAACTTGAACCGCCTATATTCACGAACGATATTTTTGAAGAAAGGGGTATACGTCGCAATTCCATCGTAGCTTTTGTTTCGTAGCTTTCTCCAGCAGAAGGTCTCCATCAGAAATAATCGAGGCTATTGGTCCCGCGCCAATGACGTCAGAGTATCCGCGTTAGCCGAGGCCGCGTCGGTCCAATCACGGTGCGACGTCCTTAGATCCGGCAACGCTGCATCGCGGCGCGCCGCACGCGGTACTCCAGTGCTCAGTTCGTCCCTTGGCGTTCTTGTGTAGTGCGTCGGTTTTTGCCGCGTTTACTGCGGTGATTTAACGCGCGTCGTACAACAAAGACATTGCCTATCTTGCTCACCCTGCACAACAGAACGTGAGTACAATTGTTAGTTGGGCTCTTTTTTAAATGCAATTTGCGAAGTAAGGACTCGTGTTTTCGGCGAATTGAAGGTACCGGAGCACCGTCGAGCGAGGAAAAGGTGGAGAGGGGGGGGGGGGGGGGGGAGGGGCCAGTGACACTTCGTCCAAGGCTCACAGCCAAACTCTTCCTTTTCTTACTCCTTTTTGTGTTATCTCAGCTGAGCACAATAACAGTGACTGCAATGGCGATTTTCTTTTCATCACTAAAGTGCTGTTGTATGTTTTTTTTTACAGCGGTGTCACAAATGTGTAGATCCTAAATAAGTGATCAAAAATGGAGAGAGAACATCGCGATATCCTAGTTGTTTTGAGGCAAAAAATCGTCGATGATCTGGATGTCTATAATGGGATTATAGATCCTTTAACGACGGAGTACGTGCTTCGAAACGAGGATGTTAAAAAAATTAAAGCTGGAAGAGATAAAGAGCAGAGAGCACGCATTTTATTGGATATACTACCGGAGTGAGTTGCAAACTTTTTTTTTCGACTATAAGTGATGTCAAATATTGTATTGCAAACTGAGATATAATTTGTTTTTGTGATCTTTACAGATGCGGGCCCTATGCGTTTGACGTTTTTCATCGCGCGCTAAACCATCACTACAACTGGCTCAGTGACGACATCACTAAAATCTTGAGTTCCAGAAGAGTTGATGTACCTGACGTGGGTCGCGCCAGTCCTGGGTCGCCAAATTTACCACCCCAGCCAGACATGACTGTGACTAGAGAGGAGAAGGTACGGCAACTCTTCTTTTTATTTAGTGAGATAAGTTATATTTCGAAATATAAGTGCAGTGTGATTATGAACTGAGTATCAACTGTGAGTCGAAAGAAACACAATTTTATACTCCGATAATAATTTTTCAAAATCACTGCTGATCGTGAATGACAAATATAAACCGGAAACTGATATAAACAAAATATCAACATATCGTTTTTTTTTTTGACACATTCTAAAAAGAAATATTTTTATGTAATCGATAAAAAGTGTTGAGGCAGACTGCCGCTGAGCCCGATGATTCACGATTCAATTAGCTTTTAAATTGTCAGATATCGGTGATAAGATAAAGCCTTCCCGGAAAGTAAAGCCCCGCGCCTATCCATGAATCGCGGTACCTATGATCGAGAATTCGATTTTTACATAGTTTTACACAAAGCAATTGACGGAATCTAACAAACAATTGATCTACCATGCATTCATTTGGGACTTTAATATCGTAAGTTTCTTGAAAAATGTAATTTTCCTCGTAATGCACACTCGTGATCTCTTGATTTCGGATCGCAATTGGACAACACTGTTGCACTTTCGATTTCTATTTACTGAAGAAACGTTTGTAGATTTTATCGCAATGATCGAAAGGAATTTCTTTTTAACAGATATTAATTCGCGACTTTTTATTTTCAGATGAAACAGTTGAAAGCTGCGCTGGTGAAGCTCAAGCCCGGAGGCTACTTGGCTCTTCACGGTATGAAAGGATTCGGCAAATCGTGTCTAGCCGCAAATACACTGAAGGACGCAGCGCTTGTAAAAAATGCATTTAACGTACGTAACTAACTATAAAACACTCGATTTCATGTGTGTTCGTTATCTAACCCTATCACCTAAAACCACCTGCACATTCCATGCAAAATTGCACAAAACGTGTTTTTCTTTTACAGAACAAAGTTTACTGGATCAAATTCGGTTACGAAAGATCGATAGAAAACGAAATATTGATTCAGCTAAACTTCCTGTATCATCAGATCCGAAATTGCGAAGATCTTAACTCGACCCTCAATTCGGAACCGCTCCAAGAGCACCTAGTGCACTATTTGCGCAGTCACTTCAGCAAAGATAATCAACGTAACGCTTTGCTAATCCTAGACGATGTGTGGAGCGAAAAGATCATTGACGTTTTTGATTTCCACTGTAAGACGCTGGTTATCACAACGGATATCGATTTTTTGGAGGGAAAGCATCGCGAAATCATCCAGGTGCATTCACGTTCTCATTCGAGTATTAATTCAATGCAAATAAATGTGTTAATGAAGCCTCATATGTCGTGCCAACAATCATCTTGCCATGCGACTTGTCAACTAAAATGTGTTCATATCTCACCGGCAAAAACTATCAGTTCGGCACAATCGTGATAACACATTAGACTTGTTCAAAAAATGCTATTTTCTTTCAATTTTAGTGCTAATCGAGATTCTTGAAATCTGATGTAAAAAAAAAATTTCGCTTTTTGTTAACAATCTTATTGTTATTTTTCTTCTTATGGCAGATGAAGGATGGCTTTACCGAAGCTGAAAGTCTCGGCCTATTTGCCCAAGTGTTGGGCATCGAAGTTAACAAACTTCCAGTGGAAGCGAAGTGGATCCACGACGAATGCAACGGAATGCCGATTCTCATTGCAATGTTCGCCGCGCAATTCGAGGAGTATAAACGCGACATGAGTCAGCAAAGATGGAAGTACTATTTGGATTCGTTGCGAAACAAGGACTCGACTAACAAGTAATTGCGATCATCCCTGTCCCGACAATGTTTTTCGTTTAATTGTATTTACAATTGTGAAATTCTTAACAGAGTTATCGAGAAATTCCTGACGAAGCAAGAAGCCATTTTCGAGATGTGCATCGAGAGGCTCCCTCCCGACGCCAAGATCAAGTACGAGGCCTTAGCTATTTTCAGTCAAGACGTCAACATCATGCCTAAGGTATGACGATACAAACAAATCGAAAAAGTTGAAGATAAAGTGAATGATAGTGAATGACAAAAAAAAATTTTGATTGGAAATTCTTCACTCCAACAGACGTTGGAAATTCTCTGGGACGAGGAGCCGTACAAAGTTGACGACCACATGTTGGATTTCTGTCACAAATCTCTCGCGGCGATACACTGGAACGCCGATCTGAAGAGTTACGTCTACGGTGTCCACGACCTGCTGCTCTGTCACCTTCGGCGAAAGATGGAACCGAGCCGATTGCGAGAGCTGCACAAATCTTTCGTCGAGAAGTACCGCGAATTCTGCAACAACGATTTTTCAAAATTGCCCAATGACAATTACAGTTTTTCGTACATCGGCCATCACTTGCAGCAGTCGGGAATGTACAGCACGTTTCCCGAGTTGTACTTCGACTTCAACTTTCTCAGAGAGAAAATCTATCACACGGGCATCAGCGACCTGCTGATAGATCTGAAGAAGTATCGAAAACTGATAATCGGCAACACCCCGGAGGGCGAGGAGAACGTCGCGGATCTTGAAAAATTTCTGGAGAATCAGGCGGCGATAATAGCCGAGCACAGAAGACGCAAGTGCTTGGATCTGATACAAATTGGGATAAACCATTCGACGATGGGATACGTTCGCCGGAAAGCTACCGAACTTGCTGCCTCCGCACAGCCCACTAAATTGTACGTGACGCACGATCACTCGGCGCTCGTGCACAGCACCGTAACGAGCGAGGAAGTTTCTACAGAGGGAAACATCGCTTGTTTCACCGACGATGACAATCAAATTCTCATTGGAAATCATTCCGGCGAGGTGATACTGTGGGACTGCAATACCCGAAATCGGACTGGTTTCTCGGGTCACAGTAAAAATAAGGCTATACAAAAAATCATCGTCGCTAAGGGCGGCCACTTCTTTATCACGCTCTGCGACGGTCAGGTGAAATTGTTTTTGCTGCGGGAAGAGGAGAATAATATTCTCGGTGCCATAGGCCACCCGACCACGCGTATCCAAAGTCCCAGAGAAAAGCAACCTCACTGGAGCGGAATATTCAGCGACTTGACATCCAAGGACGACAGTCTCGTTACTTTTGTCGTTGACAATGAAACGATAAACGACATGGTCCTAAGTTCCGACGATAAGCAGATTGGTGTCTGCACCGGCAACGGTGAGATCAAGGTAGGAATTTTCAAATCAATTACATTTTTCATCTTGAAGAGGGGATGGTTGCCTCGTGGTTTTAGCCAACTTGCTTTTAAGCAAGCCGCGAAGCTTTTTATCCGACTTTGTTTATATTAAATGTTCAATATTTATTAAAGGTATGGAACATTGAAGGAGAAACACTGTACTCTACGAAACAAAAAGAGTAAGAGACTTTACACTATGCCAGTTGGAGATAATGCGAGGAGGTAAAATCGTACAAATACTTTAAACATTGTACTTTCAATTGCTCTTGCAGCCAACAATTGGAACGCATCACTTTTACCAGAGATGGTGCGATGCTGCACGTTTTGGATCGCGATGGCGTCTTGACGATTTACGTTCAGCAAATGGACGGCTCCTTTACATACGTCTCACGGTACAATCTGAACCTGAAGGACCGAAAGGTGATCTTGTTTCAAGCTGTGCCGAGGAACGAGAAATCTCTACTAGTAGTTACGGAAGTTAATGCGATATACGTCAAGTACAAGGAAGCCTGCGATCGAACGTATCCATTCTGGGTTGCACAAGTTCACAGCTTCGGAAAACAGGAACGCGCCAAGATTGAGAATCCCGAAGCGCGATTCACGTGCGCGACAGTCACTTACGACGGCATGTACCTCATTACCGGAGACTCCGAGGGTCTTGTCAACGTTTGGCACCTCGAGACGGGTACATCGCCCATCGTTTCTTTCAAGGGTCGCGTCAATTCGTTGGACACTTATTTTCTCGAAGATGAATATCACTTGGTACGTATTTTTCAAACGTCAATAACTTCGTAATAACGAGTCTCGACTAATTTTGATCAACGCGATAATTGCAGATATGCGGCTGCGGGCACAGAGTGATTCACAAATGGCGGTTGGCATTGGAAAATCTACCCAAATCCGTAAGGTTTGTAAGCCGCGCGTCCTCCACTTAATTTTTTTTTTTTTTTTCTAATTATATTCGTGAAAAAGACAATTGTTTTGGTGCTGCAGAAAGCCGTTATTCGACGCGGTAATGAAGCCCTGGGGCGAAGAAGACATCGTCGCAAAAGAAACATCCGACAACACGATCGTACTTTGTCACGGTGATAAAAAAATCGCTAGGACCGATCCGGTGGGGCAGTCGACTAAAATAGTGCGTTTGAGCCTAAACTCCCAAGGCGATAAAATCGTATACGCGACGGACAACCAAATGATCATGCTTTTCGATCAGAAGACCAACAAATCAATGAAATTATTGCAAACCTCAATCACGCCGAGTATCCTGACATTTGTCGACATTGGCGACGCTACTTTTGTGGTTTGCGGAGTGGACAGTAATTTAAAGGTAAGAAAGTGCGGATTTTCTTAAAACTGGATTCAGCCTTGAGTCAAGAGAAGGAGAATTAATGTGACAACTATAATTTGCAGGTTTGGTTTGAGACAATCACCTTCCTCGTGGAAGACACGGGATCCGTGATATCCATCCACGCCATTGGAAAAAATTACGTCGCAACGGTCGCACGCGAAGGCGACATAAAATTTTTTCGCATTAACAAGACAAATTGGGCTTGCATTAACGTGACACATACCTGCGAGAAGAACGAAACCCTCTGCTACAGCTGTATGAGCCCCAACGGGAGATCCTTGACGGTTCTGAAAGTAAACGGTGAAATGATTATCTACGACATCATAAAGGATGTTACGGTGGAGCCAACTCAAATCGAAACTGATATTCTCGCCAAACAACTATTCGACGAAAAATTATCCTGCTGCGCTTATTCTCAAGATGATAATTACTTGGCGATAGGCCTGGAAAGCGGGCTTATATCGGTAAGTCTATAATGTGCCAGTGATTTCCTCGACGCGGTTGAAGGCGGACGAGTTAGACAAAAGAAAAATTTTATTACAAGGTTTTATTTTTTCCTCGCACATTGTAAAATTCTGAAATATTCTATAAGAATCGAATTATTTCAAATCTTTTCATCGGTGAGAAAAAAGTAGTCCTTACAATAAAAAATAATAAAAAAAAACGCTTTGACTGACTCGGCCTCCTTACGATATTTTTGTCAGTGTTGAAATAATCGTTATTTTTTCAAAGATCTTCGATATACCTGGTCGATGTGAGGTGACTCGTCTGGACCTTCACTGCAACGAAGTCCGGCAACTTCACTGGTCGCCAAATTCAATCGGTTTGCCCATCCTGTTATCCGTGAACTGCGACGAGCTTGCGTGGTGGAACGTAGCTAAAGTGCTGGGCCGACAGAACCAAAAGCGTCGCAGTCGTATGGGTATGTCGCAGAGCTCGTCGAGCCTCATCTTCAGTCCAAGATCGAGCTACCGACTGCCCCTCAGCCAATCGCTCAATTCGGAAATGACCAGCGCCATCTCCGACGAGTTGCAAAGGTTGGCGTTGGAGCCGAGAAACGGGGGTTCTTCCGGCGAACGAGATTCCGACAGTCAAGCGATCGACAGCGTTGCCGAAGGTTACTGGAAAGATAAAACTGCCAAGCGGAACAACAAACCGGCTCTCCTGGCCGTCGTACCGTTGCCACCAAGTTGCAACTCGACCATCTGTGTTTCCCGTGATTTTAGAAAATTTTTATTCGTCGACATCCACGGCTCTGTGAGTAACTTTAAGCTCTATGGCTACCAGTAACACGCGAATCGCTCATCATCTTTTTCATGCCGTGGACAAAGTCGACGGCGAGGACTTTGCCATCGCGTATTCAAACGCACTCGAAAGCAATTACGCGAGACAAGAGTCTGGTGCATTGTTAGCGTGGATAGAGAAAAAAAAACTATTGTGATATTACAATAGCTGAACGGAAGAAAATTATATATAAAAGTTATATACAGGCCGGGGAAGCGCGATGGCGTAATCTACAATCCGGCGCTGCGACTAAGTCAAAAGGGACGGTAAAGGGTCTATTAAGTTGTTACCAGTTATGCTCAAGAGTCCTTAGCAATTGAAGAGCTTAGGATATAAAGTTAGTTGATCGTGAGGACGTCACGAGCCATCGTGCATTAAATATGTCTTTCATCGGTGCGTCGAAACCGCTATCGACAATTAACGACGATATCGCGAAGCCATTGAAAGCGTGCATTTGGAGCGTAATTTAAGTGAAAAACGAAAACCAGAAAAAAAATCCACGATGCTATACTTAAGCAGCGTAATATCTATGTCACAAGAAAATTTGATATACGTATTATACCCGCGGGACGAATCCAATCATAACGTAGCAGTGTCTCGTAAATTACCTCTTGCTCGAACCCAGACATTACAGTGCATCATAGCTTCTATACGATCTGTCATTGTTTATTTTATTATCTCTTAATCAACGATAACATTTTACTTTCATTCCCCAAGTGAATGACTCAGGTCTGTCTAATTTTCTATGAGACTGATTATGTATTATCAAGGTTGTGTAGAAAAGATAACTGCTCTCTTAAATGATAAACACGCCGCTACGAGGATTCGTCCCGTCTCTACTTGTGCCTTGAATATAAATAATTATTAACGATCAAAAGAGCTAGACAAATTTTATGCTCTCACTTAGAGTAATTTTTTGTTTGCACAAGACTGCCCAATTTTTTTTTTTTTTTTTACTGAAACCAAGCAAAACCTATAGATACTTACAGACACTACTCGATGCTGCCAACTTTTTTAAGTGCTAAGTATACTTCCTATAAATGCATTTATGTCGCAATGACGTTGCACCGTTGTCCGATGTTGTATCCATTGGAGTCTCGAGGTGCTTCCCATTTGGTGATGTCAAGAGATCCAGGATGTAAAATCGTGACAATCGATCAAGCAATTTTTCAGTTCCCCCGATCTCATATGGCATTTAAAAAAATTCCATTTCACAGCAGGATTAGAAAAGTGCATTTTTCTGATTGCATGATAAGACTAAAGATGTCTCTGTGAACTCAAAAGTTTCACTTTATACATTCAGGTTTTTTATAGATAGTGCAATTATGATGATACGCATGTATTCGTTTTTTAAACCGAGTCGAGTGTTCCAGTTTTCACTTTCTTTCTGGGATCCAATCTGATCGTGAAAGATGGACAATGAATTGCCAAATTCAATGCAAAATTCATTAAAACACATACATATTTTTATGAACAATAAGTTTTAACAGATGGTTTGAAGTTTCCCTGGTCTTCACCGCAATCTTATATGCAACAAAAGCAATCAAGTATTCAAAGAACCAATTCTTTCCAAACAGCACCGATTGATTTCGACGAGCATTTCATTTAGCACAAAAAATTCTCGACAACAGCAAACGTTTGAGAAATGATATCCTTCCATGTGATAAAAGTGATACATTAATCGGTGCATTTGATGTCTGAGTGCAACATAGTTGACTGTTAAACCGAGGTTCTTTGCCCAAAACCATTGGGATAGTGTAATAAAAATAAATTGACAAAAAGAGAAGTTCGCATTGTTATCTGCGGATACTGTGCTATCGTCCTGCTCAATTTTTATAGTTTTATATATATATATATAAACAAATATGTCTATATATTATACGCCAATTTTGTATTTTAATATTCGTTACGACTATTTAAATATGTATATCCGAAATAAAAATGTTTGTAAATATAATGACCGAGTTACCTGGTCCCGCACGAGGACGATTTTCGAAGGAGGAAGATGCATTACAAAATGCATAATTTCGAACACTGTGAAAACACGCGCGATATATGTATACGTTTACACATATATAAAATGCATCAACCACCGAAAGTCGCGTTTTAAAAATAGAATTTGCGAGCTTCGTCTATTGCGCCAGGTGGTACTTGGCAACCGTCCGAGTTATTTGGTTTTGAACTCTGGGCCAATGTCAGCTTACACTCGAACGGCCTGGCCATTGTGTCTAACGCTCAGCAATGCTCAACGGTCGCGACGCGGATATCCGGAATGTTTTTCTATCGATAATCGCGTCCCCCGCCGACAACCAGTGACCGAATAAATAAAAAAAAAAACTCGATCGACTTACCGCTTATTCTAAACCGCAATCATCGGCAGCACCGCGTCCGCCTCTCGATCGTTCGTTTCGTTCCTTCCGCATTTCTCGCTACGATCGGAATCGCGTGTTATCCGGCTGCACGCTTCACTCGTTTCGCCGGTATAAACAAACCACCGAACGCGCGCGCCATACGTCACGACTAGACGTGTACAGACCCGTTAGCGGCGCGCCGCGTAACTAGTTTGTCGAAAATTCGAAATTTCTGGAAAAAATAACCGTCGCTCTCTCATTTACCCCGTGCATCTACGTACGAAATGTACACAGAGAAAACGAGGGCCTTGGACTGCACCGCTCGGTGCCAAAAGCCTCGGATTTTTTTTTTCTCGCAATTATCACAACGACGCATGGTAAAATCTGCTAATAAAATATATTTTCAGAAATTATTCCCTTACGCGTAAAAAAAAAAAAAAAATGTCGTTGCTCCAAGACTCATTTCCATAGTAATTAATCGCGTATCTGAAACGAGTGCAGCGTATTCATCATTCAGTATCAGTCGAGCCTTGTTTTCTCTGTGACGTGTGCGCGCGTGTTTGCGTTTCTTTCCGCACGCCACCACGAAACACGGGGAAGCCGGGCCTTGAAAAGGTGGAGGTAGAGCGATCAGCCATAGCCGCGCTCTCCGATGTTACCAACACGACGACGGACGGGTCTGTGCAGGTCTGTGCGTGACGCGCGAGAGCGAGCGGCGGCGGCGGCGGCGCGTGGCCCGAGAAGCGCGCGGGCTCGGCCGGGAGTGGGGAGAGACGGCCGGGGGAAGGGGAAGCGCGCACGCTGGCGGCTCGCGTACCGGTCTGCTCCGGTCATTCCATCACGACGTACGCTGTCGCGCGGTTCATCGACGCGAGCCTCGTGTATACGTCGCGCGCGCACGAATAGCTACGCCAGTTCGCTCGCTGTCAGAGGCGCGAGAGGATAATTCGTGTTTTACCCACGTGTCACTGTCACACAGCAGCGACCGTGAACGTTATTCGTTTTTTTATCACCCATTTTTCGCCGACTGAACAACAACAAAAAAAAAGGAGAAACCGCGGGAGAGGAAAAAATGTCGCTCATCTACAAGAATTCGATGAAGGCCATCGGCAAAGTGGTGCCCGAGAAGCTTCAGCCTCTGTGGAATCATCCAGCAGGTGAGTCGATAACGAGTGGCGTCGGATTCGTGCACCGAAAATGCGTTTTTCGCGAGTGGTTTCTCTCGGGCTTTTGTGACACTTGGCTCGGGGAAAATCGGGTCAAGGACTCTCTCGTGTTCCGTTTGATCCGTCGTGCTCGCGGAATTGACGCTCGCGGTCTTTCGACGAATGTGACGCGCGTCTGTCGCGTTCTCGGTTATGCGCTGGCGTCTCTCTACACGTGTCTCGTCGTTATAAAGTATCGAATTTATTATTTTTAAACTCGTACCGCTTGGCGTTTGTGTCCGTCGCTCGATCACGTCCGCACAACACGCGAGAGCCGCGGGAGATTTTTTTTTTCCCTTTTCTCGCACCGCACGCTGCGACATTCTGTCCCGAATTCTATTGTCTCGATTCTCTTTCAGGTCCGCAGACGATATTTTTCTGGGCGCCTGCGTTCAAATGGGTAAGAATTTTATTCTCGTACATTTATTATTAGCTTATTTTTAAATGAGAAATAAGATTATCAATAATCGTTGTCAATAACAGTCATTATTGCATGCGCAAAAATATTTACCGTTATTACAATTTTTGTTGTTATTTCGTAACCAATGACGAAAGCTTTTCATCGCGTTATCATCGCATTATACGGTTCAAAGAGCAGGAGAATCACGGCAGTTCGAATGTAACTCGAACGTCGCGCTCGTCCAATGGGATCTGCCGAAATCCGTGCAGCGCAATTTGCAGTTACACCGTCCGATATCCGTTCGAGTGGCTTCTTGACTCGCGTCGATTTCCGCGCAATCTCGTCTTACATACCGAGAGCTCGCGATGCGAGACCCAATGATAACGCCGAATCGTAACGCGCCACTTGTTTCTCAATCGTTGCTGTATATTTCCGCGTCTCTGATTACAGTTGGATCAAAAGGCCTCTTTCCGCAAGGGAAGCCCCCCAATCGCGCGCTACACGGGAGGCATTTCGACACAGCGTGAATGAATTTTACAACCGCGAGCTCGAATACATTCGTCACATTTTTTTGCACTCAAAGGTCGAAAATACGACGGCGACGTACCGTTGCGCAACAAATCTGCGCGGTCACGAGACACGGACGCACACGCGCGCGCGACAATGACCTGGTATTGTTGATAACTCGTGTGCACCGGCGGTTGACGCACGAGCCGCACTGAAACTGCACACGATCGACTATCCGATAACGGCGCACGGCGTGTTAACCGCACGAAAAATCACGAAACACTGATTGGATTTTACACTGATTGCGTCTGTAAAGTTCGAATGATCGTTCAACCAATGTGATAATAATTATCACAGTATCGAAATTGACTCGTCGAGAGTGAAAAGAAATTCGTGAAAAAAAAAACTCGGTTTTAGATAATAATACAAAAACATTGCGAAACATGTTTTTACATAAATTCATTTGTCTCGCCGCTAGTTGAATAAACATTTTTTTGACGCATTCTTATGTTGACGTTGGTAACAATTTTTTATCGTTCACCAGGGTCTCGTGATGGCTGGAATAGGTGATCTGCAGAGGCCAGCGAGCAAAATCTCCATAAGTCAGTCGACCGCCCTGGGCTTAACGGGCGTCATCTGGACCCGATACTCCCTGGCGATAACACCGAAAAATTGGAGTCTCTTCAGCGTGAATCTCTTCGTGGCGTTCACGGCGCTCTATCAAGTGGCGCGAGCGGTCAAGTGAGTATCCGCTTTCGCGAGGCGACGCGCGGTTAGACGCCGGACGAGGGAAAGAATAGCGTGCGGAGTTTAATTAAATACATGCCGCGTGCGTGACGAGGGACAAACAATATCGTCGCAACACTCCCCAACTTCCTGTCCCCCGGCCAACTTGCCGACGCGGACATGAATGCTGCCAGAAATTATCGTTTCGCTCACGAGAAGCGGAACCTCGCGCTATTTTTACCCACAATCACCTCGCGAAGCTCGTTTGGTTGGGCGAACCGGTCGACTCTCGATTGACTATAAAATTCTTCTCCAATCGTTTCAGATACCAGCGAGATCTTCAGGCACAAGAGGCTGCGGGCGTCACGACGTCAACGCCCCCGAAAGACCATTGACGAGGATGAACAAGCGCGACACATTCCTAGCTAGCGAATATACAACACGTTATTAATACGCATACACATTATTATATATATACATTTGTCAAGGACAACTGCTGCTCTCGACGCAACAATTATCGACACGGACATTTGTTTTAGGATATCCGAATTGCTCGATGAGATCTTATCTAGAGAAATTAACGGGTGAGTCGCGTCGTAATCGCGATTTCTCGCCCGACGGAGGAGGACTGGGAACAACGAAGTAACAAAACTGTAATATAACTCGGACGAGACGCGGGGAAACGCTGGCACGTGTCTCGCACGTCTCGCTGACAGTCACGAAAATTCAGTAGATCTGAACGTTACCGCTCGCCTCGCAATCGTCGATAGATCCAATAGAGAGGTAATTCAATTTAGTTGTATATCGTGCTATTTATGTACATTCGGCGATAGTTAGAGTCGTTATTTATTGCGGTTAAGACCGTCGTGGGGAATTTAAGGAACTGCGTCGGGTTATCGAGTAACGGGAATGTGCCAAACTGTGATAAGGGAAGCAGCGCGAGTGCGTCAAACGACTATCGATGGGCGCTCGATCGATAAAAATGTAACGAAGAAACTCAACTCAAATCTTTCTCTACACTCAAACGAAATTAGTGAGATTGAGGATTTAATTGCTGGGGTTTCTGGCAAAAACGCGAGGTACATTTCCTGCAGGATTCGCGACATTTCGCGACTCGAACACAAACTTCTACCTCCGAGCCTCAAAGTTCAACACACCTATTGTATCACCGCTATAGGTTTACTCTGTACAGCTCAATCTCGGCGAGTCGAGGAGACGATCACAACGTCGTTATTGCACCATTGTACGTACAATTTGATTAAATCCTATTGTATCTCGTTCACGCGACCATCACGAAATAAAGGCGTGATTATTTATAATGTTACGCTATCTTGTTCTGTTATCGTCCACGTCATGATAGCTTGGCAATATTTTTTTATCCGGCACTACTTTTTGAATAAAAGTAATAGCTATCATTCCTCTCGTCCATTTACGTAGAATCGGTTGTACGAGTTCTCCAATCGAAAACCTCGGAAAATTACGTATTTTCGACGAAATTTCGTGCGTCGATTTCGCGAGATAAATTGAACTGACAAATTGTCTATTCGCGTAGACAATGAATTTTACATCACTGCGGTGTGGAAACGGAATTTATCGCAACAGTCGATAAAACCGCCAGGACGTACGAAAAAGCTTTTAAAAATCCTAGCATTGATTGAACCAGTGAAGCGCTTCGATCTGCTTTAACGCTACACATTTCTGTTTTCTCTAGTTTCCCGCGATCACTAATGACGTTGACAAAGATTAAAAAGGTCATCTCGAAAAAAATTACGCTCCTGTACACCCTCGAAAATCGCGACGAATCCTGGTGAAGTCGACGCGAATGTCTCGGCTGCTCGCTGCAAGCGGAAAATCGCATCTCGCATCTCGCGTTCGCGCGTCGCTATTATCAGTGCCGCGTCGGTCGAACATCGCGGTCGTCGATTGCCGCGGTGGCCGCGAGATGGCGCGCGCGTGCGCAGTCGGCGTCGGCGCAGGAGTTGCGCAACGGGAGGTGGAGGCCGAGTGGAGAGAGCCCACGAGTCGCGTTAGATACGCAGTCCGTGGAGCTGGAGTCGTGAGTACAGACTGATTTTTTCTCAAGCTCCCGTCGTACAATAATCGTCGATATTTCTCGGGCCGGATCGTTGTACTCGTACACGCTGTATAATCCCTAGCAACCGGAAGTAGCGCGTACAGACAGACAGAGAGAGAGAGAGAGAGACAGAGAGAAAAAGAGAGAGGGCCAGATAGAAAGAGAGAGCGAGAGGAGTAAAGCAGATTCGGTGAGAGATCCGAAGCGGATTATCGGTCTCGAGTGCATTCCATAAGATACATATATACATATATATTGTCAGTGGGTTATTCACGAGCGTCGGAGTATCAAGAGCAGCGAGAGCGAAGACGACGACGACGATGTTCTCCGGCCTGACGAATCAGATGTCCACTTGGATGGGCAAGAAGGGCGAGGATGGCACGGAATTGCCACCTGAGGAAAAAGTCATGACGCCCGGTGCCGAGGGAGGCGATCTCGATCTCGAGAAAAAGGACAGCAGGTATTTCACCGCCTACATATATCGATACATTAAACGAGACCGAACATGCGAATATTTATGCCCAATGCGCAAAAAGATAACGACTTCCGGACTGAAATCGGCCGAGTGCGAAAATCGCCGAACGTCGAAACGGCTGCGATCGATCTCTCGAGCTTTCGGCCGGTCGCTATTTTTTTGCCTCTCTCTATTATTGCGAAATTTACGCTCGTTGGAGCGTGCGAAACGCGTAAACCGACAGCCGAGTGTCGCTCGGGATTCGAGTCGCGGGAATCGTCTGTTCGGTGCTCAACATTTGCGTCTCACACGTTTCTCCCGTGTATCGATCGGTTGACGTCGCGTTGTGTAAGCTCGTAAAACGTCTCCTCGCGCGTTTAGCACGCCGTCGTCCCGGGGACTGACGGTGCTCGCGCGCTCGTTTTTTTTTTTTTTTCCCGGAAAAGAAAAATGTACTGGGCGCCGAGGAGGTCGCGTTGTCGCTCTAGCGGGACATCGATACGCGCATATCTGTCCCACTATCGTCGACCACCCGTTTCTCGTATTTCATTTTTAACTCCGCCACTGGATATTCACCGCCGACGACGTTTTTTTTTTTTTCCTCTCATCGTCACTGTAACACCCCTCGAGTCCTTCCGGTAGCTCTCTGTACCTGCAGTCTCGTGGGACCTCGTGACAGGAACCACTGATCAATAAGTCTTTATGGATTTTTCGAGTCGCGGCTATATAGGATCCCTCGAGGATTTCCGATTAAAGACAAGTCGCTCGACAGCGAGAGGCTTGAAATACCGAGGAACTGCAATTGTTATTCTTTTTTTTTAAATATTTAAAAAGAATTATTTAAACTTAAAAAAAATTAATTTAATTTTTTAATATTGAAATAAATTGATTTTTAATCGCTATGATTTGAAGAAATGAGAATTGCAGTTCAACCCAGGTTTTTTCATTGTTTTTTTTTTTATTATCGTCTACAATTATTGTAAGTTTGAACCAGACAATAATTGTAGTACCATTGAAAAGATTACCGGACACAATTGCCGTCGACTCACGAGACGATCCCCGCGGCGCTGACTTTTTCATGTCGAGAAACACGACGAGGTCGTCGCGACTATCGCGACGAACGCGTTTTTTTCTGGTGAAACAATAGCGCAGCTTTCGGCTCGTAAAACTGTGTTTTACAAGTCTCGTGTGATATCGATTCGCCCGGGGGGGACGCGTTAAAAGCATCGCGAGAAAAAACGTACTAATGATTCCGTAACTAACAACGAATTTGCCCCGTAACGAGGGTGGTTAGAGTTCTTTTTTTTTCCTTTTCTTTTTTTTTCGAAGACTCGATGCTCTGTTCTCGCTGGCGCCAGACGTTCGAGCGGAGAGCGCGACGGAGCCTTTCGGATCGATCGTTATCGCAGTTTTTCCACGTGTCGCCCAATTACCTCAGCTCGCACCTTCCCTCTTTCCTTTTTTCCTTCTCTTTTTTGCTTTCTCTCCCATTTTCGTTATGTCACTTCAATTAACTTACTGATCCGACCCGAGCGAATGGACCCGCGTACCTCCTCCACCTTCGACGCTACTCCGCCTTCAATTTTATGTACTTTATTCGATATTCACTTTTTTCGTAACACAATGCTGCGCACACATTTTGAGGGACGTGGAATTAAATCCCCTTGGTCGCCTCTCGAGAGTGACGAGAGCTTTCGCTCTGTTTGCTCAGACCGTCCTCACCTGCGAGAGAAAATTATTATTTCACCTGCGGGCGCGATTTGCCCGATGAGCTGGAATTGTCTACCACTCGATTATTTCTGGGATTAAAATGAAAGATTTTTTTTTCTTCTTTTTTCTTTTTTTTTCACAATAGTAATTGAGAATTTTTATTACGCATATTGAAAACACAATTTCTCGTTGAATTTTCCGCGCCTCGTGGAATACGCGAAAATATAATTTTATTACCCTTTATTATGCGCGAAACACATATTTAGCGTACGTCAAAATGTTCGGACGGCGGACCCGATGAAATCCACGTCAGGTGATATAAATTTATCTGTACAGATGCACTCAGTGTCTATCAATGAGAGTGGCAGAATGCATCGTCCAGATATTAATCAGAATTGTTATTTTGCTTTTCTCCCAAACAACGTTCGGTCATTTCTCAATTTGGAACATCATACGTATAGGGCATTCAACGGTTTTAGTCCGAAATGAGAAACCGTGGGACTACCTAGGGCATCGCAAATTGGCGGAAGTTGCGGGAGAGTCGAGAGAGAGATTCGAGAGGTGATCCGTAAACCCCTCGAAAGCTCTCGCTCTCTCCGCCTGTCCCTCTCGGTGCTCAAAACGCTGCTCTGTGGCCTGGGCGAGAGGCTATATTGGCATCTCATTATATCGACCCGTAGTGGAGAATAGACATATAGGAATAGTAGTACGAGATCCGAGAGAGTCTGATAAACGCAGCAGCGCAGCGGCGGCGACGGCGGCGGTGGCGAATGCCGAGAGGCACGAGCGGTGACACGAGTCGCCATGCACCGTCGCACTCGTCGCTGCGGCCGCTGGGCTCCTCCCGCGAGCGAGATTCCATGTTTAAAAAAAGATTTAATTTCAGACTCGTTCGACGAGCGCCAACGGCCGCACCGTCCCACCGGGTTTCCTACATGAATTCACATGAGAATTGTCCATTCCATTCTCCCTCACCCGCTGCCCCTTCCATTATCTCCACTCCATATCGCGGCGGCTCCCACACCTCGCTCGAGAGCGAGCTTTTCCGATCGACAGCTATCTCCAGTAATTCCGCGGTCCAGTTGCAAACAACCTTTTTTCTTTTTGCCCGGACTTTGCGGTTTTTAGAGTTCCATAATTTTTTTTTTTTTTTTTTTTTCATCTCCCCGCATCCAGAGAAATCGTTCTGATAGATTAATTTAAATAGATCAGTTTATTTAATGGCCGGCCTAATAGAAACTATTTGGATCAAATAAAATTTATTTCATTCAAATAATTTTTTATTTCATTCGAATTTTTTTTTAAATTTTATTCAAATAAATGTTATCCCATCAGAAGGATTTCTCTGGGTGCGCCCCTCCATCCCTGTTTTCCGATTAATTCCTCCGAAGAAAGAAAAACGACCCGCGGTTGCCGAAGGAACGGTAGATTTTTTTTTCGCTTTTCGCGTTGGCTGAAAATGCGAAAAGAAAATACGTTCCTTCGCTGCAACGGGACACGGCACCTTGGCTCGCCAATAAATACAAAGTATCAAGCAGATTCGAGGAACACGATATACCGTGCGTAATAATAAAGACACTCCAGCTGCTCGTCGGCTGGCAGAGCGCAGCCAGCCAGCCGCGGCCTAACGAGTTCTGAAACTCCTTATCGTTTTGCACCCTGCAACGCGCGCACAGGCGACGCAGTACTTGGCTCGCGTCGGGCGTGCACCGAGCAGCGAATGCAATTTCATAGAGCGACTCTCGGGTGTTGTTGCGCGCGTGTACAACTACGTGCCGCGCGCACGTGTGCCAAGTATCGAGAGCCTCGGCGGACGTACCGTGTAACACACCGAGCCGCCCCGGCTCGCTACGGGTCGCGCACGGCTCTCTCTCTCTCCCGAGTATCCGATATTCACGGAAAATAGGATTATTAATAAGTTAGCGAATCAATGGCGCTCGGGAGGTTGATACTCTATAGCGGTACTCGGGTCGCGAGGCGAATGTCTCATTACTTACACACTGCCTATTAGCGTCGCGAACCGAAGCTATTTCTATGCCAAAACTCGCGTCGAAACTCATCGACAAATTTTCCACGACAAAGGTAACCACGAACAAACCGTCATTCTCGAGTAATAGTCTAACGATAGTTATCACATTTTGTATACCTATTGTCGCTAGTACTTTCTTTTTCTTTTTTCTTTTTTTTTTCGTACTTCGTTCACCAGGACTATAAATTCGATGCATGCTCACCGATTTTATTTCGAATTACGAAGCTTCGCTTTCGATTTAGTACAGCTGGAGAAATCGTTCTGATGGGATCTATTCGAATCAAATAAAATTTATTCGAATGAGATAAAATTTATTTCTTCCAAATAAATGTTACTTGTTTCGAATAAAATTTTATTTGCATCGAATAGATCCCATCAGAACGATTTTTCCACTTAGTTTGAGAAATTTTACTTGAATCGTCACTCGATCGATTTGCCGCGGTAAGAGAAAAATCCGACGAAGCATCGGTTATTGAAAATACCAGGAATATTCGAGGCCTCGCGAGAGCAACGCAACGTGAGGCAAAACACTGGAATGCAGTATGCATGAGGCACTCTCTATGCGATACGATAAAACGTCGCATCCCCTCGCTATCTCCGCACTCGGCTGTACGAATTCGCAGCGCCCGCGACAACCGCACATCGACGCTGACGAACTTCCGCCAAATTGCGCCTTCCGCAAACTTGGCGCGCGGTTCGCGGGTCGATCCTCGCGGGTCGGGGGGGAAAACGAAGAGTGCGAGAGTCGTTCCTTTTTATTTGATACTCAATTTTTTGCAATTACATTTACGAGACACAATAGCCCGGGCCGCGGTGCGTTTCCTCGTTTTCCTCGCCAGCGCCGAAAGTTACGATCCCCCTGAAAATGCCCCGGCGTTTTGCCAGCCGCGGCTTCCTTTATCAAATTTTATTTTCCACTCGACGGAATTTATGCGTTTACGGACATTTTTACGTTCTCGCGGGACGCGCGGAAATTTTTTTCGCCGAGGTTTTTTTTTCGTTCGCGCTCTCGGGAAAAGAAAACGTCGAATGACAATATGGTGCGAGCACCGTGAAAAAAAAACAGTTAAACAATTCCATACGTAAAATCGACCAACGACCGATTTTTTTGTATTTTTTTTTAATTTTTCCTCAGTCGTCTTGTCGCCGTCATTTTCAATTTCCAACTCAAGTTTACACGCGTGTTTTCGGTAAACCGTGTCAAAGCGGATTCCTGCGGGCAATTTCGCGATGACGAAAACGGTGACGTCATTCTCGTTGGGTGCAAAACGGTCGATTTGTATCCGCGTAAAATATGATAACATTGTGCAATAAATATTTGTCCAACAAATTGATTTCCGTGGGTGCAGGCGGATGCCATTATCGGGACCGAAACGTGCACGGGGCGTCGACGATGCTTTCAAGCCTTGTTTAGAAAACCTTATTAATTAATGGGGTTACAGCGGCGCGCACGGTGCACGGGGCTTTTGCGGAGTGCCGGTTCCCTCCGGGTAGACCAGCGCCGACCACGGCTACGCGCCCGTCCATACAACTATGTATATAACCGTGCACGCAGCCAAAGTGCATCGCAGAGGCCGTAGTGAATATTAGATAAACGCAGCACTGCAATTCACGCTCGCACAAGCCTCCCGGTCTTTCACTACGCGTGCGTACAGCGTGTTCTATTTTTCAAAATACGTCAAAAACATTTTTCGAAAAAAAAAGGTACTACACGAAAGTATCGATTTTACACCAAAGTTACGTGAAACATTTGATGTATTGATTTTAATTCGACACCCTGCATATATTTTGTATCAGTGTTATTTGTGCGTCACGCCTCACAACGTTCCCCAGTGTGCAATTATTTTCCATAGCGTGTATAGCGACTCTCGATATACCGCGACATTAGCATAAAGTAAAACACTGATTTACGGTCAGCGAACCGTCGGACGACGATACAGAAACGCCCGACAGTGACGGTACTGATTCACCGTTTCTGCATATACACGATTATCCGGTTGATATATCTGACGAACGATAATTCGACCGACTAACTCGATTCGCGTCTCGAACGCGGGCGCCACTCGAGCCAGCGTGGACAATTCAATCGCACCTCCGGCCGAGGCCTCGACGTATTGTTAAAAAAAGAAAATCAAAATCAGACAATCAATTTTTGTATTTTAAACTATAACACTCGTCGTATGCAATAATATTTTTTAAATCACGTTCTCTCGCTTGCAGCACCGTGACACATTTTTTCGTCGACTCGACGATGGTTTTTCCATGTACAATTTTGAAGGGGGGGCTACAGAGACGTTTGGACTCTTGGCGCAATTTGCAGCAATTTCGCCGGAATTAATTGAGTCGAAACCTCCCCGTGGTCAGCCCTCAATTAGAATCGACCCCCCACACCCCGTTCCCGCCGTTGTTCTCTCGCACAAGTAGAAACGCGCGCTCTGATTCTCTTTGCAGTCCCACGAAAACGGGCAGCAAGCTCGAGATGCTCGCCGGCGTAAAGTCCCAAATGACCGGGTGGCTCAGCGGCGGAATACCCGGACTGGGACGCGGGGCGACCGAGCCCACCGAGGGCGCCGATTCGCAGACGACCGCCGAGAGCAACGATCCGCTTGCATCGCGGGATACTGTCCAGGCCACAGCGCCCGATAACGTAAAAGACGATGACGCAAGCAGGTGGGTTGCAGGGTATGTGGGTTCTATACTACACGCTACTGTATAACAAACGATAAATACAAAGAAATGACGGCAGAAAAAAGCCCCCTCGGGGGTTGCGTTTATATTAGTCCTGTCCGCGATGTCACTCGCGATCGCGTCAGATTCTCACTAACGGTGTTTTATCCCCCTTGACAGTGCCACCGGGGGTGCAGACAGCGGACCAGCGAGCCTCGAGGGCACACCGACCGACGACAAAGACGGACAACAGGCGTTTGGTGGTGGTAAGTTGAGACCGCGTCTCAACGATCCTTCGTCAAGTCTCAACTTTTCTTCTTCTTTTTCTTCTTCTTCTTCTTCTTCTTCTTCTTCTTCTTCTTCTTCTTCTGCTCTCTTTTCACTTCTCTCTCTTCATCTTATGATATTACTCCCTTCGATTTGTCGTTCTTTCGCCGTGACACCACTGGTTTTTTGTTTCTCTCATCGCTCGCGCGCACCACGCAATCCCCGCTAGGCGGGCGTTTCGCAAACAGTAGTACGGCTCTTTCGATCCTTAATACTCGTTAAACCCTCTGTAAACCGAGGTAACGGCACTAGCGCAGTTTTCGCTGTAGCCGATGAGAGCGGCATGAGAATCGATAATTAAGAAACGATGTTACTCGCGTTGTTATTAACTGCACCGTACTCGACGCAATTTCTAGAGAATTCCACCTTACTCGCTTTTCGATCTGAAACGCACGTAACTTACGCTGTTATTTTTGTCTCACACTCGGTAGTAAAAAAGTAGCAGAAGGGAAGAACTCGCGCCGCTGGATATAGTAAAGAGAAAATGCTCCGCTTTGTTGTCTTAGACTCTCTTTGTCCTGAACACTGTGTAGTTCGTAGCCTCAATTGCACCAATCGCACAAACGATTGTTACAAATATATTCACCTATTTTCTGCACACCCGAGAAAGAGTTTGTTATCGACTAAGCAGCACTGTTTGTCAACCGTATAGCTAAAAAGTTAAGGTATTTGTAACGAAGGTCGAGTAAATGTATTGTAGTTCGTAGTACACAGCATCAATCGCTGATTGCAAAGTCGCATTTTTTTCACGATAGAAATATCTTAGCTGTAAATTACTGTTTCAGATGCAAAGTATTGGGTGTCAGTGATGCATTAGATGAGAGAATTCAATGGCTAGGCAAAAAGTAGAGAATTCCGCGTACCATTCGAGGGTAGTGTTTTTGTTCGGTACTCTTATGCAAATAGCCACGAAAGGGACAGTCAGTCGATGTGACTCAGGTGGCACGCGTTGGTGCACGTTGGCACGAAGAAAAAACAAATGTTATCTCTCTGCACCTCTGTGGGACGCCTTTTTGTCTCTCTTGTCTGGCAGCATCGCGGTGTCGTGGAAGTTCCTGGGGAACAAGTTCTACGCGAGAAAAAATGCAAAGCGCCAAGAGGGAACGCGACTGATTAACGACCGAGTCTCAAGCGCCGAGTAATCTATTTTCTTTTCTTCCATTTTTTTTCTCGTCTTTTTCCCTTTTTCCTTCGCACCAACGGAAGAGGGATCGCCAGACGGAAGAATTATGCCGTCTGTGTACTATCTATTAGACCATAAGTCTTTTTCCTTATTTCAGTTTTTCCATTTCGTATACGATTGTCTTTACCACCCAGCCGTCCACAAATCAACGTCGACCGCGCCGGTGTGTCGCGAATCCCTCGCGCGCTCTCCCTCGGGAATACTCGAGTACGTATCAGGAGAGACGGGACTGGCGGGCCTGTGGCCCTCGCGGTGATTTCCCATCTCCATTTTTCCTCGGACTTGTCTCGTGCAAGCGGGCGAAAATCCCGGGACGACAACTCCGGGGATTTCCACGAGCAGGGGGATATTCAGCGCGAAAAACTCGAGAGCCCGGGAGCCCAGGTCCTCGGGAGTGTCTGCCACGTGGAAGCATTTGATGCCCGAAGACGCTGGAGAAATTACCTCCGCCAAGCATTCGACAGACACCAGAGAGAGTTTATTCCCTCTCGATGTTAAAATTTTCCGCGCACGAGCCGGCCGAACAAAGTACGCTCGGCATTTCTGCGGGAATTCCCGGCGCTCCTTTACCTACCAGGCTCTACTTTACGAGGACCAAAAAAAAAAAAAAAAAAAAAAAAAAAAAATGGCACGAGGCTCTCAGGCAACTTTGGCGCAGCTTCTGCACCGGAAAACATTAATTTACAACGGCGACGCTCACCTTCGCTGGAGACCAGCTGCTCGCCGATAAATCACTTTTCCGCAACGTCGACGCCGTCGTTTTGTCGCGATACTAATCGGACATAATTCGTGGCTAGCTATTTCGGGGCGATATTGTCTCGCTGGCTGCGAGAACGGCGGTGATCCTTCCAGCGAGTGGATTTTTCGCGTGAAAGATTGATTATCTACGGGAACAATCGTGGAGCGAGAATCTTCGGTGACAATTTCGAGGGACCTAGTTTCGATCTCCTGGAAGCACCCCAGAAACATTTCAATGCCCCGAGCGTTACGAGCCCCATTCGATGGTCCCGTCAATAGAAAAAAGCGATCTTGACGCCCGGAAAGGACACGACACCCTCGCTCGAAACGTCGAGAATGAACGGAGAGCCTCCCTCGAAACGTCATAACTCACCGGATAAATCTGATATAACGGTTACGCATTCATCGATTGGATTCCCCTGGTTGGACGCGATAAGGCGAAGCCTTTTCAGCCAGAGAAAGCCATTACACTCGGGATTGACGGGGAACTGCATGCAGCCTTTTGGGGCTGCGGGAATCTCTCTCTCGCGAGAGGCAAATCGATACATTCCCGGCGTATTTAACTTACGGGCTCGCGGCGAACGTCGAAAATCAGCGAGCGAGCGAGCGAGCGAGCGAGGCGCGAGTGGAGAATCGCGGCGGGCCGCAATCGATGCGAGAGGCGAGGCTGCTACGCCGGGCTGCTTCGTTTTCCACTGGGACGGAGTGAAAAATCGATTTCGCCTCGCCCTCCGTCCCGGAGGAAAAACGAACGTCTTCCAACGTCGATCTTTTTCCTCTCCTCGTCGCGTAATATCATGCCGAACATGCGGGCATGACACGCGGAAAGCTTAGCTGCCGGTGAGAGCTCGTCGAGCGTCTAAATATCTGGGATTGAACGACTCGTCGTCGTCGTTCGACGTGGGGAAATGTTACGTTCCAGCCACGCGTCTCCAGGGACGGAAAGTTGGACGAAGCTTCGCGAGAAGCCGTTCCCGTAGTTTCGGTGAAACAGTTTCCGACGGAAACCGAACGTCGGAGTTTCCCGAGGACTCGCTGCGAGCGCCACACACGACGCAGACACCGAAGAAATTCGTCGAGTTAACTAATACGTCTTTCTCCCTCGAGAGACGGCCAATTCGAATTCCCCGGCGGAGACGCGCTGCGAAAAATCGATGCCGCGGAGAGCAATCGGGACGAACGAAGCGCGGAGTCATCGCAGCGTCGCGACGAAACCGGGTCGCGTGTGATATCCCGATGAAAACGGGAGGACACGGCCGACCGAGGGAAACGCATGCCAGAAATGAGAATAACGCGGGGGTGTCCAGCGCGTAGGTCGCCCGGCGGTCCAGCGATATTCGCCCATCATCCAACTGGAGAACACGAGGAACGAATCTCCGCAGTCGCCGAGAGACCGTCCGCCGCGCGTCAGGGGCTGCTCTCTCACACCCTCTCACGGATCAATAACACCACTCTCCGACTGTCTCTCCGTGCACGTCGCATCTGTATTTCTCTCTCACTCGCGCACCTCGCTGGATCCGAACAACCTACGAATTTCTTGCAATTTTTTCGTTCGACAAACCACTCGGTATTTTTCTTTGTTTTGTAATTTTCATTTCTATAAATCTTCTCGTTCTTTCTTCTTGTCTGAGAAAACAGATTGATTGGTTCGTCAAAACCAGCGTTCACCGGCTGCCAGATGAATCTTTGGTCAGCCTAACGATATATTTTTTTCTCACCTCAAACATCCCTTGGCCCGTTGGACCGAGGTGCTGTTGAGGAGAGAATAAATTTCGTTGTCCCGACTGGACATTTATTTGACAGCCGGTAACCGCTGGATCAGACGGACCCGACAGTCTCTTTTCTTCGCTGTACATCGGTACATCGCTCTCTCGCAGTCGCACTCGTTGCCCAATCTAAACGTCCTGCGAATTGCGGTACACTCAGTGCCACAGAGTTTAGTTCTTCCAACGACGTCCTCGCCCGCCGCCTCTTCCACCTTCTTTTCCTCGTTAGCCTCTCGACGAGACTCCTTTATATCCCTCGCGACGAGAGCACGTTTCTCGATGAAGATAGCGTAGGACAAAAGTCCTCGCGACTGCTTCGAGTGCACGACCCCCCGATACATTCGCGAAGAGTTCTTCTTTTTTTTCTTTTTTTCTTTCTCCTTTTCTCTCGCCTCTCCGTGGAACCAATCTACTCCCGTTACGCTCGAAGAGTTTGCAGCGATTACCACTGACGAGAAGAAAAGACGAACGATTTTCTTTTAGTTTTATTCTGTAGTCAATTTCAGCGGCGTTGTTACTAACTTGGCGGCGTTTTGCAGCGTTTTTGCATCGGAAACTGAAGAATTTTTCGTCGGGGAGTCGTTGAATTGACAGGAAAGTGCTACATATTTTCGACGAAATGTTGATGCGTACCATGCGACACTCCACCAGTCGCTCGCTGGAGGCTTCTTCCAGGGCGGCCAGCCCCAAACTACCTTCCGCGAGGACTCTGCAATTTCTTCGAGGTGCAGTTGCGCCGCGACGCGATCCTTTAATTCGACAAACTATTTTTGCTTTGCTATTTAATTCGAAATTTCATTAGCAAATTTTTGCGAAAATTCCGTAAAATTTTATAACCCGTTTTTCGCATCGCGAATCTGGGCTGGCGGTTTATCCGCGGAAGCTCGAAACAAAATTAGTTATTCATTGTCTAGTTTATTTAACGCGGAATTTGTAAGTAAATTTCACTCGGGCGTCGGACAAATTTTCGGGGATTTTCAGACGAGTCTGAAAAAACATTTTTTCCACGATTCGACGCTGGTGCATTATTTACAAAAGCTCAAAGAAGACGCGGTACTCGCTGTTTGCCGTGAAATTCAGTGCGTTCCGTCTCGGCTTGTTCAATATACCGCGACCCAATTTCCCAGTTGAGTGTCAAATAAATTATGCCGCAAAGAGAGGCGGACGAGTGGTTAGAGTAAACCGCTGCGTTTGTGCGAGAAGCCCGCGGGGAGGCGAAGCTACCGCCGGGGTAATAAGTCGAAACGACGCCGAGAAAATTGCGGGGAAAATCGCGAACGTTGGACGACGGATCGACCGCGCGGCTTCATAAAACGGCTTTCGATTTCTGGGTCAGACGAGGATAATCTTGAGCCTCGATTTTCTCCCGAGGACGTGTCGCTCCATCCGTGTATATCTGTCTCACCTATCAGTCTGCCCATCTTTTTCCCTCACCTTTCTTAACGTGTTTTATTTTCGTTTTGGCCAATCGTTCTCGCTTCGTATCGAGGGTAATAATACAAATGCACTTTCCCGCTATTTCCACAGTGTCGACGAAAGCCCTCGCCGGCGCGAAGAGTCTCGGTGGTTTTCTCTACAGCGCGGTGAACAAGGCCGGCAAAACTGTCGTCGAGGCCAGCGCGAAGATCAAGAAGACCGTCGAGGAAAACGTGAGTTTTCGTCGTATCAATTTTTTAATCTAAATTTAACGTGAAATTGACGTTCAAACTTTACGAAATCGAGAATTTTTTTTTTTCGATTTCGTAGATTTTCCACAGAATTTTAAAGTCAGACCTCCAAAAATCGCAAATTTTTAGAAGGGGTACCCCTTTCGTTTTTTTTGCGATTTTTGGGGGTCTGACTTAAAAATTCTGTAAAAAATTCAGTAATATATAAGATAAGATTACCTCTGGCGTTTATGTGCCTTGGTGTGGAGTGTAATACGAGCATTTTGCGGCGTTCGAGGATAAAGCAGAGGCAATCGCTACTTCATGTATTATACACTCGGCCAGCCGAGTTCGCTCGTGGTGAATTCGACGCTCTACTGATTCCACGATAATAGGAAACTCGACTACGGCTGCTCGCGCGACCGTACCGGACACCGATGGCTCCGCGCCGCCTTTGAGCTTTCCTCCCAACCGATGAAGATTGACTTTGTCTCCTGTAATTCAACACAGCGGATTGTTCGATTCGTCGTACGAATCCGTCGAATCAGACCGTCCGATAATCACGCCTTTGTCGCGAATATTCGCGTTGAATATCCATAACGGAAAATCCGTTAGCGTTACCATCCGACCCAAGTCTAGCATCAGATTTTCCACCAGGGATTCCGATTTAAGCATCGCCAACGAATATCGTCGATTAATTTCTCTCGACGAAAACTCGATATTTTGGCAAACACTTTTTCGGGTAAATAGAGCCACGAACACGGGGTCGACTGTAGGAACCGTGGAAGCTGGGAATTTTACGAATTCCGAACACGACACGGAGCGCCGTACAATGTTGAACTGTGCCGTTTGACGAGCGTCCCCGCGACCCATTTGATATCGGATCACCGTGGCTCGTTTATCGATATTGAGTTATTTGGCTTGGCGTTTGAAATGCAGAGGGCAGAGGAGACGCCCCGTACACGCGACCCGCTCGTGGAAGTAATTTTGACTTTTGGTGAAAATGCGCTCGGAAATATTGTCGCACGACAGTGTCTGTAGCCCGCAACGCTCGCCATCAAACACACTGACACTCATTAGGTGGTTGCACGTACCTTCATTAGCCTCGGCGCACTTAAGCGCACGTGCATTCGAAACACGCGTCTCGTTCACGGTGCAGCACGTATACGCTTGTACATACACCGCGACGACAGCCACGAACGCGCTGTGTAACTTCCCTCGCGACGATATCCCTATATCACCTTTATTGACACGGTCAACCCCCTTTCAACACTTCCAACACCCGGCACTTACCTCGGCTTTAATGTTGTGTGCGCCATGGGAACGAGATATTCGCGTTCGCGTCGGGCGCTCGCGGAACTCAAGCGCATTTCCCTCACAGACTTTGCAATTTCGACATTGCACTCGCTTTGCTCCCTGCAATTCCTTTGATAGCGAAGACAATTAATGAAATGATTGCGTTGAAAAAAAAATTCGCATCGAGTTAATTCGATCACTTTGTGCCGCCGACTCGCGATTTTTCTTCTCATCGATCAGAGTCGCGAAACGTTATTTTCGTTCGGAATACGTCGGACGACGGGAGGAGGAAATAATTTCTCTATTCGCGACTAATGTTACTTTTCATCGAACGTAAAGTAAACTCTGTCAAATCGTTGAAGGCGAAACAACGGGGAAGCGATTTTTTGAAACGAGAAGCGAGAGGAAAAAGTCTCGCTCGCGGCACATGTCAGCCGTTGCAATACGAGAAGCTATCGGATGGTATTAAAAACACACACACACACACAAAAAAGAAGGGAAACGCTAGGGCGCGACACTACGACAAGTGCAGAAACAGCGCACACGGTGAGTTTTAACGACAACGGGCGGTGCACGTATAGGCGAAGAATAGGGGCAGTTCGTATTGATCCAGACGGCAGCGGCGGGCGTCGCGTCCCCTCCCCGCCTCGTAACACACCGACACAGATAGACACGCACGTGCCACCGCCGCAGCCACCACCGCGCCGGGAGAACACAAGAGAAACTACCCCTTTAACTGTTTGTTCTGCACAGACGCGACGATAAATCCCACTTTACCGTACGCTATTTTGCATTGTCCTTTGAAAAATATCGCCTTTTCATTGAATCTTAGATGCTTCCGTATCGATGTCATCCCTGGGTAGAAAAATTACGTTGTTGGTTGGACGGCAAAAATTTATTTATTCATAGCGCATAGTCGACAAAGATTTTTGTGAAATATTTGCTCGTGATGTTTACCCCGCCGCAAACGCGCCCACGCACACACCGAGCCTACTTGAAAAAGCTCCGGTAACAACGAGGAGAGGCTACCGCTCACGGTCACTGCCAGCCGCACATACCGCAATAATCTCGGTGATGAATCGATCGGCAAAGCCTTGAACTTTGCGGCCGGAGTCTCCGTTCTCGCCCCGGGAGCGAGAGTCCGTCGCGCATCCGACCGCACGTGCAATTACGCATCGTCAACCGCTGTCTTTGACTGTGAAATCGAAAGACCAGGCCGGCGGCAAACAGTCCTCTAATCGTTTTCCAATCCATCGGATTTCCGTCTTTCATCCCCTGTGAGAGAAAAAACAAGTTATTCGTCTATCTAATTTGCATGGTTCAATCGACTCCGTTGTGGCAGTCAAATTGGCCAACCGACCGGCCGCGAGCAATTTTTTCCGGCCGCCTAATCCGTTTGTTGGCCCGCAACCAATTTCCTCGACCGATCGAGTCTGTACAACCAATTATTTTGGCATCGCCGATCTTCTCATACACCTGTTTTCATTTGTAGGAACGGAATTTATCTTCGGTTGACCCGCGCTCGACGCGCTGGAAGAGGAGTTGGTACACAAACTGGCAGTTTATTAGCTCCGGAGAGTGGCGGCCGAACACGCTCGGTCCACCGGCGTCTCTCTTGCCTTACAACTGGAACTGCCAATTGCGCGGCAACTCAGTTTCAACTACGACGAGGCATCGGCAGCAGGACGGTCGCTTATCTAATTTCCAGAGTTTCTGGTAGCCGCGCGACACGCGCTCGAGTCCCGCGCTCTCCCTCTGGCTCCGCCGTTGCCCGGGACAAACGGTAAATCAATTTGCTCCGGCTTCGGCGTCCAACATCGACATCATTTTCCTTGTCGTTACGCGGCCTGGACAGCCCAGAGAGAGAGAGAGAGAGAGAGAGAGAGAGAGAGAGAGAGAGAGAGAGAGAGAGAGAGAGAGTCAGTCATGATATCGGAGTCCGGGCTTCCGACATCGCCTGCCTCGGCAATTACGCGGCCTCCGGGATGTCAGCGCTAATCGATCGGGTGTCTCGGACCTTGACCTTCCGCGGTCCAGCCTCGCGATCCTCTCTTTCAGCTGAATTCACCGCGATATCCCGCGACCGATCGTCGAGCATCGATTTTTTTCCTCTCTCGTTTCTCTTTTTTTTTATTCGAACCATTCGGTCCGCACGAGTCGCATTCACCACCGCGGCGATAAAACGCGCGGAAAAAGCGGTTCCACTCCCACACCGAGGGATGACATTAAAAGTCTTTTCGCACAGCCGAGAATTATGCAATCGCCAAGTGGAGTTGGAGCAAGTAAATCGCGTCGCAAGCCCCGCTGGAGTCTCCATCGTATTCTCTTTTATTCGGCCTTCTCTCGCGCGAAAACATCGCTCATTCTCTCTACCGAGTGGCCCAGGTTGCCTGGGTCGCGCGGTGTCCACAAAACAACCCACGCACCGTTTCCGCGTGGCCACGAGATTTTTATTTCCCTCCGATCGGTATCGCCTCGTGCGAGCACGACAGGTTCGCCTTCCATAAATAGTCACTTTCGTTTTGCCCCCGTCAAGAGAACAATACGTTGCGCTCTCCTCGTTCTATTTTATCCTCTCGAAGGGACGCGTGGACGTGCCTCGTCGTGAAAGGAGAAATACTTAGGAAAATGTCGGGAGAATGTTCCTTATAAATAGAGAAGACGAGAGGAAGCTGCAACGTATTGCGTCGAGCCACCGCGCGAGTTACTCGCAGTCGCGATTTATCGCCGTCCGCAACTCGCAACACCCGACTCTCCGCACTCAGCCAACTCCACTCGCGGGATGGGTATTATCATCGTGAATCATGTCTACGTGGCTCGCGAAAATCTTGGAGGAAAAAAATGTTGAGTGGCCGAGGAGCAACGAGGCGGATCGTCCTGGAGAGAAACAAGCGCGAAAGGAAGAGGGGAAAGCGGCCCTTGCGAATTGCATTTTCACGTTGCTTCCTCGTTTTCATCCCCTTGTTCGCGAATTTCCTCCCGCGAGTGAATGCAATAACGAACGTCTCATCGCGTAGCGAGAGCCAAGACGTTTAATTGCAAATTTTCGTCCGGCAGAATTTACTCGGTTCACGGATGATCAAACGCGCGAGCGAGCCAATCGGGACATATACACATTTTTTCTCATCTTCTTTTCTCAGACATCCTCGTGGCATTTAGCTCAAGCAAGCGAGACCTTCGCCGAGTTATTTCTCCATGAAACGCGAGGGGCGCACGGACGCCCGAGCGGTGTGTAAACTATATCAATGCCAAGGAGCTTCCTTCACCCTGGCAGCTTTTCCAGACGATCGACCGCGTCAGCTTCCGCGTCGAATGCTCTTCCTATTTGCTGCTCCTCTCGCCACGCGCTCTTCTTCCTTTTTTTTCCCCCCGCCTCTCATCCGCGACGAGCCTTTCACTGCAGTTCTATTCTCGCGCCGCAGTCACCCGGCAAATAAATGAAAAATACTCGAGAGGCGTCTCAGGATTTTTATCACGCTTATCGTTGCTTATGGGCACTCGATGTCACGGCGATCGCATCACCTCGGTGCGTTAAATAAACTCGAGTTAACGTTTGTTTGCTCTCGCCGTGGTGAGTGGCCGAACGGCGCGCCTGAGGGGTAGTTTCGAACAAGCGAACGAGGAGGAAATTTGGCCACGCAGGCTGTCCCAGCTCGCCGAGGCGGTTGACGTAGTCCGGCGATTCCTCGCCTCGTCTCGCCTCGCGAGTGCACCGCTCGAGCGAATTTAATTTATTTCGGAAACCACCGGATTTCACTCCACGTACCGACGGCCGAAAACCCACCGGAAAGTTATCGCTCCGTTAAACGCCGACGACCGACGCACTTTGTGCACTGACCTTTGGTGTCCGGAACGCTGCCGAGCACTTTGACCCAGAGGAACCCCGAAGGCTCGCTAATGAAACTTGGATCCCCGATCCTCCGCTGCGAGTGCGTAAATTGCTTCGGTTCAAACACTTGGCGACCTGGACGCGCGTTTGTCTGCCGACTGCGTCGATGTTGCCGGATAAATATTGAAAGCAATTTGGCTGTCGCTGCTAGGGGGAAAATGCTTCTCCCACGGGGAATATATTGTTTCGCGAAAGGTTTCGACGGTTTAGTTTGAGTACGATACAAATCTATTGATAATGCTTGCCCGAATTAATGACGAATTGTGATGAAAATGAGAGGAAAAAGATTTTCCACAGGAAGAATTGGCTTGACGACGATTGTTCGGTTTCCTTCCATGTCTGACACTCGGGCCAAACTCACAAACACGCAGGTGAACAATCAGGTAAAGTTGAAGTCAAAATTTTACGCACGAAATGCTCTTTTTGTCTCGCTGTTCTTTCCTTCTCTCTCTCTCTCTCTCTCTCTCGCTCTCTTTCTCTCATTTCCTGCGCTGCGAATCAATTAAACTCTCAAGACACCAACCGCTCCAGCTTTCTTCTGTATTTCTCTCGTTGTTTCGTTTCTTTGTTGTCGTTGCGATGATTTTCCGCTCGTTAAGCGAACAAACGCCGCCACAGATGCCGCGGTCTCCCTCGCCGCAATTAAATCCCACGCCTATTGTGATAATAAATTGTGTGGACTTTCTCCGGGGAAAAGTGTGCGGCGGGAGAGTCGCGAGGGGTCGGCCGAGTGTAGATCCGAGAATTTGGAAATTACCTCCGACACTTGGGTCGACTGAAACTCGTTTGTCGGTCGTGAAACAGTCGCGAGGGGTGAGAAGCACGCTTGGCTCATCAAAATTGTAATTCTTCGCACACCGCAACATCGCATCGCGTGCGCACACACAGTTGAGTGAGATGTCGCTTGAAACATTTTCTAGACACGATCAGGCACGACGTGCTTAATACGCCGAAGGCCCGACGCTCCCCGGGGAAGGAAAATTGCGCGTCAACATCCTACGACCACGGCCTTTGAACGCTACAATACATTCATTTTATGAAAAAACCAACCCTCGAAAAACTGTGTAGCTCAAACGACTGAAAACGTTCATTTATTTGTTTAAAAATGGAACCATCCTTTTTTCCGATATATCGACTTTTTGGTATTACATGTTTACCAGAAAGCTCGCTGTCTGGCAATTTATCAACTTTCGTAGTCTCTTTTTATTCAATTTTTTGCATAAAAACTTGGCCACTAGAGCTTCACGCGCGGTGGTGAATTCAATTAACGCCACATCTATGGAGCTCTTTACTTTTATTTTATTTTTCAACAACTTTCACGCTGCTCTCTTTGCGTCCCCTTGGCGATTGTCGCGGTGCTCATAGTGCTCCGCTGATAGCACGTCGGGATGACACACAAAAAGTGAAACAAGTTGAAAGCCACGATAATAAGGAAGAGGATACTTCGGTGTAACGAAGGCAGGGCGGAAAATGTCGCGTGCCACGCTCTATACACTCGTACTCTCGAGTGCACGCAGAAAGGAAGAAAAAAAATGCGGCGCAGCAGAGCCAACGTCGTGTTTAAGTGACTTCTACAAGTCGCTTTTTTTTACATTTAATTGCCATTTTAATTTCCATAATTATAAATCTTACCGAAAGCGGCATACGAACACAGCCAACTGTATAGCTAATCAGCATAATTATTTAACGAGCATAAGGTGATTTTTATCTAAGCAAATGAACCGCGATTCGTGTGGGAGATTCCAATCAACGCTGTCGTGCTTGATGTCTCTTAAATTTTTCTCAGCTCAGCAAGGACATTTGCAAATTTGTTTGGTATCTGTTTGGTGACGGAAATGTTCAATTAATCATTATAGAACCAATTGTACTATCAACTGGATAAGATTTCGAGACTTACAACTCCGAACTGGGCTAATAATTAGGAGCTGAAAAAAAAGACAGAATCTGGGGCCAATTGTCGATGCGTCACTTGTCCCATTCAACTCGCTTCAAGAACAGAAGTTGAGTGAAAGGGAGAACCGAGTAATGTGGAAGAGAAGGTGGAAAGTTGTTGGGCTTTCGTGGAATGTAGCCTATGCGCGCTTCGCACAACGGCCAACGTGTTCACTGTCAGTGCCTACGACCCAGTGGTGACTACTGTAAACGACGGTCGAAGCAGATGTAAAGCAACGCGGCCTCGCACCGTGGCAGAAGAGTAAGCCCCGATGTAGGTCGCCGAGCTTGTCCCGACCTAGATAATGTCTATGACGTCGCAACGCCGCCGCCGCCGCCACCGCTACCACCACCGCCGCCGCTGCTGCTGCTTCGGAGTGCCACCCTTGCGCCAGAGTTGCGAATTTTTCTCACCCCTGCCACCCCCAAAGGCTCGCGAATATTCAGGATTCACCATTCTCCCTGTCTTCAGGGAATAATACCCCACATTGTTGGTCTATTTCTCATCGACCGCAGGCTAAAATTCGTTCCTGGTTATAATCATTGATATAGTAAACTTGGTTTATTCCATCATCCTGGCGATTTTTCGAACTCACATCTGCGCAATTGGTTGCCGCACACCAATTTGGTGCCAATAGCAGTTTCTCAGTTGTCCGTCTGACCCAGTTGAGATTTTGGAATTTCCGCAGCCCCGCTCAACACTACTATCATTGTGTACCAACGTTTTCTATCACTCCTCGCAACCTCGACTATTCGATCCGTCGAATTGGCTATATGCTCCATCCGCGAAAACGATTCAGCTGGAAGAAGCCACTCGATCTCGCGCTAAAGCTATTCAGGTTAATCGTCGGCTAAAATGCCTACACCGACTCGCCGTTACCTTCCGCGAGGGCTGCCAGCAGCCGAGAACCTTGGCCGTAAGCCCAGAATCCAAGTGCTACTTTCCTCAACCAAGATATCCTCGGCTAAGGGTGGCGGACACTCCTGGCAGTCGTCATCGAATCATCGATTTTACAATTATTCGACCCCACGTACGTCGCAAAAGTAGATTATTTTTACATCGCCATTGAACGTTTAATTAGATTTTCTCGTTTATGCACAAAAACTTGCAAAGATTTTTAAGCATTTTTTTTATTGCATGAATTTCCATTATTCGATTTATGCCGTAATGTTCAGCGCAAAAAAGTTGCAGCTTCTTACTAAATCGGACTTGCTTATTTTATTTTTCTCACGAATAAATTATCGAAGCCAGAATGACGCAGTTCCACCATGTCACTCCGGCTGAAAGTAACAATGTTTGAGTAACAATGTTTCAAAGCGTTACTTAGACTGTGAATAATCGTTGTACGCGCAAGTTGTCGCTTTGATGCTTTCTATTTCTCTGTCTGTGCGCCGTGAAACGCAGGGTTAACGCGTGGATAAAGAATCCCGCCCGAAGGAACGCGCGCGCTCGAGGAGAACTCGAGCCCCTCCGACTACCGGTGTATTTAAACCCCTCTGGCCCCGTCGCTTCGTCCGTTTTATTTCGCCGTAACAGCCTCGCTTATAATCGCTCGAGGCTTCTCTCTGTAGGTACGTCGGCGTCGCGCACACTTGGTCAATTGAAATCTCGTAGCTAGCTGCAAATGCCGCGCTAGTCGAGTCACACGCACACAATGCAAACTCACAATGAATATACTATTCGTTTCATGGTACGACCCGCAGATACTGCTGGAAGAGACCGTTCGAATGGTAAGTTTATCTCGACATTTACTCTCTCGTCACCTCCCAACAAACGAAATTAAATAATATTGATTATCACTCGCTGGACAAAAGTCATTTTTGTTACCTTTTCAGATGACTTTTTTTTTTTTTTTGTCCAAGCCAACGCAATCAAATTTGGTGTTTGTTGTTTGGTGATGACTCGAAATGTCGTGTTTCGTCCGCGAGTCGGAGAAAAATCTTGAGCGCTCTACTCCACTTTCGCGTCTTTTGGCGTTGTCGAGATTACGTCAGAGGCAGGAGAAGGGCCGAGGGTGCCTCTTTGGCAGTCGGTTCGTCGGATCGATAGCGTACTCCTTTCCGCCCCCGCGACACACGGAGGTCATGCCCGTGCAACCCTCGTGCGCCGCGCTGTCGCTGCAACCCTCCTCCTCGGGTCGGCTATATACGCTCACTTTCGAGAAGAGTTCAAGTCGATCCCGACGTTTCGCTTCCTGCACTCGATGTTTTCTGCACGATCCGCAAAACGATTGCACGCTACATCCAATGTTGCACTTCGGGACGACCTTAAGCCCCCAAAATCATTACCATCTTTGCCAGAATAAAAATATTACATTTGAAAAAAAATCTGCAGACAGGAAACAATAGTACAAACAATTCTACAGTCACTCAAATATTAATATAGCTTTTGAATAATTGACGAAAATTCCCCAAACCAAAGTGGATTTAATGATATGTTTTGTACGCGTACAAACAAATTTCATCGGAATATCGACATTATGTCATCGAATAATGAATCCTTTACACCGAGAGGAATATTTCACTCAATTAAACTCGAATGAAATGTTATTGGATATCCCATCCGACCGTGAATTTCGAAGACAATTTAATCCAAGTGATTTCAATTCGGCGATGCACAGAAAGCCACAGAGGATAAAAATAGCAAAACATATTTGAACCAGCAATTGCATGGGATATTGCAAATTCCTGAGCCACACTATGTTGCCATCAGGAGCGTCGCGAGACTTTGGAATAGTTGAATCGTCGCCTCGAGCCAGGTTAGCCGCAACTGGGAGTGGGCGAACTCGCGGGGCTTGACGTGAATCAGCGAAAAGCTCGAACCGGGGGGACAACCAGAGGCGAAGGAGAAGATGAAAACGTTGACCTCAACCCCGAAGCCGAACCGCGACGGTTATCCGGTGTTGAATCCACGCGAACGACTGGCTGTATACCTACAGCCTCTACTATCGTTTCGAGGCAATTTAACGTTGTCGGCTTGTTCTCGTATCTCCTGTAGGAAGCGATCGAGGGTGAGAGAGACAGAGAGAAAGTGGGGAGGAGGAGACACGATAGTCGGGAAATTGAGGTGGGCATTGAATGCCCGATCGAGTTTCCGTCCGACGCCCTACGTACCCCTGGATCATCCTTGATAATCGCTTTAATGGAGTTTCGGAGTACAGTGGGTTTCCTCCTCCGACTGGATCACTTTCCTCACTAAGACATCAAGAGCCTCCGCCGGTCATGAATTTCAAAACATCCCCCCCTCGAATATATTTATCCAAATATATTCCACGACGCGCTTTGAGGTACACAAAAACGGCTTTTGTTATCGCGAAAAATATAATAATCCACGAGAACTCGAGGAGCTTTACACACGGAATATTTGGCCTTTGCCCAGGGTGAGCGATGGCGGAATAAAAAAATGTATTTAACATACTCGTCAGATCGCGACGACCGAATAATTCAAAGCTATAATAATATTATCGCGAAATTTCAATTATCACAAAATCTGATTCTGCGCTCATGGCAAATTGTGTTGCTCCGGAATAATGAATTTTATTCAAATATGACGAGTGTACGTATTTTGTTTTCTTTTTTTTTTTAATCAACTGTTTAAAATCTCCACGGTGAGGTGAAATTGTTTTTTTATTGGATGCGCCTTAAGGGCATTTTTTGCATCGAAAGCACCAGTAAAGTTATTTCGGTAGTGAAGACACGACTTGCCCCTAGTTTGAATACAAATTTGAGGTAATCTCGTTCGCTGAGCGTGGGTCTTTATTGCCGTTGGACGTCGAGCTTGCAGTTACAGCGCCGAGGACAGCGGTCACATCAGTCGAGGATAGTAATTTCCGTCGTCGAAACAGTGGCCACTGGTATTCCGAACGCGTGCCGTACCATTCGGCCAAACGTGACGACAATACACCGCGAGCTTTTCCGCGGCGAGCGTCACGTAGCGCGTGGAGTGGCGAGGCGAGCATTCACAACGACTTCTGTACCGCGTGCCATTTCTTTTCTCCATTTTTCTCACACTCGGAGAAAATAATGTCGGAAAATAATCCCCGAGATAAGAACCCTCGAGGATCTTCACTTACGCGGGTATGTCGTGTAAAAAAAGAAATCCGTGACAATCTCATTGCATTAAAACATTCGTAGTCGAGGATTTTTTCACGAGCTGAGTCATAAAAATCTCCACCGCTTAGGCTCGATATATCCATTTTTTTATACGATGGGTCTGTACGCATCATGAAAAAAAATTAATTCTCGATAATTATTGAGTATCTAAGTATGGAAAAATGGCCAGTGGTCGGATATTCTTCGCCCCTTCGTCGTTTGTCAGGAGCAACGTTGAAAAATTAATGCTCTCCCGGACGGGTATCAATTTTTGCGACTCGTGGAGTGTCGTAAGCCGCCTCATCGGAGGGGTAGCTGCCAATACTGCGGATAAATTTGTCAGTTTACTCCAAGATCTTTTTTGCCGTTTCTTTCCTCGTACTGTGCAATCATTTGCCCTGTCAAGTCGACCGGCTATAAGAGCATTGCGAATTTTTCCGCGACCTAGTAAACCCCTCGCAATGGTATTATGTCCACGCAGCAGCAGCAGCAGCAGAAAGCGCGAGAAAATATTTTCCGATATCGTAAATCAAATTTCCACGGTAAATGTGTCGACGTCGAGCGGGTCTCCAAGTTCCGGCGGGAAAGGCAGGAGAAATGTTTAATAAAAATCCACTTCTCTCGCGAGCTCTCTCGTGTACCGAACGAGAATGCATCTCGAATAGAACTATCTTTATGACGGGGCTCCTTGAACGCGGCGCGGGCTTAGATGCTGCCATCTCGGATAAAATAGTCGCATAAAATGCGTCGAACGTTCACCCTCGAGTCGAATGAATGCTGAAAAAAAATATCACGGCGATATTACGACCTTTCGCTGCGAAGAGAGTATTTAACGCGCAGATTTTTCTCGTGAAAAATGCCTTTTTGTGAAAAGCGACTTTTAAAGTCGTACGGGGAGAAAGGAAACTTTTCAAGACTACGGAGTTAATGAAAAAATCTCATCAACCGAGGCAACGAGTTTCCTCCGTTGTGTCGTAACGGGGATGCCACCTAAATCAATCACTCCCGATCGAATCAGCCTCGTCGTTGTTCGACACACGTTCTTATTCATGAATACTAATGGCCGTGGCACGACGTGGGGGGAATCGATACACATTTCTAATTCGGAGCTCGTTGACCTAATTATAACTCGTAGGAGTGTCGTGCCCCTATCGACCACCTCCTGACCGGAGCGAGACGAGGGAAGACGACGCGGTGTTAAAGATCGAAGGCGTCGCGAGGGGACCGAGCTCGGAGAGCCCTCGCTCCCCGATCTGTGGGCTAATAATTAATCGCTCGAATTGTTCTCATTCCAGAGAATCATCGCTGAACTGAACAAGGAGCAGGAGGCTTTCATCGCCGGCAAGCAGAATGAGAAAGGCGAGGCCGTCGCTCCCTGGATCGGAGCACCCAACGAGGACGCCCTGCGCGAGGAGTGCTTAGCTCTTTCGACCGTAAGCCAACGACATTTGTCCACTAAACGCCCGATTTTTCACCTCGTCACTATCGACATTTTCCTTTCGCAGGATCGACGCAACTTCGTCAGAGCCCCACCACCCGGCGTAGAATTCGCATGGGACTTTGAAGCCGTACAACCAATGGCACAAGCCACCCTAGCCCTCGACCCGAACCTGGAGACCATGAGGTTCGAGCTCGTCCCCAAAGTGTAAGTTCAGCCGCGAGGAGATCATCGACAATTGGTATTTTCTTCCCGGGGCACGATAAACTTATCAAAAGTGAGAAAATTAACGGGCTTTTGGTAACGACGAGAAGCTGGAGAAAATACCGATTGAAAAAGCAAATGTTCCATCGTCGGCGATAAATTGATTTCCGAGCCCCGTTTTGCAGAATAACCGAGGAAAACTTCTGGCGCAACTATTTCTACCGAGTATCCCTACTCCGCCAAAGTCACGAACTAAACGCAATGGCGAGCCAGGCGGAAAGCAATCCAAACGCCGCGCTAACATCCACCGGTAGCATCGATCATACTCAAGGTAAATATTCCTCTTTATTCGCTTCGAGTATTAAACGCTTCGTAGAACTGTATCTCGATGTTCGTTGTGTGCATCGTTATTTTTTATACCGTCAATTTCTGCTAGGAAATCTTATGCTTTGTCGCACTGTATTATTTTAGAAGACACGAAAAATCTTACCAAAAGCTAAATTCGAGAATTGATGGAATTCTAAAAAAAAAAATCGTTTTTAATTCATTTCCGCTTAAAGAATATCATTCAATTAATATGTAAATTATTTTACAATTTTGTTTTCACTGTAACTCGCAGTTGCGTCTTGTAAATTACAATGAGTTCAATGTCTTGTTTCTTTTTTGTCAAAACGCTTGGAAACAGTGGAGTGAACTTCGTCGCTCGTCGAGAAGTAGATTGACGTAAACAGATTGATAAGGTTTGCAGTACAAAACTTAATTGACAACGGAAAGTCACGTTATTAGACACAAAAATAGCTCGGGTGACGCACCGCAGTTCTTAGCCAATAACATCCAATTACGTTTTCCCGCAGTAGTTATTTGCTAGTCAGTAGTCGAATGTTATACGTATGATGCACCACACAGTTAAAGTCGAAACGGCAAAGCCGACTACGGAGGTTACGAGAAGCGTGGAATCGGCAAACGGATCTGCGACTCAGGAATTCGTTTCCGATAGCGTGAGGCCCTCGGACACGGACATAAAAGAAGTGAGAGAGGGAATGAAAAGACTGGGAATGCAACAGACCAAAGGTAAGTACGTAGTTAGCCCCGAGACAGCTCTTCCCGGGCTGCCAACACTTTGCGAAGACTCACTCATCGACTAAGCTTGCAAACATCAGTTTCGAGCTTCGTTGCCGGACATCTCTTTCCAACGGGAGACGTGCACTCATTTTCGGAAGAAAAATGTTTTGTTTTTTTTTTCCTGCGAAAAAATGCATGGAAAAATCGATACTCCTGATTAGTCATAACGTAGTCAAGGTTCGAATAGAACAATATTTTTTGTCGATTTTTTTATCCGCTTTTTCATTGTTGTGGAACGAATAAAACATGTGTTTGACCGAAAATCGGTGACCTCCCTCCCAACGTCAGTTTATTGTCACTCACCAGTGACACAGAAATGGCCAGTTTCCTGACAATCGTGAGTATAAAACAATCGCACTTGAAAAATTCCGCTTGGTCGTCGACAGCATGGTAACGGACCCCAGTATGTGTTCCAAAGTCTCCAGCTGAGAAGCTGGTCCACTCGGTGTTTCTCGTAGTGCGACGATCAGTCAAGACGTAGCCAGTACTCGCATCCCCAGTAGATTACAAAGAGAGAACCCAGTAAAACCGTTGAAGCTAATATTTTTGATACTATTCGCTCGATTCTAACTGCAGTTGAAAAAAAAACAATTTTCATTCTATTTTGTCTACAGCCTAAGAAGAGGAGAATCCCCTATACCGTTATCCAAAGCACACCCAACCAAGTGACATTTGTTTTTTAGCGTTTAGACCGTTGAGTTACGAGATTTCTCGTTGATATTGTTTTGTCGTGCGCGATTTCCTCTCGTCGGACGTATCGCCGGCTCGCCCTCGATTTATTTCACACCCTCTCGCGTTGACAAGTCGCTTTATTCTTTCGTCAATTTGTTTTTTTCACACACACACACAAACACACACACGGATCATGAACGCAGAGCGTTTGGTTTTCACGCTGATATTTCTGTGAGAAATATGTGAATTAAAGAGGCGAATTGCAACGTTCACTATCGAGTCAGCCGGATGAGAAATAAAACTTCTAAACTGCTGAAAGTTTAGTATTACTACCTAGTCGAGCTCTCGAGAACAAGAGAAACGTTAATACCCTACGAGAATTTAACACTATTTAGATGAACGCTAGCCGAGGGAAGAGGGGAGGGCGAGAGTGAGAGAGAAAGGAATCGAAGAATAGTGCGCGCGAGACATTGGGCTAGTGAAGGAGACGAGATTCGTTGGTTAATTTAAAATGAATAGCGCAATCGACAGGAGCGAAATTCCAAAAACGTATTTAAAATGAAAAACCCAAAAAAATAAAAAATAAACCAAAAAGAAGAAGCGATATATTTGACTATACTGTCTGTCTGTCTGTCTGTTTGTCTGTCGTCTGTCTGTCCGTATGTCTACGTCAAATACTTATCTTCAAATCTTTGTTCTCTCCGTGTTGTAAAAGTTGTAAGTAAACGAAAAAAGAAACCCGATCAACTCTATTATCAAAGATTTAAAGAGAGAAAGAAAAAGTAAGAACAACGGGATTAAAAAAAAATAATAAACTTACTAATAGGTACCTAATTAAATTTGTTGAATGACAATACGTGTTTTACCGGATATAAAATACATTTTAACGAGAAATAAAAACGAAAAAAAAGCGCGAAAGAACGATCTCGAATATTCCGGTGCCCGAGGAGTGCGTTTAACACGTGTCGGTTTTTTACTCGAGCGGGCGGGTGCAAAGTGTAAAATATTTAAAAAATGAGGAGGGAGACGAGGAAGCGCGCGAGGCGAAAGAATAGCGGACGAAGAAGTCGCGGGCCGGTATTGCAATATACAGTGTAGCGTAAGATTAGCGGTCGCTTCGCCGTGTCGCGCCGATTCTGTTACGTATTCGAGATTAAATGAGAGCGGTCGAAAGTGATGAGAAATTATATATAAATAAACTAGGAACGAGGAGCGAGGCGGGGTTTATTCTTAACGCGAGGAGAGGGAATGTGCGAAGGGGAACTAGAATAATCGCGTGCAATCGCCAATTAATTGTTAAAGGCTCTCGACTGGGGTCCCACTACCGTTGTCAAGCCACAAAAGCATCTTTCGAAGCTTTCAAATTGCCAAGACGAATTATCTCTGTGGTTTTATTATTATTAGCTTGGAAATAATTTTTTCTATTAATTTTTTTTCATCAAGTTTCTCAAATTATCGTTAATTTTTTTCTTTTCGATTGTTTTGTACCCAGACTCACCGAATTTCGATTAACATTGTATCACAACAATTACACCCGTACAGTCCTTGCACACACACACAAACAGAAAACACGCTGACACACACTTTTTGTTCTCATTAAAAAAAACAAAACACATCCAATGGCCCGTCTGCAAAATAGCTACAACGCCTGCTTGTGACTCTCCGCAGAAGAAGAGTGGGAAGGGGAGTTGGAAGCCGAGCTGAAGGATTTTGAGGTCGTGCCGGGTCAGGAAAAGAATTCGACGGTCGCGAGCGGAAAGGACGACTGGGAAGAGCAAATGGACGAGCTGCTCGGCGAGGACGAGGATCTCAAGTGAACGAGCTTTAGCGTTAAACGTCCTGAGGTTTCGATGAGTGGCTCGTTTAACACCAAATTGAGCGACGTTACTCCCGGGCCGAGCTCCGTCGCGCGCCCATTAATGCTTTTGCGACGCGACGTAGCGTTTTAACGATCGCACAAAATATCAAACGCGTCGCCCGTTTCGCGACGCCGCTCGGCCGTGTACAGTCTAAGGTAGGACGAGCTCGATTGTGGAATTACCATAATACGTGGGAACGAGAGTCGCGAGCATCGCGGGAGATTTTACGTTGGGCCACGATGGTCTCCGAAAAACGATTCGGTGCATCTTTCGCCCGCCCAAGTTACGTTGATTGAATTCTTCTTCCACCGAGAGGCCAACGAAGAGCCAAAAGGTTACGAAGATTTTTCGCGGCGCACTCGAGGGTCGTCGAGAGCTCCAGTCGAGAGCCGTGAGTTAACACTAAACGCGTCCGGCGATCATCCGTTTCCAGTTGATCTCGAGGAAGATCCCGACAGTCATATCGTTTCCGAGAGACCGACGTCCATTCCCATTCCCCGGATCCCCGAGACGCAAACGCGCGTTACAACCAAGTACCGCTGATACCTTGAGGTGCGACGAGAAAGCTCGTGTCCCGTCGCGCTTACTTCTCTCCTTGACCCACTAGCGAAGCGCGAATGGCAAAACTAGCGTCGTGTGTTCCACAACTCATAAACATGCTCTCTTGTGATCTTCGTTTCAAATATAAATCGAGAGGTGGGAGAAAATAAATATTTTTCCCGACTGCGCTGAAATGGCGTGTTTTCTCCCCTGAAAAGCGGGAGGAAAATAGTCGATTTCTGACTTCGAGCAGTGCGCATGCGCAGCGGGCAGAAATAGCGGCCAAAGCTCCCTAGGGCATCTTGCCCACTTTTTTTGACCCGCTCACAGTTCTCAGCGTGACCACCGCAGCGCTCGCAACGACTAAGAGAGACGCCATTAGGCAACGGGCGGGAAACGCTTAGACGTGTATGATTGAGCGACTGGAGGTTAAGTGTCATTAAAAAAATTGTTGTGTCTTCAGTGGGGGGGCTTCGCCCCCCCAACCCCCCACCGGGGCTTCGCCCCGGACCCCACCAGGGGCTTCGCCCCTGGACCCCACCGGGGCTTCGCCCCGGACCCCACCAGGGGCTTTGCCCCTGGACCCCCCCCCCCCCCCCGGCCGCCCTTCGCCACCGGTTCCCGCATTTCAGCTTAGTCGGAAAAAAAGTATCGTATGCTACGCGGGAGGGAGCGCCATTTTCACCTCGTGCTCGTGCTGCCCTCGCTCCGCTCGGGCAGCAAACCTCGCACTCGGTGAAAATAGCGCTCTTCCCTCCCTTGTAGCATAATGTACTATTAACAAAAGCAAAATAAGAAAAGACAAAAAAAAACAAAAACACGTAGACGAGATGCTTTAATGAAGTCGCAATTGTCTCAACAGGGCCTAAGGATCAGCGTTATTATAGTCGAATAATCACGATTAGCGTGTTTAATTGAGTTTGGCCTCTTACAAATGAAAAAAAAAAAAACGCATAGTGGGAATTTGCGTTTGTATGTATATATAAACACATATATATATGAAAACAAAGCGTTACTATGTAATTATCGTAATGACAAAATGCTCGCTCGACGAGCGCGTATATTCATTGATTTTTACGGCATTTCTCATAGCGTTCCTTATTCGACGATATGTTTAAATAACAGCAATACGACAGCCAAAAAACAAAGCGCGCGGTGTACTATACGAGGGAATAAAACGGAAGACGAGGACACCGGTGTCCGCCGTGACTCGCGCGGATGTAATCGCTATATCCTCCGACGCAATGCATTCACTCATAAAATATGAGTATACACCTGGTACTTATATGTATATACACACGTATACATATATATACATATACACATATACATATATGTTGTTGAATCCATTGAAAGTATGATAATATATTATGACTATTAATGAGAATTATAATGATGCAGCAGAATTAAATTGAAGTGGAGGAAAGAAGAGATAAAAAGAAATAAATTAAAAAAATAAAACACTATTAAGAAAATAATAATATTATTGCGATAATGTATAATAAATATACAAGTCGTGTACCTCGTGAGAAATAAAATGATACCGAGTACTCCTAGCGAAGGCTTCATCGTTATTTATCTATGCTCATTTCGACGATTCCTCGCTTCGAAACGCCGAACGCGCCGTTCATCCTGTGGAACGATTCACCATGAAGAAACGTATCGAGGAGTCCCTCGATTGCAGTTTACGTATCGTAGGTATTTAGGTAATCGAATCAAAATCACACTGCCTGTAACAGCTCAATTTTATTTTTATTCCAACCAACTTACCGAACGACAACGCCAAATATTAAGCGGTCTATTTATAATATGTCTTCCACAATCAATTATGAAAAAGTCGAGAATTTTCTGAATAGATAAGACAAAAGCGTTCTTTCTTTTTCAAGCTTATATTAAAGATAAAAGAGACAATGAAACATCTGCAAAGGCGGGTGGTAGGGGATTTCATCATCAGTTCGACAACATTCAGCGAATTCAGAGACCAGAGATTCCGAAGCTTCCCGTGACTATTCGCAACGCATCGCAACGTAAATATGGTCGGTGGAAGAGTAATTTAAAGTCCTTTTGCGCGAAGGTTTTAAAGTCCTCATCGCGTCTCAGGAACCAGCGGCGGCGACGGTCGGCCCTTTCGGTCATTTATCGGCTTGAGTCGCTCGCGGAACGCGCTCGCGCGTCTCGCGCACCGCTGAGATTTTATGTTGGCAATAGTTTGTAATATTGCCGCCGCCGCCGCCGCCTCCGCCGCCACGGCGATCCGCGCGCGGGGCAGCTCAACGATAGACTCGGCATCGCGCTCGGATTTGTGATGAATTCGTAACACTCGCGATTCTGTGATATCGTGACATGGAAACAAGCCGATTCTCGTGAATTCCGTGCGCACCGGTGAATCCACCGCCATGTGTTGTTGACGTTATGATCCACCGAGTCCATCCGATTTGACAACTGCGTCGAGAGGTTCGTTGAATTTCGAGTGCGCGAGTGCCGCGGTTGCGGCTTCTGTGCTTGACAATACAAATGATCCTGACCTTTTCCAACGATTCTTGACTCACGTTTTACCGCATCGCGAGCGAGCGGCGGTGCCTCGCGACGTCGAGACGTTATCGCTGACCAATTGACCGCGAACAATGCGAGTATTCGAGGTTGGCGGTCGCCCCAAAAGTTGATTTTTTTCCCCTCGACATAACCTCACTTCTGGCCTCGCGATGCTAATTTCGCTGATTCTCAAACGGAGATCCAATTGTCGGTCGCTGTACGACAATTACATGTTGCAATTACGCGAATTCTGCTTTTTCGTACAGGTAGCTCAGTCAGAATAAATAAATAACGTATTGGAGTAAAAAAAACGGAGCAGCATGTAAGTCGCTCCGTTTTCTAATAAATGCTCCGAGCCGTTAATGCGTTCCTTATTTTTCATCAAATTTTAGCGCCAGATGCAGCAATGTTTTTTATTGCGTCTATCATCAGCTTTACTCCATTTCTATGCAAAACAAAGCGGCCAAGAATTCATGAAACAATTTTTTTTTTAGCCTCCCCAACGATCGTCCGTACTTGACATTCATAATGGATCAAGAAAACGTAATATCCACAGCCGAGGATGTTATTCCTACCCCAGAGGAATCTACCGATGAAACTGCCGAGACTGCCATTGAAAAACCTATTTGCGAAGACCCCAGCGAAGCGTGCAACGAGGAGAGGAAAGAATCTCCAGAATCAAGTAGCGTAGACACTATAGATAAAAACATTGACAAAGATTCTATCCCCGTGATTCCCGATGCACATAAAAGTCCCGTGAAGGAGACAGAGATCGAGACGCCAGAGTCCTCGGCTATATTAGACAAGAATGTGAATCCAGAGGACACAATGTCGGAGGTAAAATGTACAGAGATAGATAATTTAAGCTCGCACCCGGACAAATCGGAAGCTTCCATTGAGACTGAACCCCACATATCCGCGGAACCGAACGAAGAATCTGCGGAGGATACCGCGGTGGAAAAGCCAGCGATGGAAGAGGCGGAGACTTCGCCTCTCGCGGAAGAAGAGAGGTCGAAGGAGCCGATTCCTGAGTCGGAAAACAGCGCGGACCTGCCCGACCCGGCGATCTCGGTCTCGAACAAACGGGTGGACGACGCGCAGTCAGAAGCGGAGTCCACGAGTGTCGATGCCGATGCGCAGCAAAAAGACGCGAGTGAGAAACAAATCGTTGAGCCGGAAAACACGGAATTCGTGCAGATATCGCAGGATAAGAACGACGACGCGCAGAACGACGACCCGCAGAACGAGGGACCGTCCATGGAGGCGGAAGATCCCTTCGGAGCGGACAATCTCATTCCCGACAGCGTGGAATCCTCGGAGAACGATTCGCCCGCCGACGAGATTGATTTTCGAAAGCTGGGCGATCAGGCCGATAATCTTCAGGACGTTGTCAACGCCAGGGACACGAATTTCGCCAAGTCGGACGAATTCCCAGCCGAGGAGAGTAATCCAGATGGTAATTCGGAAAACCCCGAAGCGGAGAATGCGGGAATCAACGCCGAGGGAACCTCGAGCGTCACGGCGGAGAACGAGAGCGAAAAAACGAGGGAAAAAATCGGGGAGACGAAGGAATCCGAGCCAATGGTCGTCGACAGTCCGGAGGGAGCGAGCGACGAGAGCAAAAAGAAAATCGAGGCCGAAGTCGCGGCTATGGAGACCGACGAGCCGCAATCGAACGTTCTGCCAGGCCAGGACGACGAGCTCTGTATAATTCCCGACAGTATGAAAGAAGCCGGCGGCATCGAGGCCTCCGACGAGATTAACAAGGCGAGTAAAGAATCTGAGGCCGAAAAAGCGTCGGTCGACGCGGAAAAGGAAACAGCGACTCGGGAAGAAGCGACGGTGGTGGCCGAAGGTATCGCCGAAGCGGCGGGGATCGACGACGACGCGTCCAAGGGAAAGGAAGCCGAGAAAGACGGCAAAAGCGCGCGGGAAAAATCGCCAGCGGCTGCCGACGTTATAGACATTGACGACGAATCGAAGAACACGGAGATCGAGGAGCTGACTCCCAAGGATATATGCAAACAGTGCAACGAGAGCAAAGCTTGCAACATTAGCGTGAAAATTGGTAGCGAGAGCTTCAGCGTCTGCTCGCAGGCGTGTAAAGCCGCGTTCACCGAGCAGAACAACAAAGCAATGGACATTCCGAGCGACGGGGTCAACTCGAAACGCGAAAAACGTTGCGCCGGTTGTCTTCTGATCGTCGACGCCGGGGACGAACGCAATCTCTCGTGGGAGACGATGGAATTTTGCAACGAGGAGTGCTTGGGCAAATTTCAGACCAAGTACGGAAGCTACTGCCGAAATTGCAACGGCTCGGTGCAGCCCATCAGTCTGGGCAAGTACTGCGTGAGATTCGGCTACGACGTCAGGCAATTCTGTTGCTCCTCTTGTCTCGAGGAATTCAAGAAGGGCCTCAAGGTATGCAGCTACTGCCAGAAGGACATCAGCTCGGGGACCGAGGGTTTCCTCGCTCCGGTCGGGGATAAAGGACAGTTCAAGGATTTTTGCACGCAATATTGTATGGAGAAGTATTCACGGATGAACTCCACCGAGCCGGTGAGCGCCGAGAAAAAAGCTTGCAGCGTTTGTCAGGAGGTGATTCTTCGTTTCTTCGATTCCCTAGAATGCCTTTATAAAATTGCTATTTTTTAATATTTCCTTCCTTCGACAGGAAAAAGTCGTCCATTGCGAGGTTCAGATCGACCGAGCGGCTCCCGTGGCAATTTGCAGCGACCCGTGTTTCGCGGCCTTCAAATTCGTCAACAAAGTCGATCCGGATCAATGCTCGACTTGCAAGAAGTTCTTCGAGCTCGCGACGAAGAACTGCTTCGTCGTATTCTACGAATCCGAGGCTCATATGTTTTGCAACAAGACCTGCCTCAACATATTCATAATATCCAATCGAAAAATCGTGCCGTGCAACTGGTGCAAAGTTAAGAAATACAATTTCGACATGATTAAGAAAGAATTGAAGACTGGCCAGCAGCTCATGATGTGCAGCTTGAACTGTCTAACGTTATACCAGGTATGAAAAAAACGAGAATGACAAAAAAATCAATGAAATCTTACGAAAAAAAATACATGTTTCCCTGTGTATCGCAGGTCTCGATCAACGCGGTGTCAGCGAAGCGAATAAGTTGCGACTTCTGCAAAGAATTTTCGCAAGCCCAGTATCATCTCACGATGTCGGATGCGACGATACGAAACTTCTGTTCGTACAACTGCGTGATGAAGTTTCAGGGTCAGTACACAAAGTCGCCAATAACGATACCGGCGGGCGACGATCCGGTTCCCACGGGGATGCCGAAGAGGACGTATCCTCCGGCGAAGGGACTGAGTCAGCCGGTGCAAAAGCCCAATGAGATTCCGAGCAAGAAGACCATGCCGGTGATATCGTCGGTGACGAGTCTGGCGTTGACGACGAACGGTCAAGTTCCCCCGGTGGCTCAGCCATCGACGATCAAGAGCGCGAGTGTCGCGGCGAGCGTGGCGACAACGCAATCGCAGACGCCACAGGTGATCGTGAACCAGCAGGTGATAGCGAGACCGCCGAGCCCCGTGAAAATACACAACAAGATAACGCAATGCAAGCCGCTCATGCACACGAAGGGAGTGTCCGTGCGGCCTCATCCGTGCGCCAAGTCCACGCAGACGGAGGGAGAGGCGAGAATCGTCATACCGATTCCCGTGCCGATTTACGTGCCGTTTCCCGTGCACATGTGGAGCATGCCCTATCCCGTTCCTGTGCCATTTCCGCTGCCCATACCCGTGCCTATTTTCATTCCCACCACGAGAAACAGCGCCAAGGGCATCTTCAAAGACATCAAGAGGATACAGGAGAAAATTCCGGCGGACCCCTTCGAGGCCGAGCTGCTCATGATGGCCGAAATGGTAGCCACAGAGAAAAAGGCCAACGAGAGCGATTCGGACTCTAGTGACGATAACGGGTGAGATGAAAAAATTCTTCTTGAAAAAAATATCTATAGATGAATTTTCTTTGACATTGACGGAACGAATATTTTCCAGGCCCGAGCCAGCGGCGGAGCCCGTCGATTCCAGCAATACTTTCGGCGAGGACATGCTGCAAATGGCATTGAAAATGGCAACCGGCGAGCTGGACGAACCAGCCGTGGATCTCGAGACAGCTCTGACGCCCAACACGATTACCGCGACCCAGGCACCACCTCAATCGGATTCAGCCATGGACTCGGATGGTGAATAATTTAATCTTTTTTGGTTCATCTACAAGTATTTTTTGCCTATATTTTCGTTCGGCTACACAAACAATTACGTCGCTTCAGCGCAACCGGAACGACTGATACCCGCTACGCGCGGCAAAAAACGAATGGTTCCGTACAAACCACGATCCACGCCCAGTAAAAGAGGCAGGAGAGTTTCCGGAGTTCACGATGTACCGATGATGCCTCCACCGGAGGCGCATCCGCAGTCGCAGCCGAGAATGATGGAACCTATGGAGAAACCGGACGCCAACATGGCGCTCAAATACACTTTCGGTGTAAACGCCTGGCGACAATGGGTGACAAAAGCGTTTAGAGTTAAACGTGACTGACGCGAAACAGAATGTATGTCAAATTAAATGTTACGTTTGATCGTAGGTGGTCGCGAAAAACGCCGAATTGGAGAAGCAAATAACACCGACACGGAAGGTAAAACTCTTCAAAACGGACCTTCTGCAGCTAACGGCCGACGAGTTGAATTACACGCTGTGCCTCTTCGTGAAGGAGGTGAGAAAACCGAACGGCGCGGAGTACGCTCCGGATACGATATACTATTTATGTTTGGGTGAGTTCTTTCTTCTCGTTCCCGCAATAATCTCGCGACTGTGCACGCCATTTCCTTCGATTTTAATTGTTTTGCCCAATCGCAGGAATTCAACAGTACTTGTTCGAGAACAACAGAATAGACAACATTTTTACCGACTCGTACTACGAAAAATTCACCGACTGTTTGAACGACGTGGCGAAGAAGTTTTCGGTTCTCTATAACGAAGCTCGTGAGTCGTATGCTGTTTTGATGCGAATTAAACTTACGTTGTCAATTTTTCAAACGTTATATTGAAATTCCTGTTGATACAGAATATATCGTTACGAGAGTGGAGGAGGAGCATCTCTGGGAGTGCAAACAGCTCGGCGCTCACTCGCCTCACGTACTATTGAGCACGTTAATGTTTTTCAACACTAAGCATTTTAATCTCGTGGTAAAAACAATGTCTACCTAGCGAACAGCATTTGGCGTCATTGCCGGTTCTGCGATAAAAACTCTTTTAACGTTCTCAGACCGTCGAGGAACATATGCAGCTCTCCTTCTCTCACATAATGAAACATTGGAAGCGAAATCCCGCTGCACAAGCCGCAGCAGTCGCGGGAAAGGGTCCCGGCACGAGGAACGTTTTGTTACGTTTCTACCCACCACAATCCGCTCTGGGTTAGTAAAAATTGCATTGGACGCTCTTTAGTTTGGCAAAATGATACGCCGTGTAAAACTAAAACTTGTGTTTTTGCCGGTGTAGAAGCGAATTCAAGAAAGAAAAAGGTTTACGAGCAACAAGAGAATGAGGAGAATCCTCTGCGATGTCCTGTCAAGTTGTACGAGTTCTACTTGTCAAAATGGTAAATTTCGTCGATGCAAGTTTAGAATGAATAATAAACCTTTTTTGTCTTATTTAATCATTCTTTTCCAGCCCCGAAAGTGTGAAAACACGAAACGACGTATTTTATCTGTTGCCCGAGAGGAGCTGCGTGCCCGACAGTCCCGTGTGGTACTCGACGTCGGCTCTCGCCAAGGAGCACCTCGTGAAGATGCTGTACCGCGTTAAAATGGTCAAGGAGATCAACGTCGCTCTTTTGACCAGTTAATTCAAATATTTGTCCGTCGTTTCTTCAGTTTCGTACTGTTCGTTGTTCCGACATGTCGGCATCAGTCAAGAAAGCCGTCGAAGTGTGTTTAAATGTTCCGCGTCAAAAAGGATAATATTCACGTGGGACCATGGACCAAGGCTGAAATATATCCGTTATCGACGGAGTGAGAATGAGAAAAAGATGAAAGATAGAGAGAAAGAGAGCGAGAGAGAGAGATTAAGTTTCGAAAGAAAAAAAAACTAAATACGTTTATTGTAGGATTTCTACCTTATAATAAAAAAAATCAGTAATCTTGTGTTCATTTATGAGGTGAACGTGACTCGAATTGTGTGTCTCGTTCATTTATGCGGATAATCAATGGCCAAGTGTGAAAAAAAATGATCCGATACGAGAGAATACAGACACGAATATTCGTAAAAGAACATTTTTTTATTTGTTAAATTTCTCAAACCATAAGAAGTTTGTAAGTTTTGTTTTTAGACAACTATACTTGGAGAACGATTCAGGCGGTTTTCTTTGGTCGTACGAAACCACGCTTGCGCTTCATCTTGCGCCGAGCTATCTCGAGATTATGCAATTCGGAGTATACTTCGGAGAATATCGCCTTCTGTTCCTCCTCGGGTATGGTCTCTCTGTAGATCTTCATTAAATCGTACTTCTCCCAAGGTCTCCTGGCCTTTATCGCCTTCTGCTGACGCCTTGAATTTACCTCGAGTGATTTCACTCCCTTCAATTCCTGTCGCTCCCATTTCTCTAGCCACGGAAGAGGCTTCATCACGACTTTCAAATCGTTCACGGGCACCGGGCTTCCCTCCGGCAGAAATTCCATGTCCATCGTGAACGGGAATGTGCTGTATTCCGGCAGAGCGTCGCGCAGATACAACAAATGATCGTCCAATCGTTTCTCGAGCCTTTGGAATGTTTCAAAATAATCAATCGATCGTTCCATCACGAGCCAATAACGCGATTTAACAAAAAATACCGCTTCTCACCTTAGGCAATCGATCTGTTGAATATTCGGATCGTACATGTCAAAGACAACCTCGACACCCTGGTGGTCAATGACATTGCGCAGGATGAAAGAAGCTCTCAAACCGCAGCCTTTCCGCTGGATGCAGATTCCTACGAATCTGTTGGTTTTTCCAGGCGCGTGCGGCTCCGTGTATTTAACAGAGACTATCGAACCGACGTAAAATTCTGGGATGTCAATGACCGATCTTCTGACCATCATGTCCATGCGTTCCAGTCTTTCCCTCAATTTGTTTCTGAACTCGGGCTTGGGATCCGGCAGAAACTCGGGATACATGAGTCTGTACTCCGGAGGCAATGTTTCCTTGCTCTGCGAGTTGAGCTCATTGACGAGTTCTTTGCGTGTCTTTGTGCTGGAAACAGTGGATGGCTCCTCTTTCGGAGCGGGTGTCACTGTCGATAAACCTCGATGCTCCTTTCCCGCTGCTTGACAAAAAAATCAAATGATCAAAGCCCTCCTGACGAATAATTCATCTTACTCAGCGGTTTCAGAGGTTATGTTCGAAGCCGACCAGTCAATCGCTACGAAATCATGAGATAAAATTACGGACAACTCGAAAACTCGACTTGGAACAATTCTGCTCGAGCTGGTCGACAATTACGGACGTTAATCACGTCGATAGACCGTACCAATGCGGCTATAAACGTGTTCCGACACAATACCGGGATTATAGGTTACGTGAGACAAGACAAACACACAGTCGTTGACAAGACAAAAATGTCATTTATAATATCGATATGCTCGCCATTAGGCTGATTAGCGAGTTAAATTGAGCGGAGAACATACCAAAGGTCTTAAAAACGTGAAAATTCTTGTGCAGCGCCCGACACAGAACTCTCCCCACGGCTGACATTTTGAATTCTGCGATTACTACGATTTCACGTGCTGCTTTTTTCATAACAGTCGTGCCGCTCTACGAAGAAGTTCACCGCATCGGACCATTTCCACGATTGTCCGAAACGATACCGGAATTAAACGAGTTGTACTATGACAATGACAACTCAGTGCCAAGTTTCTCATTGTCACTGTCATTATAGTGTTATTGCACTAGTCTCAATATATTTGAATCGACCGCTCTTGGGCTCGGATCGGTGTCGCGCTCTCGCGAGTCCGTTTTACGCGAAATGTTCCATCGCGCGCGGCGCCGTCTAGCACGCGGCGAGTTCACCACTAGAATCGCGTTGATGATTTCACGTGAAGGAAGCAGCGACGCATCATCTTCGGTCGCGTGTTCGGTGCCCGAGCGTTATACAGCAAAATACGGGAAAAATGGCGACAACCGTGGACCCCGTTAGAGAAAAGGCTCTTCAGGATTATCGGAAGAAACTCCTGGAGCACAAGGAAGTCGAGTCGCGGCTCAAAGAAGGTGAGTCTGGTTGTGATGCGAGTGAAAAATTGCGACGAGGGTCTCCGGGTTTCGAGACGGAGGCTTCATAACCTCTTTCGCCGAGGGTCCTGTCAATTTTTCGGCTTTGTCTCCAAATACCGACGACTATTTGCTATTTAGCCGGCGATATTTACCCGGTGTCGGAACATACCCAATAATCTTCTCGTTTGGATTCAGTGCGGGAACATCTCAAGGATCTCACAAAACAGTACGACAAGTCGGAGAACGATCTGAAGGCTCTGCAGAGCGTGGGCCAGGTAAATGTCATTTCTAATTTTGCTTACAGTGTTACATCGTTCAAAGTACACTTGATAAATTTGGATTTCAGATCGTCGGCGAAGTACTGAAGCAATTGACGGAAGAAAAGTGTGAGTATTCTGCGATTTATGGGTTGTCAAAATGTTACGTCGGATGTTCATTGGATTTCAATTAACCAATTGATAATTTCCCACAGTCATCGTCAAGGCCACAAATGGACCTCGTTACGTGGTGGGCTGTAGACGTCAGCTCGACAAGAACAAATTGAAATCCGGCACAAGAGTGGCTCTGGACATGACCACTCTGACGATCATGCGTTATCTCCCTCGCGAGGTGAGTCCGCCGGTTGCGCGGCGAATATTCGCTCGGATAATCAAGATATCAATTAGCTCCGTTAAAAAAAACGTCGATTGATAATTTTTGTTCGCAGGTCGATCCTCTCGTTTACAACATGTCGCACGAGGATCCGGGTGACGTGAGGTACAGCGAGATCGGTGGTCTGGGCGAGCAGATTCGCGAATTGCGCGAGGTCATCGAACTTCCGTTGCTGAATCCCGAGCTCTTCCAACGAGTCGGCATAACCCCGCCCAAGGGTTGCCTGCTGTACGGCCCTCCGGGAACGGGCAAGACTCTTCTGGCCCGAGCGGTCGCCAGCCAGTTGGACGCGAATTTCCTCAAAGTCGTTTCCAGCGCGATTGTCGACAAGTACATCGGCGAATCGGCGCGTTTGATTCGCGAGATGTTCAATTACGCGCGCGATCATCAGCCCTGCATCATATTCATGGACGAGATCGACGCGATCGGCGGCCGAAGATTCTCCGAGGGCACGAGCGCCGATCGCGAGATCCAGCGAACGCTCATGGAGCTCTTGAATCAGATGGACGGCTTCGACTCGCTCGGCCAAGTCAAGATGATCATGGCCACCAACAGGCCCGATACTCTCGACCCCGCTCTCCTGCGTCCCGGCAGACTCGACCGAAAGATCGAGATTCCCCTGCCGAACGAGCAGGCGCGACTCGAGATTCTCAAGATTCACGCGGCCCCAATCGCCAAACACGGCGAGATCGATTACGAGGCCGTTGTCAAGCTCTCCGACGGCTTCAACGGCGCCGATCTTCGAAACGTCTGCACCGAAGCGGGCGTTTTCGCTATTCGGCTGGAACGCGAGTACGTTATACAGGAGGACTTTATGAAGGCCGTGAGGAAAGTCTCGGACAACAAGAAACTCGAATCCAAGCTCGACTACAAACCTGTATAAATCTTGCTACTTTATCATTAAGGTAACGGAAAAGTTTTATATCACAATAGAATATGGAATGTCTCGAAGAATATTTTTTATTTTGTAAATAATTCTTCCGGGCTTCATCTTTCTTCTCGCGAAGCAATGAAACGAAGCCAAGTGTTCCTGAGAAATATTTCAACGTTGACGCGGCGAGAAGACGATGTTTCGTCTCAAGATCATTTTTTCTTTCAGCGTCGTCGCAGATCGCCGCCGTCAAGAGGATCGCCGCTGCGCGAGGTACGGATGAGATTTAACAATAAGACACTGCGATACATTTGTATTTATCTATAACCGAGAGAAAGAAAGAAAAAAAGGAAGAGAAAATGTCGAAAATTCGAATTATATACATAGAAGTAAATACAAAATTCACGAGTTTCCTAATCGCGATTTTTTTCTCTCCTGGTACTCCTGAACATTGTCATATTTCCTCTTGTAGAGAATGGGAAAGAGGCTCTGCTTGTTCGAGCTGCTTCTCAGCGAACGCCACAGTCCGTTCGATCCCTCTAGCCTCTCGTTCCTCTCCGGGTCGGGCACGAATTTCTTCTCTCTGTAGTTGTAGACTCTTAACCCGCGCTCGTCCAAGATCCAGAGTTCTTCCTCGCGCAAGACGCACTCCAGAGGCTCCTCGTCCACGACGACCGTTTCCACGTATTCCGCCTTCGATTCCTCGGAAATCTCGTAGACCAGTATCCGTCGACTGCTGTAGAAGCTGATCGTCGCCAAAAGTCTGTTGTCTCCGCGGATCTGCGCGAGCCGCAGGTGTTTCACGGGCAGAGTCTCGACCGTCTCCGTGAGTTCGAAGCACTTGAGGCTCTCGTTGAGAGTCTCCAGCTCGTCGCCGGGAATTCTCTCCGCGAAATTAACGGACGACAATTCACGTCCGCTCTCGTAGTCCCAGAACTTGAGCTCGCCGTCGCCTCCGGCCGACGCCAAAATCCCATCGTCCCGGGGATGCTGCGCGACGCACGTGACGAACTTCTTGTGGCCCAGACAATACGAGACCACGTTGTAGGAATTCGGAAAGGCGGAAACGCGAATCTTCTCGTCGCGATCGGCGGTGATGACGCGAGCGTTGTCCCGGGTAACCAGGACGTCGAGCAACATCGACAGATGCCCGAGAATCAACTGCCCCGGCTCCTGGGGCCTCTTCGTGGAGAAGACGTACGCGTCGCCCGATTTGTCCGCGACGACGACGTCGTTGCGGGGCGTGAAACGCGCCTTGCTCGCCGCTCTCGCGAGCGTCCGATTGGCGATCAACGCGCGATCGGACGTTCTGTAGAGGCAGAGCTGCTTGCGATTCGTGCACGCGCAGAAGTACTCGCCGTCGTCGGACACGAAAACCGCGGTTATCCCGTGGTAGTTGGCGTCGATGTCAACGTTGTTGTGCACTTTCGGATCTCCGGATTGCAACTTCGGCAGGGCTATCGTCGCCTCCGCGCCGCTCGCCAAGTCATACGTCAACAGAGTGTCGCCCGAGCACATTATCACGGTTTTCTCGAAAATGGCGAAACTCATCGTTGATTTTCTTGCGGACTACTTGTTTTTCGAGTAAGATAAACGTGCACACCCCGCAACGTGCTGCTCGTGTCACACCGGTGACATCCCCACCAATCTCCCGACACTGCTCGCTCGGTTCCACCATGTTGGATTGAGGAGAAATGCGCGCCAAAACACGTGCTAGCAACAGCAACAGTGCCGAAGACCGAGAGAGCGAGACGTGACGCTGCTGCCGGTCGAACGTCTTCACCGCATTCTCGAGTGTTTTTACTTGATAAAGCGTTTTAGATAATTAGACGATTCGGGTTGGTGAAATTGAAATAAAGCCTCGAGATGCCGCTGACGATAAAACCAACGCGTTACGCGCATCCCGAGGGTCACACTGGCGTTTGCTACTACACCGGTGACAAGTGAGTCTCGCTTATTTAGATGGATGTTCGAAAAAAAAAAATAATTTACTTGGGATAAATTGAATGATTGTCCTATAATATTTTCTAGGGGAGGAATTGTCACTTGTGGAGCCGACGGGGATGTGAGGTATTGGCTGGATTTGATGGACGACGACCCTTTGTCAGCCTGTGTCGGTGAACAAGCTATAGCTGTTGTTTCCAAGGTAAATCACATTTTTTAAAAATATTTATTTATTAGTAGTAACAAAATGTATGCAATTATTAAATTGTTATTGGAATGTCTTTATGTGTATTTTTGGATTTACAGAATGGAAAATTGTACGTTGGTAATGACAACAATACCGTCCAAATACTCACATTTCCAGATTTGGAGAAGGAAGGTGTTGTCACCAGGTTCTCAGCCGCTGTTTCCACATTAGCTACCACTAGAGACGGCAAATTTATAGTCTCCGGTGGATGGTGAGATTTTTTTCTGTACATCTTTAGAATCAAGAAAATCAATTATACCATTTTCCACAAAACAATCTAAGGAAGCAAAACATTTTATTTTTTCTTCATTTCAGTGACATGAGGATTCAAGTGACCAACCTAGAGACTTCGGATAGCATAGAACTGAATGGTCACGAAGCCCCCATATTGGGTCTGTCTCTCGACCCTAAGGAAGAATATGTGGTAAGTGGTCTTGATAACGTTAAAACGCGTGTGTACTTACTTTTTTTCAATCACGGCTTTTTGCCCAGGCATCGTCGAGCGCCGACGGTTCGATCAGGGTGTGGAATATAAGGGAAAAAAAATCGGTTCACACTTGGAGCAACGTCGTGCCCAAGTGCAATGCATTTTTTACGGCAAAGACTTACTCGACTCCGTCGTTTCATTCGAAAGACGGCAGCACGCTCGCCTATCCGCACGGGAAAGAGATTGTAGTCGTCGAACGTGGCACTTGGAAGGAAATAAATCGCTTCAAGTGCACAGATTTGCGAACGGTTTGAAAAAAAAAAAAGATTGATCCAATGGACACTTGAGAATCTCTCAATTCTGATGATATTCAATGTAGAACCTTTACCGCCTCTTCAGGAACTCAATATATGCAAGTACTCCGAATGCGGAACTCGATTAGCCGCCAGTTCGATTCACGGTGAGATAGTAGTTTGGCATGTGGACAGCGGCGAGACGATTGGATACGTGGAACATCATAACAATTCGAAAATCACGACCCTGGTTTGGCACCTGGATAGACCGAACGAATTGACGTTTTGCGATAGTGTCGGTCAGTTGGGTTGCGTCGATGTCGTGAGTACCGCCCAATTTATCGATAATGAGCAAGTTTTGCATCCAACTTCGTTGTTTTCTATCTCACCCACAATCTATGGTAACGACTTTGCGATCAGACAACGAGTGACAAATCGCCGGACGATTTGTCAACTGCCGACGCTCCGAACGGATTAGACGTCGACGACGAGCTGGAGTTCGGCGGTGACAATCACCACGGGGCGGCCGATGATTACGATGATGACGACGATGACGAGAACGCGATATCGTTGAACAAAATAAAAACGTCGGTCGCACGACGCGAAGATGACGCCGCTAGCCACTCGGACGTCGGATCTGAGTTTCCACAGAATCAGCCGAAAATCGCGATACCCGAGATCAGCGTGCAAGCCCCGTTTCAGCCTGGCTCCTCGCCCGTTCATCTTCTCTCCCGTTTCATGGTGTGGAACGACACGGGTATCGTCAAGTGCTACGAGTCGGAGGATTCCAGCATAGAGGTCGAGTTTCACGACACGACGATTCATCACACGATGCACATGAACAATTATCTGAGGCACGAGCTCGCCGCGTTGTCCCCGCAAGCGTTGGCTCTCAGTTGTCCGCCGATCGACGCGTCTCCGAGCAAACTCGTTGTCGTAGTTTTGCAAGGTTCGTCCCGATACAAGAACAAAACAAGCGGAATTATTTTTTTACACGCGAAACGTTGAAATAAAGCTTTGTTCAACAATCAGGGTGGGGTTCGGGAAACAAGGAATGGTCGATAGACCTCCCGGAGGGTGAACATTCTGTGTGTCTGGCGGCTGGGGACACTTTCGTCGCCGTAGCGACTTCCCGACGAAACTTGCGGCTCTTCATGGTCAGCGGAACGCAACGCGAGATAATAGCGTTGCCCGGAGCTCCGGTCGCGATGAACGCCTTCGGAAATCATCTTCTGGTGGCTTATCACTCGGGTGTAGGGGTATCGAAGGATCAGAACATGAGCCTAATGTGGATAAGATTCCGCGGCGCGGATCTTCGCAGTCAAACACTCACCGTTCCCCTCGCGCCGTCCTGCGAACTGTCGTGGCTCGGGCTTTCCGATCTCGCGTCGCCGACGATCATGGACGAGGAGGGTGTCGTCAGGATTTACGACAAAAAATCCAATCTGTGGAGAGTAGCTTGCGACACGGATACTCAGGTAATTTACAGGAAATTCCAAAGGTTTCTTTATTTTTGAAAATAAATTTTCCGATATTTTCGTCGTCGCTGACATTGCGTATTTTAGTGCAAAGGCAAAATGGATCATTTCTTCATAATCGGCTTGAGCGAGAAGGAGCGAATCATTCGGTGCGTATTGTGCAAAGGCAGTCGCTTTCCTCCAACGACACCGCGACCTATGGTCAACGAGATACCGATAATTCTTCCTCTGTGCGAACCCGAGGCCGAGAAAACTGCGCAGGAATGTCTGTTGTGGCAGATCGGCAGTCATCCGCTCAATGAAGATGCGGCTGTACTCATGCTAATTGCGGTAAATACAATTATAAAAATAGCCACAACCAAAAAGAAGGCAAAATAGAGCTTTGTACATCGCTCGCTTATTATCTTTGAATGCTTACAAAGCGGAGGTTTGCATTTTTTTTTAGATGGCTTGCACGAGCAACGTCGAGTTCCGAGCCGTCGATCTCTGTGAGCAAATAGCGTCGCCGAAGATTCTGGAATTGGCGATAAAGTACGCTAGCAGAAAGCATCGTATGGCACTCGCGAACAAGTTGAAATCAATCGCCGAGACGAAGGATTCCCAGCAGAGCGAGAGCGAGGCGGCCAAGGAGGACGACGATGATTTCCCGAGCCACAACGACGAAACGGACGAAGTCGTGGACACTCAGGAGGACATAATGCTCACGCCGATAACGAGAAAAAAACCGGAAGTCGAGATTAAACCGCTAATGTTCAGCGGTGGCAAACGCAGTAACCCCTTCAAAAAGAACAGCCCCGCACCCGTATCGAAAGGTGACAACTGGCAGATATTTCTTCTCCTTTTTTTCTCTTGCAATTTGTACCATAGTAATCTCGACGACTGTTAAAAAAAAAAAAAAAAAAAAAAAAAAAAAAAAAAAAAAAATATTGATCTATTATATGTATTCACGGCGAACCGCAGTGTCGTCGGTTAGTTTTATTTTATTGCTTTTGCTATGCTGAAACGTCTTTGCCATTGACGACTATTTACACGTGTCTATTATTACGACTAGATATCGCGGTTCTGGACATCATGCCGGAGAAACCGCAGAAACCAAAGACACTCGTTGCGACGTCAAAGCCGCCCCAGCGCAAGAACAAAGTCAATGCCAATAGGAAAGAATCGTTCGTCGTGTGGCTGGCGAAGAACGAGTCGGATCTGAAGGAGGAATTTCCCGAACTGAGCTACGTGGAATTCTCGAAAGTGGCTCTGGCGAGATACAAAGAGGAGTTCGAAGGCGCGGAGACCGAGGCAGCCGATGGAAAAAAGCGAAAACTGTCGAGTCCGGACAGTCAGGACGGGAAAACAAAACGATCCGCCCCTAACAAATTAACGGATTACCTTTACGATAAATAATAACAATCACGAAACTAATAACTCAAACGATATCGCGAATACCCAGTTTTAGTCTCTTATTTGTACTCTTTTTATTGGTGATATTATATTATTTCGTTTTATTTTTTAAAAACCCGAACTCCGTTCTCCACGGCCGAGACCGAATTCTCCGAAATCCCCTGCGCGAATTCCAAACCCCCATGGTCGTTGGCCCGCCTTGTCTGCGGCCTTGAGTCAGTATAAAACGCGAGAGACAGAGAGTGCGTGTGCGGGCGAGGAAGAGAGAAAATTGGCGCGGGCTCCTCGCGCTAGAAGGGTTCACATTGGCGAAGCGCCTTCGCGCTCTCGGCCGTCTTCAATCCGATCCATTCGGGACGCTGCATTTCGGCCGAACTCGTGCCATTCGAGTGGAAGCACCCGGCCGCTTCGTCGCTGACCGATACCGCAGGGAACCTTCTTGCCCCTCGATAACGAAGAGCCGCGCGGTCTTATTTTGGATTGCACGCCGTTAGTTTGTCCGCGAGCGCCCAGCGAAGCGCACGCTCTCGCGCGCTGACCACCGGTGCCCAGCGCGAAGAACGCACAATCGATCGTGCCACGGGATTTAGTCCTCCCCGCAAGTTCTACAAACTCGAGAGAAACATGACGGGCAAATCGAAACGCGGTGAGTCTAATTGCACACAAAAGATTTCAGAACTTATATACAGCTTTTAAACCTTTTTTTTTTATCCTTTCTTAGTAGAACAATTTTACTCGAGGCACATTCCAAGTTGTCCGAGGGTTCCCCACATGCATATAGAGTTGCATCATCCACGCTCGCCCGCCGGCAGTGGCCAAATATACGCGGCGCGCGTGGATGGCCCAGCGGTTGACCGTGCACCGGATTGAAATACATTTTGACTGATTTTTAAAGGGTTTCACGGGCTAAAAATAATGATCTCGAGAAAAACATTCGGTGTCAGCCGGGTCAATTCCGCAATCGAATAATGTGGCAATGTACCCGAGTATGCTGAGGCATTTGCCCCGTATTAATCCGAAGTTGAAGGAAAACAAAGGGGCGCGATGCGTTTAAAATGCATTTTGCAACTTTTCGATAATTTGCTAATTGCCTCGATATCTGTATTTGCTATAATGCAATTTTCGATATCGCACTTGGGCCGGTTCATCGAAAAACTAATTAGATAAGACACGACTAATATTCTTATCCGTGTTTATTTTCCACTGTCACAATTTACCGGCAACGAAAACAGTTTTTTCGTTTTTTTTATCTCCGAGTTTGTCCGCTTTTAGCGCAAACAATTCGCCTGACTTTAAAACTATTCCCACCGATATATCTTATCTTCGAAATTCCGCCATTCCGTTATTACGCTAAAGAAAAGAAAAAAAATTCCACGCACGCCGTAGTTGGCTTCAATTGCTACTATTTTTCATTGAGATCCGGAGCTAGCGATGTACATAATACAACGCTTATCACAGCATTTTTTATCGTGCCGAACGAATCTGGCTCGTGCAACTTGCAATGTTAAGAGGCACATAAAGTGCTGAGTAGTCTGACGGAGTCTTTTTATTGTTCTCTTCAAATTTCTCCGATCCTCGAATAGTCCACGTGAAGCTTTAGTTGTCTCGCGTAATTAATACATAAATGCGCAATATGGAAAGACAATCCGCACGAGGCCTCGTGTAATACGATATCACGTGTGTTGCTCCGCACTGTGATATATTTTATTTACATTAATGTTGGACGCTTCCAACCTTCCCCGATAAGTGCTGACGGAGCTTACGCACTCGGTCAATCCCCTCGCTGCGTAAGACCAAACGCATACGCAATAGACTTGTTGAAAAAACCTGACGTTTCAAAAAACAAAAAAAAAGACAAAACTCGCAATTTTTAGAAGTCGCTAATTAAATACTGTAAGCCACTTTTTCAGCACGACTAACAAATACTCTAAAAATATGCGGTTTTCTCTTGCAGATTATGAGCCGATCGATGCGGTCCAAGAGGCGATGGGGATCATGGGACTCTGGCACGTTATTATCGCCGTCGCTCTGTCCCTGGTCAACTTCCCCGTAGCCTGGCATCAACTGTCAATCGTTTTCTTGGCACCACCCGCCAATTTCACTTGCGTAACACCCATTTCCGCTACAAACGAATCGGCTTTGATGAAATGCAGCGTGAACGTTGGTAACGGGACTGTGAAAAAATGCACAGAGTTCGAGTACGACAGGAGCATTTTTTTGGAGACGATTATCACGCAGGTTTAGCCATACATCACAATTCATTGATATCAGAGTGTCTCACCATTTTTTTTTAATCTGTTAAATGCCCTAATTCAAATGTTGTTTCAGTGGAATTTAGTCTGCGATCGAGCTCAACTCGCCAATTTAGCACAATCGTGCACGATGTTTGGAATACTCATAGGCAACATGGTTTTCAGTATGATGGCAGATGGGTGAGTAAAATTGTTGTACAAAAGTGCCGAATAAACAACACCGACCAGTCGTGTTGATAAATCTCTCGATTGTAGAATCGGCCGAAAAATTCCCTTGATGATAGCCGTGATAGTGCAATCATTGACAGTACTGTTCAGCACATTCGTGCCGTGGTACGAATTGTTCTTGGTATTGAAATTCGTCTCGGCGGTGGCAACTGGTGGCACGATGCTCATCAGTTTCGTTCTACGTAAGTTTATTAGCTCTCATTACGAGCGGAAAATTGGCACTTGGACGCGGGACTCGGAGCGTCGCATGATCCTAGACAATTAACTCGATTAATTAATTGCAGTGATGGAGATCGTTGGCATCGAGTGGCGCGCTACTCTGTCGGTTCTATTTCACATACCATTTTTGCTGGGACACTTGACCAATCCTTTGATATCGTATCTCACGAGATCCTGGAAAGGATTTCAACTGGCTGTTTCCCTGCCTCCGGTTCTCCTGCTGTCGTACTATTGGTGAGCGAACATTCGTTATTTCTAATTATATTAAAGTAAAAAAAAAAAAAAAATTTCGAATTTATTCTATTTCGAATTTATTTTATGTGACTGGAATTTGATCAAAAGGGACATTTAAAGAATGTCACACGAAAAAATGTTGTGACACGTAATTTTTTTTTTTTTTTTTTTTTTGCAGGATTGTACCCGAATCCCCGAGATGGTTGTTGGCAGTGGGAAAAATCGGCAAAGCCCAAAAAGTTCTCACGTGCGCGGCGAAGAGAAACAAAATACCGTTGGAAAAAGTCACGGTCGCCATAGAATCCCACGAGATTCACAGCAAATCGGCGAACCAGAGAAATCACAGGAAGTACAACATCACGCACTTGTTCCAAACTCCGAACATGCGAATCAAGAGTGTATGCATAGCGATCAATTGGTTCGTCTGCGGGATATGTTACTTCGGACTGGCTCAATACATAAGTCAATTGGACGGCAACATATTTTTCAACGTCGCCATTTCGGGTGGGTTTACAATTGCTTTTTATTCGCCGCATGCGCTCCATTGAATTAACGCGACGACTCAAGGGGTTCTCCGTTCGTTGACAGCTCTTATACAGCTGCCCGGCACATTCGTCGTCTTCGTTCTGATAACTCGGGTGTCCCGTCTGAAGATCCTCATTGGTGGCAACTTGCTGTCGAGCGCGAGTCTCCTGCTCATCACGATGGTGTCGAATCCGATGGCTCAGGTGAGCCTCGCGAGTTTGGGTCTCGGCGGAATGGCCATAAGTTTTCCGACGATCTATCTCTACACCGGTGAACTTTTCCCGACCGTCGTGAGGAACAACGGACTCGGAATGTGCAGCGTGTCCGCGAGAGTCGGCAGCATGATCGCACCGTTCATCGCGACAATGGTATGTACGCTTTAATTCTGTTATTATGCGTTAATTCTTTTTGTTAGCGATCGCCGTGAATCAATATCACGCTCTGTTCTCTACAGGGAAGTCTGGGCACGTGGTTGCCACCTCTCTTCTTCGGCGTGGGCCCGCTAATCGGCGCGGCTCTTTGCCTATTACTACCGGAAACTATGGGCTGCGAGTTACCGGAGACAATCGAGGACGGTGAAAATTTTAGGAAGTAAGCTCTGTCTTCATTCCGTCGTTATTCTTTCGTTTGCTTCTTTCAGGCTTCTACGTTTCTCGCTTGACCTCAAGTAAACTCTATGTACGACCAAAAAAATCTGTCGCTGTGATTCTGGCTGTAATACTCCCTTCCGACTGTACCTCTTTCTTTTATCCCAACCGAGACGATCTTTGATGAAAAAATTATACGTTTTGGCGCCTTATTGTTGTTTCACGTGTCGTATCGTTTATTAACACGCCCGTAACTCTGTCATCGAATTTCGCTCACTCTCATCTATTCATCCTCATGACACGGCTTTTTTCATTTGTTTTTTTAGGAAGAAGACAGTCGCCGCCAATCCACCGGCGGAAAGTTGATTAAAGAGGGGATTTACATTGCATAATAACTCGTTGGCCCGTTGGCTACGTGTTGGGTATGCGTCAGAAGCAATCTACCTCAGCAAAAATTTTTCACCGACACGTGCGATAAGATTTCGCCCACTTCGTGTTCACGAATAATTGCCATTTCCACGAACTTCCATCGCAACTCGACCGTCATGAATCGTCGCGTGGTTTTTACATGTCGAATAGCGTACTCATTTCTCCATGCCATCTATAAAAATTCATGTCATCCTTAAGCCGGAGAAATGTTCGATATTCCTCGTGGACTACGCGGAAGAGACTCGAGTGACAACTCGGTAGATATGTTTGTTTTTATTCTATATCGGGACCAAGGATCGGCATCATTCGAATGGAAAAATTAAAGATTCGCGAGTTCTTTAATGACTGTGAATAACTTGGAGTAATCATTGTTTTATTATGAACGATTATATTTCAAAATGTCCTACCAAGTATGGTGCTTTTTTTTTCTCTTTATATCCAAGTTTACTCAGATCTGATAGTTTTTTTTTTTTTAGAAAGATGACCGATCAAATTTTTATGTTCATCGTTATAAATTTTAAGATGAATAAGTTTCAATAATCGATTAGTAAGCCGATTGTTCGAAATCATTTGTACTTGTGTACACCTTTTTTTTTTTCACATTGAACACGAACATGAATGAGCAAACGTGGTTTCGACGATTTGAGCAATATTTTTCACCACAAAAATGATTCAAACAGCGTACACGATGATAAAACTATACATATATGATAATTATGAAATACAACATAGACAATTGGTAAATCAGCCTTTGTGTCATCTCGAACGAGCGGTCGGGCGGTAAGATTTTCTCGCGGCCAGGGTTCAAGCGATTAATTCGCCGCCGCGCCGCACTCGGCCGGGTCGAAACGTTAATTCGTTTTATTCGAGAAGCCGCACTCGCGGCTCATCGTAGCTGCTGTTAGAGACTCGATTGTCACAACTCTACGTCGGCGTGTGACCCAGATATAGCACTTTATTCGGCAAACCCGTGACAACACCGTTCGTACGTTTGTGCACCGCGTCAAACACTTGATTGCCGTATTTCACTGTACTGCTGAGTGAACCCAGCCACGAAGAAACTATACTTTTCGAGGGCGATTTTTCAACGTGAGACAACGTCGAGCCTGCAATAACAAATATAAGAGGTGAACAAAATCCATAAACTGGTATACTGGAATTGAATATTGAAAAATCTTATATCGTAATTGCAAACATTTTTAACAGTGTAAGGAAAGTGCGCAATAAAATTCGTTGGATAAATGATTGTATTGCCTCAGGAATGTTGACGTTACCTATGAGAAATTTGAGGATCGCTTCGTTGACTACTTCGGGCTGTTCCTGATGCGGGAAATGCTGAGCTCCGGTAATGACTTTGATGCTGAATCTCGCGAGATACTCCGTGCTCCGTACGACGTTCTCGAGCGAGACGCAGGGATCGAGATTGCCGACTACCAGTAACGTTTGATTGCCGATAACTTCGCTGCTGGCCATGTCCAGTCGGGTGAACGGCAAGTTTCGATAATAATTTATAGGTCCGGTCCAGTCCTCTGAAAGACATCGGACAATTTTTTATCGCGCCACCCTTGTAATCGCGACGTTTTGCCAGGCAACTCATTCTCGAGGTGCGATTTTACCTTTTCTGCTGAACACGTATTTGTACGCCTCGACGTAATTTTTCCCGCTCGACTGATTGAGATGAAGATGTTTGAAGGTGTCGTTGATGATCGAGAGATCCTCCTTCAGGGCATCGATTTCCGGCAAGAACGGCAGCCTACTGAAGTGCATCCATCTAAAAGGCCGATGAAAATTGCAAAGAGCTACGTAATAACGTTAATCGACAAACGGTTGAGTCATTATTGTATTTACGAGGCGTTGCCCGTGAAAAACTCTGACACGTTTTTTTGCGTAATAAAATGTGAAATCACCACAAGTTTACGTACTTTTCGTCGCAGGTTGCTTCTCTCGACAAACCGTGCCAGTAGTGATTTGGATGGGGGCTCGACACGCTCACGAATTTGTCAACCATATCGCCGTGCAAGGCGAGCATATACCAGCCGAGAAGACCCCCGAGATCGTGACCGATAATGCTGCAATTACGGACTCCGAGGGCGATTATGAATTGATGCAATTCGTCGATTAAAATCTCGATCTTGTATACCCGTGTCGTCGACGGCTTATCGCTATCGCCGAATCCTTTCAAATCGAGAGCCACCACTCTGAGACAAAGTCACACGACACGTCATTTTCAATATATCTTCAAACCAATTGTATCTTCAATCGTTACCTAAAATGTTCCGTGAGCGCGGGTATTTGCTCCCTCCAGGTGAGCCAACAGTCGGGAAAACCGTGCAACAGCAGAAGCACCGGTTTCGTACGATCTCCCGCTTCGACATAATGAAATTTCACACCCTAGAACACACAAGTCGTGAGTCCACCATTCGTTTTACGTTCATTTGTATATTTATCATTTTTTCGTGAATAATTCCCTTTTCGAAAGATCATTATTATAATCAAAAGAAAATACGCAAACATGTCTTTGCTAATTCATCCTTTGGATACCAAGATGACAGGTACGAAAATTATCAATTGACAAAAATACGAAACTTGACTCAAGGCTTTTCGAAATGATCAAGACCCCGCGTTTGTTTTGAATCTCCGCGATACCGAGGCGACGCGTTGTCCATGCGTCACGCGATCATCATACGAGGCGCGATAATAATATTAAAACGTAAAACACTTTTTGTAATTATCTTGTTTGAAAAACGATGTTCTTTTCGATGAAATTTAAAAAATCTCCACGAGCAAGCAAATTAACGAGACACGAGAAGATTAATCGAACGTTATTATACACAAGCGTTGAATAAATCGATTCTCCTCTGGCTTGAATGAGATCGCACGGCGGCGCATCGCGCGCGCGCTGTCAGCGTCAAGAAGCAATAAGCTTAAACTCACCTTGAGTTTGACGTAGGAATGTTTTCCGAGATTGTTGTCGACGAGGCACGAGGGCGGATTGTCGCGCTGCCGGAGAACGAAAAATGTCTTCGGGTCCCAGGCCCACCTGACCAGTCGTTTGACGATCAGGTAAAACCCATAGACGAAGGACAGAAAGTGAAGCTTCGCTATCTCCCAGAACGAGACGCGAACTATTTTCGCGTCCATATTTCTCCCTCGCGGTTCTTTCCACTCCTCGTGATACACGAGATGAAAAAAAGAGAAGAAAACTTGTCCCACTTATCTCGCACCACAGTCCGGGAGAGGATGAGCTATATATCCGCTCTCTGTATCATTCGAGCTCGGAAAACTCTTGGCTCGTACTGCGTCAGCGACTCGGTGTCGCTGACCGACGCTACCTGCCACTCACTCTGTGTACCGCACACGCACACAAGACACACGACGACGCACCACGTGGCGCACAGTGGACCCTTTTATCGGTTCACTAAATTCCCTCTGCCGCTGCAGCGGCAGCTCGAAAGGAGAAATTTTCAAGCGTCCGACACGTACACCGAACTCTCCGGGACGCTACAGCTCCGCGCGCACGAATGCATCGAACGAGCGCGGTCTCGAAGATTCTCGACAATATATCTCACGAGTCACACTCCGGGACGAAATAACAGCCGATACTCGGGCACAAGTTTTATTCTCTTCTCGGATTTAGCGGTACGCTCGCGCCAATGATGCAACAATCGATCGTCAGATTTCTCGCGGGGTAAACAACGAACGACGACGAGTATATCGTCGCACGCACACTTGTCACTACGTTCACACGTTGGCTATTCGATAGTTCCGGTTGCTACGAGGCAGTAGCGGCAGCGGCGGCAGCAGCAGCGTCAGCGGCTGATCTCGGTAGGAATCGCGTCGCGTCCTTCACTGATTTCTCCGTTAAATCACATGCACAAAGTTGCTGAATCATTTTAACGTTTTGTTCACTCATCCAGCGTGTCTCGCGCTGCTAATTGTATTCTCACGTGCGAGTCGACGTGGGCGATTTGTCGTTTGGTCGCGAACGAGATGCGACCGACGATCGGAGATTCGTCACAGCTTCGACACTGGACTGTGACCTTTACTTTGTCCGCGGCGCCGCTTCACACAGCGTCGAATGTGTTTTTCTCTCTCTCTCTCCATCTCGCTCCCTCTCTCCGCTTATCTGGATAGCGTGAGGTCTGCGAGCGATAGGGATCCGCGCGTCAACCGGCGACTTCTCGAGTGGTGAGTATACGTGCGACCTTATGACTTACGGTTTCCCAGACATGATTGGGAAGCGATTAGAAATCGCAAGTTTACACATTGCAAAAGAATTTCGCAGGCTAAATCGCGCATTGGCTCGCAGCGTTCGGCCATTTTTCAATGTCACGCACGGAGACCGAGCGAGAAGCCGCGATTTGCGACTGGCGTCAGACTGCAACGATACATTGTAAGCTCCAATCATTTTCCAGAGGACTCGCGCGACAATCATTTTTCGACGTTTTTTTCGCCGAAAATCACAGATCCGGCTCCAGACTGAAAATGCCCAAGATTAGATTATACATTGTTTTTCGTAAGCGTGGATATCGTCGTCCAACCGGCTAAAGTCGATTCTGGAAAGACTTTACTCGAGCAGTGAATCACAGACGACGAGCTATAGGAGCCACTGTGAATTTCGTGGATGTACGAATAGGGGGGAGGGAAAGAGCCTCGGGGATGCATTTCGCCATCGCTGTCTGGTCGTTTCGATTGTAGAATTCGAGGGGATCGGGCAGGCAGCGGGGGGGAAGGGGGCCGAAAAAAGTGAGGCTTCCACCGGCGGTTGTTGGCAAAGAACAGCGTAATCTCGTCATTTAACGATTGTTTCATGCGTGTATTGAACCCGATTTGATTACAATCTCATTCTACGGGCTTATTCCATCTGGCTGGAGATCGGGGAGGGAGTGATATACCGCTATATTTACCCAACGTTCATTTTGCCCGGATGGTTTTGCACTGGCCCGTTCGACGCTTCGGGCACTATCACAATCCTCCCGCCTCGTATCTGTACACGGCTCTCCGCTTTCATTCCACTTTCCCACTTTCCGCTCTGTTGTAAACAAAAAACACTGCGACGTAACGAAATTGCGTTGGCACAGTGGAATGGGGCTTGTAATGTTGCAATTTTGTAATATCTGAATTTTAATGTCCAAAACAATCTGTTACGATAATGATTTTTTGTCAATCATTATCGTACAATAGCATTTAAAAATGCCATTGTACCGGAGAGTAGATACTCAAATGGTTTTGTTTTCACAGAAATACACGACTGCGCGATTGACCCTTTGGACGAAACGAGAGGGAAAAAGAAAGATGGTAAACGGTTAAAGAGCACAACAGGAAAAAAAAACTGGCAGCGGTGGGATTCGAACCCACGCCTCCGAAGAGACTGGTGCCTTAAACCAGCGCCTTAGACCGCTCGGCCACGCTACCCTTTTCTGTTATTGATGGTAATTCTGAAGCGCCAGTACATTGCGCTACAGCCGGTAACTTATCGACAGTCGATCCTACTAATCCTCCGTTCTTACCTTTTTTTCTTCACTGAACGGCGATGAGACGGGGTTGTTCGAGTGAACAAAAACACTAAATGAAACGGCGATGAGATATAAAAAAATTGGTCCGCAATCGGCGTAATGTGAAAAAAAGTGGGGTCTAATATCTGTGATACTCGAGATGTGCCAACGACAATGAAGAACATAGGAATGTAGAGAAAAAAAAATTGGCAGCGGTGGGATTCGAACCCACGCCTCCGAAGAGACTGGTGCCTTAAACCAGCGCCTTAGACCGCTCGGCCACGCTACCTTCTTGTAGTCGTGAGGGAAATACGAGAGCCCGTACATCGTACCGATAAACTAACCGTTGGTACTCTACCGACTGTGCGTAAAACTAAAAATAGAAGAGCATTCGGAGGACTTTGCTTCAGTCACGATAAATTCGACGTGCAAAAGTTAGGTACAGGCATTGACACAGTAAACCGCGGGATTCACGTTCCTGGTAATGGCGAATTAAAAAATGCAAGTGATCGTGGAAAAGGAGAGCAAAAAAATTTGGCAGCGGTGGGATTCGAACCCACGCCTCCGAAGAGACTGGTGCCTTAAACCAGCGCCTTAGACCGCTCGGCCACGCTACCCGATATATGGACAGTCGCCAATAATGGATATTTCAGTTGCCTCATTACCCATAAATAATTACGGGTATGATTCACCCAACCGACAATCGCAACTCGATAGAAATGCTTTTAATGTATGATCGAGTTTTTTGTCGGAGGCCCAGCAAGTTTTTAAAATCTTTTCTGAAATGTTTTCCCCAATTCGCAGTTGTTACGAATCCGTTGGTTATTTCATCATCCGTGCTTCATCACTCGCGTCGCTACTCCCGAGGAAACACGAAGACTCGACAGGATATTATAATAATTGCAAGTAGCGAGCCAAGTGTTGATCAATATTTCCTCCACAGGGATTGAACTGGTATCCAACGAAGGTCTCGAGTTCCCGCTACACGTCGTGGCCTTCCTCGTCGCTACATTCCCCCCTTTACCCACCACTCAATTGCGTATTACCCAAACATGTTATATCCTACACCACCGAGTATTCTGTATTTGCTTCCGATGCTGAGTCGTACGGAGCCTCCCCCCTCCCGCTATTTACTATTTACCACCGGTAAACGCATATTAGCTAAGTGGATCGAACATCCCGTACAGAGTCTATCACACAGGCATACGTATGCACACACGCGATTTCACCTGGGTCTAACCCTTCGGATTAGGTCCGCAATTTTACTATCATTAACATGAATATATATGATCCCTCGTAAAAAAAATGAGTGGCTAAAATATCTCGGATTTTCGACACAAGAATCGTTGTCGTGTTATTCATTTTCTCATTGGCTCTTGGGTTTTATTGTACAGGCGCTGCATGGTGAATGGCGAAGACAGCGGCGCATATACCCAGCAGCGGTCGTCTCTCGCGTCTCATCTTGAAGGAAAAAAAGAAAGGTTGAAGAGGGACAAGATGAGCGGACCGATGACGGAGGGGTGTGGGAGATTAGAACTCGCGCGGACACATGTCGTGGGCGTATCGCGACTATCTGCCGTTGCTGTTGGTTATACGCTATACACGACACAGCGAATCGAGTGTATATGGTGTGGAAGCTGTTGAGGCGGAGGGATTAAACAAAGGCCGTGCAGCACGGCGTCCCGGGCGGAGCTTTCGATCCGGGCGAAGGAGTCGTCGACGCTTGCGCGTTTGGCCGTTACGCGGGCGAGCGCGCGGGGCGCGACGGACGCGGAAAGTCGAGAAGCCCCCCTTCACCCCCCGTCACCCCCTTCACTCCCCAGTCGCCCCCCGGCGCGCGAGGGAAGAGAATATTATTATCGAGTACATTTAGAAGCCAAGTCACGTGAGGCTCGAACGTGCGCAACCTACGGATGGAAGGAAGTACCGAATTCTTTATTTCTTTCTCTCTTTTTCACCGTACGTTTTTTTTCCTTCCACGGTACCCATGGACACGAGCTGCAGTGGCGGCCATTTTTCTCGTTGCACTTGATACTCTCCGCGCCTCATTTTCATTTCGTCTGGCTCTGTATTTTTGCAGAGAAACGCAACGGGTCGCGAGGAAGCGTCAAATCGAGTTACGGTTGGAAATTAAAGTCAGTTTCTCCTCGCAGGCATGGCTATTCGGAAAAACTTGTGTGTAGAATCGATCAGTCATCGATCGGCGATTGTCGCTGAGAGTTTGTCGGATGTATATCGCCTCCCCAACGCGTGTTCCATACTCCGTCCGTGTTGTACGGTATACCCAGTGGAAAGACGACAGGTTATTGTCAGGAGTGAAATTGAGAGGTGATCCAATTTGACGGGAGAATAAGGGGATGTCGAGGGGACGGGAAGTGTCAGCCTATGCGTAACTTGGCTACGATCCGCACGACGTGCTCGCACATTGACCAATCTGTGTCTGTAAAAAGTACAACTTTGCGCATCGCTTCCTCGTTAATTCTAGAAAAAGATGCGAAGCGACCGCTCGACACGATGAATTCGATAAATCGGAAGTAACCAATCGATCGGAAATCCGATTGTAATAATAACAATACTAACGGTTCTCAACGATGCCTATTCGCGGACAGCCCGCGGATAAACGATATCCGCGTTTGCTCGTTTCCCCCCGCGCTCCTCGTGTTGTCCTCAATTAACGCTCGCAACGTCCCGCGTGCTCGGCGATTTAATCCTCTCAAGACTCGCGCGCGCGATAGTCGCGCGAGAGAATACACAACCGCGTCGCGGGTACAGCGAGACGCTGATGCTCGAGCGTGAGCTATGAGGTCGGCCCAAACTTACGGTTTCCACACTACCCCCCGCGCGCTGCTATTCGCTCGTCGTAAATTAATCATTTCAACAGCTGGGATGTCGCGCGAGACGACAGAGCCCCGGCGGATGAGACAAATGAACGTCGCGCGGAGCTTGTTAAGACGTAATCCGAGAGATGTGTTCGCATAACCCCCCCCCCCCCCCCCCGCATCCTGCTAGGCTCAACTCCTCGCTTTTCACCCTTGGACTCGACGTCTCTGCATTCTCTTTCCCTCATCCGCATCGCTTCCGTGCGCGACGCTCCACGCCCTGTCTCTTCCTCATCCAGAACCCAAACGTCTCATCCGGGATTAGATTCCGCGCGAACGCCATTTTCGAACACTCGTTGCGTCCCGTCCTGTCTCTCTCTTTCGTTCGTTCCCTTCTTTACCAAACGAAGCGCTGACTTTTTTTTATAACGAGACAATAACATTTTCTTCTTTTTTTTTTTTAAAGAAGAAATGAAAACAAATCAGTCACGTTTCCCCGCATAAATAAGTCTATACAATTGCCAATAAAACAGACGAACGCGCGTATAATTTTATCGGCTCCCACTTTTACCCCTATTAGACAATAATTGAATCAAGTGATTTATCGAGGTTCCTCCATCCTCGTTCTGTTTCGATTTCTGTTTTGTGTGTGTGTGTGTTTTTTATTCGCGCTTTCCATAATGAGAATGGAGAAGAAGCGTTTTTATAGCTTCGCGTCGCACCATTTTGTGACTGAACCCGTGGGCCACACACCGCGAGTGGCACATAGTCTCAATGTTGTAACCATGGTTACCGTTCCCACTTCCGGGCAAAAGGGGCGAGTGGAAAACGCGGGCGCGCGAGGAGGGTCGCGTCTCGCACACACACACACACACGGCGAGGGCCGCGGACGTGCTCATCACGTACGCGCACGCACGCACACACGCGCGCCCCACGGTTGAGCGGCCATTGTCAAACATCCGCGAGCCCGAGAGATTTTATCAATTTTTTTTCGCCAACACCGAGTGTATTATTCGGCAATTAAAATTTGTCGGATTACTTTTCGCATCTGTCAGTGTTACTCACGATGTTTGACGAGACTACGGAGCATGGGAAAACTCGATTGCCAGTCGGGGGATGAGCCCTCGGGGCTCGATTGCCAATAAGGGCCTCCTCGCTCGATTAATCGTAACGAAGGATCGCGAGAGCACTGCCACTCAACGCCCGGTGAGAATCCCGTCATTATCGCTTGATTAGGATAATCCCGCCGCACGGGAAAATAATCGAGTGTCTCCACCGGTCGATCCGTCTCGAACGTCTGCCGCAGACATTTCAACCAAAGACGCTGCTCTCTGTCACTCTTATTTTCTCTCGTCGTTGGGCGTGGAAATCCTACGACCGTCGTACGCACCGAATACATTTGAGTTTTTATTTTTGGCCCCGAAAGTTTGCCCAGCGTGGAAAATTTGTCGAAAGCCTTCGAGGAATTGACTGCAAATTGCGCGATCGCCAAAAGTGGGTTTGATGGGGGGGAAAAAAACGCGAGTCGCGGTAATAAATTTCGGTATGTCCGTGCTTCACGCGGCCGAATGAAAATGCCCGATCGTTTATTTTTCGAACGAACGAGCCTGTTGACAGTTCCGGGACATGTCACGAACGCAATTAGTGAGCGTCACTTGGAGGACCCGGAAGTCGCGGGCGCGTCGCTCCTTGACTCTGACTACCTCGGCGCTCTGGTGTACAGTCGAGGGCCCTTGTCGCCGGCGCGGATTCCGAGTGCCTCTTCTCAGCCGCCGGCTCGCGCGCAAGCTGCATTTTCTCATTTGTCCTCGCTCACGGCCGGCGGCCCCTCTCTCGCTCCGTCTTTATCTCGGCCACCACCGTTATTCCTTACACCGTAGATTGCGCACTAAACTTTCCACTCCATTCCCGCGCCGCAATCATCCTGCGACGAAAACCGACGAATGTCTTTCGTCGCGAGCGAAACGTTTGCCAATTATTTTGCCGAGGAAACTTGTCCTCGTCGTTGACCAAGTCGAGAAATCTCGGCTTGCGACTCGGTTGAAGAACGCTCGAAACGCTTTCCGACGGTTCGCCGTGTATTCGTCCGCCGTCGGAACGCACCAACGCCAACGCGACTGGCGGTCGCTTCGAGGGCTTTTTCGAGATTACAACGAATCCTCGGGAATATCCTCGAACGAAAATAGTTTAACGTGGATGGAGTTTGGAAAAATATTTCACCGAAAATACTTGCGACTTGTTTGGACAAATGACGAGGAATTAATTCGAAAGCTAAGATTGCTAAATTCGAAGCTAAGATCGAAGACACGCTCACGTCCTCCGGGGAGTGCTTTGCGGCTTTTCTCCTGGCTTTTCCAATAACAAATCCTAGAGGCATGACTGCGGAAGAATTCCTCCTCCGCCGCCGCCGCCGCCGCTGTGGTCGAAGGAATCGGCCGTGGCGCCGGATCTCGAGGTGGCATCTCGCCGCCCATAGTCGCGATAAAATCTCGAAAAATACAGTGGAAAATACGCGGACCGAAGTAGCGAGTAATAGGGGCCCCGCTCGTGGGGTGCGCGCAGCGCCGACGGTGACGGTAACCGGACTCCCATTAAAGCAACACCTTTTGTCGAGTGTCACTCGAGAGAGAGCCTGTGTCCATTGTCGCGACGCCCATCTCGCTCGTTCATTCACTCCTCGCCACATCCACGATTTCTCCACATTATAACTCTCATTGTGTCAATCCCATGGAGCGACGGAAGAGCTCGTACACGTATTCCGCGTGTGTAACGCACCTGGTAGGTGTAACGTTGCCGCCATTTTCCATTATAACGATAATTTGATACATATCGCCGTGCGAGAGGGTCGCGCGCATTGTCGCGCGGTCCCCGCGAGCCGCGTCTCTCGCCTTTGCGCGCGATAGAAGCGAAGCGAAAACGACAGAGACCCCGCACCTATACTGTATTAATGTCGCACAATATATAACGTACCATGAGAATCGATCGTGTCGAAAGAAAGAAAGAAGAAAGAAAAAAATTGCCAAGTTTGGAGCTCTGGTTTCGAGACTCCTATCCATTTCTGTCGTCGCTCGCGAGACCGCGTCTCATTGTCCCTGTGTTATTTCGTTACAGGAATTACACCGCCGTGTTACAATCTTCCCGCCCGAAAGTCGGTATCTCTCCTCGTGAATATCCTCGAGGAGATTGAACGTGAATTCTCGAAATTGCGGAATGGCGAGGTCGAGAGAGGCTCGCGAGTGATGTTGCCTGTGTCGAGCGGGCACGCTTCGGTGTCGAAGACTCCTCGAGAGTCCAGCGGGCTCGAGCGCGTGCATCGAACGAGCGAAGCGTCGGCGGACACGGCGGGTGAAGAGTGCAGAGGGAATTTTGGTCACGTGGAGGCTCCCGAGGTAACTTCGTTATCCCCTGGAGGAGCCATGGAACGGACCTCCTGGCCGTCCACCGCATCGCTATACCATCCGCACGTCTGTATAGCTATATCCGTATGGATATTTCTATGACGTGTTTCGGTCCCATCCGACAAACTCCATGATTCGAGAGAGAGAGAGAGAGAGACAGAGAGCCCGTACAACTAAACTTAATATGGTGGAGTCAATCGAGAGCAGCGCCTCTCTGTGCCTCTTCCGCGATCTTCAGTGCCGCTCATTTTTTCCTCTCATTCTAATAAGGGACTCGGTATCGGTTGGTTCCGTACTTGGGTAATCCATATTGGAAAGGCAAACGAAGATGGACACACAATCGATAGTTACAGCTGGATTGAAGCGCGGCCGACGTGGCGTTTTCGCCTCGGTTTACCTCGCGCGCCCTCGTCGACTTTATGAACCAGGGTGCAACGAGGGGGTGCGCGTCGTCGAGGGTGTTTTCGAGTTATACCACCGAGCGAGAATGCGAAGGAACGAGCGAACGAACGAACACCAGCGATGAATACAACGCACGGTGGCAGCAGCCCTCCGCGACGTCGCAATCGGACGGGGACCGTGGAGCGCCCGCCGGCCCGCCGCCCGGGGACCACCTACCCCCCCGTTCGCCTCATCCCGCGATACGTACATTATCCCAGCTGCGAGAGTCGAAAGGCATCGAGAGCCACGCCGAGCCAACCGCCATTTTCTTCCGCTTCTGGCTCCGCCGCTGCATTTCCCCGAGCTTTTCCGTCAAAGTATCTTCGAAAACTCCATTTCTTTTTCTAATCACGCATATAGAAGCTCCATGTGCCATGCGATAACAAATAACAACAAAAATCATTTCCAAATGGAAAGCCCGGGCACCATTTTGTGTGTCCGAAAAGAACAAGCTTCCGCTTCATCAGGAATAGAAAATCCGGCGTTTTTTTTCCCCGGTGTCGATCGCAGTGTCAGTGCGAAATCATTGGTCGAGCCGTATAAGCGCGCGAAAAAAAATGTTGACCTCGCGCGCTCAATGATTTTCCGGCGCAAAAAGAGCCGCGGTCCATTGTGTCACGGCGAACTGGTCGAAAACACGATTTTCCGCGCGACTCTGTTGGCCCGGAATCGGATCGAATCATTTGCATCCGGTAGCAGGAAACGAAATAAAAATGGCGGCGTGGGCATTGGAGCGAACGAGCGCGGGAATCTCTCCTCGCTAACGCTGAACAGGTAATCCTGAAATTTCACTTTTTCCCCCTGATAACAACGCGGCATCCCATCAGCGTTGTTCCTCTCGTCGCATCGGCGCGCCTCGCGCTCTCTCCCGCTCGCGACTCTCGAGATTGCTCCTTCATTTTTTTTCCCCTTTTTTTTCCTTTTTTTCCACCTCGCTTCGCAACCCCGCTCTTCGCTTTGACTTTGCGCTTTTTTTTCCCCCCTTTTTTCACGCCGCACCCCATTCCCCGGCTAAACCTTTCAGCTCGCTCTTTGTTTCGTCGAGGAAATGGCAAACAAACGAGTGGCGTCAATGGCGCGCTCGCTCATCGCGCCATTCCCGGCGGCAAAAATTCGTTTTTGTCGCTTCTGGTTCGTGGCGCCGTTGCCGCGCGCACCGCCGCCGCCGCCAGACCGAAAGACTCTTTAATCTCGCGCGATGTCCGCGGAACGAACGAAAAGTGTCTCTGTGATGAACCGAACGCGTTTTTCTTTTCTCCTCTTTCTCATCGGAATACAACTTTTTTTTTTTTTTACCGCGCATTTATGAATATACTTTTGGGAGCCACGCGGCACGTTTGTCCGTCTTCTCCCCTCCTCCGCACCTATGGTCATTTGGAATCCATATACGCATGCAAATGTCAACGCGAAACGTGCGGGAGGCGGCGAACAACGTTTTTTAACATTTTTATCGCCCCGCTTGTATTATTTTTTTCAAGCTGTTGCACTTCGGCTTTTATTGTTCCTGAAATGTACGTTTCGTCAAAGTAACGATCGAATTCGTTGCTTTTTCGAGAAAATTATTGCGACGGAAGAAACTTTGGAATATTTGTACGTGTATAAATACGTGTGTATATTCCAACGCGATATAACTTTCGGAGGCAGTCGCGGAGGGCCCGGTATTAACGGCGAGCTGACGAGCATTTCGAGTATCTCTCGCTCGGTCTTGACTCGGCTCGAAGCGTCCGCTCGTTAGCGACGATGACTCTTCGACTTTTCGAGGCAGCTCAACCCCGGTAGCTGCATACCCAACGCGTATATAATAGTCGGTAAGAGTCACGGCAACTCGTGCTCGCTCTTCGCCGGCTCTCGTGTCTATAAACATACCCACATCCACCGTGCACCGCGTGGAGAGAGAAAAAAAAAAAAAAAAAAAAAAGAAAACGCGTCGATGCGCCTTGAGAGAGAATCGTCTTGAGAGGAGCCACGAGGAGCCCATCAAAGAGATTGCTCGAGGCGGACGCTCGTCTCGGTAGCAGTCAAGTGTCGGTTACACACCGAGGAAATAAACAAATCCCGTGATAATTATCCTGCCAAGTATTCGCTGACCGGCGCGTAATATGGGGGATATATACGAGAGGATATTCTTTCTCGTTCAATCGACTCCGTGGCCGCATCAACGTACCCCCGAGTCTCGCGATACGCGTGTGAAAAATGCCTCTTTCACAACCGATTAAAAATGCACACGTCGATGAGATTGATTTTCCATTGGCTCGGATAATTGCAACTCCGAGGGATGATATTTGAAGGCGAAAACGTTGGAATGACGATAAAATGGCCGCTCGAATGTTCGGGGACACCGTACGCGTTGGCTCAAAGGGGAAGAAGGAAACGAGCTCGGTATTAGGAGAAATGGAAGAGAGTGCGTGTCAAGGACCAACGCACTCGAGCAGCAACAGCGTGTCGCGCGCGCGGGGCTGCTCTATAGAAGCGAAAGGGCGTAGGGTGTCGCGAGAGGCCCATTGACTTCGTTCATTGATTTTACGTCAATCCGCGGAGCACCCTTGTGCCGGGGTCTTGGTGATGCGTTTATCATAAGCGATAAGGGTCCGCCGCTGTAGGGAGGCGCGGTGGGGCACCCCGCGTCCCGCGTCCCGCGTCCCGGGTGTACTCGATGTATACGCCGGGGAGAGCGAACCACCCCACGGACGTCGTCGGGGCCACCGGGAGAGAGGAGGGACACGAGCGCGCGCGACACCTCCGTATATACGGAGCCGAGGCTGAGTGGAGCACAGAGAACTATCCAACGGTGGAGAGCGCAACGGAAAATAGAATAGAAATGACCCCCCATGGGATACGTATTAGCGACACATGGCCGAGCGACAAAGCGTATCAACGCGGCTTGTTGGCGAGGCACGTCTACGTGACTCTCTCTCTCTCTCTCTCCCTCCACGAATATCCGCCTTCCCACTTGGTCCTCCGATATACGTATACATGGGCTATATGCCGTGGGCCATGTGTAATACGGGTAACGGGGGGTGAACCAAGGCGTGCTCGGATCCAAGGCGTGCTCGGTCTCTCTGTATACGATCACATAACGCGTTATACGTGCGAGCGTCGTGCAGCCCTTCCACCGCCGGCGCCGAGCAGCCAGGGGGACCCCTCGGGGCTGGCCTCGACCGTGTGCACCGGCAATAGCGGCCGGGCGTACGCGGGGTTGGTACGAGGGGTTGGTTTTCCAGTTCGAACCCCTCTCGACTCAGCCTGGAATTCTATACCGCCGCGTGCGGGCGGTGCCCACCCCGTAACTTCGACTTTCGCCCCGACACGCCATTTTGTAAGGGCTCGTCTTTCCTCGAGCGCCGCAGCGCGTGCACACTCCGAGTCGTCGTTATCGCGTTACGCCGTTGCGCCCGCTAATACGTACCCGACATTGATGGACGTTTCGGGGTTTCCCTCTTACCGCCCTCACCATACGCACATTTTTAGCTTTTTCCGATGCTCAAAAACGCCCGAAAATAGTTGGATTTTAAGCTCATACTTGCCTCTCAATTGACATAGAGAAAAGTTGCGGGCTTATCCGAAGAATTGACACGAGAGTGTGAAACGGCATGCGAGGAGAGATATCGTTGAGGTGGGATTAATTCGTCATTATACACTCAAGTGAGTTTTCGTGTAAACTCGTGTCGCGTTTGACGTACGGCTGATGGTCCGAGAGCCATGCGCAACAGGGACCGGACACTCGTCGACGTTATCTCGAGTATATCGCGGGGAAAGCGAGGGATGACAAAGGTTAATTTGCTGCGCGTTGTAAACCCTCGCGTCTCGCGAGATAAGTCCCGTCGGACGCCAGGCTCCTCTCGCACTGCTTCCTCATGCTGTTTCGGGTTACTCCGTCGCTCCCTCTCTCTCTCTCCCGGCGCTTCGTGGCTGACAGCGACCTGGATTAGTCCCTTCTTCCATCCTGCGGATTATATCGAGCGCGAAATATTAATCGACCGATACCTCTCGGAGACTGTCACTCGACTCCGATCTTCAGGGGCAACGAAACACTAATATGACCGCATCTCATGTTTCTCCCCTTTTCTTATCACGCGCATCACTCGATTTTCCGTCGCGTCCTCTCTGTGCACGCAGTGATTAAGTGGAATTACCAAAGATAACGTTTTAAGAATGGTTGCGGGGTCGTGGTTCGCCAGACATTTATAGTCAGTCGAGTACCTCTTTTTCGTCACGGTGACACGAAAAATGGATCTCGTCAATGTCGTTCTTTTTTTTTTTTTTTTTTTCTACTTTTTGTCGCGAATAAGAGAATGTTGCGTCCAATTGCGTCGCCCGCGGGAGCAACGAAAACCGCCCCACGGGCGCTCCGAGTGCTCGAAACTCGACGAAATTTAAGTTTCGAATTAGACGCGGAGCGAGTGACAAAGTCCTAGAAAGGGGAATTCACGAGTGAACGACGCGCATCTCTCTATCCGTAGTCTCGTGTTATTTCTACAGTTTGTGTCTACCGAGTTTACGTATCTCGATGCTGAGCACTCGGCGGTGGAGATGGCGAGATAGCTCGGTCAATTTCACCGCGAGGAACGGCAGCTCGAAACTCGCGTATACGACGCCAGCCAGCATCCCCGTCTCCGCACTGCTCTCGTTAATAATGCGGGGGAAAATGGTGAAACGCTCCCGTTGTCACGTAGAGGTAATTCGGCACGCGTTCCGCCTCATTCTCGCGAGCATCCCTCCTCTCCTCTCGCCCCTCAAATTGATTCTCACACTCCTTTCCGCGGGCCCGCACCACGGGTATATGCAGCTCGACACAATATCCAACGATTCTTCCATCGCTATACGATACACTCCACGTATACTTTTTCAAAGGCATTTCAAAGGTTCAAAGGTAAAAAAGGTTATTAACCAGTGTTTTCGGGGGTAGAATATACGACTTGAGAACGATGGTATGGGTTAAAAGTTGATATTTTGAAGGAAAAAAAAAAAAAAATCTGAGGTCTAAATTGTTTAAATTGATTTTGAATTGATTACCGTTAAAAACTACCAACGGTTGGATCTCGCAACTTTTATGTGAGATTTATATATATGTGTTTCGAGGTTCGAGAAAATTCAGTCTCGACGAAAAGTTAAGGCTTGGCAGATATTTCAAAGCCTTTCTGGCCCACAGATTGTAGATGAGAAGCGTGGCGGTGGGGCGATGGGGAAGAAACGAGGTTGGCTGCCGGTGTACCGATCGGCGTGTAAGTACTTAACTACTTAAGTATACACTCGGGGCAAGGAGCCAAGAACCAGAAGTAATTTAGCAGCAGCAGCAGCAGCAGCAGCAGCAGCAGCAGCAGCAGCGCCGTTTCCAGAGTGGTCGAGTGGCCATCGGAAGCGGTGGAGCGAGTTTCGCCGAAATATCAGAAAAACGAGGTGTCAAATTATGTGGCGAGCTTGGAGGGAAAACGAAGAGAGGAAAAACAAAAATGAGAGCGAGAGAGGAAGAGAAATGAGAGAGAGACAGGGAGACAGAGGGAAAAATAAAAAGTCCAGCGGGACGTGACGCGACAAGATTTTTGTTGTTGGAAAAGCTACGAGCAACAGAAGCTATAGAGTCGCTCGTCCGCTATACGCTCGCTCCGCTGTGATGGCCCAATTGACTCGCGTCAGCGGCCAATCATCCGCTAAATTATAGGTCCAGCCACGCACCAGCTTACAACGGGCAGAACCACAGGCGAAGAACGGCATCCGTGAAAGAGCAACGCTCGGAGGTGGGCTGCTCTTTACATTCGGTGCGTTTTGCCTCTCTTCGGGCTGCAGACTCTGGAGCGTCGTATCTTTTTTCCCCAAACTCCGACAGAGGCCACAATGCACGTTCGTCAAATTATCTTTTGTTTTTTGTTTTTCGTATCGCGACGAAGGACTCGTAAACGCTGCGCGGCCCTCGAAGATTGTTCAACGTATTCCCCAAGCGCAACGCGCGTATTGACGAGCGATGATTATCGTGTCGAGCGAAATAGCGCGGCTGGTGCGCACCATATATACGGCGAGGACGCGTTCGCGGAGGGCGAATGTGATGCGGCAAGCGGGCCGGTGGGACACGTAGCGTCGGCCGGTACGTACCTACCGCACGAGATCGCGCGGAGATTGGAGCTCGTTATCGGTAGCATCCATCATTCGTACGTGATGCTGCGAGATGGCTTGTGTTCCGCCGTTGCGAGCTGCCAAGTGTAGGGTCGCGGGACCGCGGCTCTAAGTAGAGAGAGAGAGAGAGAGAGAGAGAAGCGACGCACAGGTCGGCTCTGATATCTCGCGTGAGGTCATCCGAAACGAAAAAACGTCGTGACATTTTTCCAATTGTGTCTCTGCTCATTCAGAATCTTGAAATTTTATGGAAAAGGAAAGCTATTCCCACGGCGCCCTCATTGGCGCGCCTCATTGGTACCGCGGCTCTGCGAGCTTGAACTAACAAAAAAATAATAACTTTGAATATCGAGTCGTAAACTCCGCGAAGTCCCGGGGGACAAAAAGTAGTAAGTGTCTCGTCTATTTTGTTGGATGACCGCAAATACCCTCGCGAGTCGCGAGTCTCTTCTCTCGCTGCGCGACCGTGTGGCATTTCAAAGGTCCACTTAGCATTCGGTGTCACGTAGCGCCCACGTTTTAATACATCAAAAACTCGACGACTCGCGGGGCGGGGTGTGTAGGAGAGAGCCGCAATGTCGACCTTTCCTACTTTTCCATCCTCCGAGCTCCCCCACCCCCCTGCCCCCTCTCTCTCACGCTCGCAGTGCCAGCTCGCGTTCACCGTGGCAACTGTGTCGGGGATGAGGGAGAGAGAAAATGTTGAAGCACAGCATTCATTTGTTCGCCCGGGCACGACTGAGCACCACCAGCGGCGGCGGCAGCAGCAGCAGCAGCGGATGAACCCCCACCCACCCGAGCGTAGCGTTACCCCGCATCTGGAGCAACAACTCTCCGCGAAGAACCCTCGACACGTACGATATTACAGGGCCGAGAGAGAGAGAGAGAGAGAGAGAGAGAGAGAGAGAGAGAGAGAGAGAGAGAGAGAGAGTCCAGAAGCGGTGACGGTGCGTGGCCTTTTGTTTCGGATTTCCCGCGAATTCTGATTGGACCGTTCGGAGCCCGATGCCAGCCATGACAGCCTTTTCCCGGGGCATCTCAATCCGGCCAATAGAACACTCGAGGGCGTTCCCGGGGCGGGGATTCCCCCCGGGGCGCGAGCCCCCCCCCCCCCTCTTCCCGCTCTCTCGCTCCCTCTTTCCCCCCTCGGAATCCCTCTCGCGATCACTATTATTGTTATTATTCATGCTCGGTGTTGTCGTTGTTGTATCCGGCTCCGTCCTTGTTTACCAGGAATCATACGATGTGGAGCGAGCTCTGCTATAATCGCGGTAACCCGCGGGCTGTGCACCGAACGCGCACCGATACGATGAGTTGTCGACCGCTGGTAAGGTAGAGAACAACGAAAGCACGAGCGGTGCTCTCGGGAGGTTGAGGACACGGACGGCGGATGGCGCGTCGACGTCGCTTTTCAGTGCTCAACGACCGACGTAAGCGGCAGCGGCTCAGGCTTTCTCTTTTTCACGTTTTCTCATTAAAGTCGACCAATATGGATCACCGAAAAATTGCTGGAAAATGGTAAAAAAAAAACAATCGGTTAAAAAAAGTTAGGCTCTTTGGAGGCTCATTTATTTTGATTCCAAGTGGTGCATCGAATCCTGGAAACTGGTGCATCCTGGATGAATCCGCATATTGAAGTTGAAAATTGTATTTTAATGATCGACCAACTGCGTTTTTATCACTCAGCCGAATTCGTTGCGCGGTCTTCGTAGGGTCAATAGAAATTCACACGATTGAATTATGGCGACAATTGGAGTCGAGAATTCCCGGTATTTCGTGTGACACAAAGAAAATGCGGTATCCACCCCGAGTTTCTTTGAAAAGGGCTGGCGAGCGCGATCCAAGTTAAATTTTACCGTGAAACGAGGTCAGAGGTTTTAATATCCTCGATATACCAGTCGGAGTTTGAGCGAGCACCCACTTGGCGGCTCGATAATTCGAATTAATAAGGACAAATTGGCGGGACCCTGCGGATACATACTCTCGACTATATATCACGACCTCGAAGCTACCGCGCGAGAATGCCAAATGTGCAGCTCGTTCGCGAATTACGAAAGAGATCTCGCTGCGCCGCCGCCGATATTGCGCGAGTGACTCACCGCACGGCGAACGGTCCACGCGTCAATTCATTCGTGGGCCGAGATTCTTGCGCAGCGAGAAAACCCATATCGCGGCTGAGAAAAATATTTTTACGGTGGTTCACCGTTCGTCTTGAATGTTCGTTCGGTAAATCGAAAAGCCGACTTTGTCGTATCTATGTACACGGCACACCTAACTAGACCGCGGTGTAAACAGAGAGCCTGATACCTGCGTCATAATACCGGCGGCAGTTTCCTCCACACGAGTGACACTCATTTTTGCCGCCGCCGCCGCCGCCGCCGCCGCCGCCGCGTTCTTGATAACAATCACGGTGCGCGCGATGTGCTATAGCGAAAAATAGAAGGTTGGGGGACGAGGATAAAAAAAAACGGAGGAAGGAGGTATAATGATAATAACAATGATACCGATAATAATAATGACACAGGTAATATTAATAATAATAAAGGCCGAAGGCGAAGCGTGCGGCCCGCGCGAGGGCCTAACGACCCGGGAGTAAAAGCGCGATGCGATTCCACTACGCGATATATCCTGTCATAGATCCGTCCGTGATATCGAGCTCACTCGGTTGGCATGAGCACCACACGCTCGGCTACACAATATCGCAACGACGACGACGACGACGACGACGACGACGCTGCCGCCGCCGACTACGACGACGACGACGACGACGACGACGACGACGATGCCGATGCGCCACGTCCCGGGCACCTCTCGCGCGGGAGAAATTAAAAATGTATTAAGCAAGGTGTCGCGCACGCTCGCGACTGTATCACTCGTGTTACAGACGCGCGCGCGGTATACACGCGGCTACACCGTATATGCTGCGTCATTAATAGCTTCCGTGCGCGAAAGAACGACCGCGCGCGCGTTTTTATCGTACAACACACGTACGATATGCGCGCCGACAGACGCGCGATAACTATAGATATAAATATATATATATATATATATATATATATACATATGCGTTTGAGCGAACCAGCGATAATCGAGTGTGTCTCGGCCCGGTGAATATTCGCGGAATATTCGCAACTCGATTGCTCCGTCTAATTGGTCGCCTCATTCGAATACACGGCGCTTCATTTGTGCTACTCGAATTATACGAATATTAGCGGTGCAGATTACTATATAGATATATAGAAGGCGCGTGCGTGCACGACGAGAGTCGCGAGGCACTCTTAATTGTCAGTCCATTGATACCCAACCCGAAGCAACGATGCGCACTTAATTTCTCTGGCAATTTGTCGCATGCGGCAGCGGCAGCAGCGTAGTATGGTATACGCGAGGGAACCAGAGCGCGCATATATCCGCGTGCACTGACTGCGTGTACAGCGCGGGACGAGGGGCGCGGGGGGCGCGGGGGGTGCGGGGGGCGCGAGCGTCAGCCCAGCGGAGCTCGCGGTCGATTAAACTCGGTGTGCGCTCATTTTACAATATGTATGAAGCTCCGCCACCGCTGCTGCTCCTCCCCTCAACATTCGATACACCGGCCGCGCGCGTACTACGTGCATGCGCGCCGATTTATCCCGAGTATCCTCAGCGCTCTCGTAAATTCCACGTGATACCTTTTCCTCGTTGTACGTACGACGCAATTATCTCGGGACTTTGTTAACAAAAAAAAAAAATAAGTCGAATATTTTGTCGCGGATTTTCGACGATTCGCCGCGAGAGCGAAAATAGGAGAGGCAACGCGGTGCGGAAGAAGCGGGCGCGTTTCCGTGCGGCGTCCGACGAGATCGCGTTGGAGATTGCGGCGCGAACGGCTGTCAGGGGGAGCGGTTGGAGTTGAAAAGTGTCAGCCGGCAAATTGGCAAAGAACCGCGCGCGTTGCTCACGAGCACCGGGACCGCGGAACCGCGCGACCAAGCCGATCGGGTGCGGCGCGCGGCGTGGCGGCTCCGTTGAACGATCCGCACTCGGGGTCGCCGTGGATTTCGGCTTTCCTCCGCGGTTCTCTCTCGGTCGCCGCGGACGCCACACCGGAACGTCGGCAGCGGTCGCAACGTCGAATAAACATGCCAGGAGGAGCAATTTGGAATATTAGAAGCGCGCGCGCGCGCGCGCAGCGGTCCCCAGCGAGCGTAGGAGCTTATTCGTCTGTCATCCACGGGTGAGCTACGGTGATGACGTCCGACCGCAAAAGAGCGCGCGCGGTGCATCAGACTCCAACTCTATCTCGACCGTACGACACACACGTGCGTTTTATAACTCGTCGCGCCGAGCTACCAACACCGATAATACACTTGCCGCCGCCGCTGTCGCCTATATGCGTGAGCGTCAATTGCGCGGGCGCGCGGACAATCTCTCCACGAGTGTAACCACCGCGCGAGATGGAAAATACAGCACAGCCTTTTTATCACACACGCTCTCTTACGCTCTCTTCCGCGCGCTTTCGATGTGCATTATCAATTGCCACCAGGTTGTAGTCTTCATGCTCGTATCGAAATTAGATCGTGGAGGAAATTAACGTGAAATCAACGTTCAATGTTGCTCAACGCTGACGCAAATAAACATTTCTAATTCAGGGACAGACATGAATCAAGGGGATTGGGACGGACAAACGGGCAAACGGACAAACAACTTTTCAAAATATATGCAAGATAAGATTAGACATTTTCGTTCAATTCTTTATTGATAATGTAAACGTGGAAAACTCGAGTGAACCATCGGTCGAGGCATTACAGAAATTTCTCCCCGATAGCTGAAATCGAACTCGATTTGACACCGGCTCCGATGCGGGTGTCGAATTTAAATAATCTTTCGCGGAGCACGACTCGGAGAATAAGGGTGCCGCTGCTGCCGCTGCCGCTGCGCCGTATATTTGTATGTAGCACCGCGACGCTTTTGCCGGAGCCGGGTATAGCGTAGCAGGGCCACCCTGTAATCTCGGACACGTGCAGTATTGCGTAACCGAATTGGGGGGGAGTCGCGCTGACGCGACGGGGGCCGACGAGGAGCGCCGATTCGCCAGTGAGAACTTTGTATAGCCACGATCGAGTGCTCACTGGAATATCATAAACGTCCTTTCTTTCAATCGTTATTTTCTCCTTCGCCGAGTACTCTCGACTTAACGCCGTCTGAAAAAATCAATTTCATTTTTTATTATTATTTTTTTTTTCATTTTTATTTAATAAAAAAAATACAGCCGATTTTTTTTAACAGGTCCAAGGAATAAGTATAGCTACAACTACGAGCTGCAACAACCACGAAGCTGAGAAGCCCGCCTCGCGATATAGTCACGATGAGGGATACGACCTGTGACCCGGCGCCACGTTCTTCTCCGACGCGATGACTGGATGTATCTTCGTTCGTGGACGAAACGAGACACTGGAATCCAGTCATGTGGATGATCTTGCGCTAGAGAGAAAGGGGAACGGGCGAGCTCGAGCGCGCGCGAGCGATCTCGTTGAGATTGTGTCGGTGCGATTTCGAGTCCGTAACTCCGACGATAGAGTCATCACGTGTATAACACGGGTACGCGCCGGGGGATCGCGAGCTATGCGCCACGGTGCGATAATGTTTTATATATACATATTAAAATATCAAAGTGAGAGAGAAAGAGGTGGATGAGGGAGAAAGCGACGGTCGCGTACAAGAAGAAACGCCGGGTTTGTCCTGTATCTCGCAGCGGGAAGTCCTCTCATCTTATCCCCCGATTCTTTCTCACTCGCATGATCGATCTGACACGCACGAATTTCGGTGCGTCATACAAATCAACCGTGCAATCCAACTACACACTATTATCATTCGAGCTTGTGTATCGGTGTCCACGTGACTCTACACCAAACTGTATATGTATACATTTGCGTGGCAAAATAATCAAGCTCGATGATTTTTAAGTTTATTTAAATACTAGCAGGCTGCAGAGGCTTGGATGAAAATTAGATCGTTGAGGAAATTAACGTGAAATTAACGTCCGAACTTTACGAAATGGAGAAAAAAATAATTGGGGTTCTGATTTTTAAATTCCGTAAAAAATTTGAAAAGCAAGATATCGCATTCCGCCTTGCGGCAGTCTGCCCAAAAAATTATAAGATTAATCAAATGTTGGAAGCGATCCAATCGAAAAAAAGTCATTAAGGTTGTTTCCTCGTTCGTTTGGCTCATTGAAGAATATCTGCGCGTTTCAGCGGAAAGACACACGCACACGCACACACACACGAGTTTCCACTTAGCCGAGTCCACACAAGCTCTTCTCGCGTAAACGCTGCCGTATAAATCTTACTCTCGGTTCGTGGCGAAAGGCCTAGGTGCACCATCGAGACTAGCGCGCGGTGTAATCGTAAGTACAAGATCGCGTGTTTCAATTATTCCCAGTCGGTAGACGTACGAATATACTTGTGTATGGCGTCATGTATGGCACCAGATACGCGAGTGCCGCCACGCTGCATGACGTATCGCGCACCAACACACGTACGTACAGACTACAGTTTCACAAGGTATGGACAGTCAACCGGACGTTCCTCTGGCTGCGCTTGCGGTGCGATCGTCGTGATGATGATGATGATGATGATGATGATGATGATGATGACGGTGGTGCGGTGCTCGATCGCCATATTGTTTTGTTAGGCCGGACGGCGCGCGTTCCGGCGAGTGCGAGGAATCGCTTCATCATAATCGGTCATCCCGAGATTCTCGTTTCATCGTTTTCGTTGTTTTTTTTTCCTCCTCTTCACTCTATATACAAGACACCTCTCGCTCTTATCCCCTTGTTCCTCCTCTTCCAGCGTGGATCCATCCGTCTCTATCTTTCGCCTCGCTACACGAACACGTTCGATCCCGCGGGGCGTACGTCCACGTGCTCGGCTCTCAGCCCACAGAGCGACGGAGAGTATATCTTTGCATCGGAATACCTCGCTGACTGCTCGAGAATTCGATAACGTGATTGGCCCTGCGTCAACTCGAGCGTGCGCGCCGCTGACTATGTGGCCCGTGTCTGTAAGTATATATTATACCGGAGCTCGCTCGCCCTCTTTCCCTCTCGTTCGTCTCCTCGCATTGTTTCGTATCGCACTCGCGGCTGTCTTCGGTTCGCGCGGAATAGAATGCACGTTGAATATAGACGAGGCGGTGCCGTTGGTTGGCTCTGGTACGCTTTGCCAGGTCCGTGCGGCAATATTTACCACCGTCTGCTTTGTACGCGATTTTAAAAAGTACGCAAATTCATCATATTTTCTCCGTGCTACACGGTGAATATATATTTGTCGGTGAGAGAGGGCTGCCCATCGGCATTCCAGTTTTCTTTCCTCAGATGATCCGTATTATCCAGAGCTCTCGCGAATGCATTTCGCCGCGCGCTACGGGGCGTCGAGCCAAAAGACCTCGCGCGCGATAATTCACCCTCGGTGCGCGCGCTCGCTCGCTCGCGATAAAACGGTGGAACGAGAGACGACGCGTGAGTCTCCCCGCGTTCCTCGCTTTTTCCCTATTTGATCTCGAGAATATTACATACACATCCTCGAGAAAGCTTCGGAATCCTCGCGCCTCGTCCGCCGCTCTTCCGCCTCCGTGACGCGCGAGACTCGAAATCTTTCTCCATTTCTCTTCGGTAAAACACGAACGGGCTCCCAACTCCCCGAAGCTTCTCTCCGCCCGCTGGCCTCATTACCAAAGCAAATATTGTATAGTCCCGCGCACCTCGCCAGCGACGACGGCGACGACGGCGACGGCGACGACTCGCCCGAATGAAATATGAAGAGAGCGCGAGATAAAAGGAGAGAAAGACGAGGCGAGCGAGTCGGAGATAAAAATCCCAAAGTCTCGGGAAAGGCGTGCAAGTGAGATGTGATAAGAAGGTGTAAGAAGAAGCGAGCGACACAGCCTCTCGAGATGGCAGTGCGCGCGGGACGATGGTAAAAAGAATGAAAATAAAGCCCCGGCTTCCTTTTTCCTGTCGCCAATCTTACTCTCGCCTATGCGCTGTATATACGCCTGTACACGGGGCATTCCGATACCGATTCGTGCATGGCCCGGCTCGCTTCGTTTTTCCGATTGGACCCGCAATTTTTCGCATCATCGGCCCAACTCTCGGAAGCTCTCTACATTTTTTTCCAACATTTTTTCAGAAATGTTTCTTTTTTGTTTTTCGATCGTAACTTTGTCGATCGATAATTTTTTGTTACAAAATGGTGGATAATTGGAAAAAATGTCGAGTGCTTCCGAGAGTCACATGAATCGTAGAAAACGTTGCTGGCTCAATCCGAAGGGTCGAGGGTCAGACTCGTAGGTCGAATCGGCACGGAATGTCCCGTGTACAAGGCATATATATGTATACATCCGAGGAGCCTCGATCTCCCGACTCTCCGGCTCTCCGCACCGTCTTCTCAGCTATTTCTTATACTTTCGTAAGTATATTTCTTTCCCACTCGTTTGCTTACTCGCGCGGGCGTGCGCGTCGCGGCTGGCTTCGAGCTTGCGGAAAAGGTGCCGAAAAAAAATGAAAGGAACGCCTTTTCACAGCCTCCGTGCCGTGTGCGATTTACCTTTCAACTCGCTTGTTTTATATCGAACGCGCGCGCTCGCGGCTCGCACGACGTTGCCGCGGTGCCCAGACTTTTCCCTCGTTTCGATAGGGGTAACGTGGGACAAGATCGGAACGAGGTAATTCGCAAAATATCAATCGGTTCTTGTATCGACTGTTCAATTGTCAATTCGATCATTGGTCAATTGATATTATCGTGGATTCTTTGAATCAACCGGCCCATACATATCGTCACTCGATATAGGATCGCCGGAGAAATACATTTTCATCGGTACAGCTTCGTTTCCCTCCTCCGCGCACCTCCATTTCCAGTATCAATATTACCATCTTCCCCGTGAACACGGCCGACTATTCAGCGAACCCACTCGTTAAATTATAACCGCCGACGACGACGTCGTCGTGGATCGTGTGGGGCGGATGCAGGCGCGTGCAGCGGCTTCGATCGAGAATTTCCATATCTCGTCGTACAAATTGATCCAAGCGCGGGTGGATTTTGTCGGAAGGGGAGCAGCCGGAGGTTTAAGGAGAGAAGAGGGGGGAGAGAGAGAGAGAGAGGGAGGGGGCTGCGATGGTATCCTCAGCTCCGGGAAGCATCTCCGATTGAATCGTCAATTTGTCTAGCATTATCCCAAGACGTCGGGTCGCGGGGGCGCGGGAAGGGCGAGCTGGCTTCGTCTCGCAAAGGATTTCGTGTATTTAGGATAACAAGCGTGTTCGTACGGTCGTGCGGGCTGACTGCTCCGTTTTCGCGGTGGACGCGAGAGAGCAGCCAGTAGCCGCACTCGATCTCCCCTCCCTCGATTATTCCTCCTCGATCGCGACGTCTCGCGATTCGCATTCGAAATTTGTATTCAGGACCCGGTGTAACTCCTTTATATTGACATATCGTGGTACGTGATCCAAATACATGGGACATTATACCGAATTGCCGAAGCGAACGCTGCCGTTGCCGCTGCCGCTGCCGCTCCGAGCGTTGAAAAACTTGGCGAACGAGCGAATCCTCAAATCGTCCGTGAATAAGAAAATACACAGAGGAGTGCACGTAAAATCGTTTGGAAAAGACAAACGTGGCCCGCTTCGTGCGCTCGTGCAATCTTTTTACTTTTCCCGCGCGCGCATACCGACGCGATAGGAAATTTATTCCCCGCTCTCTCGCCCGCACTTATTTTCCTCCTTCGTTTTTTCCGCGCAGAGTGAATGGAAAAACGATGGGATCGCGCGATACGGGAGAAATATGCGCGCGCTCGGGGGAAAATATATACGAAGGTGAGTATACAGGTACCGCGATATCGGAGCGGGTACGAGGGATCGCGGGGCAAAGAGGGCGCCGCCACCGCCGCGGCACGGAAGATAGATATCCGTTTCAAATATTCACGCCCTTTTCGCACCGGGCAAGTCGTACAAGCCGAGGACGGTTCTTCGCGCCGCGCGCGATCCACGTGAAATTGATGCGCGCTTAGGAACCCTTTTTACCGCTCACTGGGCGGACAGTTTGCGCCGGACATAAATATCACCGAGGCGGCGGCGCGCGAGCCGCCGATTCTCCGATCCTCCGAACCTCCGATCCTCCGCGCGAGCAACGGATACGGAGAACGCTCGCGCGCAGCCCCGATGCATCTCCTCCACACGCCGTATCCGCACCTATATTCCGTTGCGTGGGTGGCTGTATTTTTGTATTTTTTTTGCAAGAAATGTTCCGTAAGCGCGCGGGAGACAAAGTCCGATCGCCAGTGGGTATCGCGCTGCCGTGCAATATCGCGAGTGGCGCGAGCATCACGATTATATTTCTCGAAACACACGTACCGTGAACATATAATAACTCGACTGCCGCGCGACGCCGCGCTGCGCCACGTGTTGTTTGTGTATCCAGCGGCTATGACAGCCACTTCCGTTTCCGCTCTCGGAAACCTCGCCAACTCGTTCACAACGTACTTTTTTTCTTTTTCTCCTTGCACATCACTGTTGTCCGGAGGCTCGGTAATACGTGGGACGCGTCTGTTTACACCTTCGCGCTGTCAAAATATCATTCACGCTATTACATTTTCGAGCCCGGATCTTCCAACTCGAGAAATGTTTTCCGCCAATTGGTACTTCTCTCGAGATTGCTTTTTTTTGTAATCGGTGAGAAAATGTTGTTCAAACGATATAAAAAGGTATTCGCGACTCGCTCGAGGAGATAACGGATCGAGCTCGAATATGGTACCCGAAGGTGTCAAGATGAGGGATAATTTTTGGAAAATTGTATCCCAGAGCGAGGCGGCGCGGCAACACGCGCCCGCGGTCTCGTGTTTCACACGGGTGCTAATTGTTTCGTGCACGAATGCCCGCTGCCGCCGTCGACGCCCACCGCAACGATCGAACACGAGGGAAGGTGGAGAGTCGACGAGAGTCGTCGGTGCGGCCGAGGGTTCAAAGCGGAAGGATCGCCGAGGTGTTTTGCCATCTGTCCAGCTCGCGCACTCTGTGTGTGCCCAGAGCACATGTCGTCCGATTCATCTTGAGCGATCAATCAATTAAACGGATCCGAGGGGGCAGGCAATTGGCTTTCAGCCACCCACAAAGCTCGACAATCTTTTCCAACGAGTCGACTTTTATTTTTATCGCGTCGCGTCTCACCAAAAACACCTTCAATCTCGTCCAGGATAAATCCATCGAACAATTTTTATTTCACGCTTTTTTTTTTAACGTTTATTCGAAAACGCCAACGCGCGAGGAATGCGCGATTGAAAAATATTGAGAGAGTGAGAGAGACAGGAAGAGGGAGAGAAAAGGCGCAGCGGCGAGCGGAGACACCGCCGGAAGGCTTTTCGCATATCGTATTCTCAATATCACTGTCGGATATCTGCGCGAACTGGGCGGAATGCTGGGCGTACCTACGTACAATTGTATATAACGTCCGTGACGCGCGTGGTGGCGCGAAGCTGTGTGGCGCCGGCAGCGATAGATACCGCTAATTATCGATCGTAAATAATCGCCGAAAGTCGCCCCGCGGAGCGAAGGATACCCCGCGAGAGGGACGGAGCGAGGAACGTTCGCGGGGAGGGAAACCAAAGAGGAACTCGAGGAGTTGTCTTCGAGAAAGAGAGCAGCGGCAGCGGCAGCGGCAGCGGTCCGATCCTATCGGACACTGACGAGGAAAGGTGGCTGCGAGGGAACGCGAGAGGGAGAGAGAGAGAGAGAGGAGACACGCGGAGGGCCAATGATGTAGGGCCCGCGCGCGAGGAGAGCGCCGAGAGTCACGAACGGCAGCAGCGCGGTATAACGCGGCGCAAAGAGCTGAAAAGGAACAAGACGAGAGGAAACCGAAGCGGGAGGAAGGACGAACGAGCGGTGGGCGCGAGGTGGTTCACGCCGAGGCTCGCTACATATGCATCTTGTACCTTCACTTCGGGGTGGTTGCTGGATATATTACACGCTCCCTGCTCGGTTATTACACAGGCGCGGCAGTAATTGCAGACGCGGAGGTGGCGGCAGTGGCGAGCCGCTTGATTTGTGTTCGCGGCTCACCGCCGCACACACGTTTTCGTTCTTTCGCTCACTGCCGCCGCCGTCTCTCTCTCTCCGTAGCCAGGAGCAACACCGGCAGCTCGAAAGCGACGGTGATATCGATTCCTGGTTTCGATAGCGTACAACCTCGGCTCTCTTCGATGTGCCTCCTTGCTTCATTACCTCCGTGCAGTGGGTCCATTTTCTTCATATGTTTCTTGTATCACGGTCGTACCGATGTGACAAACGGACCGCTCGTTCGTTGCGACAGTGATTTTTTTCACCGCAGATAAATGCACATTGCGGTACGATGCGGACCGACACTGGACGGTGGATGATGGTTTCGATGGGCAAAAGCGCCGAGGGGTGTTTAGCGAAGCTCCGAGTCTAGTGCCTACAGTGGTAGTTTGGCTTTTGGCACGTGAAATCCTAGCAGCGGCGCGGCAACGGCTCCGCGCATCGCCCGAGCTTTCTCGCACACAGCGACTTTGACAGTGTCGGTGCGGCTGGCTGTCGCCTGCACTTGACACCGGCTCCGAGGCAGCCACGATATTCCGTTACCCCCGCTCGTAGACGGCGTCTTGAAACGACCAAGATGAAGGAGTGTATATGCGGGAAGGAGCCGGCAGGAGTCTCGGCATCGAGGAAACGCGGCCCGATAATATACTCACGCGGAAGTGTTGGCGTCGCCTGCGCTCCGGTGAGAGCGGTTCCTCGCTCACCGGGGCACGACGAGACACTCTTTGCTTTGACATTTTTTCTTCCATCTTTTGCATCGATGAAATCAGAACCTTTTCATGCACGATGACGAGATCCAACTTTTGCAACGCGTCGATGGATTTTTGTAGCGAGAAGCGTCGCGACGAAACGTCGATTTTTAACGGGATTCGTTCCGACGCGCCCCGGTCTCCCCCGCCGTACACACTGCGACGATGTTCCATCGTTACAAGGCAAGTGAGCGCTCGACGCAGCGACCCACCACCACCACCACCACCACCACCGGCACCAGCACCGACAGCAGCGGCAGCCTCGATATCACGTTACTAGACCACCCTTTGATCTCGCGACACTTACAATTTTCCCGGGCCGCGATACACCCTTATTTTCGCGAGGGACTACCGGATAGAGCGAGAGACCCGGCGCCAGCCAACACGCCACCAGCATTGTACTAATGAGAGACTATGGCTTCCACTACACTCCCGACGCGAGCGTAATCACAAGGCCTGCGTACGATGACATTCCGTCTCCGTCTCTTCGCGTACGCTTTTGCTCTCCGCACTCTCTGTACGGTGCGCCGCGCCGCGGCTACACGTCCAGCAACCTTCTCCGTCCGTCTAACCATTGTAACGAGCTCGATATCCTCGCTGCACATTTGTTTCAAGTTTTCCAGTGTTTTCTTTTACACGATATATTTTTAGCTCGTGAAAAAAGCGATAACGCCGCGCCAGCAAATATCACACCCCAATGTAGCGACAACATTGATTGTTTTTTTCATACAGAAGCTGACATAGTTTTACGCCAATGTCGCGATGCCCGCGATTAGCACGGATTTTCAGGCTAAATGCCACGTATCGACTGCCCGCACTGGAGGTTGAAAAAGTAGGGGAGCCCGAGGGGCTCCGTCGAGAATCGGAAGAAATCACTCGCCATCTTTCGCTCCTCGCAGGCATCGGTCTTGGACTCTATATACGTACCGCGCGGACTGTATCCGAGTCGTCGGAGGCTTCGGCGCAAATACAATAACCCTTTATTTGTTTCTCTCTCCCTCGTATTCCTCCTCGCACTCAGCCGTGTCTCGTGATTCAACAATCTCGATGCAGCGGCAAACATCACCACCACCGCTAATACCGTACACGGGAGCACACACCGCGCGGGTGGGTTCCTCGAGAAAGGACGGCTGATACGTGAATCCACAGCGAGAGCTCGTCGTCGATGAGCCACCGATGCCCCGGGCGTTTCCCTCGTGCTCGATAAATCGTCCGAATCTCGACGAATTCAATCGAATCTGTTGGACTTGGGCGAGAAACGAAGGGAAAGCAGCGGCGGGAGTCGGCTGTCGGAGTCGGAGTCGGCGTTGGCCGAGTGTTGGCAGGAAACACAGCTCCCGAGTAGATGAGAGCCTCGTTGTCCGACAGTCGGGGCAAACACTTCGGGAGATTGGCGAGGTTCCCTCGCGTCTCCGCGACACTCGTGCGTCCTACCGACGAGAGAGAGAGAGAGAGACACACGCGAGCCTCTCTCTTTTCCCTTTTCCCTCTCTTTCGACCAGAGCTACGCGGGCTTTCCCGGAAATCTTGCGTCTCCGCACAACGAGACGGAGAAGCTTACCACGCGGATTGCGAGCTAATCTCCGCGCTCCGCGCCACGTGCGACGATTCATCCCTCGTACTCCCTGTTTCGGTGATCACATGCACCAACGATGCGACATTAACCGGGCAAGCACCGGGTGTCGGTATCGTTTTGTGAGGTAAAAAATAAATATATATTCGAGATAAGACGAAAGATGTATGGCGAATGGAAAGAGTGGCGTCCGGTGTGGCACGTCCCAATGCAGAAGAGGCGTTATGGACGCCGTGAACGAGCAATCGAGTCTCAAGTGTTTCCTGCAAGGTGTGACTCGAAGAAACGAAACGAAACGCAGTGCGGAGAGCACGAAACGTATAGAAATGAGAAGGCTGCTGGCCACCTGACTCCTCGCTCCTCGCTCCTCGCTCCTCCACCTCGCGCTTCTTGGGCCGCACACACCGATGCACACGTCGCGCGCTCCGTGTGTATGGGCCCCCGACGCTTCATCATTCGACCTCTCCCCCGCTTTCAAACGGTAGTAATTCAACTTTTATTTCACCAGGATGTAATATATTCCCATACTGTCTTGCGTTTCTCATTTCTTCGCCCGCAGTCTCGGACCGGTTGGTAACTGACGACGACGCTTCGGCGTCGTTAATTACCGTCGTATTTCTATTTTCTCGACGCAGCTCCATTAATATCGTAATTTTGTTGATAATAATTTGACGAGAAAAAAACGACAAAAAAACAAAGGAAACGAAACGAAACGAAACCGAAGATTAACTCGCGAAGCTCGCGTGGAACAGAAGCAATACTTATAATTTAGTCACGCTGCCAGCGCGTATCGCGAGAGTCGTTGAAAAAAAAGGATAAAAGTCGAAAGTGGGGGAAATGGGGATAATGCTCGATGAGCGAGAAGGCGCCAAGAGGATGATCGTCGAACGGCTGAAAAAAAAAGAAAAAAATAAACGAGATACGGGAGCCGCGATATATAGAAGAGCAGAGAGAAAGAGAGAGAGAGGACTTGTCGCAGCTCGGTGATCGTGATCGCTGTCGTCGCGTCTCGCTACGCTCACGGGCCCCGCGCAACTACCTATAACACTTGGGCCGGACAAAAGGAGATAATCGAATCGAAATCTCACGCGTCATGCCTCGGATAAATCGGAATTAATTGAGCGGTTTTCGAGCCGGCGTTAGCCGGGCAACGCGCGGCTTTTGTTTGCCTCGACGTGATTTTTTTCGTCTCTCTTTCACCTCCTCTTTTCATTCATTTCACGCATTTTTTTTCGAATTTATTTTTCATTCCATCGAGTAAGGTCTCGACGACTTCGTTTTGGGGTTCTTTCAACTCGTTTTTTTCCATCCATCATTCCATTGACTCTGTTACGACGAAAGGAGATGCCGCTGCTACCGATGCCGATGATGATGATGGTGGTGGTGATGCTTCCAGGTATCCCGGTTGGACTCTCGAGGAGGTAGAAAAATTCAACGGAGCCGAGAGAAGACGCGCGCGGATAATGTCGAGTCGGTAGCCGTTCGGTAGCTGATGACTCAATTAACGGTTCAACTAGTCCCGAGTGTCGGAGCTGCGCGCGGGTTCCCCGAAGCGCTCGCGGTGAAACGATCCGGAGTCTCGCGAGTCCGCGCTTTGGTCGTCGAACCAGTTCACCCTGCGGTCACCACTGTAATAACTCGGAGCGAGAGAGGAGAAAGTATTTTCTTTTTCCACAACCGATGGCCGGCTCGCTCGAGCGAAGCTGGACAAACACGATGAATATTTAATATCTCGAGAGGCTGAAAATCCCGTTGGAGCAGCGCGAACGAGAATCTTTTTTCGGGAGAAAACGTTGACATCGTCAACGTTTCCTCCGTCTAATTGCTCATTTTGTTAAAGAAAGAATTCCGTTAGGCGTTCGAATGGTAATTTCGTGTGTGATTTCGTGCCTGTAACAACAATACGTTATACCCAAAAGACTTTTGTCCCGCGGGCGTGGCTGTAAGTGCGGTGAATCTGGAGCGGGCCGGACGTATTATTTCTGCAACTTTAGCGGAGGTCACTTTCCGAGCTCGTCCGGGAATAAGAGAAGTCTCGCGGAGCGGCGGAGACGAGTGTTGTTTTTCTTTTTGGGTTTTCGTCATCCACCGACCATTCGCGTTTATCCACTCCTATCGGTTGTCAGTGAGCGGATCGAGTGCACACGCGCGGTCAGCGCGGTGTGTGCGTGCGCGAGACCCGGTAACAAAGCGGCAGCCCCGTGGACAGCGATGAACCGCGATCGTTAAGTAACTGGTTCGTTGGAATGTTTATTTGCTTAGGGGTCTCTTTTGTCAGTGGGCACCGCCGACGAGTGTTATGACGACCTGTTAACCGTAACCACGGTTCCCTCTCTCTCTCCAAGAGTCCCCTTTTCGCACCCTTCTGTCGCGGCGAGGACTCGGAACGAAGGCGACGCATATGTCGTCCACCGGGGACTATCGAGCGGCATTCAACCGGCCGTCTCGTCTCTCGAGAACCGACCTCTCGACGAAAACTCGCTCGCTATATCGAGAGCTCCCGCACTTGAATTCCTCAGCGCGAGAGAGAGAAAAGTCAAAAAACGATAACACGCCCGCTTCCCACTGGATTATCTTATTGGCCTTTAGCTCCTCGTTAGAGATCCTTCAACCGCGTCTCTTCCTCCTCTCTTTTCCTTTTTTCGCCTTGGTATTTGTATCTTGTTGAAAAAACACACTAACGATATACGCGCGCGCACGCACACAGCGACCGTGCGCGTCGGTGAGTCAGTCGGATGCAAAGAGTATCCTGAATGCCCTCGTAATCCCGAGGCGTCATTCTCAGCAGCGCGGTATCCTCTTTTTCTTCCGCGCTGCCTCGACCGCGAGGAATAATGCAAAGTGTGGAGTCACACCGGGATGTATGTGTGAAGCGTACGCGTCGGTAGCTGAATATCGGCTGTATAAAAATACGTATGACACACACACATCCTCCTTCCTATTTATATAAATGACGAGCGATAGTTCGCGGCGCGACATTAAGACGTCTCTCGTAGTCTCCCGCAACAATATCGTTTTCCATACCGCTGCGCCGCTGCGCGGATAACCATTACACAGCTCATCGATCTCTGTCAAATTCTATTCTATCGAGCCAGACGGAGCTTGATTCCTCGTCTGTCCATGTGTGTGTGTGTGTGTGTGTGTGTGTGTCTATATAGACAAATAAACGGCCGAGTGAGGAGCCGATTGGTCGGGTGGAAATGTCATGGAATTTCGTAGAGCGGAAGCTGTTGGCGAACCAGTCGCGTCTTTGCGGTCGTGTGTGCGCGTGTATGCGTGTCACACGGGATCCGATATCGAGTGCGCGCGGATTAAATCGAGTGTAACCAAAGCCCCTGCGCGTGAATAAGCCGCTCCAACCCCGCAGAAAATCATTCGCGATCCTTGCCAGTGGCGGCGGCGGCGGCGGCGGCGGTGTTACGGAGGCGCCGCGGCGCGCGTACCTCCTGCGGTTCGTAGCCTCGTGGCGCGTAACCGCGAACCGATGAATATTAACCAGCAAACACCGGCGAGCGGTGACATTCGATGATGAAGGGAGAGGGCGATATCTTGGGAATATGGAATATGGCTGTTCAGGTCGGGCTCGTCGCTACAGCCGAGCATTTCAAACCCTTAACTTTCAAAGATATTCGCCTCACTCGAAGCGTCATAATTTCCGTCAGACAGTCCGGATTAATTTTTTTTTAAATTCTGCTGAATTGTGTGGGTCCGTGTGTTCCCCATCTTTCGAAACTGTCAAACAACGAGAATGCGCTACCGCCGTTGGCCTCACCGTACCCACGGCTCGCAGGGATGATTCGGTCTGTTCCTTGCAGGAGGGATGCTGCTATCCGCCGCTGCCACCGCACACGCCGTGTGCGCTTGTCAAGTGCGTGCTGCACACACACACATACACCCAGTCGAGAAGGGGCACATGGAGGAGGAGGAGGAGGAGGAGGCGGCGGCCGCAGCACCGCGCCGCGCGCCTCCAGAGTAGGAGGGTACATATTCATGACGTTAACGAGCCTCCGTCGAACGTTTAATTCCGCCAACCGCCTGAGTTGGGTCAGGGTAACTCGCTCAGCAAACACGAGCCCTAACTAACCCGGTGCTCCTGCTCCTGTTCCCGGTTACGCCAGGCTCCGCGGAGTCGGCGGCGGCGGCGACGGCTGCTGCGTCGGTGGTGATTCGCTCGCGCATCCCTCTCGTCGTCCTTTCCCGCGGCGAGAGGACACTCTCTCGCTCTCCCCCTGTCTCTCTCCCGCGCGGTCCTCGTACGACAAGCGCGCGCGCGCGCGCGCTATTTGCCTCTCTACACCCGCACCACAAAGAATTATTCTTTTCGCGCTGTTAAACGCGAAACTCGTCCGGCCGCGGCAAGAGACAGAGACTCCCCCCGACTTTCCCGGGTGAAAACGCGAAATTCCGCGCGCGTTCTCTCAAAAGTCGTACGAAAAATTCGTCAGCCGTTTTTTTTGTCCTCCACAGAGCGACAGACACACGGACGTTGCCATTTATTGCATCAAGGTTGCGCGCCTCGAGGACTCGGGACGAGTTTCTCGTCGAGAATACCGCGCGCGCCGGAGGAATGCAGCGCGAACGAGGCGTTACACGAGTGACTTGCAACTTGGTAATTTTATCCCCGTTCTTCTCTCCTTCGACATTTTTTTCCTCTCCGTTATTCCCATGTTCGTTTTCTTCTGTTTTGTTTCTGTTTTGTTTTCGAGAGATCTCCGAGCTTCGAGCGAAGATTCTCGACGAGCATATACGTTTGTGTAAATCGAAGAAGCGTCCATCCCTCGCCTCTCGTCGACGTCGCGACCGCATCGTGCGAGCGAGCTGGCCATCTTTCGCAGGGATGCGCCGGAAATTGCACAGTTATTGGCCGTACGAGAGTGTCTCGCGCGTATAGCGCCGCATCGCCGCACGCGGTCACCCCGGACACTGGTAAAAGCCTCTCGAGATGGTCCTCTCCGCACTGTTTACCCACAAACAATCCCATTCAACGCGTATAACCCCCGAGTTACGAGGCTGAGAGGAAGGCGCGGACGAACAAGATTCTCACTCACACGGGCTTTTCCTCTCTCATTCCTCGCCCTTTTCTCCCTTTGAGTTCGTGTATCGCTCGTAAGACGCGCAGAGTCGCGGGATGTACGTACGCGACTGACTGGAGACCAGAGACTATATAGCATTTGATAAAAACGTTCGAAAACTCAAACTTGGGAAAATCGGTTTTCCAAGTAAAAAATACGCAACGTTTTCCGCGAAAAAAAAGTATTTTTTGTGAATCAGAGTTGGTTGTTCCGCGGGTTAATACGGACGGTGTGGATATTCGCGTGTGCGCGTTGAGAAAGGAAATAGTGATGAGAAAAGAAAAAAGTGCTCGAGAGCTCTTAGCGATGGCTACGGTAGAGCGGAAAAGTCCCTCGACGCACTCTCGCCGTGTTGCATCACCTTTTCTCCACGAACCGGGAATTATAATAACGAATTCTTAAATCAGCTTAGAGCTAACGCGAGGCGAAGCGAAGCGAAGCGCGCTGCTTGCCGGAACTTTGCTTTTGCGACTGCGTTTTAGCAAACCAAGCGCGGGAAGCAGCGGAAGCATGTAAATATGAAAGTAGGTATCCACAAAGTGTCGAGAATCTTTCGCCTCGGCTGCGTCAGAGTTTCAGGGGGTGAGAAAAAGTGCGGGACGGAGGAGTCTATAACTCCCACTGACGGCGACGGCGGCGCAGAGAGGTCTCATGAATCCCAGATTCAAAGGATTAGAGATCACTTGGCGCGCGCGCGCGCTCGCGACACTTTCCGGGAAATCGTACGCGACAAAGTGCAACAATGTTAATAAGACATTACGGTTCCTCGAATCGAGTAGCTGGCGCTGTATCCACCACTCCGAGTGGTTGTCGGAACCCATTTACCGCTATCTCCAACCACTTAATTATTTTCACCGTAGTCTCTTCATTCGTTTTATCAATTCATACAGACGTTTTTTTTTCTTCCTTCTTCTTTTCCGCTGGTAAGACGTATTGGTGTGTTATGATTGATATTCTTACAAAGGATCGATGGACCAGACGTTGAGAACCCCTGATCGGTAAGTTATACGAGCTATAGAGAGCTCTAAACCGAATCCAATCCTGATTGACGCGCGCGGAGGGAACGGCGGATGGAAGGAACGGAGGAATACGGTGAATCGACGGAGAGAACTATCGCGCGGGTTTATCGTTGGCGCCACCACCACCAGCATAACATCCCGCTTCGCACTCGTTTAGTTTCGATGCGCAACGTCATATCGGTGTTGGCCAACGAGGACCCCGAGGAATTGGCTGTACGTATCGCGCGATCGGTTTGCGCGGGTAAGTCTCTGGAACGTCCATCTAATTTTACACGCGGAGAAATAATTTTGTTTAACGCGTGCGGAAAAAGAAAGCGGAGCCGCGTCCATATTGCAGTTTTGCGAGGGAACGAGGCGAAAGTGGCGGTAAATTTGATGGCAGTATTGGAGAGACACATTGGTGAGGGGGCGTGGGGTGCGCGGATGGTATAGCTGCAAACGGAACGGAAAGCTGGGAAAGAGCGTCGGCGAAGGAGAAAGAGGGTGGAAAGCGGTAAAAGCCAAAAGCATCTCGTCGGCTGCTCGAGCTTATACCGCGCGGCTGGTGGCAGGCTCGCTCGCGGGGATGCGCGAGAATTATTAAAACTTTTCCGTCGCGAAGCTCGCACCGCGGAGACGCGCGCGGGCACGTGAGCCAGCGTTGAGAGAGTCAAAGATAAAACAAGGCGGCCCGAGTCTAAAAGAAAGATGAGGACGAGCAAAAGTTGGCTGCATCCTACACGCTACGAGTGCGGGGATCGTGAGTGGATGGAACGAAGGACGCGGGAGAGCGAGGACGGTGAGGTGAGAAGCGGGAGATTGAGAGAAGAAAAAGAAAAAAAATGCCGCGGAGCCGCACGAACGCGCCCGCCTTGGCGTGATGATTTTTTGATGAATCCTCTCATTAGACGCTTTCCGAGTAATTAGCAGCTGCACGACCGACTCGGACACAACGAACCACGCACGGCCCCGCGCCCTGTCTCTCGTATCATTAACTCTGGTCTCGCGCGGGCGTCGCTCTCGGCCACACGGCGTCTCGCGCGTCTAAACGCTATATCCATGTCCGGCCGAGCATTCGGTTGGCCCTCACCTTCGTCTCTCTGTCTCACACTTTTCGACAATTCTAAACCGCGCGTCGAGACAACGAGGGATCCCATTTCAGTTGAGCCACTGGCAGGACCGAGTCACCTGTAAAAATCATTAAAATCATCAAAGTCCATTGGACAATCAAATTCATCACGGACAAACCCCCAGTGTTTTTATTTCATTTTTTTTTTTTTTTTTTCAGTATATTCGCGTGTCGTGAAGTATGTTGAGCGGAAATCCCTCAAGTCGGAATCCATGAAAATTAATTTCTCGCGATAATGATCGCGGCATCAGGAATCGTGTGATTAACGGGCCGGTTTTTTGCCCGGAGATTCTCGTGACCCGAATATAATTTCCAACTAGAAAATAGAAGACCGAGCGGACAGCTGAAAGGACTTGGACTCGCGGGAGATGGGACGACGAACCCTCGGTCTCGCGGGAAGCCTCCGAAAATCCATCGGGCCTCGATTAATTTCACCGTTCGGCGATCTACCGCGGGCGAAATTTCGGCCGACGACCACCGTAGGTATACGCGCGTCGTCCGGGGACTCACACTCTTAATTAATAACCGAGGGCCAGCTGCGCCTCGGACTCTGTGACTATGACGTCGTTAACGGGCTTTTTGCCGCCTCCAAAGTTCCGAGACTCGATCCTCGCTCTCCTCCGCGACGTGTTTTTCTTTTTTTTTTTCTCTCTCTCTCTCATCTTATTTCTCCTCGTGCCAGTAATATCATCCTCGTTACATGTGGTTTACGCATTTTTTTTCCTACGTCAGCGGTGTCGGGCCTCTCGGTGTTTCGCCCAATTTCTATGCGTCTCTTGTATTTTACACGTTGCACGACACCTTTATGCGCCTCGCCTCACCGCGAGAACTCGACCGAGGCGAGCTTCGACACGGGTGCAGGTGAGATATGGCTGATATATATCACCGGGGCACCACCAACGGTGCGTCTGACGTAGCCCGATGTATACCACCTATATGTGCCTCTTAATGAAGTCGTATACTTCCAAGGGTCTCGTCACGTGTCGCCGTACGTTGCCTCTCCAAACTCGCTTATTTATTTATTTCATTTCTTTTCCTTTTTTCTCACGCTTCTTCAACTGCAAAATTCCAATACGACGAACGACGCACCGTCGTAGAAAATCCGGAATTTGCAATTTCCAACCAACGGTCCGAATGACTGTCTCATCGTCTCGGTATTACGGAAATAAGAAAAAAAATTGCAGCTCATTTCCGTGGATCGTTTTGACAAAGAAGTAACATTTTATTATCGCCCCTATCTCGCGATCGTCGGGTCGGTTTTTTTCGCGCGGGAGACTAAAAGAGTCATTACCGGAGGCGTAAATGTCTCACTCGGAGAAGGTTGCTTTCCGCCAAAAGTGTGTGTATACATGAGTGCGGAGCGCGAAGAGGCAGCTCGACCACTGTGATAATGATATTATTACGAGCATCTTGATTCGCGCGCTCGCACAGTCGTTGCGGCGAGGTGAAGCGCGCGCGAGAGGGAGAGAGAGAGAGAGAGAGAGAGAGAGAGAGCGAGAGGAAACGAAGCACGCACGTAGTTGGCGCTCGGCATGCCGCGCGCACCACTATCATCATACGTCAAGCTGGCGTGCCGGGATGTGGCGAATCCGTCGTCGGCGTCGAGCGACCGCACGTCGATCCTAACGCGCCGCGCCGCACCGCGCCACCTCTACAATATTATCTACCCCTGGCGCGCTGGCGCGCTGGCGCGAGCGACCGTCCGCGCCTTCTCCGCGAGCCAATGCTTTTTGCCAAGCAGTTACAAAGTATGATGATCCTCCGGTTTCACCGCCGCCGCACCCGCCGCCGCCGCCGCCGCCGCCGCGCGATTCTACTTGTTTTGCCGGTGCAAATGCCACGGCCGCGGACGACTTGATGAAATCATCCTGGCATCTGATTGTCAGATCTCTCACTCCGCCACTCGCTCCCTCGGCAATGTCGTGTCTGCGCGGTATCTTCGACGCAATGCGCAACTCGCACCGTGGCTTCTTTCATTTTTTCCATTTGCTCTCTTTCTCATTTACGATTCTTCATAGACACGGCTTTTTTTTTTCAACACTCCCACGCGAGGATTTTTCAAATTGTACCAAATCTAACAATAATGGATGAGTCATTGTCGCGGTATCGAATCATCAGTCGTAGCCGAATATATCGCCGAAAAATCATTGTTACATTGTCGAATGTCCTTAACGGCGCAAAGTGGAGCCATCGGTTCGGCCGCTACCGCGGTTTTTTCAATCCAAGCCTCGAGCAAGCGATACAGAGAAAAGGGAGTGAATTAACGGCGAAGCGAGCGAAGAAAAGAGAAAAGAAACGAGGTCTTGATCCGATGTGCGCTGTGGGAGTGCGGGCTTGACCCTGTTCCATCCAGCCATCTCCCTTTCCCGAATCGGAATAAGCGTTACCCGGTCCGCGCTACACAGACCGGGATGTGGCAGAACAGATCGGGTTACTCCGCCGCATCCTCCTCTCATCGCTCCTCTCTCTCTCGCTCGCTCCCTCGCTCTGACGTTGCCGCTGCGCTGATGAATTACTCTCCATCGGGCCGCATCCCATCCATCAGTGACTCTCATCCCGTCGCACGCGTCGGATTCTTCGAGCGGCATCCTCGAGAGAGAATGATACTCTCGGATCGCCCGGGTTCTCCTCTCGCTCGACCTGATGAATCACTCAATTACTTCTCATCGAGCCGCTGCTTTCGTTCGGATCCCCGCTGGATAGATACACGAACTAAAAAAAACGAAAACATAATCCTCTCTTATAATTATTAAATCTTGAATGACTGCGTCCGCGGGCTGTACCGTACCGTACCTACACCCCGAGCGAGTTCACGTCTTTCGAACGTTCGTGCCTCGGTCGTCGATATTTTGTAGGAGAGAGAAAGACAAAAAAAAAGAAAGGAAATTGGCGATCCCGCGAAGAGAAGAGGAGAAAAAAAATGATGACAGTTGTCGGTAATAATGAAGCGTGATACCCATGATAATAATAATAAAAGCAATATAATACCGTATAGAGGCAGTATCCTCTCATTGAGGGCAACAATGCGTCCGATAGATGAGTTAATCGGTAAGTTCCTCCCCGGGGCACCAAAGTCCTCGCTTCGCGCGCTCCATTGTGTACGTCGAAGCAACCTTGTACGAGCCGATGTGTACCGTAGTTACAGGGCTTATGTGCCATGTAATACGCGCGATGGTGCACAGACGTGCACACACACACACACACGCGCGCGTATATCTGGTCCCAGTGGGTCTGACGGCGTAATACACGACACACGTCGTGGCGCGCAGCGCTTATGGGAGAGCAGAGTCGAAAGGCAAAGACCGCACGGATAGACAGATAGACGCGGAGAAGCGAGAACGAGAGTATCGCGCCCGAGAGAACAAAAGGATGAGTGACGTCTCCGGTGATCCCGATCGGGAGTTCGTTGTGCCGCTGCTCGGCTGCTGGATGTTCACTCGCTGCTCTCGGAGCCACCGAGAGCCCCGCATTTCCTCCTTCTCAATATAATACACATCGGAGACGACGAGTCGAGGATAACTTACGAGCGAAATTTCGAGCAAAATATTTCGAAACTGTTTTTCGTCCACGTAACCACACCGCAACGACGCCGAATACTCTCCGAATTTTCATTCTTCCGCTGCAACGTAGAAAACACACATTATTATTATTATCTTATCTGCTTATGTATTGACGTTGGGGAGACTGATTCACAATTTTCCGCTTTTCATCCATCCGCGGTTAAAACCGAATATGATATTGTTTTTGGTATACGGTGTCACTGAAAAATTCCTGAAATTCGGAACGCGAGTCTCTCGTCACTGCCGTCTAGCGGTAAGTTTGACGGGAAAGAGCCCGCTCTCGCTCTCGCTCTCTCTCTCTCTCTCTCTCTCTCTCCCGTGTAATGCAGAGATACAATAGCAAGTGGACGAAGTGTCTCTCCGCACACCACAATGAGGGAAGTATCGACCGAAGCGCCAAGTTCGCAGCCAATCCTCCCGTTGACTCTGTACCCCCCCTGTGAAACCACGCCCTTTATTTCGCGTTTCCACCGCCGCCAACATTCCGCCGCGGTGTGCCGATCGACCCGTCTCTCCACCCCTCCTCCCTTCTTTCTCTCTCTCTCCTTCTCGGGCTCCCGAGTTCCGCGATGTGCGAATATCCGTGAATACGCTCGATCGCCGCCACCCCCGCGCTTCGCGCCTTCGCGACTCTCGTAATACCGTCCAATACTCCGCTCGTGTCGCGTTGTCTCGACCCTTCGAGCTCGCCGCTTCGCGGTTCGCGATAATTCAACAACACGTGCTCTCGGATTTGAGTGTTTCATCCGACGAATCGTTGAATTATCGAGACGAAGAAAAATCCCACGAGGTGATGAGGACGCGAGCCGCGAGCGATTTGTCGGTAGAGCTTTGAGTATTTCTGGTTGGCCTTTTTCGGAGGGGTAAATTGCTTGCCTACGAGAGACGAGCAATTTGCGCGAAGGAGTCTTGGACGGAGAGAGAGAGAGAGAAGGCGCGCAGTCAGCCCGGGAGGAAAATTCGCCTCGCTGCCATTAAAGGCTCTTCTACTTATGTAAATACGGAAAATTTGGGTTGGTTACCGCTCCGCAGCTGTGCACGCGGAGCTTTTCGAGCCGAGAGACTCGAGAAACGAGAGGGCCAGTCGACAATTTCGCGGAGTCACCTTCGGGTTCGCGCGCTCTCACTTCGCTCGTATATTTTCCCTCTTCCTCTTGGTTCGCGTCTCCCGCGGCTCCCGCCCGGTTTCTTGGTCCTCGTTCAATGTCACGCGGCGAAACAGCGGAGAACAGGGCGAAACGTTCCGTTAATGAGCTTCCTCAAAAGCCCTCCCCCTATCCTATCTCTTCCCGAGCTACGAAAGCTGGTTACATCGGTATACACAGCCCGAGACGCGAACCAGTCGCGAGCTCGTTGCCCTCGCGGACACTCCGTCTATATCCGCGCCGTTCGATTCAAACCTTCCACGGGAAAAATTATACGTCCGTCAGCGAGTCCGCGTCCGCGGATACTCGACGTACGGACCACGTGACTCATATTACCGGCATAAAACAACGATTTCAACGTTACTTCGAAAAAACGTCTTTTTAAATAGTCGTACAACGGAGACTCTCGCGAGACTCCTGCCATAACCCCGCCAACCGTGTACGCGAAGATGAGAGTCTCTCGCGCGCGAGAGGGCATAAACGCGGCGGAGCTGCGGAAGCAGCAGCGAAGAAGCCGCGGCGCAGCGGCAGGAGCAATTTCTCAACGAAATGGTTACTTACACAGTGTTGGCTCAAACAACATACTTAACCGGGCTACTTAGTAGTGGCGGAAGCCAGAAGCAGCCCGAGGAAAGGGGAACTGGGAAAAGCGCGCGCGCACGAATACATAGCGAGCGAGGTAGCGCGTCGTACCCCTTGCAATAATAACATTTCACCCCCTTAATCCGTAGCCGCTGTCGGTGCTTAGCTAAGTATCTTCGTATACACCACGGTATATATACTTCCCCCACTCGCGGTCCCTTCCCACTCACTCCCCGGCCTCTGGGGGATAAAATCAAAACAACGCGACCAAGGCATGTTCATACATTTTTAAACCCGCAACTTTGTTGGAATCATCTTTCAAACTTTTTCCACAAAATACTCTCCACAATCCGACAAACCGTCATTGCGGAATTCTATCCGCACGGTGAGTCGCGCGCGCGCGCGAGTCAGCTATATACGCGGTAACGCGACTACACGCGGTTACCGGGCGAGTCTATTGGCAACATATGTCCTCGGAGTGGGAGGGGAGAAGCCTGCCGGGGGGAAGGGATAAGGAAGGATAATGGTACACACGAGGGGCGGAGTGATGGTTCCCGCATAAGGTCCACACGACCTTACAGGACGAGATACCCCATCCGCTTGGCCGCCACCGTCAAGCCAACACAACGTAAACCCCATAGTGCTAAGCGGCTTAATAGCTCGCAGGGCCACTGACGTCTGACACATTCGGCAGTACACCAACGGAATACACATCACGCCGTATATACCGCACTATATCCGTACGCACACACACACGTGTGTGTGTGTGATACAAACTCTGGATAGATCACCGCGCGAGGCCTTGAGAATAACGTATACCGTCGGTATATACAACACCAAAGGTATACCTCGTAGTTGGAAATCCTTGCACCCTCGTGGAACCCTCGTGCAACGGTTTCTCGCCCGCCGAGTTCGGAACCCGAAGTCGCGGTCGTCTCGCAAATACTTTTCAACGAGTTTGATATTATTTGCGCGAGGATAATTCACCGTCGTCCGTGGACGGAAAGCGGGTGAAGTGCCACACGAGAGAATAAAGCGAGTGTCGATATGAGAAGTCGCCAGCTAGAAAAACATTTTGTTTTTCCCATGGTCGCACTTGGCACCGCGCGCGGGCCGAGTCTATGTGTGTGCAGTTTTGGGAGTGGGGCAGAGCGCCAAGGGCTCGCGCGGGACCCATGGGGGACCCGCGTCGGTGCGTGCCACACCCCCCCGGCCCCGTCATTGAAATCCGACTCACTCGGAATATACCGAAATTAAACGTACGCCGGTGTCGCATTGTCGCTCAACTACATTTACCGTACGACGCCGAGTTATATCTAACCATTGATTAACCCCGCGTGTGAACCCCGGGCTACCCTCGAAAACACGCGCGCTCGCTCGCGACGCGTACAACCTCGCACGCTCGCTCGGCTGTAAGACGATACTCACTTTTATTCGCGAATCGTCTCTATAATTATTCGCCGCCCCGAGACCCGCGGAAGTGTCGAGTTATGCTTGTTGTCGGCCTCTTCAGTATCGCGGCTCTCTCTCTCTCTCTCTCTCTTTTCGATGTGAATAAGCTCTGCGCGTACACACAGCGCCGCTACACGTACAAACAATTGAATCCGATGACTCGTTTGGAATTGACTTGTCTCGAAAAAAAATGAAGAAGAAAAGATGAAATTTTCCGTCGCGATCGCGCGGATTTCTCGGGAAATATACGTCGCGTATCGAGGAAAATAGGAGAAAGATGTGAAAAACGATGGGGTTTTCATGGTGGACTCGAGCCGTGCGGTTTGACGCCTCTCGCGATGGGGCGCCCCGTCGGGTCGTTGGTACTCGCGCGTTGGTCCCCGGTCGCGTCTCCCGCGGCGGTAGCTCGTCGCACATAATCTCGGCAAGGCCGTCCCCGCTGCCCGTGCCACACCACAAAGTGGGTCGTCCATTGACGGGCTGATCCATTATACGATTTCGTCGTGGCCCATTGTCGAGGTGTCGAAACTGTCTACAAATAACCACTAGAGAAATCGTGTCGTCGGTGGGAGACGCCGCTCCGTCTCTCTCTCTCTCTCTCTCTCTCTCTCTCTCTCTCGCGGCCCTCGCACTCGTTCCGGCTCTCTGACGCTCCGAGTGCCTACTACATATTATTTAGCAGTTGCACACCGCACACCGCACACCGCGGGCATTATCGAAAACATCTAAATCCGGGGACAGCTGGCCTCCCCGGAAAGGTGCGTGCGGCGGCGGCGGCGGCGGCGGCGCAAGGGGTGCTCGATGCGTCGCGAGGACCGAGCCACGAGGGTGGCGGCGGCGCCACGCGCCAACGGCGCTCCCGCCACCGGATGAGAGACACTTTCGTCGCAGAGGTGTCGGAGCGGCAACTGTCAAAACATGGGCGAGAAGCGAGAGAGCGTGACGACGACGACGAGAGGGGCGTGTTGCGGCTCGCTCGACTCTACGCGGAACGAGACAGCGGAGACGGTAGCTACCGCACTATGTACCGGATCATTTCTTCTTCGGTTCTTCGTTTGATGGGTGACAATGGATTTTTTAAAAGATAAATATGCGGATCGTTTGGAAGAAAAAAAAAATAGTGGGTGATGCGTACAGAAGGATCGGGAGCGTTGCACACCGGTGGCTATCGACGATCGCGATAATCCATTAGTTTTTCCTCGCCGCTCCCCCGTTACTCTGTAACGCCCAAGATAATCTATACGCAGGCCGCTTGCGGTAGCCGAACCACCGTTCCGCGACGGGAACGCGAGCCTAACGATTTTTCGGGTTTTCCACACGAAGCCTCGTGAATTATTCCTATCGATGGACGGTAACGATACACGAAATTTTTACAGCGGGAACTCAAAGTGCCGCTATCGCTGGGAATTATCGATATTTCATTGATTCGCGAAGTAGGAATTATTACGTAGGATATTTTTGTAAACGGTAGTCACGTCGCCGATGAAAAATGGTTTTTCCTTGAACGCGAGAAGCGTCGAGGAGGGTGGAGACTGCGCGCGGTTTTTCGTTAACAGGCCGCGTCTCGTTCCCCCGTAGAAAAGAGTACATACTTGGGTGAACCTATGGGATCGGTTACAGGGCCGAGCCGCGAGCCTATTGGTCCCATTTGTCAGCGACACCCGCCCACGCAACTCGCGTTATCGCGGTGAGCACAGTCTCTCTCTCTCTCTCTCTCTCCCTCTCTCCTTCTCTCCGCCGAGCGCGCATTCCCTCGAGCACGAGTCACGCGGTACATCCGAGCTGTCGACGAATCGCTCTGCCTCTCCTTCCCTTCCACTGTATTCCCTCTGGCTCTCCCTCCCTCTCGCTCCGTCGTTTCCCTCCCTCCGCCTTCCTCGCTCAGCTTGTCTTGAGCTTTATCGACTTCCCCGCGACCCGCGAGCGAGCGAGCGAGCGAGCGCCACCCGAGAAACCCTACCGCGATATCACCGAGAATATAAAAGCACTCCTGACACTCGCAGATTGCGATTTATTCCCGCGAACAATGCGTGACACGGCGATGCGAAAACAACAAAGGACAGTGAAAACTGGGGTATAGAAAATTCCTGAGAAATTATTTTTTCTCATCAGACAAACATCACTTCATAATAATCTGTTAATATATTTTTGCGTGAATTTATTTACAGGCGCAAATAATAATAATAATAATAATAATAGACAATAGATAATAGATAATAATGACGTTTCATCTGTTCATTTTTTATATATATATAATATGTATAATTTGTTGTTTTTCTTCGTTTATCCGCATTATTAATTATAATTTTTTTAATACGCATTTATATATATATATATGTTTACACTAGTCTCTATGTTCAGTATTTATAAGGAGATTCGTCGATTATACAAGAATTTCGCTAGCTTCATTTTTTCTTTGCGCCGAGGTTTGTGTGTCGTCTCTTGTGTCCTCGATTAGTGTATCTACAAGACGGGTGGGTTGGGGGGGGGGGGGGGGGGCAATTCTCAAACCACACTCTAGTACCACTTCGCTCTATATTCTCATTCGTATATTCACCGTTTTGTTTTTACTCCCGGAGTAATTATTTTTTCTTTCGGAAATAAAAAAACAAGAGCCTCGGATCAGTTTCAGGATTTTTTTTTTTTTTTTTTTTTTTTTTTTTTTCTTTCGCAAGCAGCTATAGCTCTACAATAGTGCCTATCGCGGAGGGGCAGGTTTTATACGCGGGGGCTCTTCTTTTTCGTGGCAGCCGCCTGTCGAGTCGCGTTTGTCAATCGAGGATACGAATTATCGCGTTCCAGTCGAACGCGCTCCGACCGCTGCGACCCACGCGATCACGGGAGTCGTGTATATTTTATTAATCAGTCTTTGCTTCCTCGATCTCGTAACCGTAGACGGGAAACTGCGCTCGCTGGGCCCATCGAAGCTCGACGAAACGCGAGTTAAGAATGGTGGAGCTCCGCGGGGAGTCCGGCGCCATTTTCAATCGACAATGGACGCGGGTTACGCGCGACCAACATTTTTTTCCCCACACATTTTGGGTGCGCAAACTCAACATGGGTTTTTTTTTACACTCCGTGACAAACGCGATAGATACCACAATTGTGTATTTTTATTGCAAGAGAACGCCCGTGAATTTCGACTGTCGATGGCAAAGACCAATATGTGCACGAGAAAGTGGCGGCTCTTTCGACATTTTGAATGCTCAAAGCGGTGAGAGTAAAAAATATCGCCGCGGGTTCGACGAGAGAGACAAAAAGTTTGCCGCGTTGATGAATCTTTGTTCTCTGGACGTTTGTGGACGAGATGCTGTCTCGTTGAATGTCGAAAAATGTGCGTTTAGCCCGAATCGCGTGTTCTATTTAGTCATCGCGGGAAATTGCACGATACAGTTTGCGTAATTGCGTGGAAATGGAGAGGCGGTGGGTCGAGTGCTCGTTATTTCGCTGTTGAAAACTCGAGCGCTCCACCATTCTCGCGTAGCCTCGCGACGTCCGCGGTGCGTGTTGTATTTCGTATTTACAAGAGTAAAATAAAAAAAAAGAAAACGATACAACGATCGAAACTCACAGAACCTCGAAGGTGCGAGACTCGTAGCGGGACTTATCGGCGACGCTGGGGATCTCTTGGCGCAAGAGGAGGGAGGACGAGGACGCGGTGAAAAAGTCGGTTTGGTATCACGCCGGTGAGAAGGGCCTGTGAATCTGCGGGGGTTTTGGATTTGGCGGTGGCGTCGCGAGTCTTATCAGGCCCTGAACCTGACCCGAGTGACTCACGTGACTCGTCTGCTGGGGCGTCGTCCGATGCTGACTCGAGGGCGGACTCCCGCCCCGCGACGAGGGTGTGTGGGGACTCGGCACCGCCACCCTCAGTGGTCCCGTCACCGAGAGGTTCGTCGCTACCAGCGGCGGACTGTGAGCCTCCGACAGACTGTCCGACAGTCGCGATATCCCCCCGTCCGAGAGCCGCGAGCCCTCCGATATCCTCGATATACCCTCGGGCAACTGGTGCTGATGATGATGCTGATGCTGCTGCTGCTGCTGCTGCTGCTGCGGGTGGTGCTGCTGCTGCTGCTGTTGCTGCTGCTGCTGGTGGTGGTGGTGCGGGTGATGAGGATGTTGGAGCATCGCGTTCTCGTGCGACGGGAGTCGCGGCGGTGGCAATCCCAGAGGATCCGGCAATCTGTAAAACAAAATATATAAACGATGATTCCTCGTCGAGCGGCGGATGGATTCGCCTCGTTTGTTTCCGAATCGAGCACAAACCTCGATCCAAGATCGCCTCTGGGCCCAACGGCCTGGAAGGGGCTGCTCTCGGTGAGCCTGAACATTCCCCCGCCGCCGATGATCGGATGATTGTGCTGCTGCGGGCTGTGAGGCCCAAAGTGAAAGCCCGCCGGTGGAAACTTGAAGGCGGTCGCGTGGCCGAATCGGAACTGCGACTGACTCGGATCGAAGCGGAAATTGAGGGTGGGTGGCGGACCGAGAGGGCCGAGGGCGCCCAGCGGTACCGGCGAGGGCTGCTGGTGAGTCGGCGCCGGCGAGGTGCTCGGCGACGGCGGTGACGTACCGCCCAACGATATATCCGAGTCCTCGGAGTCGCTTCCACCGGGACCCGGACTCAACGCTCGACGCGCCACTCCGTTACCCGCTCCCGACTGTTGCTGCATTCTGAAAACAATCCCAATTACAAAACATTAGTCGATCGATTCGGCATTATTAACGATTAAAATCGCGGAGTCGTTTTGACTTTTGGAACGCGACGCGACGGGTTTGTCGCGCGCGGGTTTCAACCGTGGATGGATCGATCGTGGGGGTCAGCCGTGGCCCAGGCGGAGAGCCCGAGAGTACATCTCGGGCTCTCTGCTTTTTCTCTTTCCGTTCTATGTGTCTACCACATTCCCGTCTGTTTTCCTTGCTAATCGCCCGTCGTGTATATTCTCGCTCTCGAACGCGCGCGAGCGTCGTTAACCGTCGCACCACCACCGGATACATTTCTTTCTTTTTCTCCTTCGTTTTCACTCACCGCGCGCCGGCACCGGCTGCAACTTTTCTACTCCGCGACTCCGCTCGCGGGCTACGCCACGCTCCTTCGCGAAGCTATTATTTTCGTACTGTTACAGCCAACCTCGCGGTCTATTTCCATTTCGACGCGCCGGCACCGACAATCCCTATAAATTCCTTCCAACACGCGACCCATTTGTCCCCGTAATGCTCGTTACGTAAACGCTTTCGATCCCCATTATTATAGACACCTCTTCTCCGCAGATACCCGACAAATAATAACACCCGCAATTATAGCCATCAAATTTGCCTCAATTTTCGCTCGATTCCCAGATTATTTCTTATCGCGAAAATGTCAAGTCGCCCGTGCGCGATACGCAAAACGACGAGTCGCGACGAGTCGCGACGAGACACGACCCCGCGTAATTGTCCGCGGCGTCGCGAGACTCGCCTTTGTCTTGGCAGAAATCTTTGACCGAGCGGGCTACAGCTTGTAATACCTACAGCCATAGCCCAGCACACGAGCCACCGGAGAGCGCGCGCGTCTCCATTGTGCCACGTAAGTACGCGTCTTGATCATTGTGCGCCGCACGCCGCGTCGCGCCGCGCCGCACGTGGAGTGGCCCGGTCAAAAAGAGAACGAGACGCCCGGCGATATAATTCAATTCCTCGCTTCCACCGCATACGTGCGCGGCGTCTTTAATTGCTTTATATTAAAATATATATGTAGCCCAAAATGATTCGGCTTATTATAATTGCGTGGAAAGCGACAGTGGTCGACATTCTCCGCGGCGTTCGGCCGCGCGGACGGTCACGAGAGAGCGAGAGAGAGAGAGGCGCGGGCTAAATGCGAATTAATTGCCTCTCTGCGCGTCGCCATTATATATTGGCGACGCACATGTTACGCGAGGACACTCGCGCCAACTCCGTGACGAATCGCGGACGTCACTTCCGCGCCCGTCAAAATAAATACACTCGCAATATACTGGTTTTCGCGTCCGCTGCTGCTGCTGCTGCTGCTGCTACTGGAGGCACAACCTACCTCGGTGTACAGGTGCCATGCACGCCGCGCACCGACAAGCGCCTTAATTAAATGCACGGTGCGTGAGAGGAAAAAGTGCAATCAATCGCGAGAATGAAAAAAAAAACAACGACACAAAGTCGAGTCGAAAGTATCAGGGCAAGGGAGTGGTGCATTCTGTTAAAAGTATTTCCGAGTTTCTATGCAAATGCGATATAGGCGTTTTACCCACTGATTTTTTCAAGAGGGATTCTGTATACAAGTTTATGCATAAATCAGTTGCAGCGGTTGTGCGTAAAATTTCAAGTCGCGACTTTTTCGCGGTATACAGATACAGCGCCGCGGTGAGGAGCCAACAGCCCGCGAAGCCCGAGCGATCCGTCGTATTTACACGGGATGACGGGACACTTTTGGAGAAATACTCGCCGGAGCTTTGCCGGGATGATCCTCTTCGGAACTCGCGTCGCGACTCGCCAATTATACCCGTACAGTGAAACGGACGCGTCCACCGCGCGCATCGCCTCTCGGTTGATTCGCCGCCTGGCCGCCGGTTAATAAACCGATATTGAAAATCAATGCATCAATTTTTCACCACAGACCGCGAAAAGAACGCACATACAGCGCGATACACGGGCATCTCACTCCCGGGTTATTAGAGCCCGTGCCCAACTCGTTTCGCGTCTTCGCGAGGGGGACGACGCACGGGGGGAGAGGTAGCGGCGTAGCCCTACAGTCCACGCGAGGATATCATTTTAAGAGAATCTAGCCCGCTCGCGTATAACGTGACACCGTGGGCCTCGGAGAGATTTCGTCGACGCGGGTTTTTCATGTCAAACCACCGGCACAGAGGCGGAGAGAGAGAGAAGAGCGCAGCGCGCGTACGAAACGCGGCACTCGATCCCCGTGCCTATACGGCTAAATACCCTCATGGCCACAATGGCTCGGAGTCCCACTGGCTGCCGGAGGATATACATATCGTCGGGAAAAAAATGGGTGAGCGACGGAACGAGACGAGAGACGACGTCGTTGGGTCCCCGGCGAGCGACAATAGGTAACCGGACACCGAGAGCGCGAGCGAGCGAGCGAGCGACCGACCGACCGACCGACCCGAGCTTCGACCACGACTCTCTCTCTCTCTCTCTCTCTCTCTCCCTCTCTCTCTCGTTTCCAGTGCGCGCCAGCATGTGAACGCGATTCGCGATCTATGTGCAACCCCCTTGCACTCTGCAGCCCCGCGCGTCCCGCAACGATTATTTCAACTCTCCTCCGGTCTAGTCAACCGGCAGGGCTAGTTGATACACACATTCATATTCGGCTCTTCGCATCAATACGACGATTCTGATTCGCCGTTTTTTTTCTTCTTTTCTTTTCTCTTCTATTCTATCAGCCGGCTTCTCGCTCTCGCGGTGATTCCAATAGCGGCGCTATAAGAGAGTCGTTAAAACGATACGCGGAGTAAAGTTCCGAGGCTCCGATGCGGGCAAGGTGCTCTCACCGTATGCCGCTTATGTTTTCTCGGTTTTCTCTTTTTTCTAACGCTTTGTCGACATTTGCATTTTTTGGAGACGCTTAGAATTCACTATATTCTATTATCTTTTTATTGTTATTTCGTGTATGTAAGAAAAAATTGACCCGTGGTGAGGATGAGAATAAAAACGGTGAGAATGCGGGTAGAAGAGAGTTCGGATGCATCAAGAGATAGCTGCTTGTCTTGAGACAAAGAGGCGCGCGCGGAGAGAGAGAGAGAGACTGGTGCACTTTGCGATGCACCCCGTGAGTGCATCCTGAGCAAACGATACAGGCGGAAAGAGAGAGAGAGAGAGACCGAGCTCGAGGGAATATAAGTGCATTTAACGGGATGGAAATAAGGAGAACGTGGCGTGTTTCTCCGTGTGCAAGTTGGCTCGTCTCGACTCGCCTCGTCGGCCGAGAGACAGGTAGTCCATGATTTGCAATATTTTATCCGGTGCGAGGATCGAAAAGGTTTTTCGAAGGCAGCAGCAGCAGCGGCAGCAGCCACCACCGATACGGTAGAATATGGCGTCTGTGCGCGCGAGGTCCGAAGGGGCTCCGAGCAAACGGGATTCCCGTCGCGTTGTCCTTTTTTTCTCCTCGACTTCCTTCTCCTCTCGCCCTTCCCGCAAGGCGAATCGCGCGCGCGCGCGCGCGCTCTCGTGTCTCGCCGGAGTCTCGAGTTTACACGCTCACGTGCAGTCTCGACTTTTCAGGGCAAATGTTTGCCCCAGCCCTGTGGCCCTCTTTTCCGCCTTCTCGAGCGCAACGCAAAGTCTATCGGTCGACGCGTCACTCGCTTCTCGGATCTGTCTATCTCGATGTGTCTCAACATTTTGTTTTTTCCTTCAAACTCTCCGCGGGTCTCCGAATCGTCGGGGGCAACGAGAAACACCCGATACGCTTTTTACGATTTTTTACGATTTTTTTTTTTTTTGTACAACAGATTGTGACTGCGGGGAAAATGATGTTTTTTCTTCACTGTGTACAGAGTATCGAAGCTCGCGTTCTAAACATTCGCATCGGGTGAAAAGAGCATCGGGGGTTGTTCGCCCCACGCCGCGCGTTGCCCACACTTTATACCGAGAAATTCGATACTCGAGTGATTCCTATCTATATTTGCTCCGGCGTTGTCGATCTTAAAGTCCCCCCCTTATTCGAAAGACAAATTTTAAACCGCGGTCGCGTTTTTCGTCTCGTTGAATCCCCGGACTTTCGGAGAATGTTCGTTGAGCAGGGAGGGTTTTCGTCTTCGAGCCAGCGGACCCGCGCGCGCGGAACATGCCGTCCACTTTTCGAGTGTTTGCCAAGACGAGCCACTGGTTTTGGGGCCCGCATGGGCCAGTGCAGCTCGAGGACGGACTACACGAACGCGTTATCTCCGCGCGGTCAAGCTCGGTTGCACTCTCGTGTTTCGGGTCGCTCGAGTAATTTCTCGGCACAAGTGTAGTAGTGGGTAGGGGTGCGGAGCTTAAGACCGAGCGAGGAGAATTAAATCCTTGCCCGGAAGGACGATGCCCGCTCTAATCCTGCAGCCGCGGGCGGCGTCTCTCGCTCTCGCTCTCCTCGGCCTCCAATTTCAAGGGACCCGGAAAATCAGCAAAAGACACGAGAGCACGCGTGGAACGTGCCACGTACCGTACGAGCAAACGGACCGGCATAAATGCGAGGATAATGCGCGACTAATTAGCGAACCCGCAGCGGCGCGGCGACCGCGGATGATCGAGCGGACTCGTGTCGGAGGAATGAAAATGAAATTGGAAAGAAAAGCCTCTGACGGTGGCTGACGGTCCGATTTGTGTTCGTGGCTGCGCCTCGGTGGTCATAATTGAGAGACTGCGAAATGACGCGCGGCGGCTGAAAGGTAAAACGCGCGCGCTCGGGCCATTGAGGGTCCGGTGCGCGTGGCCGGAAGCGCAACGCTGCTGCAACTGCCACTCCACTTTTCAGGGGAACGAGGGAGAAAATGCATTTTTTTCCTCCTGCCCCGCGGATAGCGATCGCGCGCGGCACTCTTCAACCGGCTTCTTATTATTATTATTATTATTATTATTATTATTGTTATTATACGGATAGCGCGCGGCGGAGCTTTCGGGATCGCGTTTGAACTCAACGAATTTCTATGTGGGCTTTGCGAGCCTCGCTTCTCATCTCGCTTCCTATATTATCGAATAGGAATACGAATATCGGGGGGCTTAAATAATTAATGCGTAATCAGACGAGGCGTTTGTGTGCCCAGAGGGTGGCGGCGAGAAAGCTGCCGCCGCTACAAAAGCTCCTCGCTTACACCGGGCGCGCGTTAAGAGTTTACCGGGAAACACCACTCCAAGCTCCGGAGACCTCTCGACACGAATGCGCGCGCGCGCTCGATCGATCGCTCGCTCCTTGTATCACAACACCGCCAACTCCACCGCTCTCCCCTTATTATTTCCCCTGTGTGAATTCTGTAACGTCGATCTAATCGTTTTTCGTCAAGGGGATGGAAAAAGTGAAATGGGACAAAAGAAGACGAGCGGCACACTCTTGGAAAATCTGGTGGTAACTCGTGTAAGACTGACAATCGAGAAGGAAAAACGTATTCACTCTTTTCGCAATATTTCCACGATATTTGCAAGTGCCATTGATAATAATGCTAATAAATTCATGAGAAGAGAGACGTTTGAAATAGCAATACGATTTCTAAGCGAGGCGCGCAGTGAAATTGGGCCGAATTGGGTTCGAACCGCTGCTGCCGCTGCTGCTGCTTTGGAAGTCGTAAATCCATAAGGAATAGAGTCTAGAGCGAAGTGAGATAGCGCGCCGACGGGCGACGGCGGCACGCGCCTCTCGGCACTCGAGAGCCCCGAGAGTTCGAGGGTCCTCGAATCGATTCGAGTTCCCCCGTGGCAGAGAGCGCACTTCGGGACAAATTAAGTTTCGCTCCTTAAATATGCCAACCTCCAACTGCCTCTCTCCTCGTCCGGTCCCGGGCGTCGTCATCTCCGTCGATAAATTATCGACCGATTTCTTCCCGGAGAAGAGATTCAAAGAGAAAGAGAGAAAAAAAGAAATGGATTCGAAGGACCATCATCACCGCCACATCCGCGCACCTCCTTCGACGATGGAAAAGACGGCGCGCGGCGTTGTCGAAGGACGCGGCTCGGTCGTCGTCACCCGGGTAATCAGATACTGTATCCTTTCTCGATGAATCGAGACCCACGTGTAATGGTGCAATGGCGGGGAAAAGAATAAAGGACAAATTATTAGAAAAAAAAAAAAAAAAAAAAAAAAACAACAACAACAAAGAAGAAGAAAGAATAAAATGGGACGGAAAATACGGTGCACGAGTATACGGTCAATTGGGCATCGGGTTGGAGGAACAAAATCTGCCCTCGAAATTCTGGGCGACAGCGCGTGAAACCCCCGCAGCTCGTGTTCGCCCCGTTGGGACTGAGAAGCCTCACGATACATCCGATACCTCCGACGATATTTGCCGCAGATACGGTGTACGCCAAACGTGCATCGTCCATCGCAATTACACTCGCGCCCTCGTTTTTCCAATCGTATAAAAAGGTTAAACTCGTGTAACGTTGATTTTATCGCGAGCGCGGTTTGATACCTAAATCACCTCACCGATGAGCTTAGGAATTTTTCGATTTTTAACATTCCGCATATGTAGGTCGATACGCTCCGGTCCGCACCGTGGCGCATCGGCCCGTATTAATCGCACCTTCGTCCCACAGTGGACGAAGCGGATAGCCGAGAAGGAAGAGACGACCGTTGGGCGTTCATTGAGGTAACTCGGTATAGTTTTTCAAAGAGATCGTTCCTCAGGGGCAGCCCTCGGTTCTCTTTCTCTCCCGGTCCTCCTCGTCGTCGTTGTCTTGTTTTCTCTCGATATATCGTTTCGCGTGCGAGACGAGCGAGGGCGAAAAAAGAGAGAAAAACTTACGATATTAGATTTCGCGTGTCTGCGGATATTCCGGCTGCGAGGAGAAGGAGAAGAGGAGGATTGGCCGCGTCCTTAAGCCGTTGCAAATTACCCGGTAAGCCTTTTAGTCGCGGCGTGTCTGCGTTTTGCAGCCTCGCGGCATTGGCCGGCCAACGACCGTGCCGCCTGGCAGCCTCGAATGTCGCGTCGTGCGTACGTTTATGGCCCGATTCAACCGGGGTTATGGTATTATTTTCGTTGGCCCCTCGCCAACTCGGCTCGCGCGGTCGAGACTACGCGGCGTATTCCGCATAAAAGCCCCGCAGCCCCCCGCAGCCCCCCGCATCCTCAAAGGGATGAATCTTGCTTCGCTGGTACGCCTCTGCGCCGCTTTCCACCAAACCCTCGAATCGCCCTTTGTTCGGGTGCGGGCTGGACCCGAGGTGGAACGATAATTCCTCATTTCTATCGTTAAATTCCAGTTGCGACGCGGTCTAGTTTTAATCGGTATTGACCTGTAAAAAAACATCACGTCGAAAATTCGATCGATGTTGATTCCGAGTGCGCAACTTGGAAGCGACGAAAGGGGCTCCTCGTGCGCGAAAAGAGCCAAGACGGGAATCGGCTCCCTCGGGGCTTTGGGTACGGCAAAGGGTGGGAATACAGGGCCGCCGTGGATGATAGCTGCTGCAGGGAGGGGGAGAAGGAATGAGCGGGTAAAAAATTTAAATTTAACGCAATTTCGAGCGATTACCGCGCTTCCCTCCGCCGCTCCGCGCGATAGCCGCGTGTGGTGCGCGCGTCGTGTCCCTCTGTGTGTCACACGCGCGCCGTCATCCCCTTTGCCGGCAATTCGCGCGCATCCCGTCCCAGCTTGATTGGCTTACATTGTCGATGCTTGACTGTTTCATGCACCAGTGACCGAGACACCCGAGGGATGGATATCATTGCTCGCGATAGGGGTAACATTACATAGCCCGAAGGGACATTTCCTTCCACGACACCGCATTCACCGGCGGCCTCGACAGATTTTCAACCCTCCGCAGCTTCATTTTTCCTCTCTTTCTCTCTCTCTCAACGACATCGCGAATACGTTCGAGAGCACTCGACATATATATCTCTTGCCTCGAACATCTTTTTTATCGTCAATTGTTTCATAGCAAAGATTATTGTTAGACGGAAAAAGTGATGCCGAGCGATCGCAGCCCACCACCCCTCGCCCTTCAATTCCTTCAATTTATTCATTCTTTTGTCGCGAAAACAATTGCGCTCATCTGTTACGCTCCATTTCGTCGTGACTACTTTAAATAGTATAATAATATAATTCTCATTGATGCTCGTATCGAGTTGCCGCGTATTATGAGCGCGGGCAACGCGTGTACGTATTACGAGCATAGTGTAGCGTGAAGGATCACGGACGAGATACCATCTCATTCAAGGATCAGGATCGCCGCGAGAGATCGCGTCTCCTCGTCGTGCGGTATAGTCGCGGCGGCGGCGGCGGGACGGGGGGTGAGCCGCTGCCGCTGCCGCTGCCGCTGCTGCTCACTCGCCTGCCGTAGCTCGCTTCGAGTATTGCGTTACATCACCGGGGCTACGGTTATCCCTTGATATACCGGGTGTCCTCCTCTTTTAATGAGACCACAAACGAGCGTCGTGTTACGTGGAAAGAAGGAAGGCTCAGCAGCGGCACCACCGAGTCCACCGCGCGCGATCGGAGAGCAGAAAAAGAGGGAGATCGAGAGGGATCGCGACCGGATGCCGAGAGTCGAGACCCGTCGGAAAAATGATATCCAAAAGAAAGGGTCAAACCTTCCACTAAATACCCGACGTACCCGCGTATAGCGATAAAAACAGAAGCTCGACCGCAGCGAACATGTATAGAGTCCTTGAAAATTCATCAATTGCAATTCGAATGTCGCGCTTATCCAACTATATAGTGTGCTCTGAAAATAAGAGAAAAATGTCTGCTTTGGAGAGAGAGAGAAAAAAAAAATGACCGTCGGGTATCGAATATCGTGAAGCGCGCTGTGCCGGGCCGAGCGAGTGGCATGCGCGGCAATAATTCAATGGGATTGACGAGACGCGATCGTGAAAGAGCGGCGGCGGCGGCGGCGGCGTCGGTGTATCTCGCGCGTAAATGCCTCTGTTCCAAGATTTATAACGTCTGATTAAGCAATTAAGAGGGAGCGATCGGCTCACGGGGAGACGATGGTTTTTGCTCGCTGGCAGCGCTCTACACCGTGTATAGCAGCCGCGGTGCGGCGCGCATTGTAAAACACATCGACTGACTTCGGAAGCCTCCAGCAAAGGGGATCTCGTCGTGGAGCGAACAAAAACAACACACACGAGTATGGGGAAAACGATCCCGGGAAATGTAGCCCCTGGAGAAATGGCATTTTTCGTCATGTTAATTTTCCGGAAGGTACTTTTCGTTTTACCGGAAATACAGTGCAAATACGAAATAAACGCCACAGTACGGCGCACGATGAGCGATCCAGCAACGGGAGCGAGTTTCTTTGAGTCAATTCACGCGTTCACCTCCCGAGGCGTCGCTACTGATTTCATTTTATTAATTCTCTTCTCGCTTTTTTTTTCTCATCCTCCCGTAACTCGGTTTCTTTTTTCGTTAATTCCGTCCGACGGGCCGCGCCGCAGCGATAACTCGATCCGCCGTCGAGTCTCGTCGTCGCGCGGACTAAAGAAATTAAGGAGCAACCCTCGAAAATTTCTTTCCGTTCGAGCGAATCCCTTTTCTTCGTCGTCCTCTCTCCTCCTTCGCTCGTTCGTCTCCTCCACTTATTCCATCTCCGCTTTGAATCTCGCCACTGTACGAGATAACGAGAGCTCAGAGCGCGAGCGACTTTTATGTCGAGGGTGAACGGGGGCGCGCGCTCGAACGCGCCGTCCCGCGATCGAGGGGGTCGCGGCTGTCGAGAAAAAAGTTTGACCAACAACACTGCGCAGCGGGAGTCTGTGGTCGAGGAGCCGTCGGACAATGCGAGGAAAAATTAAACGATTCCCCGACGAGGCGCGACACGAGGAGAGGAAGGCGAATCAATTTCTAAACTCTCTCTCTCTCGTGCCGCGCGCGGCTCGTCCACGCGTGTCTGTCCGTCCGTCCGTCTTTGTGTGTCGAGCACTTCTTTCTATGCGCGCGGGGGTACCGTGTAAACCAATTTCAGGCAATTTCGCGCCAAGAATAGCCCCTCTCGAGTTATACGTATTGACCCGCTCGACGACGACGACGACGACGACAACGATGTGCGCGAACCTCTCTTCACCTCCGAACGAGCTCGCGAGCGCGCGAGAATATACCTCCTATGTGGGATGCATGCAACACAACGAGCGTGGTGCGGAGAGGATTCTTCAGCGACGCTTTTCCAACTCGCTGCAGGCCCGCAACTTGTGGAAACTCTCGACGATCTCGCGGTAAATTACATTCTGTCGTCGTTTGCCGCGAGACACCCAACGGTACAAACGAGTGTCGACCGTATGCCCCCCGCTGCACGTTAAACCTGTCAAAACAACCAGGGCTGTCTCTGTTCATTTTCTCTTTTTCCGCCAACGTCACAGCCTTTTGTTTTTTATCGCGTTTCAAGAATCCCGACCAACAAGATAATACCAAAAATATGTCCTGCTTTTTCAACAGGTCCACCCCGTCCCTCATCCGTACGAAAGTTGTTCCAATTACAAAACACACGACACAGAAATTGATGCAACTTGCTTTGGTTCGAGTTTGCCAGTGGAACGATCGGAAGGTAAGAAAAAAAAAAAAAAAAAAAAGAAAGAGATAACGTTATTGTTGTGGATAGGCGGAGGAAGGGGGGAGACGGAAACGCGCTCGTTTCCCACGGGATTTCGCGGGCGGTCGGTTTCGGTGCCAGAGTATATTTTCGCATCTCCGTGTGATATAGAGGGAAAACAAGCGCGTGTATATGGACGGAGAGCTCGGTGCGGTGTCCGCGAATGGAAGTGAAATTAGTGAGTCCCCGGTGAATCCTCACGGGAAAAGCTGCGAAGCCCCTGGTTTGCTTTTTGCTTCTCCGCGGTATAACTCGTCGTCGCCTGATATTGCCGCGGCGCACGGTCCCTTTCCAATGTTCCGAGTTCTTCAAGTGTCAAATTCAATAAACTCTTGGCCCACTCGATTCTCCATCACATCCTCTCTCTCTCCCTCGCTGTTCGTCCCGCTCCGCACTGTTTTCGTACAGTAATAAGATGGAGCGCTTCGCTGCACTCTCTCCCCCACCGCCCCGCGGTGGAGGTTCTCCAAAAGAGATTGCATTTCGCGCAGTATACGTGTACTCATCTCGACCTGGATACATCGAGGTAGCTGCTCCCACCGCCGCTTCTCGAACTCGATATACACCGCCGATAAAAATTGTTCCATGTCCGCGATCGCAGGGTGAGCTACGCGAGTAAACTCAACGCACCACCCCGCCATTCTACTGGATTTTCTCGTCGAAAGTTTGGAAGCGAGTGCGCGGTTAACGAGACGACGGAGGAGCGATTGTGGCTCTTTCGCGCTTTCGACGAATCGCAACTGCACCTGCTACCGCGTCCCTCCAATATCGATTCGCTACGCGGGTGAACGCCGACGATCGATGGTGCCTCGAGAAAAATGAGAGCGTGAAAGATCGACCAGAAGGCGAGCGGTCGTATTGTTTTTCGTCTTTGATAGATATTCGCGTATAACGCGTATACCAGGTATATATAGGTACCATGTATCAACCCACGAGACGGAGCGCCGGGGGCGATAATTACACCCCCTCCGTTGTCCACAGTCTCGGTCTACTCTCGCGCCCGGGGCTAACGAGCCGCCGTGCTTATTATCCCGTTATTACGACATCAAGAGCACGGAGCAGCTCGAGTGCGACATAGCCGGGCGAATATCGTACCGCGAGGCTCCGCGCGGTTCGCTCTCGTAAAATCCACCGTAAAGTTGCTCCGCAACGCGAAAGAAAATATTCGCACGAAAAAAAAATGTCCGTCGTACTTGTGGCTCGGTGAACGAGCGTAATTGTGATAACGACAAATTGCAAATCGCGATATTACGTAGCGACCGATATGTATATCGATAATCGCGAGAAGGAACGGAAGAATCGCGGTAAGAATTTTTCGTCCGCTCGTTTCTATTTTCTATTTTACCGCGATAAGCGCGGGCAACGGGAGATCGAAGCGAAAGTCCCGAGTATCGTGTTATATTATAGTGCGTGCATGTGCGCCGGGTGGCGGCGGCGGTGGCAGCGGACCCGGCTGTCCGGTGTGTATGTTAAAACGTGAAATTAATCGGTAGTCGCACGACAAAAGATAGCGCGACGTTAATGACACATCGACACGAGCGAGAGGAACGTGTGCGAAAGAACGCCAACGGGAAGCTTATGAGTGTGTATAGCGCACACATAACCAGCTCGCGAAGCATATTTCGAACGTTGAAGCATTTTTTCCTCCAACCCGCTGCGTCGAGATAGGATCGCGTGAGCGCGCCGCGGTCGGTGGATATTACACGGGAGGATAATGCACCACGTGATAGAGTGGCCTCCGCACACACTCGCGTTCCTCGTCCGCGATCGTCAAATTCCCGACGAAATATATTTGCATAAGAGTAGGTGGAGAAAATAAGTGTTTGTAAAATGAGAATTGCGGAGACATTGCGCCCGAGCGAGGAGCAACTTTTCGCAGGAAGGTAATTAAGGTCACGACGATATGTAACGCGTGTAGCTGCGTTCGAACGGGCGCGCTGTGTATCGCGTAGCTTGCGTAAGCCCGAGCCCGAAAGTCTACGCGGTTTACTTTTTTTAACCCCGATTTAAGAAAATGCGAGATATTTTAGCGAGTGATTGTTTTAAGAGGGATATCGCGTCTCTTTCCACCGGCTGTCGCGCGGCGCGCTGGGGTTACGCGAGACCGAGGTTACCGCGCCCCGCGCCACGCGGTAACGCCGGGCGGAAAGAATCGCCGGCGTATCGCGCGCGTTACAGCACCCGCAGCTCCCCGCTTCCTCTTTTTCTTCCTCCTCGCGATAAGGCGTGTCATCAGCGATTCTATGCGCGCGCATCGTCCTTTTTTTCGTTTTTTTTTTTCAAAGGAATAGCTATTCACGTGACACTGTGCGGACACTGCGCGCGGTTGCGCAGTCAGTTGGGTGCCGCGAAGGAGCCCGCGGCGCTACCGGTCCCGCTGCCGGTGCTCGCCGGGTCGTAACGATTTAACGAGCGACTATCGGGAAAAGCCACCCTTTTGCACGGCTGCGGTGTTTTTAGCCAACTTTTTACCGACAGCAAAGTCCGACAATGCCGTAAATCTCGTGTCGGAAGAGCGAGGATTTTTGTTATTTTTGAAGAAAAGAGCAGGATCGCGCGGCGGTATGCTTGGCGGTATGCTTGGCGAAGGATTTAACTCGTGTTTTGTTTGAGCGCGACTACCGGGCGACAAGGGGAGGGGAGAGCGCGACGAGCCGCGAACGAAGCGCATCGCGACGATAATCGCAAATTGGATTATAATTCGCGAAGCCTATAAGTCACGCTCGTCACCTCGGAGGCTCTCGCGAGCGCGAAATGGTGGCCTACGCGCGTCCTCGTGTTGCAACACACCGCATACGACTGTACACATATTGCAGCCCGGTCAAAGTAATATCATCAGCGGAGGGACGCGGAGACGCGGAGACTCGAGCCCCGGGCCCGACTCATTTTTTTCTTTTCCCTCCTCCTCCTCCTCCTCCTCCTCTTATCCCTCTCCATCTTCCCCGCTCGTTTCCTCCGCGTCCGCGATTCTCTCGACTCCTCCACCGGCATCACCCTTTCCGCCAATTATTTAGTAATTGAATGCCAAGTTCGCAGCGCCAGAAGCGGAGAGTCATCGTTTAAATTATCATTCCGGGTCTGATGTCCCGACTCGCGGTCGTCGTCATCGTCGCAGTCGTCGTCGCCGTCGCCGTCGTCGCTACAGCGCGACACTACCGGCTCATTGTTTATCGCGTCCATCCGCGGCGACTATACTGTAATCCGTCTCGTTTGTCAACCACTGTCGTCTTCCACGCTGCGCGCGTTACCAATCTCACGTTAGCTTTCTTTTTTCTTTTTCCCTCTTTCGCCAAAGAGGAAGGTGCTGCGCGGCGCTATGCCCGTCGCTGACCGCGCTAATCAATTTCGTCGAATCAATTTTTCGCATTGACGCGCGTGGTGCGCAAACTCGGAAGCCGCGGTTAAACGCATCGCGAGACATCGGGAGAGTCACGATCGTACGACTTGAGAACGATGCGGTATAGGTTAAAAGTCGCATATTTTTTCAAGAAAAATGTCCCAGGTCTATGATTTCTGACAAAAAAAAAAGTTAACCAGTGTTTTCGGGGGTAGAATATCTAAAAAGTAGCTGCATGTCGACAGAGGAGGAAATAAAATAAAAAGAAGAGACCGCCGCGCTCGGGAGAAGCCCGCAACGAAGGTGCATTCCGCCGGGACGAAAGGAGGACTTGTAATAAATAGCCCGAAGCGTGACTCCAATATTTTTGACAAGTTAATCATGACTCCTCTCGTGTGCGTCGAGAGCGCGCCAGGTTCGAGCCTGCCCGGCTAATCCCCAGGGAGAAATTGGTGGCTGGCTAGGCAGGCCACCATCGAGTTCCGGCCCATCGGAGATGACGCCGTCTCTCCCCGTGTTTTATAATCTAACTTGGCTATTTGTCCGTATACCGCGTGGAAACAGCTCCCATCGACGCGTCGGATGAATCCACAAAAACGCCAAGATACTTATGTAAATGCGCGTTTCACCGCGACCCAACGAAAATTTCCTCCTTCTCCCGATGACTCGACGAAACGAGGGATGCTTCTTCGAATATAGACCCGAGCCCCGAGCCTCGAGACGCCTCAAAATAAATAAACAAATCGTTTCGATTGTTCGATTCGTTTTTTTGTCAAGCTTGGATCGCGTCGCGCGCTCCGAAAAACTCGTTGCCTGATTTTTCCCTCATGTTTGTATTTCCTTACAGAGCCAGCCGTCTAACGTTCTTATGTACGTTTGGAGAGCGGGCGGAGGGTGCGCGCGACGACGCGACGCGCGGGGCCTGGGGGATTAATCCAAATGGTAATCCTATAGGCAAAGCGTGTGCTTTTCCTACGCGTTACACTGTACGCGTTACAGTTGGCGGCGCTGTCCACACACACACACACAAGCGTCTGTTTTCGCAGCGTGGAAGGAAGAAAAAAACTCGCGCTCTCGAGTTGCTCGTCACTTGTTTCGTGTTTGCTCGCTCGTTTGATCTTCGCTCTCTGTAGCGAACCGAGTGGCGGCCTCTCTCACGCCTCGTTTCACGTACGACTCATATTTCGTTTTTCATCTCCTTCGAATAAATAATAATAATAAGCGCAGAGTCACATTTGTATTTTGCTCCTTCCGCGCGTGCGGGATTCCTCCGGGGATTTTCGTGATTGACCAGGCCGGATTTTCTTCTCTCGCGAGGCAAGCAACTTTTGTTCTCTCGACGCTCGGCGTTGTTAAAGACGTGTGAAAAATTCGTTGTACCGGTAATGAGGTACCGGGCACAAAAGGCGGCCGCCCGGTGCTCCGTCCGCGCGCGAGCCAAGAGAGAACCACGAGCGCTGTCATTTGTTCTCGCCAGGGCGATTCCCGGCGATTTGTCCGAAGGTCCGAGAGTCCCGAGGAGGCAGATAGATATACAGCCACGGGAACGACGCGCACCTTATGTACCTTTCTTCGCTCGCTCGCTCGCTCGCTCGCTCGCGCGCCTTCTTTTGTCCCGCCGCGTCTCCGTCTCCGTCGCGCCCCGCTATGGATCGACGATGTGCTGCTCTGTGCCCACGTCAAAACAGCATTGTGCCTCGCTAACGACTCCTCGTCCGTCTTCCAACAGAAGCGGATCTACGGCTTTACGTACAACCATAGAGCCGCTCCCGCGTCTACACCGTCGTCGATATATCTCCATCCCTTCGGCGCTGCCTTCGCGATGCAAGACATTTTTTTCACGACTCGGTGACATTTTTCGTCTCTTCGGCCGCTTCGAGTGCGAAAACAGTCGCATCACGGAGACCGGATTTTCAAGTTGCGACTGGCAATACCAACGTACACGGTGCTATTTCAAGAAAATACTTTGCACTTTTTATTCTCGCGGAGAGATGCGTATCGACGATACGAAAGCGGCGCCGTGGCGTGGCCGCGCGCGCGATTCAGTCTCGATATTATCCTCTCGGCGTCGCGCACGAATCATCGACACCGTCGCCCGGGGTCGTCGTGACGATGAGTAGCGGCGGCGCCCGAGCGCGCTCCTCGAGCGATTTATAGTAATTTTATGTATGACACAATCAGTGTGCTCTCGACAAGATGCGGTAAAAGAAAAGACGAAGAGAGAAGAGAGGAATCCAAAGGAAGGGAGAGAGGGAGAGAGATTTACCGCTCTTCGGCGAGCGCGTCGGCCCGGCAGCTGGCATATCGAAATCAATGCCGGAAACGATTTCGCTCCGAGAGCTCCGCGCGACGATGATAGTGGCGCGCACGTCGCCGCGAGCGTCGCTCCGTGGCGGCGATCGAACGAGACGACACGCGCGCGCGGGCCCGAGCTTAGTTAGTCAATTTATGCGCGTCGAGCAATCAGCGAACCGAGTGGAAATCTCACAGCGACGCACAGCGATGCGCGCACAGTCAGTCGCGCAAAAAACCACGACGAGCGTTATATTCGAGATTGCGCGAGTTCTCGGGGAGCAACTCGCGGGACAGCCGGCGAGCGACGACCTCGGCTCGAGCCGAGAGAGTATTTTCGCGGTAGCGACAAACAACCGCAGCAACGACGAAAACCTCCAATCTCCCAATTTATACTTCCATTTCTATTGGCAATGCAAAAACTTTATTTCATTCCCTTTTTTATTCGTTGTATTATTTTTATCTCCATCACGTGACATGTTAATTTTGAAAGAAAAAGAAAAATGGAATAGACGGGTTCAATGTCAGGCGGATACGACGGATCCGGGTGTGCGCGGTACGTAACATTGGCCGCGAGAAGCGTGGCCAATTGACACGCGAGAAAGAGAGGGACGCCGCTGGTACGTACCGCTCCCGGTCTCGCCTTAATCTAGGAAACACCGCGTCACATTATACTTTGTAATGACCACGAGCCGGTTGGACAGCGAGCCGGCTGATCCACGAGAGCGACGCGTCGAGTGTCGGGAGAGGATCCGAGAATCGACCTCTCTCGTTGGCGCACGGAGAATTGGACGAAAAGTTGTAATTTTCCGAAAATTCAAAAGAACAAATTATGGCACGTTTTTTATTCGTCAATGCGGCATCGATGAATTTCGCGCGGACAAAGACGAGTGAGATATTCGACGAGTCGAGTCGCGGTGCTCCTCGCTCTTGGCGTCACGTCCGTCGCTGTTGCGTGAGAGCTTTTTCTTCTCTATTATTTTCTCCGGCAAGACACCTCGCGGGTTAATGTGTCCAGAGAGAAGAGTCACATCAGGGCGCGGTTTGCTCGATATCGAAAGTGCGATATCGAGGTGCAAGGGCAGCGAGAGGAAACCGCCGTTAAAGTGGAACGAAGTGTGACACTCACACACGGACGAATCCGCTGTCCCTCCTGCCTGTCCGAAAGAAACAAAACGTCTCGCGCTTGAGCCGGAGAACGAGCGACGAGTGTCACTCGTCCTCGAAGCACTCGCGAGAGCCACACACCGCATTCTCTTTTTTCCCCCCTCGATCGTTTCTATACGTATTATCCTCCTCTTACCCTCGTGAGATTCTTTCTCCAAGCGCGCGCGATAAAATCTTTCGACTTTGGTGAAATCGACGGTCGACGAAATCGCGGGGAAAACTCGTGACCGCCGCGGGCTTCACCCCCTTCCGAGTCACGGAGTCCGCGTTGCAAATCAGTCGGCGCTTTTGACCCGGCGCACACGCGTTCTCGTCGTTGGTATCGCGCGACCCCGATCGAGCGAATTCTCAGGATGTTCGTCGCTCGCGCACACGGTGCCACGGTGCTTTATTTTCATCTCGCGGGTTTGCACTACGCTTTTCGACAGATGTAACCTCGTCTCTTGCAGCAGCGGCAGCACCGTGTCTCTCTACCCCTTGGCCTCGACTCCTCTCTCGCACGCTCGCGACCCGAGCCGCCCCGAACCCTCTTCAATCTGCAGTCAATTGTTTCCAGCTAAACTGTTTGCCTTTCGGAGCGCGCGCGCCCCCCACGGCGTGGCGCGCGGTAACGCGGCAGCTCCCCCGCCCTTCGACCTCGCTCCCTTTTTTTACTCTCTATTTGCTTCTCTTTAACTTGGCCGTAGAATCTCAAAGTCTCCATTTGCTATCGATTGTAACACGATTTTATAAATCCCTATTGTCCCGATAATTACAACATCGGACGAATCATTTTTCATCCGTCGAAATTTCGTGGTTTTCGGTGCCGCGACTTCCGGGCCGGACGTGTGACGCTATGGATTTTCGAACCACTGAATTCCGACGCAACGTACGTTTGCCCTCAATTAGCATCCGTAATTCGCGTTCGAGTCGACCGGTTGAGAGTAAAAAGTGTTGAAATTGAGACGACAGAGCGGAGAAAGACTCGGTGACGATCGGTTTTCAATTGCCGAGCAATTAATCAGCCGTCGCGCGCGGAGAAGCGGAGATGCTCGGTGGGCAAAAACGTGAATCGAAACTCACCCCCCCCTCGAGTGAACGGCCGATGTTGAAAGAATCGTGCGGCGGCGGCGGCGGCAGCGGCAGGTAGTAGAGGCGCTCGCTAGACGCGCTCGCGGGCCATGAGGCATAAACGAGCCGCGGCGGCCGCACTCGTATCATGTGCTAAATCATTCTCAGGTCGTTTGTTAACCGGTACCAGCCACGTCCTCGCCTCGCAACGTGTATCTCAAAACGGGCCCCGTCGCTCGAGCTCGGCTTGACTCGGGAACGGCGCCGCGCTCGTACGCACTACCTGCAGCGCGTTTATCGCTGCGCACAGAAGCACTTGTGGAACAAGATGTAACCCGCGGTCTTGTTTGTGCCTCGAAAAATCCTCGAATTAAAACAACTTTTGTGCGTATCGGCTGGTGTAAGAAAAAAAATGAAAAAAAAGAAAAGAAAAAAGAAAGGCGAAGGTAATAGGTTATCGGTGATGCATAAGACGACGAAGATTCTTGGAATCCCTCGTGAGAGCGGTGACGCGAGATCGCGCGTCTCGTGTATCGCGCCGAGTGAAATCTCGGGATCGCTACGAGAGATCTAGGTACGTGGAATCGAGAAGCGAGTATCGATTTCGCGAGATCCAAGATCCTCCGGATACTCGACGAATAATATAGATCGATCGTTCTCGAAATGAGTCGTGAGGTGAAAAAGATAGACAAAGAGTCGGCGAAGGGGGGCGGTCGAGCCGTTGAAAGGCGAAAGAGGAGGGAGCCGAGGGGCCAAAATCTTTCGCTATCTTCCGACATCTCGTTCTTCCTTCCAAGCATCTCGTCTCCTTCATTCATGCTCGAGGAATTCCTTCTGTTTACCAGAAGACGAAGACCGCGCGGGGAGAATGCCCGCGGACGCATCGGCCGACAAAACCCGAGGGGTGCGAATATCGCCCAACGAGATACTTTTCCCGTTCATCCCGTTTGCCGCGTGAATCAAATTACTTTCCGGGTATCCCTAAGAAATAATTCGCTTGATTTTCTCGGTTGAATACAAAATTGTTGATATCAAGGGTGAAGCGAAGATTTTTGCGGAACCTCGCGCACCACTGGTCCATCCGACGGTGCTCGTTCGTATTCGGTAGTTTCCCCGCAGCCAGAACCGGACGCTCCGCGGTCGCCTCACGGCTAACCGTCTCGTGGTTGGATTGTCAGCCGGTTAATTAAGCGTGAAAGAAAGGCGAGGGGAGAGAGAGAGAGAGAGCGAAGAAGCGAGGAGCCGCGTTGGGCGCGAGAAAACGAAGAAGCGAAGCGTACGTATGAACATAGCCACGTGTAAACGGAGAAAGACACCGAGCGCGGTGGCCGCAATGGGACACTCGATACACCCCCGAGCCCGCTCACCGCACCGCTGAGGGACCGCTCGACCATTATCGCTGCCTCTCCCTCAGGTATGGCTATTAAAGAACAGATCGCTCTCTCGGTGCTTGCGCGCGGTGGGGGTGACCGGGGCTGGTCGAAGCTAACGTTGAAAACCATCGGGGAGAGCGCAGCGAGCTCTTTCACCTCTGAAACCGGACACCTCGCGATCCGCAGCGTACCGTTCGCTCCAACTCTATATAACACAGGTGCTTGCTCCATACGACCGAGCGGTGGAGTTTTTCTACCGCGCCTGCTGTAGCGCGCCGCGCGCCGCGTACCTACGAGGCCGAGCAAATCACTCCAAGCCAGCGAATTAGGCATCGTCAAACAAGTTTCCGGATTATTTTTCCTTTCGTTTTTTATATCTATCCAGCAGGTTGTAGAGACTCGAATAAAAATTAGGTCGTTAAGGAAATTCTCTTCGTTACAGATTTTTATCTCGAACGAAGGAAGAAAATCCAAGTCCGCTCGAGCAAAAAAAAAGTAACTTCGAATTTAGTGATGCAACAACTGGGTAAGCGTGCGAAGCGCGCGTATGGCGAGGTTAACATAAATTCGACTCGTTGTCTCGGGTCAATGAGAACGAAGAAAGAAAAACGGCTCGTAAAGGAAACGGAAGAATAGCTCTGGGACCATTGCGGTTTGTGTGGGCGTCACGGAAATATTCACGGTAATCGATGATAAATAATATTAGCTCTTTCTACGCACGTTTTTTTATTATCACTATTATTTTCATTTCCTCTCTCTCATTCCGGGTTCCACGGATCAAAGTGATCCGTGACACGAGACAAGATAACTCGCCGTTGGAGCTGCGGAGCCATGAGCGATGAGATACCGTGTCTCCCGTTTGACAAATCGATACGCGAGACGAATTAGTAGCTTGCGGTCCAACGATATCTCGATTCTCTTGTGAGCGAGATGTGTTTTGTGGGTCCCCCGCGCGAGCAGTAACATATTTTCTGAGCTGGTGGATGCCAATCCCGTTGGTGGCGGCGGCGGCGGCGGCGGAGATGGCTGCAGGGGGAACCCCCACGGCGACGGCGTGAAAACAGTCACGCAACCCTCGGCCCCTTTCCCCCTTTCGACGTGTGTACCACACTCCACTCTCTGTCTATTCAATGCTCGCTACACAGAACGATAGAGTTCAGGAAACAAAAAGCTACAGGACTCACGGAAACAAGTGACGGCCGCCCTCATAAGTTCCCGGGACACGCACGTCAATTACCCACTTGATATTTCCCCACACCACTGCCCTCTCTCTCTCTCTCTCTCTCTCTCTCTCTTTCCCGTTTGTCGTCTGTCCGATCGTTTTTTTTTCTTTTCTTTTTGTCGCTTATTAGCAGTTTTCATCGAATCTCATCGCACCAATTATCCCTTCTCATTACGACCCCTCATCGTGCTGTTTGTAACAACTTGTGGTACTTGACTCATCACCAAAATGTTATTCGCCTATATTCGCGCATTACAGAGCGAGAACGGAAGGATATAAAATTTGCAAGGACTTTGCCGATTGCTGGGTCGTTTCGGACTCACATTGACTCGCGGTGGTTGACATTGTTTTCGCGTGGGAGGATCGCATTTCATTTCAACGATCGAGAGATTCTCCGCGGCGCCGCTACGCGCGCGTGTGTGTGTGTATACGTGAATTTTGATCCGAGGTGCGATCCGAGACGTGATTCATCACGAAGAGAGCCGCTGTATAGAGGCGGAGTGAATAACGCGCGCGAATGAGTGAGCGAGATGGAGAGGAGAAGAAAAATAGGTGGGACGACGCGCGGCGCGGTCGAGCAGGTGTCATGGAAGCCTGGCACTAATGATCCTGGACGAGCCAACTTGGAAATTAATCATCGCCTTTGTCTTGGCGGTGGACACCCGCGTGCCCCTCTCGGCTAGCCCCCGCCCGCTTGAGCATTATATTTTTCGGGCTTGACACGAACTCGCCCGAGCCTCGCGCGCGGAAGGTCCTCGTCGCGATACAATAACCGCACATGCTCGTTTTACCGCTCGTCCGACTATCGATTCGCCGAAGCAAATTTTTGGCTTTTTTCTTGAAAATTCGGTGAAAAATTGAGAAAGAAGGAGAGGTCGATTTTGGTCAAGCGACCACTTGACTCAACCGGGTAAGGATATAGGCTGCAGGTAATTATGAATTTCTAGTTGGCGGTACCGTGTGTGCCGGTCGCGACGGTGCTTATTCGCGCGCGCGCGCGCGCATCGGACAACCGTCGCCGTCATGTTCGTCGAGTTGCCGTAGAGAGCTTCTAATCAGGATGACACTGCTCCGGGAGGAATTCCTTTTTTCCGCGATCGCCGCGCGGCTCCGTCATCCATCTCCATCCGCGCGACAGACTCGCGCGTGGAATTCGTATGGCGTACGCGGGAATACGCGCGTCACCGCGACCGGAATGACATTTGCGCGCCGCGTGGAAAACCGACACGACGCCGCGGCTGCTGCTGCTCGTTCAAGGTCATCAGTGGCTTCGCAACGGGGGTGCGAGTGACTCTTCGAACGTGATTCGCTCGTCGCAAACGGTGACACTTGAAATTTGATAAATATCGGTGGGAGAATTTGAATGATATAAATCAGCGCGACACACGCGGCCCGACGACCGAGGAGCCGATAATGAATATGGAGCGTGCGCGGCGGCAAAGTTGAGAATCGTCGAATCGGAAGTGATTCCTTCTCCGCGATAATCGACACACAAGTTGCATACACGGAGTCGGGATTTTGCTCGCGCTGGCGCGGGCGCGGGCGCGGGCGAGCGAGTCTCGAGAGGTTCGGGGAGCGGCGGCGGCGGCGGCGGCGGCGGCGCCGAGATATAACGATCCGCGCGCACTATTCGCACTGTAGCGTGTACAGAGAGCCGCAGATGGCGCACAGAGCGTGGAGCTTTGGCGCAGAGGGAAGAAGAGCGCGAAGCGAAGCGGGAGATTGCTCCGGGGCTTTTGGGGCGGGTTGGGCATATTGAATAACTCGCTCGCTGGACCGCGAAAATATACCGCGGGTACACGAGTCACGGTGCGCTCCGTGTGTAACCCTCGTTCCTCCGCATCCGCCTCTCCTCCGTTGGTTCGCTCAGCGCCGGCAGAAGCGAAAGCAGCGTCAGCGGCTGATCGGCGCGCACTCCACGTACGTTCTCGTGTACCGAGAGGCGACCTCCGCATGCTCCTCCGTATTCGCAGGCTCCTCTCGGTACGCGTACCGCGTACACCCCACCGCGTCCCACATGGACGCGCAGCTTTTTCTCTTCACGGAGGAAATTCGAAAAAAACGTTGGGCCGGAGATTTTGCGCGCGAGCCGCGTATTTGCCCCCGGCGAGCGTGGGTTGGCGGTAAGAGAGACAAGATTAGCAGCGACTGGAAGCCGCGCGAGATAGAACGGCTATTGGATGATTTCTCGGGATGGCGAAATTATGTTTGACGCCGGTATCCGCGATCCGGGCATCGATTTTACCCTCTCGCGCTGTGTGCACCGCAACGCGCGCGCTATTTCCCACGCGCCGATGGGTATCAACGACTTTATTCCGAGCACGGTATAATTATTTCTGCCGCGTTCGATGGACAGCTTCGTACGACGCTTCTTCAAACGTCCGCATTTAAAGACAGAAAAAACAAACGTGCATACGAGATGCTTTTCTATCGTTTTGCAGCGAAAAAATGCAGTCTCTCCGTCCAACTGTCCCGAAACGCCGCTGGGAAAACCCAAAAAGTTGCGACGATTTTCTCGAGTCTATCTCGGCCGGGTTGGTTTCCGGTGGCTGCCGAGACTCCGTACCGGCCGGGTTTTCCCGTGGGGTACCGTAAATCAGGGAACTCATCGGTGCGATTGGGGGAAAGTCCGGACGACTGCTTTGCGGAGACGCTGCGACGGAGCTCCCCGGCCGTCTCCGGCATTGACCGCGCGTCGCACCGGTGACCGCCCGGGCCGGGCCGGGTCGGGCCGGGCCCATAATGACCGTGATCAAGCTCCTCACGCACTTGGCAGGGACAACAAATCGTTGGACAATGTGGCCACCAGTCGCGATACCGCGATGCCGCGATGCCGCTATACCGCAACGGGAAACGCGCGCGACTGAGGTGGGGGAAATGCGAAAATCAACGAGTCGGATGCGAAAAAAGCTCTCGAGATTTTTCCGTATCCCGTCGTTTCGTTGTACGATGAAATATATGAGAAGAAAAAATAATGGAGCGATAGACGAGACGGGAGGGCGCGAGCGGGAGAGATGAATAGAGCGAGTCTACAGCGAAATGCGATTTGAAAGACGTAATTCGAAAATCGAGCGACGGGCAGGAAAACAGCTATGTCGCTCGCGAAGCTCCAGGAGCCCCCAGCAGCAACGGCAGCAACGGGACACGAGCGTCGACCCTCCGTCGGACGTAGAAATGAAATTACGCGACCCTCGCCGCTGCCGCGACGGTGCTCCTGCCGGCCTGGCCTGGCCGCGCTCTTCCTCTCTTTCTCTCTAGGCAAACGACACACTGTGTGTGTGTGTGTGTGTGTGTGTCTGTACGAAAGCGGTCGCGTTTTGAGGGCACATTGTGTGTTGCGTTATAGTATCCTGCGCGCGATGCTCCCGGGGCTATCAGCCCCGGCACAAAGGGCGGGCTTCTCTCGTTTCGCGCAGAACGACAAAACACACGCGCCCCCGCGGCACACGAGACGGAGACGAGAGCGAGCGAGCGAGCCCGGGACCCAGCAATCTCGTTATTACCGCTAAAGGGCGAAACCTAAACCGCTAAACGTTTCGCTATTAACTTCCATTAAATGCTCCTTTATCAACAATTTAACCCTCTGGCATACACAAACGCGTTTATTCCCGCGTCGCAAAGACGTGATTCTTTGTGTTTACTTTTCGTCCCTCGCGTACTTTGGCACCTCGCCGTGCGGGAATTGATTTAACCATCGACGCAACGCGAGTTTTTCAAACGAATTTTTACGGTAGCGATGATACGTCGCGCCCCAATTGGTAAAGATAATTTCGCTTGAAAAGGGTTGAAAAATGTCTTGGATCTCAATTTGCGCCTTGTTGGCGATTCTCAATTCTTGGCGACGAGACTTTTGTCGGTGGTGGAAATTTATGGAGATTACGGACGGTCCGCGCCGGGAGAAAAAAAAACATAATACACTCGACGGGCGTCGAAAGAAGGAGAATGAAAATAAAAGATGACGCAGTCGTTTATAAATATAATATATTTTCTCGTATATTTTCCATTCGTGGAGGTTCGCTCTCGTGACAGAATCGTTTGTCTCACACAGTCGTTTCGTTTGATTCGAGGGACAAGTCGACTTGTCCGCGGGGACGCGAATCAATCCCACAGGCACGGTACACGGAACATCGATCCGGTAGAACGGTCGTGGCAAAAAGAAGCAACAAGATATAAATATACGCAAGGAAAACTGGGTTTACATTGTGTCGCAGGGTGGAGTCCGCGCGCTTCTCTCGTATTTTTCTCCGTCCGCGCGAGGATCGACATGGATTGACCTCGTTGAAAATTCGAAACGACTACATTTTGGCATTGTACTTTGGACCGTTTGCTCCACACACACACACACACACACACACACACACACACGAGATAATATAATATCTCCTCGTGTCTCATCCCGCAAACTCGCGTAAAATAAAATTCTATATTCTAACTCAACGGGGCGAGGTTAAAATTTCGACAAAAGGACATCGGGATGAATTGCCGTTTTCGCCTCGACACACATCGCCAACACGCGTCTCTTGATATGTACACGAAAGAAATAATTGATACAATGTTTCGATTAACGAAAAAATGTCAAATATATAGGATAATTTGCGAGAAGAACTTATAAACTAACAACGAGTGTCTATAGAGAGGGAGAGAGAGAGAGAGAGAAAAGGTGCGTCTCAGCGTGTAACCGCGCGTTCCGAGACTACCGAATCTACGTATTCTCGAAAAGACTAGCGGCTCGCGGTTAGATCCAGGGCCGAAAGACCTCGCCGGAGAGATCGACGTACATTCGCTCCTCGTCCTCGTCGCTATCGCTATCGGTATCCTCCTCATCCTCGTCCGCCTCCGCCTGATCGTCATCGTCATCGGAATTCGAGTTGGAGTTGGAGTTGGAGTTTGAGTTGGAATTGGAGTTGGAATCGGACTTGGAGTCGCAATCAGAATCAATGCCGACGACGTACCTGTTCTTGGCGGCGGCGGCGCGATCCCGTTGCCTCCGATTCTTGAACCAGTTGCCGACCTGGGTGGGCGTGAGTCCCGTCGCCGCGGCGAGTTCGCGCTTCTTCCCGGGATTCGGATAGGGATCCTGGAGATACCACTCTCGGAGGAGGCTGCGGGTTCGCTCCTTGAAGCAGTGGGTCTTCTGCTCGCCGTCCCAGATGGTCCGCGGCAGCGGGAATTTCTTGCGCACGCGGTACTTGTCGACGGGCCCGAGCGGCCGGCCCCGGAGCTTCTCCGCCTCGGAGTAGTGGGCCTCGAGCCACATCGCCTGGAGCTTCCCGTGCGAGTCTTTGGTGAACTTGTGCCTCTCGAGTATCGAGTACATCTCGCGGTAGTGGCCCGAGTGAAAGGCGACTATCGCCCGCGCCCGTAGCACCGCCTCGTTCTGGTTGAGCTCCTGAATGAGCTCCGGGTGGGCGACCGGCAGGCTCCACAGAAATCGCGCCAGCCGCTCGATCTGATTGCTCTCCTCGAGGGTCTCGCACACCGTCGCCACTTGGCTCACGCTGAACGTCAACACCGGCAGCGTGAACACCGGCACCGGTATCACCGGCCCGTTCGTCGTCGGAGCCGCGGCCGCGGAACCAGCCCGTGCGATCGCTGACATCTTCCTCTTCCTCCTCTTTCGCGCCTCGTCGGGCCTTCCTCTCGACCTTTCGATTATCTTTCCGCGGTGCACGCTTTATACTTGCTCCTCGTGGAGCTTCTCATATTCTCTCGCGCGGCAATGACACACGCGAATCCAGCCAACGAGTCGGCGCCGCGATTCTCCTCGACCGGGAGCCGGATAACAACGGGAGCAGCAACAGCAGCAACAACAACAACAACAACAACAACAACGACGACGAGTACTCTCGGGGACCGTCCGTCCTCCTTCGTCGATGACACTGTCAACACTGTCTCTCGACGTCGCTGCGTCTCGTACTTATCATCCGGCGCACTCGACACTCCGGGGTCATCACCGAGCGAGAAGACCCCCCCGTGTGCGCGACCGCCGGCCGACCGGCCGCCTCTACCTGTCGGCGGCAACTGCCCGCCGCTGGGCTTTTCCAGTCTCACGCCCACCGCTCGGCTCGCGGTTCGAGCAACGAGATCCCAATTTCACGGCAAAGAGTCTCGAGAGGCTCGCGACACACACACACACACACACGCACACACACCGCGCGCGCGCGCGCAAATTCACGTTCGAAGAGAGAGTCAGTCAGTTTTCGGTATATCGTTGGTCGCACCGAGAACGCGAGGAGAAAAGTCTCGGCTCGCGACTCGCGAAAAGCGCACGAAGAACCAAGAGCGTTGGCTAAGCGCGGTGGCCGCTGTTGCCTCGATGGTATCGGATAGCAAACTGGTTTCGCTTACAAGCCGGCATCTCGGCACCGGCCCTACCCTGCATGATACGTTTGTCAGACACAGAGGCTGGCGCGCGGGGCCCCCGTTGTCGCTGCCGCGCTGCCGGGGTAGGAGACTCTCGCGACTCTCGCGGCGTTGGCTTTGGCCCAGCCGGGGCTCGGGCGAGCACGTGTGAGTGCGTGCGTGTGGACGATCCCGGTGCCGGTGCTGCCACCTACGGTGCCAACGTCGGGCCAATGAGCCAGGCCACGCCCACGGAGCAAACGCCGATTGGCCCGATCCCGGCCCCGTATCCATGGCAACCTTTCTTCGACCCGCTCGCCTACGCCGAACCGAGACCGCGTGTTGGTTCAATTATCCCCGTCGTCGTTCGCGCGAGCCCGAGGAGACTCCCCTCTCCTCGCGCGGCACCGCCGACAACGCCGCGATCTTCCCCCCACCCCATCTTCCCCGCCGCCGCCGTGTCTCCTCGGAAGCGCGTTCCGAGCCCGACGGGGCTCACGCCCTTCGCTACCCGCGAGAGGATAAGAGATAAGAGAGGGACGCGGGGGGGGATGCTTCCTCGAAGCAGCCCGAGTTACACGCTGCCGCCGCCGCCGCCGCCCCCGCCGCCGCCGCCGCTACCGTGATCTCTGTTGTCTTTTATGTACGTATATACCGCATCCCTCCACTCTATACTCTCGTGACTCGCGCGAGATACAAAGTGACTCTCCACCGCCGCGCACCGTCCGCGCACCCACGTCTCTCGCTGTGGCAACCTCGCCGACGGCTTTTCTTCACCTTTTTCCTCCTCACCCTCCGGACTCCGTCTCTGGTTAGCCCGGATCCGCGCGAGGATTTCCCCAACACTGATCCGATTGCCGCGCGAAATACCAAGATAGACTCGCGGAATATTGTTATACGTGTTTCCGGGTTTTCGCGCCGAATTTCTCGCGAGATGATTTTCGTATCTCCGCGGCAGCCGCCGCGACGCATATTTTTCTCCCGATCGACTTGTCGATACTCGTTTCTCTTTGACAATTATTTCATCCGAGAAATATTTCAAATAAATTTGATATATTACTAAAATGAATATATTGTAACTAGAATGCGACATTCAACGCGTACACGCGAGAAGACGAAAAAACGAAGGAAGAATGATGAAGCGCGTGTCGCGATCGCGGGTATGGCGCGCGCGTTGACGCGATCGACGTCGTTCCGTTGAAATGAAAACGTTTCATCGAAAACTTGAATTTTCTCCAAAGTCCTAGCTTGTCGGTAAAACGAGGAGTCGAAAATAAAACGCGAGAAAAATGAATCTCGACAATTGGCTATGCAACCGCGAAGATAATAATATACGCGTTGACACAGGCGCATGGCGTATATACAACTCGAAAAGTGGCCGCGAGTGTCGAGAAAACGTGCGCAACTTTATCGAGCGTCCCACGACGTCAACCTCCTCTTCCGCTGTATTCTCTCTGTCCTCGTTCCTCGAGCCTCGGCCCCCCGCACCCCGCGCACCCGCAGTCCCCGAGTCTCTTGCCAAATATTCTCATTTTCCTCCGTGCGCGGCGCGCGATAGATGGACGTATACGCCGTCTTATCACTCGCACGCGCATGGCGATGCGAGCGATTTTCCACCGATATCTGTTTCCCGAGTATCGTGAAAATTGCGAGGCCGTAGAAATTAGCCCGAATAATATGATATCGCGGCGGGATCATGAGAGCCGGAGACGGAGCCGGTGCTGCGGCGGAGGGACCCACCCGCGAGGTCTCGCACGCCGGATCGATGATAGAGAGTGGGGTGGTGCGTATACGCGACGGGTGGATGCGGCGCGGCGCGCGGGGTCCGCCGTGGAAATGAGATTACAGAGAGGCCGGATTACCGGTTTTTCGGAGTCGGGGCGTCGGGCCTCATCCTCCCTGGGTTTTTCCACACGCCTTCCGGTAGACCTTTCTTACCGCTTTCGAAGAAACGGAGGAATCTCTTCCAGGGCCGTACATCCAACTGCTTTATACCTGCCGTACCAGTCGTCACTCGCTGCCATTTTCGGGAGCAACCGGGTTTTCCCCCGTTGCTCCCTTTATTTCCCCTCTCGATTACTCCAAGAGTAATCGACCCGTGTCCTCGGTGCGAGTACCTGCGAGGCTACGCGCTCATTTCGACCGTTCGACCATTCGATATTCTCCAATTCCAACGTGTCGCTATCACGCATCTTGAAAACAGTCGCGTCGCGTATTTCGCGTCTTCGTAATTCGCGTCCTATTATTTTTTACTCGCTTTTACCCCCATCGAAAAACGATTCGAGTATAGAATATCAGTGAAACGCAACGAGGGCAAGCGGTTGTTCCTCGGAAGGTAGAATGACAATGTGTCAAATCAGGTGTCGGATCTTGGTTGGCGTGAAGGGGGGGAGGGGGGGAGGGGGGGGGGGGGGGGGGAGAAAATCCGAAACACATGTTTCTCTCGTTTTCGCACGTTACCGCTTTGAGGATAGACGACGACGACGACGACGACGACCGAGAGAGCCAAGAGCGTAAAACCCCTCTGGGATTTCCCAGAGGATATTTCCCCGTGGGTAAACCTGTGCCCGGTGTATATACTGGCCGAGCCAGCGCGAGCTGCGACGTATCGCTCCTGCAGTCTAAGTATACGAGTATAGAGCGGGCGCGCGCGCGCGAACGCCTGCGTATCGAGGGGACGAGGAGAGAGACGCGACGGTTGGACAATGCGCGGGGTACCAGCAAACCCCCCGTTGGGACGAGTGACCGTCGACCATCGGAGAATCGGGAGGCGGTAAATACTTATTGGGCCCAATTAGCCACCGACTGGTGGTGCATTCATTCTTCCGAGATTCTCCCGGCAGCAGGCGCGACGCGGCGGAGGACCGAGGAATCTCGGGGACGACACGAACTCGTCCTCGTTCCCCTCGCTTTGCGCACGCGGCGGCATGACAAAACACCACGATGGCAACTATATCTTTTTTTTTTCACGATCGAAAAAATTCACGTTACGACACTTTGATTGATTTTTCAGACGCGTTATCAATGTTATTCCTAATAATGAATTTCGATGAGAGCCGGCGTTGCTATTGGTTTGACACGGTGCGAGCGAATATGGCGAGCGATTCGAGAAAGTTGAAGTTTATCTCTAGCCAAAGGGGTTACCCGAGCAAATTGGCTTCGCCCTGCTTCCGACGCTGTCTACCCTATCTATATACTTGTATATCGCTGGCGGGAAGGACGAGCTGCCGAGAAATTCTCGCGGTTGGTATTGGTACGGTACACCGCGCCGTTATCGTCAAACGAGCCGACTCTCCCTCTCTCCCTTCCTCTTCGCTTCTTCCTCGTCACTCGCGCGCGCGTAACTTCATCACTCGACTGCCTTATTCCGTGGCGTGAAATTCAATCGATTAGCCGCTGCGCCGCCCGAGATACCCGTAAGCTTGAGCTCCGTGCTCGGACTAAGATATTTGATGAGACGGAAAAACGAACTGTTGATGCTCGACTCTCACCTTCTCTCTCTCTCTCTCTTGTCACAGCTTCGCTAATTGTATCAATCTATTACTCATTTTTTATACATCTTCTCCGTAGGAAGTAACAAGTTTTTAGATGTAGCCGCAATCAAATCGAGGGAATCTGCGGCTATAACGCGCGTAATCTTTTTATATCGGTTACAGATTTTTGTTGCCTCCCGCTGTAATATCGCGTACAATGCCGCGTGTACTCGCTATTGAATTTAGGAGGGATCAGTCTTACACCAGGATTATGTGTAGCTAATGCACCCGTCGCGCCTGTGTTGCGGGTATCGCGCGGTCACCGTACTCGCTACACGTGTGTGCGTGCGTGCGTGCGTGCGTGCGTGCGTGCGGCAGAGTGATGGGACAGAGTTGGGGGAACGCCCCATTAGGAAGCCGTTAAATAATAAACCCGCGATATTAGGCACACGGCTCGGAGCGAGAGAGAGAGAGGATTATCCCACAACGATACGTCCCGGCCGGCTACAGCCCATCTCCGGGCTCTTTCGCGCGCGCAACCCCTGCGCTTAATGCCGCGAGTAACACACCGGACACCTCCGTCTACCCTCTATCGAGACACGCACGCACACTAAATTATCGCCAACTCGAGAGGTTGAGGCAAAAAGTGCGGTTAACACGAACCACTGAGAAAAATCTGACTCTGAAATATGGACCATCGTTAAAATCTATTTAATAGATACGAGATATACGCTACACCGTGCGAGGAGTGAATTTTACGCAGGCGCGAAAAGAGGATGCGGAGAGAGGGAGAGAAAATATCACTCGGCCGCGGCAGTCGCTGCGCCGAAGGTGCGAGTGCACTGGCGCCGTCATCCAAGTAGTTCTCGTCGACTTTTGTTTGCTCAGGAGCGTCAGGAGGCAGCGAGCGCGTCCCGCACATATTGGAAGGCGTCGCGCGTCCGACGCCGTCGAGGCCCGAGAGCAACGAAATTCGAGGCCTCAAGATTCTCTCCCTCTGAGGATGAGTCGAGGGAGCGAGCGTCTGCGCGCCCGAGGGCATCGCGCTCTCGCTCTCTCTCTCTCTCTCTCTGACTTTCTACGTTGAAAAAGACTGGCGCGCGGATGAGCCGCGCGGGATGACGAGACGCATCTGCGGTGGCGCCACGTCGGATTTGTTTGTTTTACTTTTGGGGGTTAACCGGCGAACGGAGAAAATGGGGGCAAGTCGCTTCTGCCCCTCACGCACCGAATGCTCTCTCCTCTCGACGCACCTACAGCCAGCCACCTATAGCTATATCTTATGTATCTATACATACAGAGCGTGTATCCCGGTCGTGCTCGAGTCACCGCGCAACGATGTTAGAAGCTGGATGCTTTTCCGAGGGGTTAACGAGGTCGTTAACGAGGGTTCCACTAATACCGAACGCCCACGCCTTATCCTCCGACGGTTTCCTCGCGCTGTACGCCCTCGTCTCTCTCTCTCTCTCTCTCGCTCTCTCTCCGAGTACCGTGTGGGTATCGTTACCGTGCAGGTAAATATACAATTTCTATGAAAAATGTCACGCATGCCAGGGCTCCAATGTAAATAATTCGTCGTGGACGTTTTTCCGCACCGAGGACTCCCCGAATCGCCAATCGATATTTTCAATCGCGCGATGAAAAGAAAAAAGGAAAAAACACACAACACAGAGAGCGTCACTCGCTGAATGATCGGGGGCTTTTAATCCCCCGAAACAAAATATCGCTCATGCGCCTCACGCGGCCCGGGAGGGACGGGAGGGACGGGGATGATGGGATCCGGATGCGATGAAAAGCTCCGAAGGGCAGAAAACGAAATAGGCGCCCTTTTTCCTCCGGACCTATAACCAACTACCATATATCCGCAGATCGAGTGGTGTTTTTTTTTTTCCCCCTCGTGAATTTATCAACCGCTCGAACTCTCGCATCCCGGATTTCCTCCTCCTCCTCGTCTCTCCCTCTCTCTCGAATTGAATCCTCCGTTACCGTCGACCACCCAAAATGATCATGTCCGCGACTGTTGTGCGCGTAACGTACAGCGCCGCGATTCACCCTCCCAAGTCCCGCCCGCGTCGCGCTTTATGCATTTTCGCGCGCATCAATATATCCCGCATTATCGCAAATCACACGGTACAACGCACTCGTTCCTCATTCCCTCTCGCGGTCTATACGCGCATTTTCGGCTGTCTCTCCCTCTCGGCAGCGGCATTATGCCGCGCCGCTGCTGCGCGGTACGCGTCAATCGTCGGGCCAGAACGCGCCGCGCGGCCTCTATAAATTTATCGCGCTTTTAATCCCTGCGCCAGTTGCTTCGTTGAGTTTGCGTATGAGAGAGAGAGACCGGGGCAGATTGAAACGCGGGGCGCGTCTCACCGCACATACGAAAAAACTACAAAACTTACCGCTGACGATAATTTTAATAATTATACCCATCTCCAATGGATCCAATGAAATTTATTACGTTAGCTACAATTGACAGCCAATTGCGAGTCTATACACGCCGGGGTACGTTGGAGCACTCGAGGACAGTATTTTATATCCTTCCGTTGTACAGGTGGATCCTCGAGACTGCACACGACGCACGGAAGACATTATTCTCGTTACGTTAAAAAAAATAAATAAAAAATAAAAAAAAGTGTTTCAACCCGCCCCAGTCTCCCCCATGTGTGTTCGCGCGCCTGTGTGGGCTCGAGGAAAAGCGGCTGCCACTACACACCACGGTGGCTCGATAATTTAGTGGACGCGGCGCATCGATGCTTGGCGTGAAATTCGCCCTCGTGAAACTCCGGCGGCGGCGGCGGCGCGCGCTGCGCTGCGCTCATCTTCCATCCTTTGGTCGGCCCGTTGATCGGTTTATTCCAACGGGGGACGAACCGAGCGAGAAAGAGTCAAGCGTAAAAGTCGAGAGTACAGTGGACTCGTTCGCGCGCGCGAATATATAGAAAGACGCACACGCAGCCGCGCGAAATACGCGATGGTGCGCAGCATCGTTGGTCAAGTATTCCGTGTACGCGAATTTTCCGATCGGCGAGAGCCGCATTTCAATGCCCGCGCGAAAATGACAACTTGATATAGCGGTGCGAGCATATGTGTCGTGCATTCGTTACCGTGAACTCGTCGTTTATTTTCACAGTTGCGACCGATTTTTCCAATAGTTGTAAAAACATTATCGGCCGAGTGGCAACCGATGACACAGATGTGAGTTAGAAAAGTTGTGAGAACGGTAGAATGAACCAAATTTATACCGGACCAGATGTGGACGGAAGAGAAAAGAAACGAAAGACGCGAGCGACGCCGCACGCCGCTACTCTTTCGTATTGTTATTTAATTTTGTTATTTTGTTATCTTTTCCGGCGACTAAATGAACTCGCGAGTTGTCAGACGCGGCGGCGCTATACAAACGCCGCAAACGGTACATAATATACGCGCACTGCACCGGGGTGTCTATTCCCGTTTGTCCGCGTTCCCGGCCGTCTCGTGAAAAATCACCGAAATAAGTATACACGCGGTGGTGGTGACTGGTGGCGGCTGCCGCTGCTGCTGCCGCTGCGGTTCGGCGCCAGCGCCGTGCGGAAGAGGGAGAGCGAGAGAAACGCGGGAAGTGCGGCGGCCAAGGGAATTCGATATCTCGCAGCACGGGAGTCGGCCGCGTGCTCAAGGTGTTTGTTGTCACGTCTGGCGTACACCCTGTCAAGATTTCACGGGTCTCGCCCACCGGCGATCCGTGTGCCCCCGAGACCGGCTTCGTCGATCCTTGGCTCAAACCGCGACTCCGCGCGCCGGAACGCGGACCGATCGTCGCTCTCTCCTTGTCCGATGATAACCAAGCGTTTGATCAAAAAACGATATATAAAAATATTGCGTTTGATTTTGGCCAAGAGCCGCCGGCGGAAAGAGCGTTGAATTTGCGGAGTCGTCGTAGCGGCGCCGTGAAAAAGGGAGACGCAGGTTGGTGCAGGTTCGAGTATAGCATTTTTATGGTCGCACGCGACGATTTGCGGCGGTGAGCCGCGTACTCGATGCCGGCTGGTCGATCGACAGGTACTTTTGGAAATTCCCAGGGAACGACTGGCAATCTCGCTGCACCGAGGAGGACGAGGAGGAGGAGGAAGGTGACATCTGGAAGTAATTACGCGCGCGACGCGGTACCGGGGTGCGTATCCCGCATATATATTTCTACCGTCGACCGTCCAATATCCTCGTCGCGGCTCGCTTCTTCTGGCTCAGGTGCAGCCGTGAGGATTTTTCGTCAGGTCGCGCGGCCAAGGAGAAAACGACAACCGCTACCGCCGCGCTGCTTCTTGGACGTGACTGTTCGGTGCTTACCGGGATTAGCGGTTATAGTCTCCGCGCACTCTCGTTCCAAGCGTATCGACGCGCGTACGTCTCGTCGAGCGAGGCCCAAGAGGAAAATATTTTCCGTGCGACAAAGAGCCTCGAGATTACGACGAGCCGATAGACCAGCGGATAACATCGACTCTGTATCTCGTTGTTCGCTCTTCCTCCTCGAGGAAAAGTCTAACGGGGCTTTTTTCATCCTTATCGCATCCTTTCGACGGTTTCTAACCCGTCACTCGCGGTATTTCGCCCGGAAAGGAAAAACCGCGTTTATCATCGCGAGCGCGTGACAAAACGAAAATAGCTCCGCGGCGGCCTACTTTCCCGTTGGGCCAACAATTATATGGAGCAGCGGCACATCGGGAGCCGAAGCTAAAGATGATCCAGCAGCGAGCGGGAGGTTAAGCCGGCAAAGTATTTAAGCATACTCTCCGCGCGGGCTAGCCGATTACTTAGTTGGTTCAATCGCTGTCAGACTCGCGCGCCATTTCCTCAGTGCCTGCCTGCCTGTCCGCCTGCCTGCCTGCCTGCCTGCCTGCCTACCTCCGCAGGTGTTGTGCATGCTTGCAAACGGATCGCGGACGGGCTCCCGCGCCCGAGACTCGTCCATTCAAACTCGTCTACAATATATTCTATATAAGTAGTTTGACGCGAAAATCCCGAATCTGTCGTCTTCATCGTCGTTCCCGCGGTGCATCAATTTTCTCCCGAAAATCATTTTGATAATTTAATAGTTAGATCGACTTGCGAGGGTACAGTGACTTGAACCATAAATGTCTGTATAACGTTTAAAAATATTCCTCGCGTGTCATGTTTAACTAGAAATTTATAGTTGACAGTGGCTCAATGTGAATCGGAATGCCCCGTATAGCCGCGTATTCCGCTATAGCCGCGATGATTTGGTCTCGCATTGTGTAAGTCCCAGTGGTGACGAGTACCTCGGGCGCCAAGGAGTGACGCGTTTGTCCCGTTCCCCGCCTCTCTCTAAGCACAGATCGTAAGCGGCTCGGCAGGCCAAATACTATAACGCGCTCTGATGCCTCTGGACAAAGTCCTCTCGAGAAAGTGCTATATACACAGCTTTAAAAACGAGAGATGACCACCGATGGTGGCGGGAGAGGGAAACTTGTGTAGCGGACGAATACATCCCGCCGCGTGCTGTGCGGTTTCACACCTTCTCGGTTATTCCGCCGCGTGCTGGCATTGTACTCGCGGCTCGGTTGGGCCAGAATCGTCTACAAAAAGTTGCGACACGTTTGACCAACTTGATTGCGAGAAATGCTCGAGGAGAGTGCGCGAGACGTATCGCGGACATAAAAATTCTCGGTCCGTTTTTCCGTCAATCTCTCGCGGCTAAAAACGCGAGCGTAACAACAAGTGGAGCTTTGCGCATCGCTTCTTCACCATGTTTCTATTGTGGCTTCCTCGTGGAGGAAGCTTCGTAAGTATTTTTATGAAAATCACTCGAGACATTGTTAAGAGATTTTGGAATTGCTTGGGAAGCGGCGATTTGCTACAATTGGCTAATTGGATAAGTCGTTAAAAATCGCGCTAATCCGGTTGATCGTCGTTAAACGCCGCGAGTGGAAGTTGCAAAAATGTAAAAGAAAAAACGTCAATCGTAGTGAGAAAAATACATAGATAGAAAAGCCAAGAGCAATGGCGGGTGTTTCATTGTCGCGAATGGGCCGTGCGGGATTACAGAGGTGTGCGAGACCGGTAAACTTTTATTCCGCATCTATTTATTCGTATATATCGAGGCTGTGGTGTACGTAGCACGTATATAGAGCCAACTACATATATAGGTTCGCCGGGGGCGCGCTGATGCGTACGTAATCCCTCGGTGCTTAACGATAGCATCGGTGGGTTTTATTTTCATTATTCAGTTGTTCGCGCTTGCGGCGGCGGCGGCGGCGGCGGCTATCGTCTGTCTTACTCGAACTCGGGGTATATCGGAGCCGGGCCAGGGCCAGGACGCGGCGAACGCGGCGCGGAGGGCTTACACGCGTAACCCCATGTTTCCATGTCGGTTTAATCAGATAAAACCTCGAGGCGCGCAGCACGCGGACTCGCAAAAACCCGCTGACATTCACATTGACGTTGGCGCGCACTCGCACACACACACACACACACGGAACCACCCTGCTGCCGCTGCCGCTGCCGCTGCTGCTGCAGCAGCCCTCGAATAACTTTCTCCCTCCTGTCGATTTCTGCGCCGGGGATTCGAAAATCACTCCGCATCGAAAATACACTTAGAGACGAACGTTTTCATCGCTTTAATTTCCATCGCTCCGAGCGACCGATTCGGAACACCGAAGCGGATAACAGTGTGTAACGACAACAGTGCCGCGCGGGCGCAACATTTTTCCCTCTATGTACCCCCGCGTTATTTCGCTTAGACTCACGTGAAAAACGTTATTCGAACCTACCCGACGCGGATATATAGAATTATCCTCGCGGTAATTGGAAACGCAATTTTTTCCGCTCTCTATCTACGTATCGCGCGAGACAATCCAATTTGAAATTTTATCGCTCGACTCGAGGCTCCGCCGCCGCACACCCTGGACACATTCCAGAGCGTTTCTTCCTAATTAACCGTAACAATGCCAAAAACAAATCAACTAACGTTTCGCGCGATTGAAAAGGAGAAAAAATGGAAAAATAACGATCAAGGCAAAAACGAGAGGGAACGTACCCCTTGAAAAAATTTGCGATTTTTCAGGCTCTACATTTTTGGTCGATCGAAAAAAAATAATTTCGATTTTAGCCAAGTGACGAAATTTCGAAATTTCATCGTTAATTTCACGTTAATTTCCAGTTAATTGACAGTTGCAGAGGTTGCCTCGCCGCACCTCGGTATACGCGGTAATTCGATATTACGCGTATATAGCAGCCTCATCTCATCCCCCGGACCGTTAGCCGCGCGCCGCGGCTCGGGGAATAACGAGACTCTGTTCAGAGTCGAGCCAGAGTATATTCCAGACTCCACTACTTACCGCCTGAACGATCCGTAGACGCGCGCGTATACCGCCGAATCTCGTACGTAGCTCCCGCGCTCGACGTCATCGCGAGAACGCCGTGTATTATTTTTCCTCCGCGTTCGCCGCGCGTTCGCCGCTCGGTCCTCCCGCGCATCAGCGCGCGAGATTCTACGCGAGTGCACGAAATTGGCTCCGACGGAATCTCGAGTTACGAGGAGCAGCTACGGGGGCGAAACAGGACACCCCGCGGCGTTTCACCGGATCCACCGCTTGCTCCACCTATGCCTCCTCTTCGGCTCTCTCTCTCTCTCTCTCGGACGTATATTTCGCTCCTCGGACCCATCTCGTTCGCATGGCCGCGTCGCTGGCAAAAGATACGCGGGGAGTAACATTGAGACTCGCGTATCTTGAAAAATATTTTCCAAACGAAAGCCTCAAAATGATTTCATATTATACGCTTTTGAGCAGCCACGCGGCCGCTTCGACTCGAGCGAACCGGGTGGCGGCCTGTTCTTAAACAAAAAACTCGAATTTTTCAAAGCAACATGAGGCACCAGACCTGTGTGAAAAGAAGACATTTCCAGAATCTCGATTAAGAAAAAAAAAAAAAAAAAAAAAAACTAGAGAAATTGAGGCAGACTCTCGATTGCCGCGCGTATTTCGGTTATAACATGGTCGACCACGCAACGGGTTGTGAGAGTATACAGTGAGAGGCTGTTGGCGTATTGCGGGATAATATATTAGGGAAGGTGAAACCGCAGAGCGTGTGCGCGCAACGCAGCGTAGAATATACAGCTCGCTACCTCGCGATACAGGAATACAGGCACGGGCTCTACGGACGAGAGTAACCCGATAGTCTTCGTCCCGCAGGAAGATCATACTTCGGCACAAAGACTGATCGCTACATCGCACGCGATCACCGTGCACGTCAGCCAAACTGACGATCTTCATAGCACCATTTGGTCGTAAGCCAAACCTCGGTCGAACCTCGCGCGGCCTTGCGCGGCCTTAAATCTCCAAGCGGCAGACTGCATGCTCGCCTACCCGCTACACGAGCAGCATCGCATTGTGCGATGCAATGTGCATTTTTTTCTTTTTTTCTTTTTTCTTTTTTCTTTTTTTCCTCGTCCATTAATATTCTCGTTTTAGTGTCCAATTGCGGAAAAGGTATTCAATTGTACCGGCGCAGTCATCATCGTGCTCGACCGATCGAATTCATCATCGAGTCTCTCAATTCGTTACAACTCGACGAGCCATCATCCATGTAGAGGTACCTTTGTATGCCTCTACCGAAATTTCCAAGTCCTTCTATTATTAGCCGTTAGGCCGGCAAAGGGTTCGCCTTCAAATCGCTGTTTTTTTTTCTCGGCTCTCGGGTGTAACGAGCGAAGGATCGTTATTTTTCGACGTTTTCTTTCTCTCCTTCGGTCGAGAATAATAATAGCAATAACGAGTAGTGTGTAGAGTGGCCAACTCGAAAACACCGAGTTGCTCCGAGGATACTCGAGAAACTTCGGGCGAATTAATTCGATTCGAATGCAGAATCGAGGAACACGAGAAATGCACGCTGTTGGAACATTTTCCGACGGATACCGCGTGTATTAGATTTAATATACAAAGGCGATGTAAAATTAAATACACTGGACACTCAACACTTTGAAATACGGGGTATACAAAAAAATATTACTGCAAAAAAGTGTAAATTTAATGCACAGTGTATTAGAAAGATTAACAGAATCGTGTTGATTATATAATTATCTTATTTTCGGCAAAAAAAAAAAAAAAAAAAAAAAAAATGGTTACTGATGTAAAAGTACTTTGAATTTTCGAGTTTTCGAGCGTAAAAACTTGTAATACCGGTGCATTAAATTTCCTAATATTTGTTTACAGCGATCGTCCGATACGTATATATCAATTTTACAGAGTTCGACGGATGGACTATTGTATTTTTCAATATATCCTATATATTTATCTTGAGCGATGATTTTAGTCTTCGGCACGATCGGACGCCTCTCCCGGTGGCAGAATTCTGACGAGATCAGCGTTGGACTCGACGACGTTTTTGTAGGAAACGGTGTTTCGACCACGCATCGGGAGTTTTATCCACTCGGAGAAGGGCTTTCTCGAGAGAAAGAATACAGTTATCGCCAACGGGGCCATAGCGAGCAACGCCACTCCCACCCATATCAGAGGGTATACGCCACTGGATTCTTCCACGCAGACCAGCTCGACATTCGGCACACCGATGAGCAGCTTTCCTTCGAGCGAGGAAGGGCTCCTGCATCTGAATTGAGAAAAGCAACAAATACAAATTTGCCACTGTGAAAAATGTAAATCAACAACTCGCAACTTTGCAATTGTCATAGTTTGAAAAAACTTGAGCGGGAAATTGGATTATTGTCATTCGATAAAATAACAATAGGCGTAATTTTGTTAGCACCGCGATTGCGGCTACCAACGTCATCTGTCGAGCGCATTGCGAATATCCTTACAAACTACCTAAACTACCTTATCTCCCGACTGAGCTCGTTCGTCAGGTCCAGCCTGTTGACCCACTGCATTCTGCAGTCGCAGTTCCAGGGATTGTTCCGCAGATCGACGACGGCCGTGCGCTGCATTATCGGTCGCAGGTCGCCGTTGAGGGACTCGATGGCGCAGCCCCTGATCGACAGATGCCTGAGCTTCGGCAGCAACTGGCTGTTCGGCGGCCAGACCCTGAACTCGCGCAATCTTCGGCAACCCTCCGCCGATAGGCTCTCGAGCATCGTCAGATTTTCAAAATCGTTCAGCACCAAATGCGTCAAATTTGGCATGTGATTCATGTGCAACGCCACGAGTTTCGGATAAATCAGGTTATCCGGGTAATAAATATGCGTCATCGAGATGTCGAGTTCCTGCAGGCTCAGCGGAACAAGGGGGATCGTTTCTATGGGGTTGCGGGATAAATTCAGGAAAGTCAGATTCGTCAGAGGCTTGAAGAGTCCCGGCGCGAAATCAGACACCGAAATGTTGCTCAGATCCAAATGTCGAAGGGACTTGAGATTCCACAGTGACTTCTCGTGAAAATCCTCGACAGGATTGTTGGCGATCGAAAAGTACTCCAAGAGCTGCAACGGAAATTACGTCGTTGATTCAATCGACAGGTTTTGCCAAAACAAAAACGTGTAAAATAATATGAGAAAGCGATATGTCAAGTTCCACTTTCCAGGCTTTTTTTTTTACATGCGTGGCACATCCGGCTCGTCATCGCTCACTCGGCGACATGTTTAATTATTATCCACCGACGTTTAACATATGTGTCATTTTATCTGTATTATTTTTAGCCGTTGATTGCGTATAACGAAACAAACACGTAACGAGAGTGGTACTTTGGACGTACCGATAGTGCAACGCGATTTAACTGCTCACCCGCGCGAAATCGATAAGTAAAGCTGGCGTTAAACTCAACAAAAATTCAATCTTGGACTGATTATTTTTTTTGTCTTTTTTTTTTTTTTTTTCTTCAAGAGATACATCGTTACGAAATTACGAAGACGCGCCATGACAATTTGTTTTATTTCAAGAGCCAATAATGTATACCTTCATCTGGTCCACCATAGTCTCGTTGATGACCGTCAATCGGTTCCACGACAGATCGAGTATTTTGAGTTTTGGTATACGCTCGTTGAGCGCGTAGTCGTCTATGTACTCCAAGTGATTGTGACTGACGTTCAACACTTCGAGATTGTATTCCCTGCAGACGAAGTAAAAACGTTTGAGGTGATTCCGCGAGAGATCGAGGATTCTCAAATTGTCGAGCTTCGTCGAACAATCGAGAAAGCTGTCGAACTCGTTCCCCCGAAGTATCAGTTCCGTGACGTTGTGCAAATTTAACTTGGGCTGCATTCTTACGAAAAAATCTTCCTTCTTGAGACCCTGGTTCGACAGATCGACCTGGAAATTCAATCGTATTTTCACATTTTCATTTAGCGAGCTTTTAATTTACGCTTTTTACAATAACGAAACTTTATACTCTCGACTTGAATAGAATTTGAAAAGTCGCGGATTATCGTGACTCACCACTGGAGAGAAGTCTGCATCGACCACATTCCATAATCCTAAGATTACGCACGCACTGATCCACGCTATTGACAAAACACGATAATTACTTGGAGAATACATTGTTGCTGAATTTAGTTGCGGAAAAAAATAGACAACTTGGAGAAAAGCCGAATTCGAGCTTTTCTAGTAAAGCGAGCCGATCGCGAAAGCTCCGACTGAGCTTCTCAGTCACCGACGTTTCGCGGAGTGAGAGAGACTCGACGCGAGATACATTCACGGGTCACGAGTTCAGATTTTCGGAGCAAACGCATCACTTTTCGATAATGCGATATTAATGACACCCAGAGTGCACGCGCAAGTGTCGTTTTGCGATGACCACAGATCGTCTCTCCTCCTCCTCCTCCTCCTTCTTCTTCTGTCGTTTTGTTTTTTCATCTCCCGCTTTACGCGTCCGCTGTAATAATCCCCCCGATAAATTAATTATTTACTCAAAGCTATAATCGCGAATCCGTCTCGCTCCGATTCGCACATTTTTTTCAATTAATTCACACTCCGCGGAACGATAAAGCGATGTCGACATTTCGTTTTCTTTTTTTTCTCTCCTTTGCCAGCTTCGACAGTAATAAAAGGGGGAGCGATTCGTGGATTTTGTGGGATTCAGCTGAGAGCTCCAATCCCACCCAGCAGTTGCAACCATTTGTTTTCTTCAAAATATTTCTTTTCTTTCGATGCGAGACGCCTTTAATCCTGCCATGCGTTTTTTGCAAGAAAAATTGTGGAGGAAAACAAAAATTGTACAGATAATTAGATTGATTAATGCACCGAGCCGAGAGGAAAAAAAGTGGCCAAGTTGGTGGAGAACGGAGCTCGTATACGAAAAATAGTAGTAAATACAAGGAAAGTGCATTTGATAATTATATCTCTGCGGGAGAATTATGAAATGTAGACGTTCGCTGGGTGGATGACGTTGATCGATGCAAAGGAAAAATTTCTCTTCGGCGATCGTGGTACGTACGGAAGGTTTGGAAGAAAAAAAAATGAGCAGATTTCTCCGGCGAGGCCCAAAGTTTATGAGCGATACAGAATTATCGCGCTTTCGCGCCACCGAACGTCGGGGGCGATACATTCTTAGCAAATAAATGCATATATCAAAGTCAGGCTCGAAACGATAGTCGAGTGTGTTACGCGTTGTTTTGCTTTTTTCATTCGCACGTTATCCGTCACTTTTTGGGCGTGTGCGGCGCGCCGTCGTTGACCTTGAAAACCAGTGGATTCGAGACGCGAAATATGCTCGGCAGCATAGTCGCCAGAGTTCCGAAAACCTCTTCGGACATTCCCTGTGAAAAAGGGTTGATAAATTAGCGATCAACGGAAGCAGGATTGCCCAATGGTAATTAGTCGTGTAAGGTGCAATATTGAGACCCTCCGGGCGTTTCTCGAGCGAAATGATTGTAAAAATAGCGAGAAAATTACCTTAGGCACCAAGAACTGCAAGTTTTTTAATTCGGCGCCGCCCCACGAGGCCATCTCTATCATGAAACCCTTGACACATTTGAAGACCAATTCGGCCCGCTTCGTACACCACGCCACGGTCATGTCCTGTTGTCGAATTGTTTTTTTGTTTTTCATTTCATTTACAAGTCGTCTTACGTCTACAAAAACAGCAAAGCGTCGTTTTCAGTGTCGATAGATAATACCTCGGACATTTCGTGAACAAGCAGCACCGGAATCGTCAAAGTCGTGACGTCGTTGCAGCACGCGGTCTTGAGGATATTTCGCAATCCTAGAATCACCGGGTGTCGAGAATTGATGTCGCCCGATCTCAACGAATCGTTTACCACCATGTGAAAGACAACGTGAACTTGAGCGAGATTCGAGTGCCTCGTTATAAAGACATCTCCGGTTTGCAGGCTTTTGCTCGACGACGATTTTCTTCCCTGCTCAATCCGTGCGCGCGCGCGTGTGTGTAAATCGAATTTTAGCGAAATTGAGAGCGCGCGGATGAGGTTTGGAAACAAAAAAAAGAAGTGAAATCACCTGCGGATCGCTACCGTCGCGATGATGCACCTGCCGCCAGGCTACGGCTTCCTTGACGTCGTCGCGAATTTTCTCCAACTGCTCGTCGACCGGAGGGAAGTGAAACTCCGTCGTTAGCTGGCATATCGAGCAAAGTTCTGGAAGAGAATTATAATTGCACACTGTCGAGAAACGACTCGTTATTTGTCCCGTAAAGTTTACGGAGACAGAGACAACGAAGATAAGAGACCTTTTGTAATTCCGGAATAACTTCCCAAGTGATTGTCGCTGAGAAGCACGAGACCGCACAAGTCGTTCGAGTACAGGCCGAGGGCAGTTTGCAGTCGCTGCGGAATCGGATCGATATTTCTAGGGGGAAAAAGCGACAAAAAGATGAAAAAACAAACAAACAAAAAACGAATGAATGAATGATTCCTTTTGGAATCGGTACGATGCACAGCCTTATGGTATAATCGTTGTACCCGGAGTCGCTGTGTTTGGTTCTACAAAAGTCAAGGACATCGCCAGTCAGTATTCTTATGTTGTGCATCTGCTTCATCTGCGATCCCAAGTGTATCGTGAAGCTCTCCTCCAGTTGCGGAACATCCGACGTACTTTTAACCTCGTTCGTGAGAAAATTATCTAGGCCAGTGGGAATGGGGGGCATAGGCACCATCGGTGAACTCCTGCGGAACAAAATAGTTGAGTGCCCCGCTCATTGCCAAAAACATATTTCTGTCATTCCTTTATTTTAGTGTTTACTTTTATAATCCATTGCTCATCGGGATTCTTGGATATTCGATGTAACGGAACGGAAAATATTTTGCGCCACGGATCCGTAGTGCTAAATAAAAATTGCGTATTTTGACTTTTTTGTCGTCCATTTCAAGAGCCTCGATGAGCAATATTATTACGAAAGTAGAGCCCTTTTTTTAACAGATCTAGCGAAGACTCTCGTACACGGGAGTAGGTAACACGCTGGTCTGCTGATCCTCGAGCAATCGCATGATCCAATTGCGATATTGTCGACGTTGTTCTAATTTTAGAGCGTCGACTCTTGATCCCCAGTGACCCTGCAAGAGGCTCTGTTCCTCGAAGTGACGTCCAGCCATCTCGTTGATCGATCTCTCGGTGGATCCGGCTTCCAGAGTTTCCACCGCCACTCGCATCTCCTCGGTTTGTCTGCGCAAATCGCGCAAAGAGAACAAGTACAATTTCTTATCTGTGACACTTGTCTTCTCGTTTAACGGAAAGAACGGCGACGCGTGACTCGTTTGTCACGGGTCAAACGCGCCGCTCGTCTAATTATAGACGCACGATAGATCGATCGCCAAGAGTCTTTGTAGTTTCAATGTTTTTCCCATTATCTTTCCGATAACATTTACACGTCGTATTTACGCTAACCGTCATCATTTTTAGATACTTTAATCGATAACAATAATAAAGAGTATCATCTAAGCCATTATTTCCAAGTGCATCGCGAAATATACAAAACGTTACAAAAGGACTCGGCAAACAAGGATATATTTATACTTTTTTGTCAGCTGCTCGTAATCCGTATCCCTCATCTGTATAACCTCCGTGACGTCCTTTCCGTATTTATGCTCAGCCTGTAGAATGGGTTCGAGGGAGGGCGAATGCACCAGTCTATGATAGGCAGCGGCGAACAGCTCCTCGTCGGTCGTTCCCATGGGATCCGCGTATTCCACGGTCTTTTGCTTATAAGCCTTCTCCAAATTCCTTATTATCTCCTCCACGTCGAGCTCTCCGCTCTGCGCCGTGTCTATCAATTTCTCCGACCTCTCGTCGTAGAAACGCAGGGACAATTCGTTGACCGTTTTGTCCAGGGACTCGAGCAAATCTTTCTCGACGTAGCAGGGTAATTTGAACGACGCCATTATTCTGTGAGCGAGTTCCTTCGCCGAACCGTCGTACGGTATTCTCAGAGGAACCTCCAGCGTGTACTCCTCGTTCGTGGTGCATGTTGGAAATTTGAAGACAAATGTTTTCTCCGTCCAACTTTCTTCGGCCATGATTCAGATTTGTTTTTTTTCGTTTTTCGTTTTTTTCAAGCCTCTACCGCACGATCGAGAGAGAGATCCGACAATCGCAAAGGTGCATTTTTCCACTGGAGATAAACATTTGAAAACAAAAGAAAAATAATAACATAACCCAGTGGAAGTTTTGTAACCTATGTGGAATTACATTGTGTTACATTGTCAGTGAAATTGATCGGCAACTTGACGTTGATCGAAGAGACGACAACTATCGTTGGAGCAATCGCCGCGTGCCGCCTCTCATTACGAGAGGAACAGACTGAAACGTTCGTCTATAGAAATTAATAAACGCCGACGTGTATAACCTCTATTCGTCATCGAACACTCGTTGAAATGATTTTTTTCTCGCACAGCATCGTCGCGCGATGCCTCGAGTAAACTTCGTTTATACGATTTAACTGATATTCAATAAACGTTAATAGTTTATTTTTCCACGGGAACACTTGGCACTCTCGGTTGTATTGACAAGTGCCTAATTTGACAATTGACGCCCCCACAGCGACTTGTTGACGTTTAATCGCTCAACGTGTGGGAACGCCGTCGGCCGTGTACTATACTGCGGGTTGACCTCGAGCATCTTCGCGAGCACGCAGGGCCTGCGGGGGCGTATTTCTCGCTCTCGGCTGCGATTGGCCGTTGCAATTTCGTCGGCCAATCGGGACGCTCGGATGTGCTGTGAGCGAAAAGTAGTAAAAAAATATTATGTCGAGCCCTTTATGATATTCGCCAACTTAATTGTAACGTACCATTGTGAAACACTGAATAAGACAATCGTAAAGCGTAATCTTTATTAAATAAACGACAACGAAGGGAACGCAGTATCGAGTACGTCCCATTCCTGAGGCCACAAGACGGACAACATTTTTTTCGTAAGTATAAATGTAACACGTTGAGAAAAGCATTTACACGAATGTCCGCTGTGTTTAATGCTATACGTAATGTTTTCCCAGTACGAAGTTCGGAATATCCGCTTCGAGCGAGCGTTGCCGAACGAGCCCCGAGAGGTAACGGCGGGAAAACCGGCGTATTTCAAACGATGTCCCGCAGCCGCAGTGTTTTCTTTTCCTCGCCAGTGGGGCGGGAAGTCTCGTTCCTTCGGTGAGTAGACCCGACACTTGGTAACAATTTTTTTACCGATTTAATCTCGCGCAAAGTCTCGACGAGCCGCATTCGTCACTCGCGACATTTGCGAGCTTATACACCGCGCGGGCTTCGATTGAGACAGCGTCGAAGGACTCGTGCATAATAAATCGAGATCTAGCTTGCAAGTATCTACCTCGCAACATTGTTGTTGTTAACGGTTGCACGCCCGTTGATGCTGTGAATAATCGATGGCGAGGTGAAAAGGTGAAAGACAACAAAGCAGCCGCGCCGGTTGGCCGGTTAGCCGGTCGCCTCCCCGCAGCGATCTCGACGATCGTGGTTTTCGCCCGATTTACCGCAAAAAATCCAGTCGAACCGCAGAGTGGATTTTTTTCGCTGCGGTTTTCGAACTCGTCAGTCGTTGAGGTTATTTCCCGTCGAAACAGGCGGACTTTTTTTTTTTTTTTTTTTTTTTTTTTCCGCCGGCTAATTAGACAGCTTCGTTTTAGCCTGAGATGAATTTTTTTATTAATTTATTCAGGCAGCGAGCATAACAATAATGCGGTTAATTCCGTGCATCGAGAATGCTGCCTGCCGGGAGCTCCTATACCTTACTTAGCCGAAATTAGCAAAAGTTCGTTGAGCCTTCGCGCGTGGACCGGATGCGCATTTGTGGTGCAATTATAGAGTACGCAAGCTTCCGGTACCTTCGATACCGCTGCAGATTCGCACTCGGCGTCGCCCCTTGTGGTGGTGCATCGCGTGCCGATATTTTTCCTCTATAGACACTGAGCGGCAGCCACTCGACCAGGTTCCGAAATATAAATGGCATCCAATCCCCGAGCCAAGTGAAACTTTTAATCAGTTCTCGGGCTCGATAGTTTCGTTGCCCCCGCCGGACTGCAAGAGTCGTTTCGATGCACTCGCAATCATGATAAATTTATTATTTTACCGAAAAGCCAAGCAAAATGGAATTTTCTGTATCATATCAATTACGTGAAAATATCCTTCTGGCTCTGCTGGTAACACAATGATAATAACAATAGTAGTAGTAGTAGTAGTAGTAGTAGTAGTAGTAGTAGTAGTAGTAGTAATAATAATAATAATAACAATAATAATAGTAATAATAATAATACAACAGGACAGGTGACCACAACAGGACAGGTGACCAAACAGATCACCGCGGGGGTGGCCCAAGGATCCATACTTGGACCAGACTTTTGGAATGGAGTGTACGACAGCCTGCTCAGACTGGAGCTCCCGCTTGGCGTTTGCCGAGCCCAAGTTGAAACGTCCCAATTATTTCTTAATCGCACCAATTTTCGCGTCGGAGCCTTACCCTCCTCGTTTTCTTTTATACATAAATTAGTACAAGTATCATAACAATATAATATACGATCTGTTGCGCGATCAAGCTCCCGTATTGTCTCGGCAACGAAGAATAGAACGCATACAATACGAATTAGTTAAAAAGAGATGATAACGAAATATTAGCAGCAGCAGTAGTAGTAGTAGTAGTAGTAGTTGTTGTTGTTGTAGTTGTAGTCTAACGCTACCTCCCACCCGCAGCCTTTTTTGTCATCCAAGTTACAAGTCCGGATGCAGCAATCTTCGCCGAGACTGTTGAACAAATATAATCCGGGACGAATAACCACTCGTATACGACACGGTCGAAGCTTACATATCGAACGGTGCGAATGCCATCGGAGATTACCCAATTAAAGAATAAAAATTAGCTTGTCATCATCTCTATCTATACATTGGAATAGTACATGTTCACTTGACAATGTTATAATACGTAACAAATGCTAACTCATATTTCGTAGAGACGGATTACACGGTTTCAATTAACAATGCGACGGATTATATCCCTGTTTACACGATAACATTATTATCAATAAATTGCCAATGGATAACGCACTATCGACGTGTGAATTCGTAACACCCACTTCTCGCTGTGTCCTGTAATCTCAAAAACTCGCCGCTTGGTATCGCGCGCAATGAGGCCAAACGCTAGGCCATCGAAGACACGATCAACGCCCCAAAGACGCAAAATCGACAAACAAACGAATCCTCTTTCGTACATTCACTAATTATCGGTTAATCGGACACTGTTAATAATAGTTATCTATATTGTATTCGGCTCTCTGGGCTTAACTCTAAACACTTTCTAAACAGTGGCTGTTTCGCCAAGTATCCATCATCACAGCTTGAAGAATCCACGTTCTATCTTCTTCCTTTTCTTCTCTCTCATCTCCTCACTTCGTACAATCTCGTCCACGCGGACAGTTTCAACGAAGAAACCTAGCCGCCGGAGTCGAAACATCTTTTGCTAAACGAAGGTTCGTAAAAACAGTAAAATCGCTTGACTAGTGAGCGCACGCCCCGAAACGCAGTACGGAAGAATCATCATTGTTACTTTTCTTTATTTTCCTGTTTCTTTTTTTTTTTTTTTTTTTTTTTTTTTTTTCATTATGTTTTCTCTCTGTATGACGTTACCGAAACACGGGCACGATTAACAATAATTATTACGAAGACGTCGACCATTTCCTACTCGTGAACATCTTCAATTTGTTTATTTGTTTTTCTTTTCGGTTTTCTTCGGCTCTTACGCGAGACCAAACTACCGTAAATCTTTCTCAACTTGTGCAATGTTTGTCATCCTTGTTCAACGCCCATTATGCAACGTACAGTTTCATCAAAATATACTCAAAAGTATGTTGAATTAATTTAATGACGTCTGATACAGTTAAATACAGATGTGTGTATGTGTATTGTGTTACTGAAATCATTTTATAAATACGCAATATTCCATTCAAAGGGTTTCTAAAAAGTTAGTCTCTATATGAGTTGGCATACAATATGACGGGTTTGTTTTTTATGTATATACTTGCCATCGTATGCTATTATTAATTAACATTATATATTATTTTACATGTATTTTTTTTTCTCTCGCTTGGAATCGTCATGCGCATCGTTTCGAGGTTTCGTACAGAAGGCTGGACAGCTCCATCCAAGGCGCACCGCCATGCTTCTTCCATCATTATTTGGACCTTCGCTTTCTTCATCGCTATCGTCTATTATAGCTTATTTACATCTTTTTTCAAATCCTTTCATCGACGAGACACCATTTATAAGATCATACCCAACGCTTGCCGGCGGCAAACTGGCAACTCACTTTTCGCTTTTTCCCTTTTTTCTTACTCACATTCCTCATTCTTCATCAACCAGAGTATCTAACATCTTACTTTATGATAGAAGATCTGTAACAGAGAGACAAATGCTTGTACCACGTTCACGTAGACATATATTTTTTTCTCCATTCGCGTATATATTTTGCATCTATCGAAAAGTTGTTTAACATTTAGGTGAGCAAGTTGGTTTTCTTTTTTTTATCTTTTCGCTTTTTTTTCGCGGTCCACTTGTTCACCTAATTGCAGAATTTAATCCCATTTTGTATGTAAAAGAAAAAAGAAAAAAAAAAAAGTTGAAGCACATACCTGGTACTTGATTGTTGTCTTGGGATTTGTTGTTGGTAAAAGCCTCCTGGAACGGATTAGTGTTGGCGTTCGCAGCGGCAGGCACAAAGGGGTTGACCATGGGAGTAAAGGGCACTGCCGCTGGGTTTAGGTTCGAGTTGAGGGAATCCTCGTTAGACAGATTTGCCGACAGCTCGAGTATCGGGCCTCTACCGCTATTACTCAGAGTGTCAAACTCCGAGAGGTCTAACAGGTTGTTGGTCACGTTGTTTTGTTTGCTATAAAAATCAGCCAAAGGAAACATAAAAAACACTAAGTTACAGCCATAACACTAATCGACTAATGCTTTAATAGAGGCATGTGTAAAGAAACTCTCCGTACGTCTAAACGAATTAACGAACTTGATTCAACCAGCTTGTCAAAGCGTTCTATCGTGTTTTGCTTGCATATTCAATAAATGGACTGCTGAGATTGACAGCGGATAAACAAATGTGTGATATACGCTATATGTTCGGTGTAACGAAAGCGGAAAGCACGGAAATATCGGAAAATCGTAAGATTCTCATTTTTCTTACCAATTTCTCAGCGTCATTCGTTATATCTATCTGTTAAGTGATCAAGTACGGCAACGTCGTCGTTGAATTGTCGAAATAATAATAAGGCTGGGGTTACATCGGTAAACGAATACGCGGTTGGAAATTAATGTGCAATAGTTTCCTTGACGTTTTTTTCTTTTTTCTTTTTTTTTTTTTCTAATTCGCATGTTCCACGAATAATGATACATAACGCAACGGAATAATGTTTTACAATCATTTCCAACTTTGTACTACAGAGGAATGGTACGACAAGCGGTTATCGGCAATTGTGCAATGCACACACACACGCGCGAACATTGCCAATTTGATTTTAACGTACGTAAAGGACCACGAGCTACTGTGTACAAGACGACGGGGCTACCGGGGAAAGAAGCGAAATAATGGCAGCATGCGAACCGAGTGAAGATTCTAATGTTAACCGTACAAAGGTCGAAGCGTGCGATACACGTTGCATACGAAAAATTCGAGAGTACACGGTGGCGAGGAAAGAAAAGAAAAATTCTGAACGGAAGCACAGTAAAGATGCGTACGATTGTGCGATTTATTGGAGATTTCTTCGAGTTTCGTGGCTAATTTAATATGCTCGATAAATACGATAAATACGATAAATCGACCATTGTATCTCACCATCTTTACTGCGCCCATGGCATGAAATTGTATACAATTATTCGGATGATTAAGTTCGTTTATGCTATTCATCTCTCTTTACATTATTTACACTCAAAATTCTTTGTCACGATTAGTTAACGCTGAACAAAGTGAAAGTTTCCTTAATGTGTGTGTGTGTGTGTGTGTGTGGGAGTGAGTGTGTGTTTCTTCTTCTTTTTTCAATACTTTTCGTGCTTTCACTCAATTTTTGTTGCTTTTTTTTTTACTTTTATGACATTAATGCGATGGTAACAGAGTCAGGCTGACGAGCACAATGAAGTATTTTCATATTGTTAAAATCGTTTCCTACCTAATATCTAATCATGTTATTACACTCGCTAGTACCACGTTAAGTATTAATTATAAAATATACGTTTCATTGTAATAGTGAATATAATATACAGTTGCATAATTTTTTAGCGGTTACACGGTTACGGTTGGAGAGAGTGCGTAATGCAAAGGTATTTGTTATCGATTAACATAATAACGGGCAATCGTGAATATGCTCGCGAATTGGTGATCATGCTCGTTATGTTCCGGCTATTTTCAATTGTTTTCAACGTTGCAATGTACAATAAACCAAGAGTAAGCCTGCGCCCACCGATTCCCGCGCCTCGACCTTTCTTTTCAATTCTTTTTTCCTTCTTTCGAGTCGCTTAAATCAACTTTAATAGGCAGTTGCTTCGAGAACTCATCTCGCAGAAGCACGATAAATATCTAATTAATCAACTACACGTATATATGAAATCCGCCGGACGGTCGGGCAGATTTCTCATCCTCTTTCTCTCTTCCTTTTCCTCGTCTCTTATTACGGATATTCTATAATCGTATATATTTGCAATACGGATATATTATAATCTTATATATTTCTCACTCTCTCGTAGCCAATAAACTGAGTCGAAAATACGCGTTGACATAATTTCCATGCTCTGGCGATGATTTTTCTTTGTATTCATTTTTTGTCATTAACTGCGGATGCGTTAACTCGTCAGATGTGCGCTCTCGTATCTCAACGAATCTGTGCGTAACTCTTTGCCCATAAAACGAAGCACTTTCACACGATTATCTTTTATTTTCTTCGTTTTTCTCGCACGTGTATTTTTTCCAATGTGATTTATTATCCTAATATTTTTGATTGAAGGCATTTGCACCGAATTTGTGTTGCATGATATTCATCCGTTCGTGGTAGTCAGTGTAAAGAGTACAGATCCGTTTGGTGTCGGGTGGGAAGCATGGCATTTGTCGTCGTTGCTGCGAACCGTAGAATTCGTACATAGTTGTTTTTCTTTTTTACTCATTTGCGTTTTTTCGTGGTTTTTACACACGTTTTGTCCGATAGCGCCAAATGAACGAAACATTTCGCAGTATCGGACGTCGCTGCTGCTTACGTTCGTAACCTTGCCTCGAATGCAAGAACAGGAACCATTTTTATTAATAAATATAATAGGCATTCTCAGTCATATCTCGCTCTCGAGACACTCGAGTTAAACAGGAGCCAAGCACTCGTGTTGTGTACGAAACGATAGCGACGAGACAAGCGAAATCGTTAATCCAATTTAAATGTTTTTTTCATTTCCTTTTTTTTTCTTTTTTTTTTTTTTTTCCTTTCATTCATTCATTCATCAAACGACAATCTCACCAAGTTGTTGAGCTGTTAGAAAGGTGATTCGAAAGCATGTTATACGATTCGTTAACCGGAACATTCGCCCGGGATCGGGGTACCATCGATGTCCCCTGGACGAACGGATTCCACCTATTTGCGAATCTTTACAAGTTAATTGCATTCTTGTAGCGACTTTTATGTTTTACCCGATAGGCTATGAGAAAACTAATGATTCTTCATAAGTATTGTGGACAAATGTCTTGTAAATATCTCAAGGAAATTGTTTAACGAAAACATGAATCTTTTACTTTGCACGGTCGGTTTTTTCGGTGAACACCGAGCTTAAACGAAACGAAGCTCGATTTTTCGAAAGCCGGGGGACGTCGGGGGCAATCCGCTCGCCTACTCGATTCAGTCGCACTAGTAGTAGTGTATGTTTGTTGACATTCTTCACTCTCGTTCTCGCTAATTGATAAATCGTTTTTCGACTATTTGTACTTGGCATACTTACACGGTAGCATTGTCGAGCGCGATGGATTGGCTGTCGATGCCGTTCCCGTGATTCGTATGGTGACCGTTCAGCTCGCCCTCGTCGTTATCCTGACTGTTTTCCAGCAACGTTTTCGTCTCGTTTATCCCGTTGCGATGTTGCGTACCGTTACGCACTATGTCGGGCTGAGTGTTGTTGCCGTCGTGGTGAACCTGTTGCTGCTCGACGTTTATGAACTGTTGAGTAGCCTCGGAGATGAGACTCGCCGTCATGACGTCGTCGCCTCTGTTACTGCCCGGCACCGGCTTTATCTCATCGCTGGGACTGTCCTCCTTCAACTTGTCACCGTCGCCACCTTCGCCCTGCAACCCAATCGAACCGTTGGTCGACTTTTCACGAGGAAATTTTCAATTTTACTATGAATTTCTCGAATTTTCCTGGTTGCCTGGCTGACCTTTGTAGGTGTATTTGGCTGATTTTTTCCACGGGTTCTCAGCATTATCGCCTCGACTCGCTTGCGTCGTTGAATCCGCTCTTCCTCTTCTTTCTTCAAACGCTCGACCATCTCGAGTCGTTGCCTGCAAAGACAGTCGTTGTTATATTCGATACGTAAAAAACAACAAGAATTTTCTTTATTTTATTTTACAATGGGGATGATACCAAGGGGCACTCACTTCTCGGCTTCTTCTCTGGCTTTGCGGTCGGCCTCTTCCTTCTCTATTTTCTGGCGAGCCTCCTCCTCCCGTCTCTTTCTGTCCTCTTCCTCCCGACGTCTCGTCTCCTCTATGGCCTGCTGCAACCTCTGTTCCTCGGCCGCGCGCGCCTCATTCGCCAGCCGGAGAGTCTCCACCTCCAGACGACGTTGCTCCTCTTCTTCCGCCAACAGACGCTCAGCTTCCAAACGCTCTTCCTCCTCCTGCATTTTACGACGATACATTAACCGGTATTTCGGTAGAGTTTTAACAACAGAGTACAAAGTTTTTCATTGAATTTAGTACGAACCAGTCGCTGGCGCTCTAGCTCAGCCTCGCGCTCGGCTTGTTCGCGAGCCAGCCTTCTACGCTCAGCCAGGGCAGCCTTCGCTTCCTCTTCCGTTGTGATCCTTGTTTTGGCTATCATCGAGGCTGCGCGACGAACATGGCGGAACAAGAATTTTTACCTGCTCTTCGAAAGCGACGTTTTTGTTCGTTGTAGTAGGAAACATCGTGACTCACCACTCATGTCGATTTCCTCGACTTCCAATTCCGCCTTGACTTCGGGGGCCTCCAGTGATTTCTTTTCAGCGTTGCCGTTCTCCTCCTTCTTCCGAGCTACCTGCGGTGGAACCGGACTGGATGCATCCTGCACAACGTTTGCCTCTTCCTTTGCCGTTTTCGACGAGGAAACCGAGCCGTTTGACTGAGTATTCGAAGCTTTAGTTTCCGGAGCGACGGCTGATTCCGTGAGCTCCTGCGAGGGGAAAAGCACGGAATTTGAGAGAGATTGCGATTGACCGCATGCAGCGCGAAAACCCTAGTGAATATAAGAGTCGAGAGCAATTGACCCCTGACCTCTGATTTCTCGTTCCCTTGATCCTTCTTCTCCTCCTGTTTCTCGTCGCTCTTTGCGTCTTTAGCGTCCTTCCCGTTGTTATGCTTAATAATTTCCGTGGTATTTTCGCGTATGAGCGGCGGGGGATGCTCGGCTCCGGGGCTCTGGAGAGGCGTCGCCTTGGGAGTGACGCGCGGCGAGGCCTTGGCGCTGCTCTTTATCAATTTGTCCGTCGGCTTTTTCGCCGATTCCGTGGCCTTCGGAGTCGACGGCTTCTTTGGAGTACTGTGGACCTTTGGCAGTGGTGGTTTCGAATCTTTTGTTACCTTGATGTCGCCAACCAGGTCTGAAAGTCAACCAAGGCGAGTGAGGACAACGCGGGGTAACGGAAAGAAGCAACATTTTCAATTGTATCTACGGTATTTACATGTGCCGCAACATCTTTGTCAAAATGAAAAGCGAATAAGTTGATGTAAAAAAGAAGAGGCGAAGCGAAATAAATTGGAAAGAATGGCTAATTTAATCCTTTTCGTTTGTTGTTTTCTTTATTATTCGTTTGTTTTGCTTTTGTTTATGCTGGCGAATTTATTTATTATGTAAAAGCCATGCTCACTGTGTCGCTCTGTGACAGAAACGCCAGTTCCGGCAATAGAAGCGGGTCGCGGGCGTCGCGGTGTCGTTGTGCGAGGACGCAGATTGACGTTACTGCTGCCCACACTGCTGCCGCTCTGTTGACTCATGGAGCTGTGCGGCCGCGACGGGCTGTTCGGCGTCACTTCCCCGCTGCGGACACCTAAACCCACCCACGATAAGCATTTTCGTTGTTGTTGCTGCTGCTGCTGCTTTTTCTTTTTTTTTTCTTTCTTTTTTTCTTTTTTTTCTTTGTTTTTTTTTTCCGACTGGCGTTCAGGCATGGCTTAGCGTTATCTTTAGTCTTTTCGTTTCTTTTCCGCTTCCAGGCGGGTTCAAAGAGGCATAAAGTTTGAAAATAGAATCAAGTGCCGACGTAATCTTCGTTCGGACGAAGCTCCAAAACACCGGTACAATACAACAGTGGAAACGTGTATTCAGCCGTTTGTCGAGCTAGTTACGAGTTTTGTGCGATAACGAAAGCTCACGGCGGAGAACGGACTTTCACGGAGATGCAGAACCCACCACCGACAGTCGAGGGCTTGAAACGGTAATTAACGGAAAAACAAAAAGTTCAACATAAACAAGAGAAAAAAAAGAAAAAAAAAAAAGAAGATGTAACACGATAGGTACGAAACGGTTAATTGAGATCAAATTGGTTTGGCGTAAACGAGAAAGTATAACATGAAGATAAACGAAAGAAAGATAGATGTATATTGCACATTAAATACGAGTACACGAGTATAATTTTATATTTTGTATGGTGATTATTAGGGATGTGCGAATTACCGGAAGATTGAACATAAAAAAAAGTTGAAAAATATCAGTGGAATATTCATTTAAATTAACGTAGATAATTCAATATTTTTAATGAATATTTGAAAAAATTTGTGAATATGGTCACGAATCTTCCTTTACTCTTCACTGACACTCGTATCCGAAGGAACAACATTTTATTCGTTCAGGCCCAGCGTTGAATTTAATTGCGCACGCAAAGTACAATGACTAAATTGAAATTCAATTCGATTGAAAGACGATTCGCACGTCCCTAGTGATTATGTATAAGTAGAAAAATGTGCAGCTTACCGGGAACGAAGTAGTAGCGGTAGTAGAGTGTGTGTTTATATATACCTTCACCCATGACATCAGAGAGCGGGCGTGCGGATTGGTTTTGTTTTTTGTTTGTCTCGAAAGAAGGAGCTTCTCGTTAATCAATAGCCAAAAGAGTACGTGGGTTAATGCGAAACGTCGGCGTCGACGTGGTAGTTAGTTTGCAGAGTTTACGTCAAATATATAGCTACATGAAAATTTAAAAAACGCGCCAAGATATAGCAACGAAAGCGCATGAGATATCCACACTACGTTTCTACCGAGCGGATGATGGATAGATAAAAGCTGTATGTACATTACAAGAGTGAATATCTTGCTTGTTTGCGTATCATTCGTGTGCCCCTAGGCTTTGTTATTGATTTACAAAGGCTCCTTTCAGTCTCTCGCTTCTATTCATGCTTAAAGAGGTACCCCCATGTGTTCCTCCAACTCGTCGACGACAAATGAAAACGCGCATGGTTATTTCAAGGTCGCGCGCGTTATCGACAATTCCGCTAAATAGCGCCGCTTGCGTGAGATTGACGTTTCAGTTATTGACCATCCGTCAGTTGGCGATTTTATCATGTTATATATATATTTTTTTTGTTTTTTTTGTTTTTTTTTTTTCAAATAATGAAACGATCGAACGTGGATGCGAATAAAGTTTGAAGATTTGGAAAATGTGTACCACCGTTGGGTGGTGGAGCGAGGAACGAAGTTGCGAGTTGAAGGCACCACGCGAGTGGGACTCGGATCGTTACCTTGTTGCTGTTGAGTCTGATGCTCGCGAGCCTTACGACGAAGTCTCTCGGCCCTGGTGGGTCTGGGTAGGGGTACCGGCGCACCCGGCAGAGTGCCCATGCTACGCGAGTTGTCGGATCGCTTGAGACTCTTTGCCCCGGGCGCAGCCAAGTGCGACATGCTGCGACTCATGCTGGAAGCGCCCAGAGGCTGGGCCTGCTGTTCCGTGAGTGTGCCGAGCTCGGTGGGACGCTTCCTAGGCTGAGAAAGCTGGTCCAGTCGCGACATGGAGTAAGTCCTACCTGGCGAACGAGCGAAGGCCTTGGCGCTTGAGCTCCGACCCGTCGTCGAACCTCCGTCCCGAGGCGATGGTATTGTTGGCATGAGGTCCGTGCGCCTTCTGTTCACCCGAAGATATACCGAGCTCGGGGTTCCCGCCGCTCCGTCGCTATCCTCACCTGGAAAGTTTTACGCTTAGAAAGCCAGTAACACCGAGCGTCGAACAACGATTTACGTGAATAACTCGATACAGGGCGACGGCGGCGCGTGCATGTCGCTCTCACATATAGCTTCCCTCGTCGAACACACACACACACACACACACAAACATCAATGTTAGACTCTATTTTTACTCGTATCAAATTCACGTGCCGACTCGTGCGATGTATCAAACACTGCGAACAAATTAGCTTTTGGTCCTACACAACGAGCCGAGGGAGAGTACACGTGTCGATTTCAACATGTTCACCATTAAAGAGGCTATTATGCACGTTAAATGCACAGATCGGCTTCAATATATATGAGGCTCCGCACCGATTCGACCTGGGTCTCACTATTTACCCTTCGGATTAGGCCCGCTATTTTTTTTTATCACACCTCAATTTCCTTCCTTCGTTCGGGAGATAACTCTAGAAACAAGAGAATGCCTCAGAGCGGGACGCCAGAATTTATCCCTTGCGTTTTTTGCGATTTTTCTAAATCTCTATCCAAGCCGTAGTAAGCCGGCGGCGTCCCTTTCAATTTTTTCCAACTTCTCTAATTTCAACAGTTATATAAATTATATAAAAATTGCGGGTTCAAGCCGAAAGGTCGAGGGACCGACACAGGTCCATCAAAACGGTAGGAAATTCCTCATTTACAAGTATGTATTTTAATTCTCGAAAAAAATCGTTCGCATATAGGCTTTTTTACAAAGAAATCGATGATGAGTCATCGGTGATTTTTGGTTTTTTACGCATACCATACACAATAGTACCGATGCTATGCGAGTATTGCGAATATCCGATAAAAACAAGTTGGGAAAAGAAATGCTTTTACCGTGTGAACGTGTTGAAAATTGAACGGGGTTAGGGAAAGGATGGGAAAAACAATACACAAGGAAATGGACGAAACCCAAACCCAGACATGCTTCGCAAGCAGGAACGTCGCGAATATATAATCCAAAGGCAACGGAACTCGATTGGCGAACTAATCGTATGTCCCGAAGATAAAGAAATCGTTATCTCGCTGCGCAAGATAATTCGGCAAAAGCAAAAATTGCGATTTAAAAAATATATATTTTCATGTAAATGTATTTTTGACCGATAAGTTGAAACGTGAGCGATGCGAGTGATGAAGAAATATGTTGTTTATGCGTGTATGCTGCGCTTGGTGGGATATCGTGAAAACGGGATGTAAACATGCGCTTGTCCGTGTACTCGTATGAATATTACTATTAAATACATATAAATATGTTATAGAAAAAGAAAGAAAAAGAAAAGAAAAAAATTGGTCGTGTATATGCTAAACAAACGAGTAGGAACAAGTTTAACGATCACCCGCGAAAGAATCGGAGAAAAGTTAATAAAAATATATATAGATTTTTTTCCCGATGCAGGCTTCTTGGGCTTCGGAACTCACCGGTGACCGCCCGCTGCATCGTTGGACGCCTAGTAGTGTCGTTATCTGAGTTATCATCGATGGCAAAGATGTCAGTGGTGGGAGGCAGCGAGAGGCTGGCTCTCTTATTTTTGGCATGGGTTAAAGAAGGATCGGGGCTAGAATTCCAATTGAACACCTCGTACATAGACGAGGACATTCTCATATCTGCGAACAAATTCATTCCAACGCTGTACAAAAGTTGTTAACCCCGCGGACGCGTTTTTTCTTTTTTTTACTCCACAGACGCGCACCGAGTTTAAACGAGACAAGATGGCTCGGTCGGGGGGGTGGGGGGAAGCGAGAAATCGAGTGAATTCGATTTGTGTTAGATAGGCGGAGAAACGGGAGGGGGCTTAGTTTAAAGATAGATCGACTGGTTTAAAACTGTATTGACTGATTACGCAATGGAATGAGAGAGAGTAGAGTAGAGAGAGAGAGAGAGAGAGAGAGAGAGAGAGAGAGAGAGGAAAATGAGGGTGCTGGCTGTGATAAGTGGACTCGTGTGTGTCTCTCTCGTGTACTCTGATTTATGCTACAGAGAACAGAAGCGCACGGCCAAAAAATTGTAAATGTAGTAATCTGAGGTGATAAAAAAGGATGAAAATCCTCGGAGCTCATGAAATACTACGCTATGGCAACTGAAACCGAAAAAAAGGAAAGGGGGGGGGGGGGAGAAATCGACACAGATTACGGCAACGCTCATGTAACACGTTCTAACGATGCTGTGCACATTAAGTCGATCGTCACATGCAATAATGTGATCGAGAAAAATCATAAAATCATCTTTCTATGTACACAGGTGTAAGGACAGCTAAAACACTAAATAGAGCGCGCTTTGCTCTAGTCATATTACTACGGATGTTTTGGAATCACATGTACAATTTCCTATGGAATCTCTGCGTGAAAACGCAACTTGCATCGATCACAATTTGTTGCGGTTAAGACTTTTAAATGACGAAAACTATAAGACAAATCGCGTCGATGAGTATGGTACTAAAATAACTTGTGGCAATTAAAATGTTACACTTGATAATTGTTGAAAAAATGGTGGAAATGATTTTTCAAAAACTGCACCGAATTCGACTAGAGTAAAAAGCGCTTTTCTCCTTGATAAAATGTAGCTAATGGGTCTAGTGGTATTGTATAATCAGAATCCGTGATCAACTATTTATCCTGAGCCGAATTTACAATTTGACGTTGCGAGAGTTGGTTCGAAATGCGCGATGATTGTCGGAAAAATACAAGCCTTGGGATGGGGGCGGCGCCCAAAGCTCTTTGCGGTCTCGCAACGGCAACGAATTCACGAGACGACGAAACAACGATCCTCTTATTCTCGACGTTGGATCGATCGCCGTTGATTCATAAGTAGGTAGATTGCGCAATGTGATTGAAAAAGTGTCTACCGATAGGGCAAAAGTGGTGAGTGTAGGCCGATGCGCTACAATGGACCAGTGCGTATCGGCCCACACGTGAAATCTTAAATATCCACAACTTCAGATTCACTCAATTATTGTGTAGCTAAAACCTGCGGATGCTGGTTATAGTCGTTGACAAATAGCAGCGAAATAGTCAAATTCGATTGATTCCCATTAAGACTACGAAGCTTGATAGCCGAAAATTCGGCTCAGTAAAACCGATTAACCAATAGGATGAAGGATTAAAATCTATCTAATATTCGTCTTCTCGTCTTCGTATTACACGAAATTTGCGGAAAAGAGCGAGTCGAATGGACTATCGCGCGACAGTCGCGTGAAAAGAAGAATGTTAAAAATATTAGGCCCGTACTAACCACTTTTACCCTATACGAAATTCCGGCATTATTGATGCGAAGTGACGCTACTTTACACTCTAAAACGCTAGATTAACGTCCTAAAAATAAAAGAAAAACAGTGGATACAAAATCGGTGTACCTCTTTGTATCTGTAATGCAGCGCTGGATATTCTGTAGTATTCCCCGGTAAAACGTTGACACGTGAATGATTGGTGTAAAAATGTTGCTCTAAAGATAACTTACTCGGAGCGATTGTGTAACGGGTTCTGGCGTATTAAAACTGGTCAACCTAAATTCGGCCCGGTACTCAGAGGGCACACAATTGTGCAGGGATGGATGTGTAAAATGAAAAATAATACGCGACATACGCGAATCGAATAGGGAGAGCAGCAGGGTAGAGCAGAGTGAACGCGGTGAAGGTACCTTCGCCGGGCTTTCGATCCAAGCCGCCAGCCGATGTCGCTCGTTTCTTGCTTCCGTCGAGTTCCCGCTCGGACGATCGCCTCGTGAGGGGTTGAGCGGCCGGGAACATCATGACGTTCGTCGTCGACGTGGCTCTGCGAGTTCCCCAGAACGACGAGCCACCGGTGTCCGCGGGTTCCAACATACGCGGTGTCGAGCTCCCGAAGGCAAAAACTATGTGCGATCTCTCGTTCTTCTTTCGCGCCTCGATCCGCGCCTCGCGCTCCTGATTCTTCCGCAGAATCGCCTCTCGTCTCTCGCGCTCTGCCTCCCATATCAGACGTTTTCTCTCTTCCACTTGGTTTCGCCTGAAAGACAATTCAATCAGCCTCTCAACGTCATTTATTTTCAAGCTCTGTCGATGATAAATCGGGGGGAGAGAGAGAGAGAGAGAGAGAGAGAGAGAGAGAGAGAGGCTGTACCTGTCGCTGTCACGAGACCTGAGCTCGTCGATACGTCTTCTTCGTTCCTCCTCACGTTGCTCGCGGAAACGTTGAGCCGCGAGTGCCTGTTGTCTCAGCTCCTCGAGTTTTCGCTGTCGTTCCTCGTTTTGTCGGTCACGCACGAGCTTCGCCCGGTCGACGTCTTTCGCGCTTCCCTCGCGTCCTGCAACATCGGCCAAGAAGAATTCATACCACGAATAACACACTGTTAAATACTACTCTCGTAGGATTAGCATACGTATCGCCTTTTAAGACATAGATATCTCGTGAAATTCCAATAATTATATCAACTTTACATCATATTTGTATTTTATATTATACACAACAATGATCGTCAGTAGTCTCTTATTCCGAACGGCGACGCGAGAAGCTCAAATGCGTTAAGCCAGAAAAGAACGTGAGCGACAAACGAATGATCGTTGTTTGAAATGTGCATTTACGTGACCGTATGTCTCTCCTTTTATGTGGTTAATTTAAAAAATGATACCTTGATTGTCATTAGGATGATCGCCGTCTAGGGAGTCTTCGTCGTAGAGACTGCGACGCTTCACATCTGCCGAAAATAAATGATATTGCAACATGTGTATAGGTTACTCTTGACTTTGATGAAAAATCAAACGTGCACTGGGGAAGGGTTCGTCTTGACTTGTTTTTACAATAAATGTTCACACATCAACGAAAGAACGTGAATCGCCAAATCGCAATGAAATGCCAAAATGTTGCTTCCTCTCCTGGTAGACTGCGATTTTCAGGTTAACGCAAACTCTTGTCAAAAACGCCATTAACACGCTCGCAAATACCCATCGCCGTAGTCTTGCAAACATTTCACTCGGCCATTCGATTAAATTCCCTGCGTCACTCCGAGAATATTGTTATTGTGTTCCGTACTGTTCGAATTGTGGGAGACAGGAGGTACGCTGTCTGGCTCATTGTCGGACAGTATATTGGAGTGGTGGTACGCGGGATATTTCACAAATTGTTTCTAAAAAATTCACCAAACATTGATATGCTGACGGGAGAATGGACAAAACCTTTTTTCACATAGAATGCAATCGATAATGCCTCGAAATGCCTCGTTGCCTCTGACAAACTCATGGTCTCGGACATAACGTGGAAACAATTATTTTTCTTGCTTTGCAAATTTGCCTGACAACCTATTGAACCGTGAAATTTGTTTGTGTATTCTAAACGAAAGTTATTTACTTGACTCAATTTAAGTTAAATAAATCTCGACTTGTGTGTACGGCAGAGCAACCTCTGTGTCTCTTTTGCAGAATATGCACAGTACGCCTGTTCACAAAGAGGTTTGTTGTTTTTTCATTTTATTGCTCATTTAGGTTCTTAAAATTGCTTCAAGCTTACAGAGACACCGTTAAATATTTTTTTACAGGAGGCGCCAATGGCAAAAGCTTTTCTACCGCATCAAACAATCTCGATGAGCAACAAAATAAAAAAATTTTAAAAACAGCCTTTTTGCAACAGGTCTAGTGTAGAGTGTATAATGCGACAGCGAGGAATTGTTATTAGTGCGAGCGTTATCGGCAAAAAATAAAAATGGGTGGAAAATAAAGCGCAGTCGAATATCTGCATTATTCGCAGTGACCCAGATGAGTCCGTGAGCACGCACATCGCGAACGCTTGAGCGTGGTACTCTCTCCCGTCACAGGTTTACCTGAACGCTGGAGTAGCGGCTCGTCGTCGCCCCCGATATGAGCAAACCAGTGCATCGTTTGTTCTGAAGTAAAATAAAATAAACGATGAGAAAAAAAAAACGAACGAATGAGGAACGATGAGAAGAATTATAAAAAAAATACGGAGAATAGAGAATGGATGATAATATAGCACCGTAAAAAAAATCTGCCTGCTAGCTGCTGCTGCTGCTGCTGCAGCTACCGCGATTCAGTGCTCGACTCTTTCTTTCAATCAAATCTCCGATGGGAGAACCGAGAGGAATCTCTCATCGCGTTCCGACTCGCGGGCGATATTCTGTCTCGCTGAATCGTGGGATACACGGTATAAAGGTCCCAGGAAACGTTAGTATTTTACTTAGAAAAAAAAGAAAAAGAAAAATGAAAAAATGCGGAAAATCTGCAGCTACGTAATGAGGGTCGCGAATATACTTGGTTGAGTCTCACCCCACGGTGGCCTTTTTCCTACCCCACGTTTCTCGCGTCCTTCTCTCCCTCCCTCCTCGCAGCTTGTCGCGCAGCCTGGCATTTCAGTAAATTGCAAATAGCGATTCGCTATGCCCTCGTCGGACTCTCAACGAATATAGAAATTCACTCACTCGCATACGTATGGGGCTTTCCACACCAATTCGACTATCATTGACATAACTCCCATTTTTTTGCGAAAAAATGTACCAGAAAAATGATTTTTGAAAACAAAAATATCGTTCGCCGAATTACAAGAATCTGAACCAATACTGACACATCTTCTGTCAAAAACAAAGATTTTTCAGATCCGAGCCGAAGTGGGCCGGCTTCGTCCGCTTTTTTTTTTTTTTTTTTTTTTTTAAATGGTCGAAAAAATGCAAGGAGACGCCGGCCCAGTGTCGGGTTGAGAGCTTTTAAGAGTTATGTCAATGACATAAAAAATTGCGAGCTCAATTCGGAGGGTCAAGGGTCAGACCCAGGTCTGATCGGTGTGGAACGCCCCATATACTGGCGAACTACATGGAACGACTCGCGGATTCACTTAGGCATCCACGGCGCATCCACAGATTCACGCAGCCTAGGTGAGAGAACTCGAGCAACGTTGTTTCCGCTCGTTGATTGCGAATGTCAGACGCAAAACCGAGGTAACGTCACTAGGCTCTTTCTCCCTCTCTATGCACTCGGACGTCGACGACTGCGACTGCCTCGCGCCTAGGGAGAGCACGATATATATATATATATACCTATATAAACCGTCGTGCTCTCGATAATTGGACGTCTCATTAGCACCGAGGATACGAATCGAACAGGTGGACCGAAGCGTCCGGATATCAAGTCCCTCGCAGCGCTTCGATCGCTCGCGATTGAATGATACAAAGAACTCTGCCCCTAAGTTGATTCGCACGTTTGCTGCTTTCACGGTGCCGCGCCCGCGCTTACGAAGTTTGGAATCGACTCCCGAATTAGTAGTAGGCTATTCGGAGGAAACATATGGGTACTAGCGCCGGGAAAAGCTCATTTTACAGACCTCTTAGAAAAGAGTGAAACAAGTTTTATTTTGCAACGGAAATAAAAAAAAAGCTGGGCAAGTCGAAGAAAAAGTTGCTTCCACTCGATGGTTTATTTGACATATTGATGATTGAGTGAAGAATTATGTCAATACGGGGGCTGAGAAATAAGACCGCGTGGAAGCTAGAAAGCTGATTTTTGTGACCTTTTCAGATGGAAAACTGCACGGAAAATCAATAATTTCTTAACTTTCCATTAAAGGGCATACCTATATTCTTTTAATCTTTAGGCAGAATTACGCCTCGGTTGTTGAGGCTAATCGAAAGAGCGTACGCTCGTAATAGACGGTTCATCAAAGATGACGGGAGAATTAGTACTTAAAAATAATTTGGCGTATGGATTTGTAAAGGTCTGCGCCAGCGGATTCGCTGAATGTACCGCCGTGAATGCACAGAGCTCCAGAAATAGATTTCTCCGGTGAAGCTCGCGCGCCCGCCGCGATGGCGGTGTACGACGCCCACATTTCCATTTAGCTCACGCATCGAATGGTACAGAGCCGGTAGACTGACTGTCTATATACACACACACAGGCGTAAGTCGCTGTGCCCGAGCTGAGCATACATTACACGCGGTCAATCTACAAGTGTCGAATCGCATGTGCGGATCGATAATTCGAGGCTCGCACTCGGAGAGGTAATCCCTCTGCGATGGGAGAGCCGGGAAGGTAGGAACGCGGGAGGCGCGCCCATGGAACACAAGCGAATATACAAATATTTTTTGAAAGCCAAACAAAAAGTGTCGCTATCCGCCGCAGTCTCCCGGTCCTATGTACGAACACGTTCCTCGCAGTGCGGATGAGCCGAGGGAGGCGTCAATCTGCTCAACATGCAAATTTTCCAAGTTACCTAATAATTCGCGCCGTACACACGAAATTCGATATTCCCAAACGCCAGAGCGTTTATAGGTACATTCGTTGGTCGAGGGGGCGAGAGTGCGCGGGACCCACCGCCACGACATGCATCGAGCAGTTCGCACTGAGAGCTAGCAACCAGCTTCTCGCCGCTGATGCTTCCAAATGCTCACCGGGGAATTCAATTTATTTGTTCGAATATCGACGAGTGCGCTTTCCCGGCTGTCGATGGACGCGCACCCCGCCACCTACTTGGACGGCGTCCGACCACCACACTCGGCAATCAACGGTCGCGAATTTTTCACCACGCTCTTTCAATCAACCCCTCGCGCGTGACTCTCGAGACACGGAAAGAAGACTACCGCGCCCCGTATTTCGTGCCCTCTCTGCGTTCATGTCACCAATTTACAACCGATTCTTGCGATTCATATTTTACAAATTTACGTATCATCTTGTAAGATCGAGATTATAGTCCCACTTGCGAACATTGCGCCACATCGAGTCAAAGATGAGAAAAAAGGAAAACAAACAAGTTGCAAGGGTGAGGTAAAAAAAAAGAGAGAAGAAAATATGGGTAGGCGAGTGAAGCGTGGGGTGCGACATTGTTTCTGCGACATTTTTAACGCCAATGCGGGAGGAAAAAAGGGCTGTGAGGTGTTGGAAGGGAGTGTGGAGGAAATGAGAGAAGAGTCAGAAGCTAACCGAGCTGTAGAGGAGGAGGAGGAGAAACAAGAGGCGATGTGTACGGGGTGGCGGTGGCGCGGCAGCCGGTGCGGCTAAACAAACATCTTGACTGGGTCTTCAAACGCTGGAAAATTCTCATTCATCGTAGTTACGTCGTTCCAGGGAACGAACACTCGGTGTCGGTTAATCTTCCAGCGCGTTTGGAAGTGGGTCATACGAGACAATGGGAATCCGCGTGTCGGTCGTGCGGTCTCTCTCGACTGTGCTGTGCTGCCTACCGCGATGGTTTTACCGGGGGTGCGGCGAGGGTGGCCGTGTCTACTTTGCAATCTCGGCGGCAGCGACAGCGGCAGCCTAGTCTCTCTTTTCCCTCCTTTTCCCCTCACTTCTGCGACAATCACCTGGTCATTTGTTCGCACTCTCGCCCCGGGAATTCCACGTGGATCTACCTAATTCCCGATCGCGAGCGACGAGGGGCTGTCTCAAGTGAAACAAAAATATTTTTCGGGCAAACAACGGTGCTTTTCGGAAACTGCGCGAAATTTCCTATCTGACAGGGCCTTGAAACTTTACGAAATCGCAAAAAGGAACATTTCGATCTAATTTTTATTCGAGCATATAGCGAGCGCGCGCGAAGCGTGCGAGCCTCTACAACCTGCTAGTACCTATATATATATATATCATAGTCTATCCGGTTGTTCGATGAGGCGCGGGGATTCGAGGAAAGATTTCGCTCTATCGATGGCACACACGACCCGGATTTCCGGCGGAGTCGCGCATTCACTCGAGACGATCGCGAGCACACGCGCGCTCCCTCTCTCGACGTATATCCCATTATTCGACGATGACGACGACGACGACGACGACGCCGACGACGAGTACGACGATCAGAGACAAGATGTCTCGAATCCGTGGAGGAAACCGAGCGCGCAACGATCCCATTAAAAAGATTATATCTCATATATAGATATTGAATATTCGTTGTATCGAAGATGTCGAGGCAAATAGCATTGCAAGCAAAACCGGGCTTGTCTTCGTTAATGCCGCCTGAAGGCTAGAAAACCGCACTGTTTTCTACTAATCACTGAAGCACCTACAGGGAGGCGGCGGCGGCGGCGGCGGCGGCACACGTCGTGGAACAAAGATCGATCCAGTCAGCCGGCGGGTCTTCGGCTACCGCGGATAGTATTCTCAAGTCGACGAAGCACTCGGATAATTCAGTCGAACTCGAGGCTCGATGCCACCAGTGGAATAACGACGCCCTCCGCGGCGCATTGCATTTTGCCTTTTCCAAGTACATTCGTTACGCGGAGTTTGTCCGGATCCGGGAGTAGTCTGCCCCGCTTTCTACAAGCTCATGCGCGACTTGGCGTGCTATATCCTCCTGGCTTTCAATGTTGTATACGAGGAGTGGTGCGAAATTGCGTTAAACCAGATGAAAGGATAAATGGCACGAGGTGCCGCCGCCGCCGCCGCCGCCGAGGACGCGCTGGTCGTGTCGAATGGTACACGAGTGCTAGTCTCTTCTACTCCGTTCGCCATGACACCCGGGTTGTATTGGCCCGTCACACACCTCCGAGGTGTAATCCTCGGCACATACTCACCCTTCGTGAGAGAGTGGCGATGGTGTGCAGAGTTGGACCTTTGGTTAGATTCCTCAGGAGCGGCTCCAGCTGTAAATAACAACAACAACGGAACAAATTAGTTTCTTCAGTTGGGTGTGCATCTATCGTGTTGGTTCAAAATGTACAATATTCCTTTGTTTTACACGCGCGATAACGAAAGATTAACTGGTTGAACACGGAGAGAACATTTTTCGTGAATAAGAGCTGTTACGTACTGGCTATTTTGCCATCTTTTTATTATTGAATTATTAATGATTTGTCCTTCTGCGATTTCCGCATTCCAGTCCCAGTTCAATACCCTCTATAAATCACCCGATGCGGAGTCTTCGACCGCATCGGATGTTCACCTGCAATCGTCAGCATTTTTGCATGTTCCTCACTATCTTCATCAAATCCATTAATCAGTCTTCAATCAACCTCCAAACATCGTTAAGTTCGGTCATTTAATTAATATAAATAATTCGCGAGACAATTCAAAATCTTGATTTTAATCATTAATCGAACAACGTACCCAAAATAAACATTTAAATTACGTTTCGTTAGCTCGATTCGTAACAAGAGCAAACATTAAAGGACTTTATTTTCACCGAAAAATATGGATGCACATTTTTCGTTAAGTTCTCTCCCTCCCCCCTGTTTGTTTCTCTTGTAAAATCTACCAAAGTGATTTAAGCGATTTTCCCTCTCGGCACGATAATCCGCACACGGTGTGCCCACTCCTTTCTCTCTTCCCTCTCACGGCGTTTTGCGCCTTCGTGGATTAAGCCTTAGCCCCGGTTGCCGCGGCCGCCCCCGCCATAATTCGCGAACTTGCTTAGATATTGTATACGCCACCGGGATTGCCCTGCCCGAATTGTTTCCACGGAATCACGAATTTGGGCCCATTGTTTGCGCGCGCTAATCTCGCAACAATTGCCAGTTCATTGTCGCGCTAAACCGCGCTAAACAACGATCCGGTTGCAAGATCCAAAGCGCAAAATGGATTCTAAACACGGAATAACAGGCCCATTGAGAAGGATGGAATTTAGCCCGAAGCTCGGGGATCCAATGTTTCAGGGAATGGCTCGCGGAATTCCGAGGCTCGTACGAAAAGGACGATTGAGAGACGGTGCGCGACGGTGGATGATACGCCCGGTATGTCCATGAGGCGCGATGCTCCGCTGAGCAACGTGCTCTCGCGCTACGACCCTATATCGACATAGACGAGACCGGGGCATCTCGGGACATTTTACCTTTGGCATTCTTTCATTTTCATGCTTCCTCCGTGGCGGAGGACATTGGAACGGCCTCGAGGTGAGTTTCAACAGTGAACAATTGCATTAAAACGCAACGAAAACAACATGTCACGCTGTGTAAAACATTTTTAACTAGGATGCTTTTTGACTCTTGCGACACTCGATTGGTTTTGTAAGTTGACCGTAAGATGGATTTCCGAGTAACGATTGAAGCCTCAGACTGAAAAAAATTCGCGTCGGAACGTCGATTTTTAACGGCATTTGCACCCCGCGTTCCGACGTGCCCCGGTCTCTCTTGAGCCGAGAACGTTTCGCAAGGCGATGGCAGACAATTGCCGCTGACTCGTGCTCGATGTAGTGTTATGGGGTGGGGAGTAGGAATGCTCCTGTGCCATCGCCGCTGCTGCTGCTGCTGCTGCTCGATCGATCGTTCGAGATGGATGTGCACGAGAAGATTCACTGGTAAACTGAATCGTCGCACGTTTTGGCAAAGCGTCATCGCTACAGGGATTGGCACGGATCACTCTTGCGATTCTGCATCTCAATCAGGATTCGGTCCATAAACCACTGGGTCAGTCATCACCATACCCCGGTTAAGGAGTGGACATTTGCCTTCGTTTTCCGTCGCTGTTGATGATAGATTCATATTTTTCCTCGTTATAAAGTTAATGCTGCGCCATGTTAAATACTTCTGGAATACCTGAAAGACACTTTGATAACGGAAATCTATACTTTCGGGTATATATCGCAACGTGGTCATAACGTGCACCTAACAAAGATAGGTTTCTGATATTTTCCAAGGAGCTGGAGCTTGCGAATACGTCATAAGACTGGAGATGATGTCGAGCGGTGTGTTGACATACCGCGGAATCGTGTCCTCCCATACGCCAAATTAGCCCCATTGTTTGTATCCCGTAGCTCCCCCGCTTGATACGTGATTCGACTAACCACAAGGTCATAGGTCAGCGATTAGTCGATCACTCAGCGGGATCGCTCCGGGGTCGCAGCTTCACCAGCCACGAGGGATGAATTGCTCCGACGCTATCGTTCGAAGCTTAGACGAACCGAGCAGCTTGTGTAATATCAGCTTTTCCCTCCCATCAAACCAGCGGCAGCGGCAGCGGCAGCGGGAGCAGCAGCAGCAGCAGCCCGGCTCGTTCCGTACCGCCGAGTATGGATCGACCGTGAGGTAGCCGTGCTTAAGCCTCCGCCGAGTTTCGCAGCGGTTGAACCTCGACATTTGAAGCCGTGCCGCTGCTTCGCCACGAGGGCGCGTGAGAAACACCTCAGCCAACACCGTCTCGCCCGCGCAACCCTCTCGGTATGCCCCAAGGTATTCGTCATCTCCTTTTGCGTAACCGTGTGTACGAGAGGTTTAACAGTGTCGGTGCCGGAAGATATCTCTTTCTATAAAATATCAAACTTGGAGGATACAGTATTGATTTTAATAAGAATGTCAAAGTTGGCCAATCGCTAACGATTCTGCGGCCCAGTTGTGAATAATTCGCGCACGCTTATAAATGATTATTTGCAAGTATGGAAAAAGTCCCGCGAGTCCTTTCGCGGACGGAGTTAATGTCCCTGGCATTTATTACCCGTGAATTTCACTCGATAAGACTCGCAGCAGCAGCAGCAGCCGCAGCAACAGCAGGCGCGCACGTATCCGCGATAGGAAGGTGAATCGATTCGACAGGGGATCTGCATAATTTGTATCGATAGCCAACGTAAGAGTTATCTCAAGAGGAAATGGTGGGCGAGTCTGGGTGTCCCGAAGAAATATATAAGAGCTCCTGTATACGCGTATACAGGCCATTGGAAGCCGCGCGAGGGGCTGGGGTAGACCCGTTTGATTCCCGTGGAGACGCCGCTTCCTGGGGACAATACGTCATGCGGGAGGAGAGCTATGGAGCCGCGGTCGATCCAATTTCGAATCTCGGAGTGCCGGGTACAGCAACGGAGCGTGTGGCAGAGGCGGAATCAAGAGAGAAGCTCCGACGAGTATGGCAACCGCAGAGCTTCACCTACCGCACAGCCTCCCCTCCTGCACTACGCTACAGCACCTGCTGTCATACGTTTTACGCCTACATGGGGCATTCCGTACCGAATTTTTTGATCGACCTGGGAATTTTTTTTTTTTTTTTTTTTTTTTTTTTTTTTTTTTTCGAAATATCACCTATAACAGGCTAATCAATTTTGCGCTGCTCAACTCTTATAAAGCTTCAAAACGTTACGGGTGCTGCCGTGCCTGTTCTTATCGAATTTTTCAAATTGGACACCAAACTGATTTTGTTTATTACGGACTTTCCAGGCAAACACTCACAACTCGAATAGAGGATAATAAAAGAGGATTGAATGAAATATTGAAACCCGTGGTATTCCCGTGTAATCAAGGTGTAGTTCCGATGTTATTCTCTTCGTGTACTTGGTTTCTAAATTTCATATACCATTGTATAGTAAAAATATTATGAAATTTATATTATTTTTACTATACTGTATAATATTTTCCAGTTGTCTGTAATGAAAATTCATCGTCGTATATTATATAACTAAAACGTAAGAAAATTTGTCAATTGTTTTTTTAATACCGAGACACATGTATATTAAATTCAACATGAGTATATAAAAAATTCATCACGTTGATTAATTTTATTGTACATATATATGAAAATGTAAGATTTACTATATTTGGTTCGTAAATTTCATACATCTTTGTATAGTAAAAATGTTGTAAATTTCCTAAAATTTTTAACAGTGTTGGTTACTTTTTTCGGCACTTAAATCGCGTTAACGAGACGTGAAACGTGTGCAAGAGATAATGACTTTTATAGCATATCACTTTGACTGGCTCGACAGTGCTGTGCATATACCTTCCGAGGGATAAACTCGCGATCGAAGATTTATCTGTGACAGCGCGCGGAACGAGATGCGTCGGTTGCACAGATTTTTTAATTAAAATTCTCGCATCGTTACTCGTTGTCCCTGACACCTTCCGGTGGGCCCTGTTGAGTCGATTTTGCTTTCTCCGCGCCCCCTCGGCCTTTTATTTCCAATTTCAACCGTTGTATCTATCGATGTCTGATATCCGTGACGGGCGCCTATAGATGCGGGCGCGCGTTTCCGGATCAGCGAATCGGACGAATCAAACGGGTTTTGGAATATAGCGCCCGCAGCGTACCTTGCAATACCTCGCTGCCCCCCCCCCCGGCCAGGTCATGGGTATTGTCCTCGCGATATTTCGATACAGCCTTTGAGACGAGCATATTTTTTCCGTTATTTTTTTCCCGCCCGGATTTCCGTTAAAAGCGTATTCCAAACCTTCGACTCTAGTTTCAGACAACAATAGGTATTTCAATGTGTGAGAAATGTGCTGTAAAAAAGGTTTAAATTCGGGTTGTTCCAACATTTTCTCATAAAACGGTAATTTAGGCCCTTCGTGACGACTCATTCGTGAGTTGTTTTATTACGTAGAATCGTTGTCGTAGAATTGTTCCAGCCAAGTGCAAAACTTGGCTGTGGCACTGTGGCTAAAGTTATTTTTCGCAGAGGAAACGCGAAGGAAACAGTTTCAAGGTAGAGTTTGAAAAAAGCTGCACGGCAGAGATCAGCGGCTCATTCAGTCTCATCTTCGATAAAGGGAAAATGTCGTTCAACCCGATCGCTGTACGCGATAACGCGTTAACGCGATTAGCGTAGAGTTCCTAATGCTTCGGCAGAAGCAGAGTAGTCGATAATAGCGGTGAGGCGAGCATGACCGTTGTGACAAGCATCGCGCGACAAATAATTATCGTGTTCATCGGTGGCTCGATACACTCGAGTCGCGTAACGAGCGAAAAAGTTTCGTGTTTTCATTGACACCTGAACAATTGAGGTGTCATAATCGTGATACATTGCAACATTCGTCAACGAGCGCTCAACGAGGGCAGATACGGAGTACACGGAAAAAACATATCAAGCTCGCAGGGAACGATGAGAGGGCGCGCGAAAAATATCGCAGTTGGCGACTAACTGTGCGGCTTCGAACGTCACATCGATTAGACGCGGTCCAGTCGCGCGAGCGCGGAGTTGCGCGGCTCGCTCGACCAATTAACGTGTCCCGGGAATATAAGTGTCACTCGCGAGAGCAGCCGCAAAGTTTAATCCGAAGTGACGGTGCACGGCGCGCCATGATCACGATAGACATGAAATTTAGCATTGACGGCAACAATGCAATGTACACGTATCATCCGCGATCGATTCCGCGGGTATGTAGGCACTTGGCGCTTCACCTTGTCCTTATAATCGCGTGTAAACGAAAGTTGGATAAAATATTTTTCTACTCATAGTCATTCTGGGAAGTTGGCTGGTAGCCGCCACTTGTCGCCACGTCCTACGTAAAGATGTTGGAATATACGCGGCCGATTCGGAGATGACGAATCCATTATACGTACCTACATCGTATTCGGGAATTTCGAATGGCGAGAGGACGAAACGATCGATTAGCGATTGACGATGAGGTTCGAGCGGCCTACGCGAAGCGGCGGCAATTCGTGACATTCGTGAAATTGCTCGAGCAAATAGCCGCCGGGGGTGCGAAAACAGAGAGGGCGAGGGGTGTAACACGAGGGTGCGACGGAGCAGTGTGACGACGAACCTCTGGGGCCGCGCGAGCCATTGACTACCGTGCGATAATCCGGTTATGTCGCAACTGCGGGCACAGGGCAAATGGATCGTGGGATTTCAAGCACACTCGATCGAATAACGCGACGCTCGCGCGATTTCAAATAAACGCGCAAATATTAAAAAGAAAGGACCCACTCGCGTATGAGTGTGCCATTTCGAATTATTCGGCGCGATACCCGGGAGAACACCGACCGCACCATTTCGATGCCAGCGGGAATGTTCAATCACGAGTGTTACACGCAATTCGTCAGTTGAACCATTCAAAGAAAATGCTTTGTTATTCAATCGCAATTAACACGATTTATCGGAAATATCGAATAAAATTGGTATTGGCAGTTGTCACTCGGAAGGCGAATACGTAAATTCTAAGACGATAGAAATCACTTAACAACAGGGATTTGTTACGGGGTTTCTTTTCTCTGGTGATATATGCGATTCGAGAATGGCATTGAAGGCCAAAGGTCCAAGTGTTGAAAAAATAAAAAATAAAAATCCCACGGTCGATTTTAGTATGCGCAACCATTCTAACGATTCTTTCGACTATTCACTGCTACTGTCCGCTATCCATGTGCTCGTACTACAACTGTCTATTACTGCTCGTTTTTCTTGTGTATCGTGTATGTGCGCAAGTTCGATCTGTGAATTCTGAAATGAGAAACTTTTGCGTTAAGTTTTCGATGTGAAAAATAGAGGTATACAAGTTTTTTGAATCCCCGACAACTTGTGTCTTTTTCCGTTTTCACCCAAAAACTCTACATTTATTTTCAGCGATATTTCTCTCTTTTTTTTTTTTTTTTTTTTTTTTTTTTGGGGGGGACTTTCATCGAGTACGCCAACTGAGCTTCGGTCTCTATCGTCGAAACGAGATGTTTTCACGGATCTGGAATCGCGGGCAGGACGAGAGAATACGAATCGATATCATTGGTCTGTAGCGATGCTCCCGAGTTTTTCATAACGCAGCGGGCGAAACGGGGAGAAATATCCGGTGTGGACCATAGAGATTGGAGAGCACCGAGGTGGCGAGGTCAGAGAGGAGTAAAAGTAAAATCTTTGGCAAATAATACGTATTGACTGTACCATATCGTGAGCACGCGCATGTCCGTTTGTTGTTGTATTTATCTTTCAGCGGTTATCCATTGCGTTGATATCCTACGTGAGGAAACGTCGGCAATTACGTCGATGGATCGTTAACTCGTTCGCGATCGCGTGTGTCATCGTACTCATCGTCCGTCGACTCTCCTTTTCGCCAAACAACTACATGTAAGTAATTCGCACGCGCACTCCTCACCGCGGAAAATTACGACAGCCCATACGAGTGCCGGAGTACTCGCAATAGTGATATTCAACGAGCGTTCTACGCATTACAGTGAATACGCGAGAGTGTCACACGAAGCTGCTCTCGGCATGCGCGAGCTTTCGACTCTCCACTTGCTCGGTTGTTAATTTTCGCGCATTCCTCTTCTTCCAATGGCCGACTGTTGTTGGGTCATCGCGTCTTGTGTCTCAAAAATTATTATTGCCGAACGTATGAAACGCGGTTTGCGACTGTCGGAGCAGTCGGATCATTTTTATACCTACATTGATCCCTTCGTTGACACGGAGAATTCGACCAAAGGTGATGAAAATGGAGGGTTTTTTTTTTCGTTTTTTTCGTTTTTTTCGTTTTTTTTTCTTTCTAAAATGCCCCGCCCGTTGTTGTAGAACGCGCGCGGTAATATCCAAGAAATAAGCGGGGAAAGTGCTTCTCGGTGGGCATAGAGAAAGCAAGACGACAAGCGTGGAGAGAGAGAGAGAGAGAGAGAGAGAGAGAGGAAGGTAGGTGGTGTAGCTATATGTAGGTTGCGCGCGGCGACTGTCGGCTACCGAGATTGCTTTCGATCGACAAGAAGAGAAAATTAGATTTGGCGAAGGGTCCAAGTTGCAGACCTACCGTTCAAAGTGAACGCCCGGCGACGAGGCAACAGCCAGAGTGGTGCTCGCTCGAATCTGTTATATTACGCTCCACGAGCGATCGCGCTCTCTGCACTTTCCCGATGGGCAACCCAGAGCGCATCGTTCATACATTCGTGGCACCGGAGAATTCACGTGATTGATCGGAAAACGTTTATTTTCCCCGAGGAAAGTGTTAATTTCCCCCGAGGAAAATGCAATCATCGGCGACGAGCCATCAATTACACGTTGTTTCGCTTTTCCCGAACGCGCTTTCACGCACACGAAGAAAACAACAATAACACGGGAAGCAGCCAGAGGCAACCGAGTTAAGTTGCAAATTGCTTCCTCATTGCAATTCTATCCAGCCGCAAAACTGGAGCAACCTCTACGAGCCAAGTATTTTAATGAATTTTGGCTGCTCCTTGGCGTGGAGAGCTTTGCCCAAGCTTGCCGAATTAGTGCGGGAGAAGATGATTTCCACGCTGATATTTATAATAGCGCCTACATCGCGGCTGTGTTTGATAGCTTTGAATTTTCTCCGACCAACGATACACTTTTCGACACAACCCAAACGTCATGTGCGGACTAACAACGGATAGTAGATATTACTCAATAGTTTTCAGTGTGCGGCTATAACGATAATAGGGGAATCTTCCGTGGCGAATCATAGAAACCGTCGATTACTCATCGCATCAGAGTCGATAGCGAACAAACGTCGGACGTCAGAGTTTTCAGTTAGTTTTTAAATTACCGCGTAACCGCGGTTGCTACACGAAGAACAAAAAGTGGTATATTACGAGAGAACTTGATCGCGAATTCATCTGACGTTTCAGTAAAGTGAACGATCAAATAACACACAGTTTTTCGTTGATGTATACTCGGTGCCCAGGGGGCCACCCGAGACGAGAAAACAATTAGCGAGAGTGAGGGCAATTAAAGGAAAGAAAAAAAGAAGACCGCTTGAGAGTGTCGTTGCGCCAACTGGGAGAAAAACAGACGAATGAGCCGGACCAAGAGCAGCGCGGATGATCCGCGCGCGCGCTCAAGATAGTTACTTACGCCGAGTTAATGGAAAGAAAAGCTTCAACTCGCTTGTTCATTGCCCTCCGTCCACGAAAAGCTTACATTGCGGATATATTGGAAACGACGGAAGACACGATTCTCATACTGTCGTGTCCCCCCTTGGTTAATTACAGAAGAAGAGCCAGCAGCGAAAGAGGTCGCGGCGATGCTCCGGGAGGAGGAGGAGGTGCAGTGCATTGAAGAGCCTTGCGTGGGGGTCGTCGGGTCGCGAGACAATATCCCTCTCTTCCTTCGAGGAGCCATGAACAATGGCCGCTGCTCCTCGCATTTGACGTCGGGCGAACGATAGAAAAGAAGAAAAAAATGTAGAAAAGAAGAAAGAAAGAAAAAATGATAAAAGGCTCGTACAATACTGCGAGGAGGGCTCGGCGCGGTTGTGCGCGAGATGCAACGGTGGCATTATCCATAGCGTATACGGCTATCGAGTTGGCAAGGACGGAGAAACTCCTCCCCCGGCGTGGTATCTCGGGGAACCAAGTGCCGCTGGCTTTCGTCAATTGCACGAATACGTGCGAGCGCGTAAACGTACCTACAACCGCGGAGCGCCGCGAGTCAGCGTTTCTCACGTGTATCGCACGGGGTGAGCGATAGACACTTTCTTGGGCTCGCGAAAACACGAGGACGGATCCACCGAGCAGCCGTCTTTTCCCCCTGCGCGATTCATCTATATTTCCATATTTACGCGACCCTGACAGGCCGCCGCCGGGCTTGTGGAGAAAAAAGATTGAAAAATCACCGATGCCCCCCCCCCCCCCCCCCCCCCAGGCACCGCGTAGTTTTCGGTTACCCAATTCAACATTGGGCATTTTAACCACGGTCCATTAAACGTACACGAAAAATCAACATACTTAACCTCAACGGAAGTCGCAACTTGAATCGTATTACAGGGTTTTTCTATCCCAAGTTTAAGAGACGCTACGTTGACGCAAAGAAAAGAAAAATCCTGATGCATTTTTTCTCGGCTCTTTGTGGAGAGACGAAATTCCGTGAAACTACGACAGATGGAATTTAATTAAACCGGTGGAGGGGGCTGGATTTACCCGGCGGTAAATCTCGAAAGGCCTCGAGCCGAGCTGCCTGCTGCCTGGAGATAATTTCTGGGAACGAGGATACAGGTTTGCGGGGCAGCTCGTGTGTAACCCCAACTAACCCAACTAGCGCGAGACCCCAAGCCGCGGACGAAGATGAGGAGAGAAGACGAGCGGCGATAGCGGTACGCGTCCCGATAATGGATTCACCCCGATATACCGGAACGGCTCTCGGGCTCTCGGGCTCTCGGGTCTTTCATCAATCGCGTCCGACGGCGGACAAAGCGTCCGAGAACCTCGCCGCGCTGCTGCTCACCGCCACAACGTCTACACCATTCGCAGCTGCGGCTCTGATATACCCGCGTGTACATGCCTCGCGCTTCCCGCACGACAATTTCCGTCAATGTCAAAGCGTTAGTGAACTTGGTGATAGTCGCGCGAGTAGGATTACGGAATATAGCCCCCGCCGGGTTCCCGGAAAAGCCTCGAAGGCTACATGACTCCCAGTGAGGCCAGAGAGAGAGAGAGAGAGAGAGAGAAAGAAAATGAAGAAAAAACGTTCCACTTGGATTGATAACGCGGGTCATGAACGTGCAGTTTCCCCTTCGGATGTGCCACCGAAATCTCTTGGTTCCCTCTATACTCGCCGCTGCTTCTTTTCGACTCATTGTCTCAATTCACTTCCGACTTGTATCTCTCTATTTGCAGGTCATTATACGCTGGCGGTACTTGGCGCGCTGTGTGTGCCTGTGTGCGAGGAATAAACAGAGGCTCGCTCCTCCTCTCCGTCGAGGAAGTTACTTTATTTCGCTAGTGCGCCTGTGAGGAAAGGGCCCGGAGGGTTTTACCTTCGTCTCCGGATGTCGAGGACTCGTCGGGCTCCGGCGACGAGCCTGACGACTCGCTTCTCGATCTACCGTGATCCCTCGATCTGCCGCCGGCGCTCGTGCCGATGCTCTCGTATCCTGTGTGCCAGTCGCGCTCCCAGTACGCCGACGGTGCTGATGATGATCGGCAACTGACGCCGCCGCCGCCGCCGCTGCCGCCGCCGCCGCCACCGCCGCTCCATTCGCCCCGATAATCATCCGACATCGAGTGCGATGATCTTCGTCGCTCGTATCTGCAAGACTCAGCCGATCGTCTGCCAAAATCCGTTGGCATTGCCGTTCGCTTTCTGCGCGCGAGATTGGAAACGAGTTGGAAACAAATGTATATAGACACGGAGGACGTATTCGATTAGCCAACACAGGCGGTATGGTTTACAGACGTTATACATCGAACATCTTTCTCGATCAATTTCACCCGTACGTTTCTCCTCTTGTTACGTCTAGCTATTTCTCGACACGTTTGTATACTACACGGAGAACATGCTCCAGCAATGATTACCACATTCCGTACAGTAAACTCGTTTTCTTCCGATAGTCTGACACAGATGTGGGTTACAAAAATCTTCACAACTTTACTGTACCAAACGTCGTATTCATTACCAGATCCTTCTTTCCGTGTAGAGTTTCAAATTGATGCGCTACTTTGGAGCCAAAAAATTGCATTACCGGTACATTGAGTAATCCATTTTTTTTTTTAATTTATTTTGTTAACAGTGTACGCACGTAAGGTCGGAAAGTAGTACATCTGTACAAATGTTGTCTGTTCTTTTGACCAAACTCCAGACACGCTCAACTTTTCAATATACACAGGAGAATGTCGTATGTGTATCTTTGCAACACGACTCGAAACAGTTGGAAAGTTGGCTGAATTTCCAACGGCAGCGCAAGTGTAATTGCCTACGAGAAGGGTGTCAAAGCGTCAACATTGCAAACCATACTCCCTGTGTTCGGGAGACTGTGATCTCCCGGTGGCGTAGTCTCGGGCTTCGTTGGTCGTGCTCGTCGTTGACTGCTGATAACTCCTTGCTGGGCGTTCGCACGTGGAGCTGCTATTCTCGTGGTGATGCCGGATTTCGTCGTGCTGATGTTGATTGATTGACGTTGATGATGATCCTGATGCACCTCCTTCTGCCGATCCTCCTCCTCCTGCTGCTGCTGCTGCTGCTGCTGCTGCCGATCCTCCTCCTCCTGCTGCTGCTGCTGTAGTTGCTGTTGATGAACGATGGACATTTGCCAGTTCAACGTTGGCAGTAGTCTTTGCTTCTTTGGCTGGTGAGGATGGCGGTGACGTTGGTGGCGATGTAGAGGGACTTCCTGCACGACCAGAAGTGTAGCATACAGCGGCCTTCCGGAGAGTCTCCCTGCACAGCTCGGAGAACATGCTGCCTCCCCCATGGCCGGCCCTCGCGGACCAAACACGCCGCACGGCACAAACCACGCGCGCGAACGTGAAACACTCGCGCTCCGCGAGCCACGAGGAGGAGGAGGAGGAGGAGGAGGAGGAGGAGGAGGAGGAGGAGGAGGAGGAGGAGAAGGAGGAGGAGGAGAAAGAGGAGGACGACGATTACCAACCGCGTCTTTCTACGTCACGTTTATCCTGACAATCCATTGTCGTTTGCTCGATCCTTGAATCGTAATCACATGAATCTTCCTGTGTTTATCCTCCACTTGGAATCTGTATGTTGTCTCGTTTCTCGTTTGTTCGTTTTTTCTTGTTGTTGATAAAGCCTGGCTCCCCGTTTAATTAATCGCCATCGGAGATTATACATTACAGCGGGACGGGATAGAATGGCTATATATAATTATCGAAAAACGCTGATGGCGGCAGAGCGCGAGAGATTGCGATTAATGGATATCTAGCTGAGTGGCGCGTGGAGAGCGAATTCGGCTCAGGGATGCGTGAAGCCTGTGTGTCCGTGCGCACATATATACACGATTATTCGATCCGACGCTCTGCTCTCTATTGGTATCCAAAGCTCGCGATAATAGGCAAAGAGGGGTAATGCAGGTGATGTCGGTGGCAGTGGTGGTGGTGGTGGTGGTGGTGGTGGGTCCAACGTCAGCTGATATGCCCGACACGAAACGGCCTCGCGAAACGGCGCAATGAGTTTAATCGCGAGCCCGTGCTCGTTTCGCGTCTATCAACCGTGCGACATATAAAAACGAGGCATCACAGGCAAACGGCTAGCGAGCCAAAAATCACACAAAATTGCCGCAGTGTTCTGAATCAAACTCACGTGTAATATCACACGAAAGAGGTAAACGAACGTATATCGTAGGTATATCGTCGAAAAACAGTGCAGCCCAGCGGAAAAAGAAACACTTGGATAACTCGGAATGAGTAGCGATGACACTCATCTTCTCTCGGATATACGGGAAAACTGAAGCTGCCGATGCCGCTGCTGCTGCACAATATTTCACGTGTGTTTTCTACCCTCGGATACGTCAGCCAGTTTTGCAGTATGCTGACGGTGTTCGGTCCTCGTGGCAGATGCGCGCACGTATAGTCGGTGCGGTCGGTGGCAACGGTGGTACAGGCGAGACGACGAATTCCGTCGTGAGGAATGACCGGGGTGGCGCGCGCGCGCGCGCGGACGGTCTCCGGGCGAGAACTGAGGACGCAGAGTCGAAGAGAATCTCGAGCGCGAGCCACAGCGAGGACGGTGGAGCCACCCGACGGTTGCCGCCGCCGCCGCCGCCGCCGCCACCGCCGCCACCGCTGCCACCGCCACCATCGCCGGGCTGCCTCGGGAGGGATGATGCTCGGCAAAAGGGGTAGTTTCCAACGGTGATGGTGGTGTCCCCGTGGAGGGGATGAGATTGCTCGATCCACGCAACCAGACGGATACACGGCGCTGGGTATTCACCAGACCGGGGCCAGTTGGGTCACTTTCGATACTCGGATTTTTTTCTTCTTCTTGTTTTATTTCTTTTTCGACCGCGCTTTCCAATAGCAGATTGAGTTACGAAAACATTGATTACATTTCTCTCTCGCCGATTCGTTCGATCAATCTTTGCAGATAGTTTCTCCGAGGAGACATCTCGTTTTTTGCAGCTCAGCTGTCCATCACCGAGCGACGAATGATCGAGCATCCAGCGGTTAGCTCAAAGTCGCTAGGCTAAGAGAAATACAAGAAGGAGTCAACGGCGACACGCCCTGGCCGTCACCGAAGCGGCCGCCCATACGCGAAGAGGGCGAAGAGGGCGAAGAGCGAAAGAGGCGATAGATCCGACAGCCTTGGGAGTCGTTGGAAAACGCCACGCATTCCGGTGAAGAATTCCTGAGCGTTTCGCGCGCGCAACGCCGCCGCCTCACGAGTTGTGTGGGATAACGAAGGATACTCTCTGATGTAACGCGCGGGAGGGAGCGGAGAGAGGGTGGTCCGCAGCATCCCTCTGACTCTTTCCGCGTGCTTGGGGCGAGTGTAGAGAGGGACGGACGGAGGAGGGTAGAGCCGCGAGAGGGAGAGAGGAGGCAGTGCCAGAGGTATTCGCACCGAGGGGTGCACCGCGCGCACAGTAACTACCACCAGTGGTAGTGGCACCATTACACCCTGCCCTGCCACCTCCGAGTCGACGCTCGTGCTCTGTTGCATCGATCAGTTGCGTCGCCACCTCCTTCCTTCCTTCCTTCCGTCCTTCCTTCCTTGCCAACCCCCGAAACACTCAACCCCTGCTTGAAGCTGCCGCTGCGGCGCGCGCGTCAGAGAGGAAACAGAGTATACGTCGCGGTACTCGAGAGGTTGCGATATAACGCGCAAAGCAATCCGTGTCTTAGGGAGCGCACCGCGGTTCGCACGGCATCTTGGTACACGCGGCACCTTACGATATATTATTGCTGGCGGTACATCGATCCTATACTCGTGTATCGCACCAAGTTCGCTCAAGCTCGAGACGATATTTCTCCTGGCGCCGCGGCAGCACCGTCGCCAAGCTGAGAAAAACTTGCTTATCGTTGACACCAGAGAGGAGAAGGTCCTGGGTGGCGCGTGACCTTGACAACTGGATAAGCGCACTGGCTCAGCCAGCCAGCCAGCGAGAAGGGACTATGATCGAAAAAAGGGAGACGCTTGTTTTTTCGTCTCCCGAACGTGAATCACTTTTTCTTCTAACGATAGTACGAAGATTAATTGACGATTACTCTCGAAATTTGACGTGCCTATTTGCCCATCCCGAATGACACAGCGGCGGAAGGGTCGTTAGATTTTATTTCGCGTTTGAGGAAATCCTTTCGGCGGTGTACTAAACACTGTGGACTTGAGACCTACTTCCCGGAGCTTGTTAAGTTAAGTGCAAGGAGGAAAGTTTGTTCGGTGGAAAGTTGACGGGCGGGCGGGCGGGCGGACGGGCGGCTCGGCGAGAGTCGGAAGAAATTCAAGTTGCGACGCTGTGGACCGACGCCCCGCTGCACCGGCAAGTTTCGATATTCGAATAGACCGGCCGAAATAATCCGCGAGTTCGTGCGGAAAAGGGAAAACGTGGATTTTCGCGCAACGAGGTGACTGATGCCGAGTCTGATGACGATGGTGCCAGGGGAGCGCCGAGTACGTCGGAGATAAGAAAAACTAGTTTTGCGCGCCTCTTGTCTCCATTTCCTTCGGTGTCAGCCGCTATAGCGCGCGACTATCCAACGGGGGTTTCCCTCGGGTTTTCCTGGGTTTTGCCGAGCGCGCGAGGGCGGTTGTGGCTCGTCTCCGCTTCGTTACGATAAAAGCCTATATAGTAGCCTTGGGGTTCGAGGGTGCACAGCCTATTCACCTATTTCCCTTATTCTCCTCGAAACTGTGTGGTCGAATATTGCCGCATTATTTTTCGTGTCCGCATAATTATAAATTTCGCAAAATATAGGCATGAATTTGGACCGACCGACACTCAGGAGGACGAAAATGGTCCAAGAGTGGTCTATTTTCGTCCAGTGGGGTATCACAGGTTAGCAATACTGTGGTAGATACATGTAGTAGATACCACCTATATGTCTCACGAAATCGTGGGGTGTCCATTCCTTGCTTCCATTTATCTTCCGTTTATTAGGAGTAGGCGAGCGGTAGAATCCCGGTCTTGGCTAACCAAAACCAACCTGACCGTTCAGGCTTTATCCCGCTGTTCATAATGAATTTCCTTTGCACGTTCTACGATGACTCGCTGGCCTTCCACAATTCCCGTGAAATACCACATGCTTTCGGCGAGACCATCGTTTCAGTTTCAACAACACACCGTTCCCCCCCCCCCCCCCCACCTTTTTTCACTCGATCACGGTAGACAACTAAATTAAGCGAAAAAAAAAGAGACGCCCCAATAGAATTATTTCAACGAAGACGGCTGAATTGACACGAAGACGGTCGCGTCGCGTGGATCCGTCGCGAGACGAATATATGCGCATAACGTGCATTGCAGAGACGATCGAGCGGTTCTTCCGTGACGAGAAGTCGCGTTTACAAACGTTGACAGTGGATGCATGCACGGAAGCACACAAAGGCAGAGGCGGCACCTCGATGCATTTAGCGAGGAAATTTTCGAGTGTGCTGCAGCGTAAAACGGGAGAAGCGAGGCGAAGCGGAGTGCAAACTTGTCGAGACGATTGTGCGTGAGTGTTGGTTACCAACACATACCGAGAGTGAGAGAGTGAGAGCGATAAAGGTTGATTCTCTCGCAGCGGACTATAGTCTCGGCTGCAAATATCAGCGTGTTTTCCCTCTTTCTCCTCGGTCCCGCGGGTTTTCACGGTTTTCTCTGTCTCTCGGCCATCTCACTCCGCCATTCTCGCCCGCATTAATGGAATTCCGATTCGTCTCACTCGAGCTACGTTTGCCGAGCTGCTTCTCCCCGTAGCTTCAACTTGGCGCTATATTGCACTATCCGTCGCGACTAACGAACAACTGAAGCGGCGGCGGCGGCGGCGGTGGCGGCGGCTTTTACCGGCCCAGAACTTTGCTCCGGTATTTGGCCAAGTCGGTGTGTAGTCGGTTGATTCAATGTCTACACGAAAAGTGCTCAAGCAGTGTCTACATCATGATGTACATTCGTATTCATATTTCCGAACGTTGAGACTGAGAGTTTTCGTTTTTTTTTTCGGAAAATCTCGAGTTTACAGTTGTGCGAAATTCGCAAAGAACATTCGACTCATCGAGGAACATCGAGTTGCAAAAGAAATAGCGAATTTCCGCGTTGACGCGCGAGCGTAAACTCACGAGTACTCACTGCGCGCTGTATATCCGGTCTACTCGTATATGCAGTACAGCGGCAATATGAGGAGAGGAAAATCCGTGTCCCTGATTTACATGGACTCTCTTGTTCGATCGTCCTCCAGCCAGTCCCTTGGACCCTTTGGACACTCGCCAGCCACATTCGCCTCGCGATCCGTACAACGAGGGGAGGACCCGCCGCCGCCGCCTCCTACTCATCTCGACGTTACATCTCCTTCTCGCAATGCGCGACTAGCGTCGGCTACTTAGGAATTTAGCATGCCACGCGCGTTCCCAGCCTTCATACCTGTCTGCATCCGTGAGACTACGCTCCTCCTCCTCCTCCTCGCCCTCCCGCGCGCGCGCGCGCCTCTTCGCGATATACCAAATTCAATGCTCCACCGTGATTCACAGACTCGACGAGATATATCCGTTTGCCGTCCGTGGAGGAGGAGGAGGAGGAGGAGGAGAAGAAGACGTATTTACCGCCGGGAAAACGACGTTTCGTCCAATTACCAAGTTTGTCGACGAGTTAATTAACTTTTCGCGACAACGCGCCGTCACTTTCCCGGGTCCTTTGTAATATTACTCACGAAGAAAGGGAACAGTGGCCGCTGCGCGCTCGAATCGCGAATAATTATCCGCGTAATCCTCGCCGGGAGCCCCGGACTTGCGATATAATAAAGGACCGGGCGGCGCCCCGCCTCTCTCACCGCGTCCGATGTCATCAAACTTTCGGCTTTCTCCCCAAGTGTCCGTGGCATTTTCCGAGTGGCCAGCCGCGATTATCATCGAGTCAGCGGCTATTATAGGCAGCCTTTTCGTATCAACGGGCCGAGTATTGTGTTTCACGTGACAACGGGTAGACGACAATCGGAGATTGCAGCTGCAACGATAATAAAACAAATTAGTACCGGAGATGGTAAAATTAACGAATAAATAAATTTGTGCGACGCGTTTATGTGTCGCAATTCTTCGTACACTTCGTACACTGGTAAAAACTCTGGCGCGTGATGGCTGCTATTTGTGGGTAACAAAATCAAATAAAATAAAATATTTGTGTTATCGGTTGATAACACGGTTTAAATTACCGGGGTAGTGACATCGCGTATTGAGAGCATCGTATTCTTCTCCCCGCTATAGCATCCCTCCGCGATGCACAGTCTCTCGTTTATAACGAGAAGATACACGGATACGCGAATCAACGAGATCGCGAGGTGTGCGACCAAGCTTTTATCCGAGCTCGAGATTCGTGTCAAGCGTTAAGCAGCGAGAATATAGCCGCTACCTCGACTCCTTATAAACGCGGAGAACCGGCGAACAAGCGCTCGGTATCTTTTCCAACATCGCGATTACGTTGATGCTGGGAACCGCAACGTTTTATTTTCTCGTCTTTTTATTATTCACGCGAGCTACCGCTGTAGGGATAATATCCGCCCGCCATCTTCTCTGCGCCCCAAGGGAATCAACTCGATACTGGTGCACGCGGCACCCGACGGTTGCGTCTGTTAGTCGTCTCTGCGTCTCGTCGGGTTTTTCCTGGCTTCTCTCACTTGGGTATATATGCTCGCTGGAAGCGAACCCCAACTGCGCGGGGATTTTTCAAAAGTAAAGAGAGAGAGAGCGAGAAAAGCGAAATAAGACACGCTGGCCAGAAGCGGCGGCTTATTCTTTTTCTTTTCTTTCCTCTTCTCCTTTCCTTCCCCCTTGAAGGCACCGGTAGACCCAACGTCCAAGAGTAATTTGTCACGAGCACCACGTGCCGGAGTAGATTTCGCCGGGACAACGAGGAGGTTTACAGTTATATAATTTATTTGTTTCCCCGCCCTCTTTTCTCATCCCTCGCTAACGGCTCATGGATGCGGATGATGGATCGATCATAGATTGGTAAACATATGCGGATACAGTGCGGTGTGTATGCTCCGCGTTTGTGGAAAATAGTTAAACTCGGTCCCAGAGCTCGGGTAAGCGCGTCAATCGCGCCCCGAGATGACATCGCGTTAACGGAGTTTCCTTGGGAAATAGAGACGACGCGACGATGAAGCTCTCGGGAACGTAATGTTTGCCAACTTAATTGGCGGTGTTAGGGAAAAGATTAGCGCGGCTGCGTGGGAGACGCTTTTCCGTACCCGGCAAGTGAGATTGAGAACGTGACGACGACGACGACGACGACGACGACGACGAAAAAATCGCTGATAACGGATGCAAGTTGATTATATCGAAAGCTGTTAAACGGATGGACACACGTAACGTAAAAGAGAAACGAAAAGCCACGACTGCCGGTAGAATAATACAGGAGAGTCCGCTTATGCGATATATTGCAAAGGTACAGCATAATCCTAGCTCGAATGGTCTCGGCTTGTAGCTACAGAGACAGTGACCCGTTCGGGCGTGTACAATGGGAAAGGGATTAGATCCCTATTCTCTCAACGTAACGTCCCAGCTGTACCTATATATTCGTATATAGTTACTGAAATTTATCCGCGCCGAACGTGACAAGCCAAAATCCACACTTGGGGGACTCTCTCTCTCTCTCTCTCTCTCTCTCTCTCTCTCTCTCTCTCTCTCTCTCTTCCATCCCTCTTGCTTCCCTCTTGTCTGATAATCCCAGCAGAGCACAGAGAAACGCGAAGGGTAACCGCTTTTCGCGCCCGCATAGCCGAATATAATCGTAAACTCGGCGCTGGCTTTGCGCCGCAAACGATGACGCGCGACGCAACTCGAATTGTAGCGATCTCGGTTGGCGAATGCGTTATCGGTGAGAGCCAGCGTCGCTGTTATTGTACTTGCTCGTTCTTCGCTATCTCGTGATTCTTGAGCTTCGCACAATGCCCGAATTTTCATCAAGTTGAGTCAATGGAAAAGATGAAATAAAACCGAATCGATATTTGTCGACAGGTCCGATCCGTCGACGCGGTAATTCGTTATTTCTTTTTTCTGCCTATATTTTTTTTGGCTTTTTCATATTTATTCCCCGCTTCTGCTCTACGCGAAACACGTTCGTAGAGGTTTGTCGAGTGAACGTCAATAACGACGTGCAAACATACAAAACAAATTAACTCGAGATCGTCCATATTTGCTCGATGGTATTACCGTGTGTTCCGCTGTCTCCTCATCCGCGAGTAGGTATTCGCAATTCACAACCGACGAGTTGTACTCGCTCGCTCGCGCTACGGCCAAGGCCACCTAATTACCGCGTACTATTCGCGATGCGCAGTCGTCACGTACAGGCATATAGGCGGTGTATGTATACGTACATATTCGCGAGGACGAGAGACAGAATATCGTGAGTATAACTGAAACTCGTCGAGACGCGACTGTACAACTCGATATCGTTTCCATCTGACGGAGCGGCAGCAGCGTCTCCGACGACGTGCGCAACGAGCAGTTTCGATGAAACATTAATGACACTAATGACATCCAGCGTCGTAGCTGCTCAGGGCTCCTCGACGACTTTCCTGCCGCTAAATTTACGCAACTTTGCGCTTTGGGGACCAAGCTTTCTCTCACATTTGCCAACGTTTCGTATTTTAACGTCAGGATACCGGCACAATTGCCGGGGGGGAGATTTCGGACGAGTGACAAAGAAGATGCAAGTCGATCTCGAAAGTGGGACTTTTGGTAGTTGCGAGGACTGCGGCTAAAGGAGGATGACGATGACGCGGAGAATTCCGGATATGGTGCGTGAACGTTCGCTCCTAATATAGGAGCGTGTGCATGACCGCGAGGGAAGTTGGAGGAGCGACGGTGGTCGGTAGCCAATCGTCGGGCACGGCGCACGGATATCGCGGTGTCGCGGTCGCAACAGCATCGACGCTGATGGCACGAGAGACGATCGGGAGATACAAAGAGAAGAGGGAACCGCGCACCACCGCGCTGGTTTAGACCGGTCGAGTGAGAAACATTATTATTCCGTCTCTTTGCCCTCGCGACGTCAATGTATGCGCCCGTTCCGCGACTCCCGCTGCGGCCGCGGGCCACTCTGCTCGCACTTTCGCTCGATATACTCAATGAGAAATAAATATCAAGCAGCACGAAGCGATCATGCGCCTTCGTCTTAATTTCATTTCAATTTAATACACCCAGCCGAAACTCGAAACGTTTTAAAACTAGGACGAAAACGAACGGGAAAGTATCGCTAAACGAAAAACTCATTTCAAATAATCTATCGATATTATATTACTACACTGGAAACAGTAGCGGCTCTTCGTAAACGATGAGTTTTCGTATACGCGCCATTGCATGGCTCCCGTAAAAACCGTATTTCTCTTGTACCAAACATTTGTGTCGATGGACGTTTTTTTTTGTTTAAATCATATTTCAAATGTATTCTTCGAAATACGACGACACCCTCTATAATGATATTTCGAGATGAATTTTTGGAAGAGACAGACGCGTTGGATGAACGCCGAGAAGCGGCGACGAAGCCTAGCAAACTCGATCACGAATTATATTATCCAACTGGAAAGTAGCAACGAGAAGCAACGAATTCCCTAGGAAAATGGCGTTGGAATAACAAGAGCGTATACTTGGGCGTTGCGAAATAACGTAATGTTTTTGGTTGGAATAAGTAACGAATGATTATGTACCGGTATCTGCGTCTGTAGGCATAAATAGATACACCATTCGCGGAGCTCACCCGAGCCTCTCTGGATATATTAGCGATTATAGCCATTCCTCTACGTAGCTGTACATACCACCGGGCGAGGCTTTTGTCTCTCTCTCTCACCCTCTCACCCTCTCACCCGTGGTAGCCCAACAACAGACACCTGCGGCCCAACGGCAATCAACTCTTGCGGTAGAATACTCACCTGAAAAACAAAGAGAGAAGACACAAGTTAGTAAGACGTTTTTTGGGCACACTGACTGATAAAAATTCCGATGAATTGTATTTCGATATCGAGACAGCTGTCACCGTCTCGGTGTTATCTGCTCTATCGTAGCTCCGATATTACGGAAATTAGGCAAAATATCATAAATGTACTAAACGGTTAAGGTTCAAATGAACTGTTAAGGTTAAAATTCAAGTTTCCAACGAGAGGTTTCGATATAGGTAACTCATATCCCCCCGTATCCGAACGATGTTCCGAGGCGTGGCGCGTGGAGGAGCAAGAGCGGATCGTTGCCGCTACCCAGCGTCCCGTTAATTGTGTATTACGTGATAAATCAATCCGTGCCCTAATTATGAGCCGATTCGTGTGTCCCCGCGGCGCTGAGAACCTTGACGTTACGGGGCGTGCCAGCGTGGTCAGCGCGCACCGATCCTCCGGAACCTCGGGCTTTCGCAGCCCTCGGGAACGAAGCGAAATTCACGATTAACGAGCATTGCTTCTGCGGCGCATCGGCACTATCAGTGATTATCAGTGGTGAGGAGCCCGCTCGTCCTTCCAGCGTCGTATAGGCATGTAGGTAAATAGATAATAATTAACTATTCATGTCGTGTTATTCGTTTTCTCAGAGAGAGAGAGAGAGAGAGAGAGAGAGAGAATTGTAATTTGTTTATCTAGGAAAATAACGCAATTTTAACAAAACCCGAACAACTACGGCAAAAAAACGTATAAACGTATAAATGTATAGAGAGTGTGTAACAAGTTGATTTACATGAGAGAAGACTGCAAGCAAAGACTGTCGACGATGCGACGAGTGAGCGGGAGTAATAAAACCGCCGCGAGAGTTTCCAAAGGTCGTGTGTGGGTCTTTGTTTGCAATGGCGAGATTTCCTCGGGCTTATAGTTTGTATAATGGACACGCGGTGCAAGGTGGAGGGACAGATAGACTCTGGGTGTGTACGTATGTACGTTTATGTACTCAGTGTCACGTTGACCGGGCCAAACGATTCGAGTGCGCACTCGCGTTGTTTTGGATAAAACGCGCGAAATGTTGGAAGCTAGAGTCACCGTGTGTACGAGTCACTCGCTGTCGATAGAGTGTGTCGATACTACGACACTACGAATCCTTTTCCTCCGTTTACGCACAGTTGTCAAAGCGGTCGACGGTCAAAGTCACTCGCGTCTCGGAAAGTTGGCGATCGACATGGTATAGCATAGGTACCTTCGTGAAAATGTACTTTTCGTAGCTTCCGAGTGCGCCTGTTGCTCGATGTGTTCTCGTGTATCGGCAGATCGTGAGGTCCGAGATTTTCCCTCGACAAGGAGCTCACGAGAATGCCGCGCAAGGTCGCGAGTGTGCTGCTCGGTATACCTCGATCCATCTCGCCGGTTCCCATTTCATCGTACGTCACACCGCTGCGCAACGACTCGATACACGCACGGATATAAACGTGAGTCGCGCGTAAACAATCCGCTATATCCTATCACAGCACGCGCGACACATAATCACATTGTACGCGGCGGAGAGACACAACGGCTCGTCGGCTCTTTTATCACAGCGATAACGATAACAAGCGGTTTTGAGAATTTCACAAGAAACTCGAGCGAAAATAGGCGAATAAAAAAAACGAAGCGACACTTTTGTTTTCTTCACCGACACTCGATCGACATTTGGCTCGGAGATTGTGGGAAGAAAAGTAACGGCGAGAGTCTCGAGAGAGGTGTTTTTCGGGAAGAGGAAGATGGATAGGTGCGCGCGCGCGGTGGGACGAAGAAGCACCGGACAAGGAGAGCGCGAGAGAAAAGCGCGGATACGTCGCGAGCGAACATGGCCAAGTATGTGACTGAGAGGTATTACGGAGAGTCGAAGGCTGCTCGGGCGACTCGCGGCGGCGCTATCCGCGAGTCACGGGCTGCACCTTCGGCAACGACGTTACTTTCGCACTCTCCCCCGTTTGTGTCGCTCAGACTCGAGGATCTCTCTCCCCCCCTACCAGCCTACCGGCCAAGTGCGGGAACGCACGACCGAGAGCCAGTAAGAAAAAGAAGAAAAAGAAGCGCTTCGAGTGCGGAGATGCTCCGGCAGAGCCGCTCTACTCTGCTCAATGAGATCCCACACTCTATGCCACTTTGGTAAAAGCCGCGCGAGATAGCGATGATTTCTCTCTCGTTGCGTCTTTCATTTTCTCGGACAATCGTACTTGTGACATTTACATCTGTATATTTTCAAGCGCACAGAGTGCAGAGACGAGAGTAGACCCGGTGAAAAAAGTAGTCGGGTAGCGCTCGGACATTTATCTCGCGACTCTCCTTCGACAAGCGAGACTCTTGTGAAAGAGCATTTACTTACAATGTTATAGTTACCGACTTGAGGTAAAGCGATAAATCGTCGCTGGACAAACACACGCTTCTCACTGATGCAACGAATAAAGTTGCGAGAGAAATCGTCGTAGTTTCGATTCGGCGTCGTTAAAAGTTGTCTCGATGGAGTTGTTAAATCTTTCGGAAGCATGGCGCTCGACAGTTTCGATTCACGAGTGAATCTCAAGCGAGAAGGTAGAGGGCGCGGCGGCGGCGGCGGCGGCGGCGAATTTCAGGGGAAAGGATAGTTTCACACAGAGGGAGAGGTTAGGGTCGCTTGTGTATACATTTACGAGCGTGTTCGACTTCCGGCTGCTCCACCCGCCCCGCTCTCATCGTTCCATGAATACCGCTGGCACGCGAGTGATTTCTTTCGTACGAGCGAGTGACACGCCGAGCAGAATAGAAACATCGCGAGCGGCTTTCTAAGCGCACTAAGACTCAGCCCGCGGAAACTCGCTCGATTTCACGGAGGATACAAGAGCGGCCGAGGAAAAACATGAAAAATATTTTAACGACGCGGAATCGTTGCCCGCGAGAGGCGAAGATAATTAATATATCCTTCCGACAAATTAGCTCGTCCCACCCGCATTCACCGGGGGCATTATAGCCCGTGGCGGCGTTATTATCTGTATTATAATACGAGAGCCGCATTGTTTTTAACTGCAGCGCAGAGAGAGAGAGAGAGAGAGAGAGAGAGAAAGGAAAGGCACGTGCTGAGACACGCGAGCAACGATACGCACGAATCAGCGAAGCAGACCCCGTCGGACAGAGAGACGAGAGTGAATTTGTTTGTGAAAAGAGAAAAGGACAAATCTCAATCGACGATAAAATGTCTCTCGGGTATGACGATTTTAGTTGATTGCGTAAGGTTTCTCGCTATTCAGCCGCTGACATCATTTCTCGTTGACGAACCGATCACGACTCTCGTATTTGCGTGTATATACGATTATTAACGCTCGCTGTATTCGCGGCAGGCACACTCTTGAGGCTACGCTCGAGTCACGACCTTGCAATGCCACACGTTCTCTCCGTCTGCCTCCTTCGCTTTTTCGCACTCTGCCGTAATCCCGATTCATCCGCACGAGCGCAAGAGAAAACTCTCGATAATAGCAGGTACAACCTGTCTCCCGCGGGCTATTAGCGACATCGTCCACGACTATTAGTGACGTCATCGTTATTCTTGTTATCCGGACAATATAACTATGGGTAATCCAAGTTAGCTTATGAGAAAAGTCTGTCTCTCTCGACGATAAAGCGAGCGGTCGTTGAGAGGAAAAATAGAGAAGAGCCGTGGTCTCTCGCGCTGGAACGATACGATGGAACTTGGGCGAGATCTATTGACTTGGAAGTGGGGAGAGAAGAGAGGAGGGCCAAGTGCGACGAGGCTCGCCTCGGTTCGTAAAACTTTTGAGCAAGCTCTAGCCCCGCGGAAGAAAGGTATAGGAAGAAAGAGGGACGCAACTTTCGTCGGTAAATTATAATCCACCCGTTTTTTCCGAGCGAAAGACGAATGACATTTGCCACGAGTTGGGGATTGTAACGATTAAAATGATACGGGGAACATGTTGAGAAGCTACATGACGATTCGGTATCGCGTGTGTCTCGGTCTCGTAGGAAATGGTCATTTTTTGCAGAGCGTCGAGCGTCGAGCGGCCTAAACCCGTTTCTCGTTGTCGCGTTTGCCCCCGGCCTGCCAGCCGGCGTGACTTTGACACCTCTTTCGTTCCTTTGGTATTTCTCGGGATGATATCGGAGCTCTGTGCGCAGAAGTGTCTCGCAAGAATGCCAATCAGTGCGTAACAGACGCGCGTGCGCCCGCGCGCGCGCGAGAAGAGCGGCGGGAGCGCCGAGACTTTGACAGTCGCGCGAGCGTTATTTAAGGCCAGTGGGAGAAGGCGTTGTCGGGCTCTCCCGGGCGCGCCGTACACGTGTTACGTAAAACGAGCGAGCGGCCGCGGAGACGGCATCGTCATCGGCAACACGGCGGCAGCACGGCGCACCAGGTTGTAACGCGTATCCGATACATTCCATCGCTCGCTCTTAGTCATATTTCTCAATCGCGAGAACCGCGGCAGCTCGTTCTCGCGTTCAACACTTTTCGCTTCCTCTCGCGCTTGCTTCTTTTCACTCAAGCTAAAAAATGAAGTCTTGAGTTTTGAAAAATTAAAGTTTTCGCTATAATTATCAAAGGGCAACTTTACGAAGAAAAAACAAGAAAAAATGTAGCAAGCAAATTCTAGAGGGCTTTTTCGCATTAGCGGCAACATTGTATTCCGATAAGCCGTGGAAAATGCCCCATGTATTCGTTGCTCGCGTTCGTACGTATGTTGACGCGCTTTTTGTAAATTACAGAGCAGCAGCAGCAGCAGCAGCGCATGGGAAAGGAAAGGAACACAACGAGTCCGAGCGACACTCGAGCGATCCAAGAATCGATACTAGGTGAGGGATATCGAGTGGCCCTCCGTCGAGTCGCTCGAGCAAGCTCTTGGGATATTACCGCCACTGCGGATAACGTGTCTCTCTCTCTCTCTCTCTCCCTCGGATTCTCACGATTCGAATCTTGACGTATAATTTGTTACTTGTATAATTGTCCCGAGGAAAATTGCACTCGGACCAATCGTGCCGGGGACGCGCGGAAAAGTTTGTTTCTTTTTCTTTTCGGCATTGGTACACACCGAGCCCGGAGTGGAGAGGATAATTGATAAATTATACGACCGGTAAGTCGGAGATTGCACGACTCTTGTCGATTTGACGATAGAATACATAAATACTCGGGCGTGTCTGATGAATTATTTATCGTTGAAAAGAGTTGGAAGAACCGATGGGCGCTATCGAGTGTGTATAGCAACGGCGCAACAAGGTTCGCGTGGACCGATTGCCATTGAGATGGACGCGCGCGTGCGCGGCCCTCCGCGAGTCGTGCTCGAGACACCGCGAGACAACTTGTTATGGAAAGAGGCCTCGTCGGATTTTAGCTTTTACATAGCGCGTGGGCGGATTACTCACGGACGCGGCGACGTATCCTCATTTTCCGATGTCTACCACGATTACGATGTTGCCAAATGACATTCTTTTCCCATCAATTTGCCTAATTTTTAACGAGTTTGAGGCGCTGCTCTCGCTACTACTCGGTTCCCATGTTCAGGCTCATCATCATCATCATCATCATCATCATCATGATGATGCTCGAAAAAAAGGATTCGGCACGGGTTTGGCAGTGCGCTCGTAAATTGGAAAAATAGTGAGGCGGGCGTACGGTCGTCGTACGAAAGTACTCTCCGCGGCGAGAGTATGTGTAACTCCGTTTTCGTGTACGCGGTGTACGGACCGAGAGTGCAGCATTTCCAGACTCACGGTTGCGCGAGCTGCCACCGCGGCTGAGCCTCCGCCGTATTACCGTATTCGTTTAAATTCGTCCACGCTCTCGTGAGTTTCCGCGCGCGTGAAAAGTTGCTAGCCCGCGAGACGGAAAATACGGAAAAGACGGAAAAGACGGACTCGGAAAGCGGACCGCGCCCCCCGTCTATCATCGAGCCAACTTGGAGCGAATTCTATATAAACGAGCTACGGTCGTTACAATCATTCGCCCTGAGCTTATCGATGCTAATGGAAACACATACGGTAAGACGATAGAAAAACGGAAAGTGTCCGTGCGCGTCTCTGCGAGTGCCTCGGTGAGAGGTACCTACTTCTCCCACCCTCGACAAGGTACAGCGTAAAATTCCGTTTGCCAGATTTTAGTATGACACACGGACAGCCTCGAATATCCTCGGCGGGGGGGGCGGGCTATGGCGGCGCACAGTGGTGTGCGACGAGGCGGCAGACCGTACTGCAGGTGCAGCGTGGCGGCGGCGATAGAGCCGCCGCCGCCGCCGCCGCCGCCGCAGCCGCCGCGAACCACCGGCCGCCTCTGGCAATGTGGGTCACCCTCGTGTGCGTGCGGCTTGCATCATGACCAAGAGAGTGGGAGGCCGTGGCAAATCTTGCCCGCGCGAGCATGGCCAAGTTTCTTTTCCTCATTCCCGTTCGTTCGTTGTTTTTCTTTTTTTTTCTTTTTTTTGTTTTCTTTTCATTATTTTTTTACTTCGTACCCTCCCCGTTGGTGTACACGAGGGACCGGCAGTCACGACAGGCGGCACAAGAGTAGTACACGGCTGTGTTTATAGCCGTTGGTTTAATTTAGAGCCGCAACGCCGCAGAGGTACGAAAAATGATGAGTGCGCGTTGAGGGGACGCTTGTTGTAGTTGCGGCGCGCGCGCTCCGAGTGCACGCAGCGCGAACGATATATACCATGTCCGCAGCTCTCCGGACATCCTCGTGCAGCGTCGACGCTAATTGCTGTTAATTAGCTTGTTAATTTCAACCAGGCGTTATACCCGCGTTGCACTGCGCGTCGTGCCACGTTCGTTATGGAAAAATATGTGGCTATAAGCGTAAATGCCCCGATTGCACAACCGGACCGCGATGCAGAACCGCGTAAATCTCGCGTAGTAAGAAACGACACGCTCTTTTGTCGCAGCTATTTCGCTAACATTTTTCGGCCCCGATAAACAATTTTCAACTATCCGCCCGCTTTTATTCAACGGTTAACCCGATGTCTATAATCACTCGGGTTTTTTTTTTTTTTTTTTTTTTTTTTCACGAACCTCGTGTCTACCGAGATTTCTACTTTAATTGGTCATTTCATATTCGAATTCTCTTTATGAATTTTTATATTTCAATGTTTTATTCATTGAGGAATATAACACTTGAGAACGATAGTTAACGTCAAAAGTCTAAGTCTCAAAATAAACAAACGAAGAAAATATAAAGAAAAAGTCAAGCGTGGTAGGTTTTCCAATTTTTCGATCAAAGTCGGAAATGAATTTAATTGTTTTCAATTATTTGAAAACTCGATCCCGAATTACATCGTTTTTGAGGAGAAAACATACCGAGACCGAGGAACGGTAATCAAGGACAAACGTGCGACGTCCAACGACTACAAATAAAAAGTCTCAAGGGGTCAATTTTATTTATCATTTGTACGGTATACGCGGGGGATGGTGAATGACGCGCCTTGACTGCTGGACGATAACGTGGGGGTGGTGATCTGAGAGCTAGAAAGAGCTCGTAAAATAATGTATTACCGGATGTAGTCACGACTGAACTCGGTGGTGTTAATGCCGAAACGCGGCCGCTGGTAAATCGGCGACGGCAGCGGCGGCGGCGCCGCCGCGGTCGGAAAGGAAAACAGATCCCTGCATCGGGTAAGGCAACTCGCGCGCGAGGCGAGCGCGCGCGGAACCGGTACTGCAGAGAATACAGTTTCTACCTTATCGACGAGCGGGAAGATCCGCGACACCGATAGTGCGTGGGTAGCCACACGTAGCCGGTGAAACGGGCGAGACGATTCTTCGAAACAAGATGGAAAATTCGTTCCTATAGGATAAATCTTTCGAAAATGTTAATCATTAAATCGGAACACCGACGGAAGACGATCGTCACAGTTTCATGCGCGTGAGAAGAAAAATGCTAATCGTGTTAAATGATGACGTTCTATTGTGTATTATTGCTGGCGCATTGACGGTAGAAAAGTTGGGAATGAAGCTCCTGTACCTCCTTCAAGGAGGTACAGGAGGGTTGTTCTCCGGACGGCCCGCGAGACACTCTCGCGGGCCGTCTCGCCCCCGCACGTACTCAGACTCGACGGCATGGAGTAGACTCTCGTCGTCGTCGTCGTCGTCGTCGTCATGTTGAGGGAACGCATCACCCGGAGTGGCACTCCCTCGCGAAAATAATCCACCTTGCTCGTGAAACGAGTCTGACGGTTACGATAGGAAAGAGGGGAGAGAGAGCCTCGCGCACCGTTGAGCGGCGCTATAGGTATAGCCAGGCCGTAGGGCTTCCCACGTGTGGACGAATCTCGCTGTCTGCTCCGAGCGTCTGCTCCCGCGGTAGGACCCTGCACCGGCGCGGCGAATAAGAATGAGAGGAGATTAAGTGGGAACGCAACATCAGTATCAACGCTGCTTGTCTCCCCGGTGTCACCAGTCACCGGGCAGACACAAAGGAGGAGGTTCGTTGGTCAAAGACGTGGACGAACAAGAGACACGGACGTTTGTTCATCCGAACCTAGTCCGCGCCTTCTGTTCTCTTCTTTTCGCTTCTTTTCCGCTTCTGCACCACGTGCGAAGCCAAGTAATTCTTCGCACATCATCTATTCCACAGCCCCTCGTGAAATGCTCGGGTGAGAAGATATTCTCATTGATCATTGGTCATAGATAACGTGTAACGCGAACGAACGACCAAGGTACGAGGTTGGAAAGGAGAGCACGACGATCGAGACAAGTCTGTCAGTCGGGCCATCGTCGGGACGTCAAGCCTGGTTTCTATCGATCCCGGCAGGGTGGCGGCCGGCAGTTGGACACGCGCTCTGCCAATTACGACCGGCGACGTAATAATTTTCGTTACGTCAAGCGGCTTTCGAAAAGAAACGAAAATGAGCACTCGCGCTGACGTGTTTAACCGCACGTACCTGCCGCTGCCCTCCTCCTCCTCCTCCTCTCGGGTGACGTATCTTTCAAACTTATCTCTCGTCTATGATCCGAAATAGGCGAGTAATTTGACTCGGAACCGGTGCGCCGCACGTGCGCAACTGCAAGGGCTCGATCGATCGTCCTAACGCGTGTTCCGAGGGCACCGCACGGACCATACGCTTCGCCAGCTCTTCCGCCCATTTTTCATTCATTTCCAGCTTTTTCTCTCTTTCAGGACATGACTGGTATATCGAACGATGGAGAACGGTGGAGGGATTCAGTCGTGGGAGAATGGACTGACCGTGTCTGAATTTCCTGGTATCGCGAGTTAGTCATCGCGAGCGCGCGAGCGCGCGAGTATAAGAGAGAATCGCTCGAGCGACGATCGACACACTCCGGTGTTTCTACGTGCGTGCGGGGCGGCTAGCCTCTCTTCCGCCTCGCCGGATGAGCGAGGTACTTAGTTTCCGTATAGCGCTGGGCAACCGCAAAAGTGCATAAGCACACGGCCGTTTGTGTCGGGAGATACGCGGGGCCTCTATGCACGCCGGTTACTTGTTCCCGCTAACCGACCACCAGACTAACTAGGATACCAATGTCGCGTCTCCGACACGTGACACACTCCTGACACGGAGGCCTCGTCGAATAATCTGCAAAAATAAATCATCATTATAAAAAAAAGAAGAAAAAAAAAAAGTTAAACCGTTAATTCTCACACGCGGAAAAAAATCTGCCATCTCCCTTGAAACCTTGAAAGAATCAGTGGGTTAAATATCTCGCATTTTCTATACAAGTATTGTTTTCGGGTTATCGGCGTTCCCCGATTGGCTGCCGGATTGCCCGCGACTAGTTGCTAACCAACGACCTGTTTCAGTCGTGTTATCGTATTTTTACGGTCCTCGGGCGTGCGAGGTTTCAAGGTTTGTTAACGTTATTCCAGGAAGGCTGTTCATTGCCCTATGAACAATTGTAAAACCTCGGCACAGTGAATTATGTTAAAGCGTGATGCGTAAGAAAAGAGCGTGATACACGTTCACCACTTTTAGTCTATTGGTTTTTTGCTTGAGTGAGAGAGAAAGAGTCTCTATTAATTACCATAAATCGAGTGAGCAACAGACGTGTCGTTATGTTTCAAGGCATGAGATTTAAGACACTGACGTTTAGCGTATCAGCGGCCCCGAGGAGAATAAACTCCGTGCGACAATATCGAAAATCCCCGGGAGGCGAGTTGTCTTTCTACTGGAGAAACTCGCTACTGGCACTACGCTCCCGTGGGCGAAACAGGTGGGGCAGAGTATCGCGTGTCGTCGCACTTGAGTTAATCAGCATAGCCTAACGTGGAAACCCTACCCTCGACTACCGCGCAAGCGTCAGGACAATCTCTCATCCGCGCGAGGTGCGCGATTTCCATCTGACACATATTTTAGTTGCGCCTCTCTTGCCCCGCGCGCCTTTTTTCATGTGCCACGTTACATTAAAAAAAAAAAAAAAATTAATTTGTAAAACAACAAAAGCGCCATGTTCCATTATGGAGAAATTAGTTTGCGAGTGAAATGTGGTAGTTGAAGACCAAAGGTGAACACTTTTCGTGTAATGTTGGATAGAAAAAACCGAAGCTTATTGCCGGACAATGATATTTCCTTTGTGCAAAGAGAAGAAAAAAAAAAAAAAAAAGGATGAAACTAGTTGACGAGAGAATAATACAATCGATATTGCGTTTGAGGCAGCAGCGAGGCGTTCGTGGAAAAGCCGTAAAGTTCCGGTCAGCGACTCGGGGAAACAACAATAATGACGTTCGGTTCTTCGCGAAAATGACTGCTGGCAACCTCGTGGCAGAGCCGTACTCTCGTCGGGGAAAACTATCGAAACGATAGGTGGAAAACGAGCACGGGAAACAGTACGGAAGGGAGAGAAAAAAAAAAATAAAATGCGACAATGAATTAACCGAGAATTGGAATACAATTTTTTTTTAAAAGTTGTCACAGATAAAGGAAATGGAAATACGAAGTGCATTTTGGAAACGCAGTCTCTCGGGAAAGCGTAAAAAAATAGCAGCCAATTGAGAGAGCATTGTAAATCTGGCAATTGGAAATACGTCGCGTACGTCGCGATAGAGTGAATCCACGGGCGAGGCGCGGTGATGCGTCACGTTGGAATAAACTCGATTAGCGTTGCAGTTAATCGAGAGGAATTGGGAGGCGGCGCCCCGCGCGTCCGCGCGGTATTAAGTATTTCTCTAGCGAGGAAATTGTTCACATCCTCCGTAACGATGCTCGCGGCAGCTACTCTATCCTTTGCGTTTCAGGGTCAGTCGGAAGCGCACGAAGCAGCAGTAGCGGCAGCGGCAGCGGCAGCGGCGGTACCTCCACTGCTCTCTACCGTAGTAGGATAATACTATCCCGTTTGAAAGATTATTACTCCGCTATTCCCGCGTTGATCCAATTTTCAATGCAACAAGAGTAAAAGAAAATATTGCGTGGCTACTTAACGACCGCGTTGTACGCAGACCGTGGTACCGGGATATTTAATCCAGGATAATCGCTGGCCGTCGCGATGTTTGCGCCAGCAGAATGGGATCGAGGCGGTCGGGCGGTAGTATACTCACCTGTAACGAAAAACAAAAGTAAAGATTAGTGAGAAAGTTGACGATGAGATTCGAGAGAACCGTCGATGAATACGATAGGTATATAGGTATTAATTGGAGTATGATCGATTGGATTAGCGACACTCGAGTTGACTGTTGGCAGTTGGCGCGGCGCGAGTGAGTGTGTGTCGCGCGAGGAAACTCGCTCGATCGACTGGAATAAGCCATATATAAAACGCGAGTATGTAGGATGTACATAGCCAAGTGACGGAGACTCTCGGGAAGAAAAACCACCGTCGCGTCGTCTCGCGAGGTCATTGGAAATTCTATTTTCACTCACCGAGTCAATCGATTTTAGTCGCTACGCGTGTACGTGCGCGGTCCAGTGATCGGGAAGAGACGGGCGAGATGCGATCGATATCGGTAAACTTGCCGTTGTCACTCGGACACGCGTTTTTACCGTGACCTAGCCAAAGTCGATTGTCCACATAGCTTCTTCCAAATGGTTACAAATGGTTGTTGATCGAAATGAAAATGTTGATGGTACGACAAATCCGGCGTACGATATCCGGATGAAAATAAACTTGGCAAGTTATTTTCCAGCGTCAGAAATTAATAGAAAAAGTCATGCCATTCGCGTCCCGTCGGTGAAAAAATATATTTAGCATTGCGGCTCTGTAAGCGGAGACGGATTAGAATCGACGAGAATCAGACAACAAGAAAAAATATCCCCGCGTGACTCGACAGCCGAATGAGCTATTTCGCTTCGATATTGGACGAACACTCGGTGCAAAACTTGCCAGAGTTTCATCGTTGGCCCGAGGACGGCCGAGTGCGCGGCTGAGGGAGGGGGGTACACTTTTGTTTATTATACTTTGGCAGGCAAGTCCAACGATACAAAAGTTGAGCGCAGAGCCGAATTGCGCGCCACGTGCGTTGGTTATCGGGAAGAAAATGTATCGCACAGAGCCCGAAATGGCCCCCCGCCCGCTCAGAGCGTTCGAGGACGAGGAACTTTGGCTCTCGGCACCGACTTTTGAATGAACGGTAAAGCCGGTCCGAGCCGGTCACACACACACACACACACACACACACTTCCGGGCACGAGGACCCTGTCCGTGTGCGTAGTAGGCGCTTTCGCGACAAAGTTAAATCTATGCGAGTGTGAGTGGCACGAACGAGCTATAACAGCTCGTAGCGCGAGCCCGCTGACCGAGTCTCCGAGAATGTTAATGGTACGAAACCACCTTTGTGGTCCGCGAGCTCGAGCCGCTGCTCACAAAGAGTACCGCGAGCACTTGTCCACGTGGTCGCGGTAATAAACCTTTCTCTTGTGTTTTTTCTTCTTTTTTCCTTCTCCCTCCCTCCTTCCCGCTCAACTTCGTCAGGGGCCATTTTTATTCGTAATTAACAATTAGCGGGAGGCTCGCAGGAAGAAAACGTACTGATGCGGTTGACTCGCCGCTGCGGGGGACTAGAATACGTTGAACGCTCGAGTCCCTATCCTTCCCTCTCAAAAAGTGTCATTGATTTTTGTTGACACAACGTCAAGTTGTACAGAGAGCCGAGATTGCCGCAAGAATAATCACTTATTCATAACACGCCTTGGTATATTCTTCCTCGAGAATGCATAAACAATAACTCCGTTACTTGACGATCGAGTGGTCGACGGGGGTGGTGACGACACACAATCAACGAGTTGAATAACTCGGCGGTCCGATTCGAAGGTGCGTGGTAAATGATTTTCTTTAATGAAATTGCAGTGTTGGCACTCTCGCGCATAAAATGTTTCTTTTTGCTTGAATTTGTCAATGCCGAATTTTCACACGCGACGCGCGTGTACATGTACACGCCACAGTGTGTACGTAGAGCGCGCTGGACGCGCGTATAACCACTCGATCGAGACAACTGTAGAGTTTCATAACTGGGGCAACCCTCTGCAACGCCGCTGCTGCAAGTATTTTCAATTTCAGTGCATCTCGCGACGATTTATGTTGCATCAATTTGCCCGAAATGCAATTGACGTCGGATTTCAATCGTTTTCTGCATTTTCGCATCACCATTGTTTTTCTCATCAATAGATTTTATTCCATCGAATGGTTCGATTCCAATGTCCGAAAGTCACGTGTACAAAATGGAATCGCGAATAAAGTTTTCGAATAAAGTTTGTTGAAACAAACACCGAGGCGTGTGTTCCACGTAACCTCAAAGCGATATTACCGAAGATTGATTAAATAACGAATAAGCGGCTCTAGTGCGGGTATTTCTGTGTAACAACTATTCTTTATAACAAGTCGAGCATTCGGTGACTTGATCTGTTTGTGTGTTTGAATGAGAAAGCGGAAAGAAGCGAGCGAGCGAGCGAGCGAGGAGGAACTCACATAGCCAGACGTTTCCACGCGGCGCAGTGTGGAGCAGATTGAGGTGAAGATTGAAGTCGAGACCGGCGAGGTCCTGTCGCAGGTGCGTGCTGTCCATGACGAGGGCGCGCTCGGGAAGGAGAAACAAGTGATCGCTACCCTCGGCGGGCCCGAGGGTCCTCGGGACTCGTCCGACCCCGAGAGGACCCGATCGAGCCGTCAACATTCTTCCCCTCCTATTCTTCTCCGGCTCGCATTTGACACTCGTCTCGTCTTCGTCGTCGTCGTCGTCGTCGTCGTCGTCGTCGTCCTCGCGTCGTCCTGCCGATGACGGCGACTCATTATCCGATCGAATCCCCGTCACCCTGAAGAATCACGTCCGCTCGTCGTTGTCGCGACGAACGAGATCTATTCTTCGGCAGATCTGTCCCTCGTAAATGGTCCTATACGTCGGGACAAACGGAACACGCGCCGAGTCGTAACCTGCGGCTGGGAGTGTCAATCACTCGCGGTCAGTCAACTTGAACCGCGCGCATCCAATCGCACGGATAACGCACGCGTACGCCAAGATGAAGAAACGTGCGCGTTCCCTTTCTCTATCCCTCTCTCTCTCGCGCGCGCGCGCGCGGGGCACTTGTCACCACGATGATATTTATAAGAGATATTCTGGCACACACGCGACTTACCACTGCGCGATTAACCAAAGTAGGTATATTACCGGCTAAATCGTCGACGATATACGCGCGCGGTGCGGTGTCTTTCACCGAGAAACAACGGATAATGAATTAATAACGCGAGGGCGAGTCAGTCGATGGAAAAAGCCGCGTGGCAAGGTGCTTCGGTCTCGCGAGACAGGGACGGCGCGGAGCGGGGCTGCGTGTGTATGTGTGGATCACGCTGCGACGGCGACGCTCGACGCGAGACTGAAAGCTCCGAGACTCGCCGCGCGAGAGACTCGTAATAGCTGTACACAGTGTGCGGGGGAGAGGGGTGGGGGGGCTTTGCGCAGAGCGCGACCGCCGATCGGACGCTCTCGCTCGCGAGACGCAGAAGCAGCGCGAACCGAGAGACGCTCGGTCCGAGGGATTCTCCGTCCACCTACTTTGGCTCACTTTTATTATCCTCTTCTCTGGTTGGCCTTTTTCTCGCGGAGTTGTCATAATAAGACAACTCCGCGTTACTCCGCTACGCATGCAACGCTAGCCGTGTCGCCGGAGAAGCGCGAGAGATATATGGTGGGCGGTACGCACGATATTATAAAAACCTCACCGAAAGTCAGCCATGACCCTCGTACTTGTACGAAATTACGCGTCTTTGTAGACATTCGTAACTCGCGTCCCGTATAACTTTGCGTGTATCCGAGTATCTCTAAGCTCGTTTCTGGATATCGTAACTCACGGATTACGATTGCTCCGCGGTTGCTGCATGCATGCATGTATGTGTACCACGAGTGAATAACGAGACGCGTTTTCTAGTTTCTCCTTCCGAACGTAATTTCCTCTCACGACGATAACATGTCGCGGATTTTTAAAAATGTACTTTTCTCTCTCGGCGCACCTTCTCGTAAGGAAGATAATTCCAAGGCCGCGACTACTCGGCGTGCGAGTACGTGCGTAATCGCCGGGGGAGGAGCTCGTACGTCTCGTTTACTAGTTTCGCGGTCCAGCGTAATGTCAAGATGATAGCCAGAAGGGACCCCGAGACGGGCGAAAAGAGAGAAAAGATGTGGAAAAGGTGTGGGGTATATGTCTGGCGTATGCCGCGTGTATACGTCTCTCGTCGATTCTACCCGTTGAAATACCGTTCGAGGCTCGTTGGAATGAAAATAAAGGAGACGCGAAAAAAAAAAAAAAAAAAACAGAAGAGAAAAAAAGAAGCAAGATACGACGAAGGCTGGTATACTTGTGTGGACATTGGTAAGCGAGCACGTCCGTGTCCGTTCCGTCGAGGGGCAGTGGAGTTGTAATAGCGGTTTCGATATACCTTTCGTACGATCGTAACGGGCGCACGGGTTGTGCTCTCTCGACTGGCGATCGCGCTTCACGGTAAATCAATCCCGGTTGATTGATCGTCCGAGAGAAAAGTGTATCGCTCGGGTGTGCGACGGAAAGATCGGCTCGACACGATTTAACGATATTATGGCTTTGGGCTTTGAGTTTAGTTTTGGCGGTTTTTCAAAGGTGTATCGTTGCGGTAACGCTGCGGCGGGGACGAGCGGGCGTCGGCCACGAGGCTGCATCGCGGGGCGCAGTGTGTGAGTCATCGGTGAGTCGCGGGCGCGCGAGACTACGCCGGCAGCAGACACGCGTTGACCGTTATTTCGACGAGCGCGAAGGAACAAGAAGAGGAGGAGGAGGAACAAGGACTTGCCGAATAAATAAAAAAGAAAAAAGAAAAGATGATTCATCGAGTGAATTAAAACTCGGTTAAAAGAGAAACTCGTTTTTCATTTGTCAAATTGATTTAAAGCGAGAAAATGGCGTTATCGGACTGACTCGATTGTAAGCTGAAAATGTTGTTGGAAGCGGATCGAACGAGTCCATCTCCTCCACGGTGTTTTGCCCCCGCGCGATCGGAGCGGTGAGCGTTGAAATTGAATTTTCATTCGACCTGGATGTCCTTGAGTCGAATCGGCGTAGATTTTCGCCGGTAATCACTTGGAAAATGCTGCGGCGAGTGGAGAGCACAGCCAAGTCGTCGAGCGCGTCGCTCTAAATTGTTTTTCACGCGGAAGAAAGTGCGAGTGGCGGTAAGAGGATGCGCGGAGGAGTCCCCGTGGCAAACACGCGCAGCCTAGCTCCCCGCTTTCCTTCCATTTTCAACCCATCGAGTCTCAGCGACCGCGAGTTATCTCGACTTTCTTGTAGTCATTCGTTGTAGAGACAACGCTTATTGCTTGTCCGAGAATAAATTTCTCGCCGTAGGATTTATACAGCGATTAAGTAATTATTCTCCGGTGGCTGCGAAGAGTCAAGAGCGAACGATGCGACGACACACGGGCTTTCGCCGCGTCTCCTCCGTCTCTCCGTCTCGTGTCTCGTGCAGCGACGCGCGAGAACGCGCAGCTTCCACCGTCGAGTCATCGCGTTCTTGTTACCCCGCTGACAATTGAACGCGCGGCGGCTTGGGCCATTACACGGGGAAAGTGGAACATAGCCGAGGCCACCGCGGCTCCGCGCGAATAATATTCGTGAATAATCGGATCTTCCGGGTCGGTCGATGTAAAACGAGGGAGCGGCTTTCATTTTCAGCGCTCAACTTGCCCGCGCTCTTACGTAAAGCATTTACTCGCAAAACATGCACGAACGATAGCCACGAATGTTTGGAAAAGGTTGGTGCGACGAGCAAGTCGAATTTCCCCGTTGGGTGTACACGCGAGGGAGCTGCGGAGGGCGGAGAAGAAACACGTGAATAAGAAGCAACTACGGCGGCGGGGGCAGTCAGGCGGTAAAGACGTTGTAGCGACACGCCGCGACGTCGGCGAGACGCGTGTGGTTGATCGAACGAATACTCGGGCGCAAACCTCTACCGGAGACTTCCCGCTGCACCTGTATGCGTCCGCGTCTTTGCGTCTCCGCGAGCCCGTAACCAACCATCTAATGGGCCCCGCGGCGCACCGCGATTTTCGTCTCGCATCCTTTCCTCTCGAGTCTTCTTTGTGCCTGCCATTGTCGCGCGAATCGCTCGACTCGCTCGGCACCCCCTCCCTTTCGCAACACCCTTCTCCGAGTCTCGCGCGCTGCTCTATTGACACCCGAGACACGAAATCTCAATCCCAAAGGCAATACAACGGATCTCCGAGTCCCAAGTCAACCAACAAGACGCGCTTCATCTTGCGGTTCGGTTATATCCTACGTCATCGTCTAGCCACGAGACTCACTCCTCTGCCTCTAGTGTCTATGCTTGCGCGCGTATACGCAGCGGCAGCGGCAGCGCGCGCGAGCTTCGAGAGAAGGAAATGGGCGAGGTTGCCAGGGTGACGCGTCGGCGGCGGCGGCGGCAACGTCAGCGGCGGCGCCGACCAGGTTGAGGGTCGATAACTACGAGTATACGACGACGACGCCCCGACGCTGTCCTCCTCCTCCTCCTCGCTTTGCCTTCTGCTTTCTACCCGCGTCACTCGATTTCTCGTCCTCTGAAATTTTCTCAAAACGATTTATTAGCGCGGGCTGAGATTCGACACGTGACTCGAAGGAGACGACGGGCAGGCAGAGCGCTCCTCGTGACTCTCAACGAAAAATCAACCAAAGACAGTTTCTCTTTGTTAAAATAAAAAAATCGGGTGACACTTTTTCCGGAATATCCGACGCTGCTGTCGTGATAACGCGGCGCGAGTGTCCAGAGAGCATTCGCGAATTTTTCGCGTGGCAAATGTACTTTGGAGATAACGCCACGAGGAGGAAGCAAACGTGCGCGCGAGCCGCGCGGTAGCGAAGCAAATCGAGGAAGCATTCGTGCATGACGGCGAGACGAGCGACGGAACATGAAATCTCGGTGTTTATTCCCGCGGATTCGATCATCGTGACGACCCCTTTCGCGGGACAGCGCGAAGAAATTGCGGCGGTCTACGACGTGAACGCCAGACACGAACCTGTATACGCACACCGCGAGTCATTCCGATGCGGCGCCCTTAACGTCTCTTGCTTTTCCTTTTGCAATTCGCGCGCTACCTCGGCCCATCTTTTCATACTTTCCAATATAGTGTTACACACATGAGCGCGAGCGTGTACCCCACCCGCCACACGCCGATTAATCTATGTAGGCGAGCTCGAACAATTAACGCCGCCCGTTGATTGGACCCGGCGAGAAAGAAATAAGAGGCGTGCGAGAGAGAGAGAGAGATTCGATTAATCGTCTTAAGGTCAATAGAAAGTGACTGCCACGACTGAGATAACCCAATAGATCTGACGCCATGGATCCTGCGCGGGTCTTCTAATCGGCTTCTTTTTTTTCCATTATACGTGCAATAAATAAATAACAATAAATGAATGACTGAATGTAGAATGTAAAAGTAATAAAGGGGCGTGTATGGGCCTGGATGAAAAGATCGGAGGGGTTCGTTGAACTTGAGGGTGGAGAATGGCGGCTATAGGGAGACGAGGGCGAATAATATGGCACGCGAGAGACCTGACCTACCCTCCGTACTCCCTCGAGCAGCAGTGGCTCCCTTATCTCAGCCCTTTGTGCAGACCCTCGCCCTCATCGCGTAACGATTCGTCGGTCCTAGTGTTCCACAATAATCACGCTTTCTTTTTCTTTTTCGACAAATCTATCTTGCCGGAAGATTCCTCGAAGGAAGGGCTGCGATGTGTAATAAGAGAGAACGCGTCACGCACGGCCCACGACACCTATGTAATTCGCTAGATTCCAACGTATAGCTTCCTTTGCATATTGTACACTGTTAAATAAAATATCGTTTTTTTTTCTTTTTTTTTCCGCTTTTCATGAAATATCAAATTCGACAAAGCAAAGACGATTCATCGTTACCGATTATGACATTCCGTGGCGAATTTGTCGAACGCGAGCGACGGCGATGAAACGTCTCGCGCTGTCGAAACGGATCGATCACGATCGATTGGAATAATGGATCCGTGAGTGGCCACAATTAGCCTGTAATCTCGAGGAAGGAGCCGTCATCGATCCTCGATACCGCTGAAGCCAGGTTAGCGTGGCGCACGAGTAGGAAAAGGTGGCTCGTTGCTGCTGCTGCTGCTGCTACATGAATTACCGAGCATCATCGAGCGAGGCAGATATTATTCACTTGGATCGCGGTGTTGATGGTGGCCCGACGGTGCGAATACGTCGATGATCGATTATTCAATGCAGCTCGCAGCTCGGCCGCGGGAATTAAAGGAGAAGCAGGAATAAGGAGGAACGATGTGGGTCAATTTGCTTGACGCTTCGACGAAGATTGCCCGGAACGCCAGCTTCAGCCTACCGATCGCAACACCGTTTTCTTCATCGCCCCCCCGCCTTCTCTCGTTCTTTCCTTTTTTTAAACGATACGCGCGCTTCTTCGCGCGCTTGCCCGGTTCTCACCGCTCGCAAATCGCGGTTACTTTTGAGAAAAACGTAAAAATCAATATCGCACGTTTTTTCGAAATTTCGTTTCCACGTTTTGCCTCCGTTTCCACGAACAAGTCTCAAGAGAGAGAACGAAACAATCAATCGACGTCCAACGCGATGTCAATTGGGCCCGCCGCGCGTTATGCAACTTGACGAGTCTCTCGCTCATAGTGCACCGTAATCGGGGGCTCTACTCTGGCCTAGTTCGCGAACGACGAATCGACGACTGTACACCACCAGCCAGCCAAGAGCAACGCAAGTACGCGTGTCTCTTGAGAAACCTGCTCCCGCATTCCGGAGTATAGACACCGTTTCTTCCGCTTCCCTCTTTCTTGCTTTTCTTTTTTCCGTTTTTTTCCTCAAGCCGTGGCAACAAAATATTACAAATTAATCTCACCGTTAGCCGAGAAAATGTATTCTTGTAGCGGGGATATACACACTTTTACCAAGAAATCAACGAAATGCCGTATGTTCTGAAACTTTACGCGGAGAATTTGTCGCACACCGTAGCGACCAGATTTCCGGAGGATGTCATTAATACTGACCACGGATAATCCGAGGTGCGAACTTTTCGTGCAGTGGCATTGTGGAAGTGGCAAACAGTGCCGCGGAGTAATTTAGACAAGTTAGACTTACGGTGTGCACGAGCAGAGAGAGAGAGAGAGAGAGAGAGAGAGAGAGAGAGAGAGAGAGCGAGAGCGAGAGTACATGGAGAAGGAGTAGTAGGTAGCGTTATACGATGCTGACCTTAATTACTCGTAATTCCACGAGACAGGGATAATTAACGGGACGCCAGAACTTCAGCGTCCACGGAACCCTGACACTCGAGGCCCTCCGCCGATAATCATAACAATAACGATACGAGTCGTAGGAAGCTATCGCAAAATCAATTGGGTCAAATATTATGCCTGGTTGGTCGTTTGCTTTAATGCAGATTATGTTTTATCGATCGATACATCGACGATATTGCCTGAATCTATTCGATACGCCTGTTCGTGGAACGATGGTAGTCGGGGGGTTGATCAGCGATCGAACAAAATACCGCAACTGGGTTAAGGTGAGCCCAACTTTATTCACAAACGCGACAAAGAGAATTTCACAAGTCGGACAATTGCCGATTCTGTGGGGTTGCTCGATAATTCCAAGTGTGCGCGGCGTCTACAATGACGTCTCCGATTCGTGGGTGTACCGACTTGGAAGAGAACACGATGAATGCCTCTCCAGCGGGCGATTGGCGAGAAGCCAATCAGGTGAGTCAGGGAAGAGGATCGAAGGGTCGGAATGTTAAAGGGTGCGTGCGTCCGCTAGGATGTCTACCGCTGCCGCTGCTTCTGTGCGTATCGTCTCTACTATGTGTTTTTTGTTTTTTCTCCTCCTTTTTTATCCTTGGTGGAGGAAAAGAAGGAAAAGAAAAAAAAAAAAAAAAACGAGGAAGAGAGAAAGATGGTGATAAAACGAGAGGAAGGAGGGGAGACAGAGTACGAGATCGATCGACTCGATCCCACTGTTGCGCTGCATCCTGTCGAGGCTCAAGCAAAACTGGTGGATTTCTACTTTGCCTTCTGCGACGAGTACCGACACTATAGTCGGCGACGTATCTATTACCAGCGGCCTCGCTAGGAAAAGTCGACGAGAGTGGCGCCGCCGCCGCCGCTCGAGAAGCAGTTTCTACCATGCTAACCGTCGGTTTGGTCGCGCCACCGGGCGAGACGCGTAAACCGTACGTGTGGAGGCAACCCTTGAGATACTCAAACGTGACCACCGCTGAGTAACGCGAACGGGAACCAAGTCCTAAGGTGTTGCGAATCGATGGAATCGATTTCTTCTCCGCGAGGTAAATTTACAACTCTCGCCTCCCTTCGACGCACCAATTCTCCACGATAATCGCATAGCTGGCGATCTTGGTGCAGCCTATACCTACATATTTGCCGTTTATGATGAAAAATAATATATCGGTCGGACACGACACTGGCAAGGTGTTTGATTCACCATGACGTACGAAGTATCGGAGTGACGACTGGTGCATATATAGGTACGCTACAGCGAAACTTGATACCGCCGCCGCCGCCGCCGCCGCCGCGCCGCGTGAGGTTCTACTACACGAGATTAGCAGAGGCGTGCGCGCCGTCGCCTTCTCGGCCAATGGTTAATTCTTGCCACGTGATTAGGCTATGCTTCGTCCTTGATAGCAGAGTTCTAATTGCGTGCGTACATACGACAGTGTGAATAACTCAGTTAGAAATTACGAGGCAGCACCGAGCTTGTGTGTAAAGTGCGAGAAGAAACGTGGATTGAAAGCGGAATATGAGGTCCAAAGCTGTCGTTGGGGGCTAATCGTTGATGGCTACAGACGGACTCTCTGAATTTTCTCGGTTGACCCATTAAGGGAGAAGAGCTATTTCGAGAGGAGCTGTGCAACCGCGCGGTCGACTACGTCCGCGAGTGCGACAGCCCTGTTGCAACGAGACGACGAAAAGAGTCGCGTTGCGATACATAGGTATAGGTAGACAGGACAGACACGGAGATAGACAGACCGGTGGTACGCAAAAGTGAGAAAGAGTGACTGCGGGAAAGTCGTCGAACTTGTCTCGTAACAGCGAGCGCGAGCGCGAGCGCGAGCGCGCGGGGTCAATCTATTAATCAATCGAGTTGTTGTAGGTACAGCTCTCAGCGTTACCGCATTCCTTGGCGAATAGCGCGTAATCGAGCGCGAGAGCGGGGAAAGTGTCGCTCGGTGTATAAGTACAGTCGGTTAACCGCCGAGCAATTAAATGTCGGGGGACCGAGAGAGAGAGAGAGAGAGAGAGAGAGAGAGAGAGAGAGAGAGAGAGAGAGAGAGATCGTTGTAATAATAATTCTGCACGAGCGATTGGATTGTCGCCTCAACCGGCTGCTAATCGCGGACGGTAATAAGTTGCACGGTGGGCGCGGGGTGTCCTTTGACCCGAAATCGGCGTCGTTGCGTCGTTCCGTCGTCTCGCCTCTTGAGCCGAGATGAAACTCACGCTCGACGACTCGACGAGTGAGGATAACTTTCATCATTGTACCGCTTCGTTAATTGTCTTTTCACGAATAGCTGGGGCCATACGGGCTCTTCAAACTTCCATACACTTTGCAAATTGTCATAGATACATTTGACGCAATAAAACGAATGTTTGTCCTCAAAGGCACCAGCGGCGACTTTTGCTCGCTTATTTCTTCTTCTTCATTTTCATATTCGCCGTTGATAATTCGCAATCCACTGTACCAGTCGAAAGTGCAAATGCTTGATCATTGAAGAGAGAAAGTAAACGGATATATTCTCGCGGACAGATTTAACTTAATAAATGTACAATTTTCATCGTCGTTGATTATCGTGTGCCACAGGTCGGTAGAAGGATTTGCATCGCTGAGAGTGACGGACGAAAGCGAGAAACCGCGTGTCTGATTGATGCGAACGAGCCTTCGATACCTTCGATCACGCTTGTATTTCGATTATCCACTCGATAATTATACATCCCGGGTAGACTTGGTTCACGTACACGTGGTAATCGTGGCTCTCGCAATCGTCGACGGATACTCGAGAGGTACCTCGATACGTGCCAATCAACGGTGAACGGTCCTATCTCTCTCAGATTGCTCCTTGAACTTGAATGCTTCGGACGAGCCTTCTATATAGATAGGCACTCTGCATCAATCTAATCGCGTCTGGCAGATGCAAAACTCATAGGCAAGACTTTTTTTTCTTTTTTTGTTTTTTCTTTCTTAACGATTGTGCGACCAATTGACTTCCGGTAATGAACAAGGGCTTTGCGTTTTGATTGCAATTATACACATTGTTAGTGAATAAGTAGATGGAATTTTCGATGAAAAAGTGCCAAAATCGATCGCTCGAAATGTTTTTCTTCGAAATATCGATTTTTCGTTACAAACCTTTCCGGGTAACGAAAAATTATTTTTCGAGGTTTCTGATTTGAAAACACTTAGATTCAGCTTCCGCGAAACCGATGAAAATGACACACATTTGTCTCATTTTTCACATAAATGTTCACTAGACGAATTAATTGCCAGTAAAATCAAAGTTGTCGAGCCAACTTGACGGCGGTAGACTCTCGTTCGAGGGAAAAGTGTGTCATTAGTAGCAAACCTTCTCCGGCATCGATCGATTATGCAGATACGATGCCAAGGTTCGAGAGCCGGTTTCTCACTATCGCGACCTCTTTTATTCGCTGCCTAGCTTCTTTAAACACCTATTATTCACACGGAACTTTCAATTGTAATTAACTCATGTTTTCTCACCGGAAAAAAATTGCTTACTCCTTTGCGAATCAATTCCGAATTAAGGCCAGAGTGTAAAAAGTTGTTAAAAAATGTGGTTGGTAAAGACAATTGTTTCCCAGTTTTCTCAGCGACGATTTAGATAAGTGTATTTCGGGCATTAACGGTGAATAACCAATTAGAAAATCCCTGGGCTATATCAATTCCTGCGTTCGTCCGAGAAATCGATCAGCGAATTGATAGTTGGCATAGTTTAACGTTAATTCTTAGAGAGACAATTTTCGTGAAATTTTCGTAAAGACACACGATTGCACGGGAAATGGGAAGAACAGTGCGGGGTTAAGTCGTGTCGCTCGGTCAATGGCGTCTATGTCGAAAGATCGCAAGAAGAAAAGAGAAAGAGGAGAGAGGCGTGCCGCTGCCGCCGCCACCGCGTACGAAAATAACTGAACCACGCGACGCGAGGCTCGCATTGCCCGCAAGTGCTCGGCATGCGAACGTCTCGAGTAGTCGGACGTGACGTCACACGCGCTCTTCTCGTCTCTCCTCGTGGCTCGCTGCACTTTGCGCAAGTACGCATCGCGGCGAAGACACGAGACGGAGAGTTAAAAAAGATACGGGCGATTCCGTGCCGCGTGCTGGGGAAAGATGTGCGTACGTGCGCGAGTCGAGTTGGGTTATGAGCAGCAGCAGCAGCAGCAGCAGCAGCAGCAGCGCGAGCCGTGGGAGGGGTCTCGTCTACGTCTCGCGTACCCGGAGCACCGTGTCTTGTCACTCGTTCGCTTCGTAACGTCTTCATCCAATTACCGCGAGTGATATGCCTCCGCCGAGAAACGTCCCGTTTAATTGGTCACGAGGGATCGGAGATGCCAATTTCTCTCTCGCTCTTGTTCGCGTCCATACCTCGGTATATAAAAGTCGAGAGTGTCACCTTTCCGACGTGCGACAAGCGCCTCTCGCGACTCTTGGTCTTGGGGGGGAAAGAAGAAAATTCGAAAGAAAAAACAACACGAACGTTATTGAACGGACCATGACGACACTTGTGATATTTAAAAAAATGATCTGCCATTGGAAGAGGAAGCGATGATGCTAGTTGCGGAGGACGATAATTCGCACGAGAATAATGTAGGATTTGATTAGCGGGAGGGGGAGTGAATTTGAAAAATGTCTCGTTTCTCTAATTAGAATTGTATCGAAAAGAATGGTTCGGTCGAAGGCGGGCGCGGTATTGAATCAATGTTGCGCGCACGGTCGGTGACATTGACGTACGTCGTCGACGCAGCGAGTCCGGGCGACAAGCTCGCGCGCTCTCTCGATACCGCGATTGAAGAGTCTCGTGGTCGAACGCGCCACGAGAATATTCGTGCGCGCGACAAGCACGGCGACGAATAAGCTGGACGAGGTCACGCGACACTCGCAGGTCGTACCGCGTAGCTACGCGCGGGATGCGGCCAAAGCGAGAACGATCGAGTGAGTGAGATAGAGAGAGAGAGAGAGAGCTTCGGAGAATGGGCATAGCGTGTCTCGTTGTAGCAGCGAGGAGGAATAAAAATCAATGAACGCGTCCGACACGTGGTTGACTAGGTTATCCCGCCGCCGCCGCCGCCGCCGCCGCCCTTTATCCCCGGTTGCATCACGCCGCAAGTGGTATCAAATCGAATAAGTATGTAATGCGGAAGACGAGAAATGCGATTAAAGGCGAGGCTTCGTCGGTCGTGTTTCGCCAAAGTGTTTCGTCGATTGGCCAGCGGCTCAATTTTTTCCTCGCACTCGGAAAACACTTGGAGAAACTCGCCAACGGCGTGGACTAATTTATTCGATTGTGCGATATAATTGCAATTTCGAGGAATTAGCCGTGAGAAATTGAATGGAAAAATGAATAACCGAGTCGTTGGTTGTCGACCAACGCGACGCCGTTGTGCGTCAACCCATCTCGGAAACTCGGAATCATTCTCGAATGAAATGACACAAAGCTTTCGGAATCGTCGACACGCGTTATTGACCCAAGGTAGCCGATAAAGTGAGTCGCGACTTTACCGGCTGAAAAAACCGTCGGCGGTGACGGAGGAAATGAGAGAGCGAGAGAGAGAGAGAGAGAAAAGCGGCGTGCAATTGAGTCGCAAGAAAGCTCGAGCAATTGGACGAGGGAAGATGGAAAGAATTTAGCGGACAAAGTCGTTTGTGGTGGAAAAGCCCGCGGGTGGTCTTCTCGATGACAAGCGGAAAGCATAGATTCGTGTCTTTGTTTTACCTCGAAGAAGGGCGGTGATTGGCCAGTCGGAGGAATTATTCACGCGTTTGCAGCACCACATGATATTATTTGTTTTTTCTTCCGCTTTGCGTGTGTCTTTATACCGAGATCGTTGTTATCGTTATTACGAGAGGCGCGAAGAGGAAAAAGCGACGAGAAGGGTTCGACGGGTTCGACGAGTGACACGAGAGGGAGAGAGTGAGAGCGACTGGAACGGGCCGTCGAGCGATCCTGCCGACGTACGCGCGTCCTCGAATGCCGCAGAGGGCGCAGTGAACTTGCGAGACGACGTCGCGACGCCGGCAAATGGCGACGGCCAGAGCGCCACCAGCGCCGCAACCCCCCACCCGCAAATATCGCGCGCGCGCCCGCAGCGGCTACAGCGCCAGCTACGCTACCGTACCCATGTATACTCGGGCTTGGATTTATTCGCTACCGTCTCGGGGCCAGTGCGGCCAGCCTTAACCACCTTTGGTCGGTGCCGTATGCCGAGGGAAGCTTAGGTTGCTCGATACGCCAGCGGACCGAGCGACTGTCGCCGCCGCCGGCAAGGAGCCGCTCTAGAACTTACGAACACGATCGATTTGTGTCTTCGACCTTGCCTCCTTCACCCCCCACCCCCGTCCGCGTCTTCTCAGGCTCTTGTCCGACTCTCGTCGCGCCCCCCCTCCTCCCCTCCCACTCTACTCACAGCGTTGCTCCCCAAAAATCGATTCTACATAGATTGTTACACGCAAAGCGGACCCTACAATTGCGTCAAGCGCCATCAGTTTGTTATTGTAAGAATTAGATAGCGTTGATTGAGTCGTGTAGAAACGGTGACCCCGGCCTTTCTACGTTACATTCGCATAGCTATACCCCAGTCATTGTGCGTTGACACGCTGGCTTGGAACACATTTTTAGTACGTGCAAAACCGTGTATTGCATTTTTCTCACGAAGGGCCTGTGTGACGACGCTGATGACTCATGGCCGAGAGAGTTTTGCACACGATTGGGCGTGTTTAGCGCGGCGGTGTAGGTAGGTGGGTAGGTAGGTAGGTAGGTAGGTAGGTAGGTAGGTAGGTAGGTACAATCCACACACGGCAAGGGTATACAACACCTAACTTTCTAATCTCGCATACCGAGGGAACGACCTTGCCGAAGGCGTCCCAATTGGTGGCTATCGTGTGTACCTCTGAGGTACACGCGAGCGGCTTTCCATCTCTTCGTCCTATTCTCCTATATCACAGGAATGCCGATGGAAGTTGAGCGATACGGGACAGCCAAAAGGCTCGGTTTTTTTCTCTCTCTCTCTCTCTCTCTCTCTCTGTCTCCTCGACCGCGGTTAATTAACTCGAAAGTGGAAAGCTCGGCGGTGCCAGGGGTAGTCCTGAATAATCGTGTGCAGGAAGCTCGATGATATTTGCTACATTTGAGGGGGACCGCGCGAGCCAAAACCGTTGTTCCTGTCTGTACCGTTTGCCGCACGCTACACCGCAATCGAAAGGAGCGACGAGGTATGCATCGGACGGATAAAAAGTTTCTCGTACCCTCGCCAGGCTCGCTTAAAAATTGATTAAACGCCGCGAGTGTGTAGCACCGTCTGGAAGCTAAGGCGAACGAGAGGATGAACGAACACTCGTTCTAGCCTACTAGGAAATAAGTAATCCTCCACCTCCAGCTTTTTAAGCCAGAAACAAAATAAAAACTGCATTTTATGTTGTAGCAAAATTGTAAAAATACCACGGACAAAGCGAATAGTAGCATCGAGCCCAATTTCACCGACTAGTGAGAAAAAATGTGCTGCAGAATTTTCTTTTCTCGTTTTACGCCGTGTCCGAACGACGCAATGAGTGGAACGAGCACTTTGCAATGCCACGTCCCATTCCGAAAAGAGCTCCCACCAAATGAGCGAAACGACGAAATACCAAAGTAGCGTGTATCCCCTCGCGAGACTCGCGCGCCATTCGTGCGTAAAACGATCGGTACACGGTGCTAATGACCGTCAGGAAAGCACGAGGAAGCTGTTTGGCGAGAGACTCGTGAGCCGATTCACGGTGCTGGCCGGGAGAAGGAAAAAAAAAACGAATGAGAAGAAGAGGAGCTGTGGCGGCGGCGGCGGAGGAGGACGTAGCAGCGAGCGGCAGACCGAGCGGACGACGGGCCAAGGAGCTCGCGCACGCCGATGATGGCAGGGTAGAGCGAATCGAGGAGTGGCGTGAGGCCTTCGCCTTGACCTTGAAGAGCGCCGCGGGGCGCCGGGAGCGCAGTGTCCTAGCAAAGGTGAACCGTAGAAAAAGAGAGAGAGAGGAAGCAGAGGCGGCGTTCCGCTACCTCCAATACCTTCTCGAGCATTCCCACTGCTGCTCTCCTTCTTGCTGTCGTCGGCAAGCGTAATGCACTCGCGGTTTCGCCGGACTTGCGTAATCCGCAGAGCGGTTCGAGACACCGTCCATCTTCCCCTCGCCTCCTACGATCCTCTTCGTTTAACAATCCTCATCATAGCCTTACCGATCGCGTCTCACGGCTGAGCGTCGTGAAAAAGTATATTTTTAGCGACGACTCGCTTCTTATTCTTTGATACCGGTTAGCCCGGTTTGCCTCGAGGCTGCGAAAAAAAACGTATTGTCACTCCGATAAATATACAACTGTTTGTCCGTGCAGCAGCGTGTTTCGCGAATTTCACCGACGAATTCGCGCTACTCAAGCCGTTAACGAACCGCATGAGACTCGGAAACTTGACCTGCCAATTGTATACACACATTTTTTCTATCGAGTACAATTTTGTTCGTTGTATTCGGACGAATGTTATCATTTGCTTCGTTGATTTTTCCTTTTTTCGTGCAAACAACGGTGCTTTTTTCAAACGATAGTTTCCACACAACAACAACAACAACAACAACAAAACGACAAAAAAGCTTGATTACTTTGAATTTTTGGACACTTTTGTTCGCATCAAGTTGGCAGTAGGTTTTATCTCTGAGCGAGGGGAGGAAGCGCGGAACGCGCGAGTTTTGACAATGCAGGGGCTGAGAGATTTCGCTGAGTCGCCGCGATACCTCTCGGAGCGCATTGTAGGAACGCGAGGGCCGAGTTATCTCGTCGTGGTGATACGCTCTGCCCGTCTGCGCCGCCACCGCGCCGAGCACTTATGTAATTCACCGGTATTACGGAACGTGGGCGAGGCCTCGTGTCCATTATACGCGTGTGCTCCTTCTCACTACACTCGTACGTGTCTACGAGACGAGCGTGCGAGTACAAGCGAGCGGCGCAGGAGCGAACGAAACCACGCGAGAGGGTTTATTTTGAAAAACGCCCGGATAATATTGAAGCGAGCTCGTCCGCGACTCGTGCCATCTCTCTTTCGAATTGTTGAGTTATATTGCACAATTGCCGTCTGACAAAGAGAAGGAAATGGCCAACCGAGTGCACGTGGGCCGTTGCAACGTCGTGGGACAGCCAACCGGCTCTGGCTCTCTCGCGACAGCGAGAAAATGCCCCACGGGCCGGGCGCACGCGTGCCCGACGATTCTGCACCCTGACAAGGCCTGACAAGCCCCCCCCCCCCGACAAGCCCGGTTTCACGACTAACTAATTCGATGCTCAACATTTTCCAATATTCTCACTGCTCTTTGTGTCTCGCGATGAGAAATTTCAATTCTCGGAACTTTTCTATAATTCACCGAGTCATCGAATATTACCAAATGAACCTATCTAATGTACCATCGAACGAAATGTTCCGGAATTCAAAAGTCTGCCGGGGTCAGAGTCTGACGACTCTACTCGACAGTTTCTCATGAATATTTCAACGGTAATTCAACGAGGATCGACGTTAAATCAAATTAATATGATTACACGTGTGCATGAAACCTCCGGTGCAATTAAACTAATAGGAAGAGTGAGAGAGAGAGAGAGAACGCTGTTAATGTAACGGGTCGCGCGGTGGTGTGCCGTCGTAATTCAGTAAATTAAGCGTTCACGGATGCGCTCCGTAAATCCCCGTTCGTTCCTTCTTATTCTTCTATATTGCGAGCGCAGGCTCCCCGCTACTGGTTTGTAATAAGTTGACGAGGTCTGAATGAGCCAGTTCCCCGCGCCTGACACGAAAACACAGCGTCTCGCTTTGGTAGTGTGCGCTCGTGTTACGCGGTTACCACAAGCGACTCTCTACCCGCTCACTGTGGGTTCCGCTTCTTCGCGAATAAAAAAGAAATGAAAAAAAAAAAAAGGAGGCTTTATAGTCTCTCGCATGTCTAATTATTATCGTCAATAATTCATCTCTGGTTTGCTCGGGCGGTCGGTGAAAATAAAAAGGGTGGACGACGGAGCATACCGGAGCGGTGGACCGAGCCACTGATCATCGCGTGGCTCTACGCTCCTAACGTGAAATAATCTAATTTCATTCTAACGAGATTCCAATCCCGAAGAATCCCCCAACGGATTCGTTCACGCTGCTTCACTCTATTCGAGACTCAACGGTGCAGAGTTAACAAAAAAACGTTTTACTGTTATCATCGACCGTGAACAGCCTGCTGGCTCCTTGATCCACCGGCTCACCGCATCAAGCTTTTTCCTGACCTCTGCGATTCCTTCCAACGATCGATGATTAATCTCTTTGAAATTCTCGACTTACCTGCAACAGAAACAACAATTTATCCGATTAGTCATCTTCAAATTTTCTACACCAACACCAACAACAACAACAACAGCAACAACAACATAATAAACGGTCCAAGACACTCGTTGTCTCGTTCGTTTTCCGTGCTCTATCGAAGAATAACACCCGAGGCTGCTTGCTTGTGCTCGATTTTCATAAATTCGAGTCAAGAAGAATCGGTTGCGCCGCTCGTGGGAACGGCGAAACCCCGTGAATTGTCGTTATTGCCCGACGATCGAGAGGGCGTTTCGCGTATAAAAAGGCGTGCGAGGCGGTTCATCTCTCTTGTTTCGCACGCAACGCGTGCGAAATGCCAATTCAATTGCCTCGACACCGCTCGAGTCTGCTCTCGAGACGGAGTCTCCTCCGTGCGCGCGCGCCCGCATCAACGGCGTATGGAACTTTCATTACCAGCTATTTCTCCGGTCCAACGCGGATGATTGCTCTACCATCCGAGTTGAGAGGAAAACAAAAAACGAATAATAATAATAATATTAATAATAATGAAGAAGAAGAAACGGGCGGAGGAAGAATTCGTGGCGCGTTTTGGCAAGGGCACGGGAGAAAAAAAAACGCACACAAGTGCGCCGAGGGCAGGCATGAAAGATGAATGTAAATTCGGGACTTCCGCGGGCCGGCCGGCCGAACGAGCTCCTCGCGCGAACGACCTCAGCGTCAGCATCATTCCGCCGACCGGAGCGAGGAATGCCGTGGAGCGCACTTATACCGCTCCTTTCGCCTCGATATATATCCCATACCGGGGCTTCTCCGATTCTTCTGGGCTCTTCTTTTCTCGCGAGGAGACGACGACGACGACGACGACAACGATCAACAAGAGGAAGAACCAGCGGCACCAGCCTACTTTTTCTCCTCGCGAATTTCTCTATTTTGCTTTTTTCTTGGGACACTCGATTACACTTGTCTTCTCCCGCACTGGAGCGTCAAATTCTCGTCAAGTTATTACGCCTGTCGGGATAAAATATCTATTCAAATTTTTCTTTGTTGAGCGAGAGAGAGAGAGAGAGAGAGAGAGTGATTTGCATTTTTTCATCGTTTGCATATCCGCAGTTGATGAATCATTGTCGCGCAAATCGCCCACCGAATTGCACAACGCTTTATACTCTACGTTAATGCGCATATGGTCAAACCACACTGCACTCGCTTTATTATTGTGTAATTCGTTTTTCGACTTTTTTTCGGTACGCAGATTTCTCAAGTCCCGTTACTTATGGAAATAAACTTGATGGCACGATTAACGCTTTGTAATAGTGATTTCGTGAATCTCGAAATAACTTGCGCGGTATTTACTCTTTTTTTTTTTTTTTTTTTTTTTTTTTTTTTTTCTTCAGAATAATGACAGTGATATTTCGCCGAAGATGAATATTTGGAAAAGGAAAAGCTTTTGCCATTGGTGCCTTGTGTTAAAAAGTATTTAGCACTGCACAAAAATGCATCATCTCGAAATCTTCCGAGTCTTTGTTTGTCCGCCACTGTCTTTGAAATTGCTTGACGCGCGAGAGAGATAACCGAATGTTCGTATCGCAAATTTTTCCACAGCGATTTCGATCTTCCGGATGAAAAAAAAAAAAAAAAAAAAAACAACGTCAACGGTGTCGTCTTAACGAAGAATTTCGGAATTATTTCTCAAGCCGGAAAGTTGATTGCGAATGAAAATTCTACGCACGACCTACCCGAGTCACGTTGTTGCTCGTATTCCGAGAGCATGACAACGACCACCATTGTCGTTGCTGCACTTTGAGGCCACTTTGCGGCCTGCTCCCGATTCTCTTCCAATCGGTTGCCGATAAAAGAAAGAAAAAAACCCCAATAGTCGCACTTTGTTTCGACTTGCTCGATTCACCGCCCGTTCGCGTTCGGAGCAAAGTCGATTGTTTATCACACACCGGACACTGAAAAACAATTAATCGAGAGAGAGAGAGAGAGAGAGCCTCGTTGGTTCTCTCGTTGGATACGCGCGTGTCCGTACGTCGGCGTTTGTAGTCCGCGCGACGATCAACGAGGCTCGCGGCACGGCTGCGTGGAACCGAGTGAGCGGCGACCCAGGCGAGTATGAATCAACCCCCTACCACCGATGTGATGCATCGGTCGCGAGGCCTCGTTGCCGCCGCCGCCGCCGCCTCTTCCCCTTTTATCGCACAAATATCGTTTCAATACCAATCGCAACTCTGTGCAGCTAATCCGATTTCTGTCGAAACTTTGTGTTTTCATAATTGCGCAAAACATTAATTTTTCAAAACCTACACCCGCGTCGTTTTTTCCTTCTATTTACAATAAATGGTGTGTTAAAAAATGGTTGCAACTGAAAAAGAACGAGGAAGATACGATAGCGGGCCCGATTCGTTGCAAAGAGCATAGCTATCTGTTAGACGTAAAAATGGACGCGTAGGCAAGAGACACACAGTTCGCCGCTGAATAGGCATTTCGTCTCGAGCCACATTGACCGTCGGCCGCGTGTATCGAGCAGCTGACGACTGACTCGAAGCCGCGAAGCCGCGAAACCGGTGTCATCGATCCCTGAATTCTCGGTTTTCGATGTAGCGAAACAACGTTTGGCCAATCGAGCGTCTCTCGTGTACGCCTTCAAGTTCCCCCGGCCCGGTGCGACCTTCCTTTTCGTCGCAGCCACTGCTACGATTTTAATCGCGTAATACCGTATTTACGAGTATTCCTCATTGTTCAAAGTGTACGCGTGCAGTGTCAAGACACAAGAAAATTGCGTTACCCGCGATTGCCGCGTGACATTTCCGAGCTCTTGGCCAGGCATTTAACTACGTTCCGGCTGTGGAAAGTTCCGGTTAGTCATGTCCGTAACGCGGGTGACGGTGACGCACGCGCCAATTTAGAAGGAGCCTATGCTGCTACTACTACACCAACGGCGGCGCAGCCACAGCAGCGGCACATCGCGCTTTAGTAGTTGAAATCGCTCGGCTGGCGGCACAGTTACCAAGTGCACAGTTACCGACGTTGCCGCCGTCGCCGCCGCCGCCGCCGCCGCCGCCGCCGCAGCCGCTACTACGCGCTCATATATTACGTACCGAGAGTCGTTTACTCGGAGAAAGTTCGAGGATTGATAAGACAGCCGCGCGCGGGCTTCTTATCGTCAGAGCTCTCTTTTAATTATCTCGTAAATGTGAACCTGATTAGCTCACAGAACCGCAGTGCTAAATATTTTTCGGCAAACGGGCTTCCAATGACAAAATCTTTTCTTTTCCATGAAATTTCGAGAATCACAAACGTAACAAAATTACAAAAATACAACAGGTGAAGCGTGGACTTGAAGATAATTCGCCCACATTTTGCGGGTAGCGACGAGCGTTTTGATTAACAGATGAAAACGACCGGACCATGTCGCGCGCGATCGAAGCTTTTATCGTATCGAAGTGAAATTTGATAAGCTCGCTCTTGCTCTCTCTCTCTCTCTCTCTCTATCCGCGGGAGAATACCAAGAGGTGGGCGTCGGCGCGGGCCTTTCCGTTTATCACGTGACCATCACTCCTGTCCGGCCACTCGCGGAGAGTAACGACCTTACGTATATTACGCGTACCTATCAGGCTGTGACACGCTGCGGTATTATTACAAGGGAGTTTAAGGTCGTTGGCAAGATTATTTCTTTTCATCTCTCTCTCTCTCTCTCTCTCTCTCTCTCGTAAAATTCTCCGCTCCACACATCTCCCTGTGGTTTGTTTCTTTGATCGTCCGTTCCGATTTATCCAACGGTGGATTGAAAGATAGTCCGAAGGCGTGGCACGCAAATCGACGCTTACAGGGCCCAATAGAGAGACGCCGTGGCGCAGCAGCTGCAGGTGCGCTTGACCTGTCGCGGACGAAAATTTCGGCTCGCTGTCAATTGCCCTTGTAACCGCAGCGACTCTGTCGATTCACATATTCATTCAAATAAATACAGAAAAATCAAACCAACAAAAATTTCGTAACACAAAGAAAAGAAAGAAAATTGCATCCAAGTTCCACGGCTTTCGAATACCAAAATGCGTCTCTTTTGGAATGTAACCCCTTGACGTGTTCTCAAAAATGGCCCGGCTTGCTCCAATCGGAGCAAGAAGACGAGAAAAACCATGAATTTGATTAGAATAGGAAAAGAAGTCACCGAAAGCTTACGGATGAAATTTCGGAAAAATGTGGAACGCGGTGAAAGACTGACGCGTCGACTTTAATCTGGCCTGCCCTCCCCCCGAAATGGGAGTGCTATGCGAAATTATTCTTGGACGCTCGAGCCGTGGTCGATCTCATACACTGGAATCTTCGGGATCGCACGCGAGATGTGGGTGCGCCTCTCTCGGGCAGCACATTTTTCTCTGATTTATAGACGTCGACGTTGCATCGGTCGTCGTGACACGTCGAAACCCCGTGAGAGGAAAAAAATTCGGCCGAAGAAATTTCCGGCCTCGATGGAGAAACGATATTATTAAAATGCTCGATCATGCTGGTTCGACGTAATAGCGAGAAAAAAAGAGAAAAAAAAGAAAAAAAGAAAAAAAGTAATTGAGGAGAGTACGTGAGTTAATTCGGGCGGGGTACAGCGCTTGAGCGTCAAGACGGTAACGGTTCGCGTCTAGGAATAGAGGAAGAAGCCGGTAACCCACGTGCATTGCGCGCTCTGGTACCAATATAGATTCGATTCGAAACCTGCGGGTCTTTCGTCCCGGGAATGCGCGTCGTCGGCGCACATGACACACGCGAGAATGGAGATAACGCGTTATCCCCTTGCCCCGTCGTACGTACCTACCTATATGTTTATTAGTACGAATCCCGGGCATTCCATACCGATTCTGCCTGGGTCTGGCCATTCACCCTGCGGATTAGCTGCGCAATTTTTTATCCAATAGCCTGTACGCGCGCCTACCCAGTTGTCACTTGACTAAAATCGAGTTTTCTCTTGAAAGCACTCGACATAAAAAAAACACAAATGTTTTTTCCAACATTTTTTCATTATCTGCGATTTTTAGTACAAAACCATCGATCGTCAGACCGGAAAAAATGGAAACATTTTTTGCCAAAAATAAAGTTTTCCGAGATCATTTTTTTCGGCCTTAAAAAAAAATGAAAGAATTGGAAGAGGTCGAAAAAATGGATCTCAAGAATGTTTATGTTTGAAAAAAGATTTTTCAGCATTTTCTCCAGATTTGTTTAACTCCTCGGTCGACATTTCTTTGACTTGAAAAATCGTAGATAATTCAAAAATGTACGAAGAAATAGCAAAGAAAAATGCAGTATCCACAAGAGTTGTGTCAATCGTATAAGAAAATGTTGGACCCAATTCGAACGATTAAGGGTCAGACCGAGGCCGACTCGGCACGCAATACCCCGGAATATGTGGAGTGACAACCGGTGAATTAATCAGCGAAAAAAAAAGAAAAAAAAAGAAAAAAAAATTGTTATCCGTAACCAAGAAACATCACGCGCCCACGTCCTCCATCTGAGTAAACGCTACAGTCACACGAAATATTTTTAGAGGTACTTTTGCACGGAATAATTCTTTCGAAACGAAAGGATTATTCCGAAGACTATCTTTAATTGGATATTGGAGTATAAAAAATGTCTCTACGAGTGAAACTGCGCGCACGTGGAATTTCGTCTTTGGCGAATATTCGTGGCGCGACGAGACACGGTCGATGGCTCAAAAATACCGAGTGCGCACTGGGTAACGGGTAAATCCATTCGGGTATTCTAATAAAAATTTCGCTACGTCCGGAGTTGGAGACGTTACCATGAATTTAAAGAGACCCCGAGGCCCCTTGCCAAGCGTGCAACCGGGCGCGGAGGATATGACGATGACGACGGCGACGACGACTGCGACTCGGAGTCGTGTTGCCTTGGGGGAGGATAAAAATACGAGGCCTTAGCAGCCGCAGGATCGTCGTCGTCGTCGTCGTCGTCGTCAAGCTGGTGGAAAACACATGCCTGGCGCCTCGATAGTTCTTTACTTATTTTCTCTGTTATACACGGTACATGTTCTTTCCACGCTGTGCAGAGAGAGAGAGAGAGAGAGAGAGAGAGAGAGAGAGAGAGAGAGAGAGAGAGAGAGAGAGAGAGAGAGAGAGAGAAGACAAGAGAGCCAAGACCGCCAGCGACTACGTGAAGACAGCAGCAGCGGCAGTAGCGGCAGCAGCGAGCGATGTTCGACCGGAGGGGAGGGGGAAATACGTACGTCGGTGCTACCGACGGATAGCGGTTAATCTCTCTCTCTCTCTCTCTCTCTCCCTCTCTCCGTCCTCGCCGAGAGATGAGATTATATTCCACAGAGCAGAGCGCCGCTACACCGCGCCGCCCGGTGCCAATTGCAAGGCCGTTGCCGTATGACCTTAATGAGTAACGAGCATAGCGCGCGCGCGCGCGCGTGCTGCCCGTCGTCGTCGGCGGCCACACGGCTACAAGAGACACTCGGCGTAAATCGGCACTGGCTGGTAGCGCAGACGGATAACCTACCACCACCGCACCAAGCCGCCGTCGCGGCTGTAACTAACGCGAAAGGGCGTGCGGCGGCAGCGGCGGCGGCGGCGGCGGCGCCGTCTGCGGCGAGGTAATGCACTGGTCCGCGGAGCCGTGGAGAGGCGCGGTGAACGTGGCCTGTCAAAAAATGAGACGATAAGTCGCGTCCAAGTGACAGACAGTCGAGAGACAACCGGGTCAGGGGCACCGGTGACTCTTGGCCGAGCGTTGACGCACCGATAACTCGAGCTGTCGCGAGAAACGAAGGATAAACCGCTTCGGAATGTCGCGGCTCGGAACGTGTCTCTCGCGCACTGTCGACGTTCCATGCCCGTGTTCCTCCGGGAACGCAGGAGACCCACAGTGCAGATGGGCATTTTATCACGTTAATTACGGGTGTGCCGCGCTCGTCCCGGACACCGAGACACTCGGGACGCACGGGACTCGCGCCCGGCGGGCAAATCACCGCGAGCAAGGCCGCGATTTCACGATAAATACCTCGTTTCTCGACGAGCTCCAAAATCTCCTCCTTGTTGTCGGCCATCTTAGCACCAGTCACTGGTCGCACAATGCACGACGGGTAAAAACAAACTGGGATCAGCTAACCGCGGCGCCACCTGACGCGAGATCGCTCCAACCGTCGGCCAGGGCCGTACGCCCGAGAACGCCCGAGAACGCCTTTTCATTTTCTCACAAACCCTATTTCGATCCTCGCTCTCTACCACATTACCGCCCATCCACCTCGTGCGAATCAACGTTGGAATTCGAATCCGTTCGAGTGGAAATTCCTCCATTCGCCGCTCACCCATTCGCATTTTTATGTTTTACTATTTCAAGCTTACGCGCAGCAGCTGCGGTGCTAAATTTTTTTTTTTTTTTTTTTTCTTTTCACACACGGGGTGGGCTACATTTCGAGAATCTCGATGAGAACATGGATGGGATGCGCATGTGACATGGAAATAAGCCACGGACGTGTATCGAGGAAGAATCGGGGCAAACTAGGAGAAATAGTGACAATATTCGCTTTCGCTAGATACGTCACTGTAGACCGCTACAGGCGAACGCGCAACTAGCGGGATACCTACGACCGAGCGGGGAGAGCTAGCTGCTCGGCATACACCACCGGAGAGCTCGGTGTTGTTCGGTGCGCCACTGCGTTTCGCGAACCTCGACCGTCCACACACATCGCTTGTATGCGCTCTTTGCATCGGCTTCTACGGCTACCTTGTTTCCTCCGCCGCCGCCGCCGCCGCCACTGCGGCCCGCGCAACACACAGCTGACTCTCGTCCCGAGAGATTTTCAAATAAAAAATAATCAAAACAGCGACAACGACAATGGCACTGCGTGACGTTGTTATAGTGGCAGCCGTTAGAACTCCTATCGGTGAGTGAAGAAAATCTCGAGTTACATTCGCCCTGCACATAACCATGACGATCGAAAAGACAATGCCCCGCATTCAAATGTTCCTTTTTATTTTTCAACGAGCATCGCCCCCGTTTGAGCATGAATAAAAAAATGCACATATGTCACTGATAAAAAATGTAAAAATGTAATTTGTCACTAATTAACAAAAGCACATTGAGTCGATTTTGAGACTTTCCACGCACATTCCACTGTGCTTACGGATCTTCCTCGGGACACACACGCACACACAGTCGCTACTTTCGAAAATACCGTTTCTTTAACCGCGCGATATTTACCGCCACGTGCCTCGTGTGTTTTGACCATTACCGCGTGCGTCCGTGCGTTCTCGGTGCCTGGTGGTCGTCGGAAATAACAATCCATGAGTCGTTTTGTCGTCGTCACCTCATCTTTGTGTTAGAATTCGATATTTTTTCTCCGCAAATGACTTGTTCCAAATGACGAAATAAAAAACTGGTGGTTACTTTTCCGCCGCAAGAACCGCCGAATTGACTCACCGCTTCGTAACGCGCGACCCGCGCGACCGACCCACAAAAAGTCGGGTATTCAAAATGCTCGTCATTTTTGAACATTTTACGAGTTATTGTTTCAACAAAATCTCAAAGTCGTTGCTATATCGCTGGGTAGATGATTGTAAGTCAATTGGCATCATCCTTCCACCGCGCTTGCGGAAAATTACGAAAGAACTCGAGATAGCCTCGTGAATTATTCATTTATTCGACTTTTTGCGTCTAAATCTTATTATCGCTAACATCTCTTCGTCACACATTCGTATTTATCGTGAGACTCTTGTCAACTCGTTATTTTCGTTGAAACTCGTTTTTGTTCCACAACAGTAAAAAGTCATCGCCGCGGTTGTTGCAAAAAATTATGGGCCATTTGTGATTAATTTTTGTCGTGTCGAATTTACATCATTTTTTCTCGATGTATTGCGCAAGAACTTGCCTCCGTCTCGTGAATTATTCATAAACGCAACTTTTCGACTCTGAAATTGAATATTGCTGAGATCTCTTGGCGATTCAGTTGATAAAAAGCACGGATGTTGTTGCGCAATCGAAAAGAAAAGGTAGAGAATCGTTGATTATTCTTGATTCTTCGTCCTCTCGACCGTTTATCCTTATTTACTTGTCGCTACTAAATAGTTGAAGCAATTACAAAATGGAGCGTAAATCACGTTTTATTCGATGCAACTTGTCTTGTCGATATATAATAAAAGTTATATAATAATTTGCAGGTTCGTTCTGTGGTGCATTATCTTCGTTGAAGGCATCAGACCTGGGAAGCATTGTTATCAAGGAGGCATTGATAAGAGCAAATATTAAACCTTCGGACGTATCTGAAGTGGTGATGGGACAGGTAAGAAAAATTTGCATAAATTTGTTTGCCCGTTATAGATAACGCATTAAGGGGCTATGTGTCTCGGAGGTATGTGTCGTTAATTTTTCACCTTGACGCGACTACATTCAAACGACAATTGTATAATTCATGAATCTGCACATTGGAGTAGTTTCGTATCTCGGTTTTTGTATCGATATGTAAAGGCAAAGTATATAAATATATATGGAAAATATGTTTTTGTTCAGGGGCTCGTTGCTGGACAAGGTCAAAACCCTGCGCGTCAAGCTGCCATAAAAGCTGGTCTGCCTATTTCCGTAACGGCATATATCGTCAATATGCTATGTGGCTCCGGTCTCAAGTGAGTAGAGCGCAGCGCGGACAAAATAAATCCCGTCGTGCGATAAATAATCCACAATTCCGCGATACAAATACCCCCCCGATACTTTGTATATTTTAGAGCTGTGCTCAACGGTTACATGTCAATTAAATGCGGTGAAAACGACATCGTCGTGGCGGGAGGTCAGGAGAGCATGAGCAGAGCACCGCACGCGATTCACCTGAGAAGCGGAGTGAAAATGGGAGACGCAACGATGATCGACACGATGATCGTCGATGGCTTGACCGATGTCTTTCATGACATTCACATGGGAGTCACGGGTACATAGCAAATCTCCATTGTTTCATTAAGATGAAGCGATTGCTGTTGTTGGCTCTCGTGTTTTTCCCGAATTATCAATAACCTTTGAGTGAAAAAACGGTAAACGGTTTCTCTTACCGACCCGGTATTCCTTCTTGACCATAAGCTTGAAAATGTAATCGACAACTGACTTGACAGTCCGACTAATATGCGTTTTGTTACTTCCGTAGCTGAAAACGTAGCGAAATCCTTCAAAATCAGCAGACAGGAGCAGGACGAACATGCGGCAATGTCGCAGCAACGAACACAGGCGGCAATAGCGGCGCAATATTTCGTTAAAGAAATAGTGCCCGTTGTGGTTCCCGGCAAGAAAGAATCCATCACGGTCTCCCAGGACGAATATCCCAAAGCGAACGTAACCGCCGAGTGTCTGGCAAAATTGCGACCAGCATTCGTCAAGGTAACTCGAGTCGGGTGAAAAAAAAAAAAAAAAAAAAAAAAAAAAAGAAAATACCAAAATTGATACCTGAAAATAATACTCCAGGCGGACGGTACAGTGACAGCGGGAAATGCTTCTGGCATGAACGACGGAGCCGCGGCGCTTGTACTCATGTCTGCGGAATCAGCTGTATCGAAAGGCGCGAAGCCGTTGGCGAGGATCGTCGCTGTTGCTGAAACGGGCATAGAACCCGACGTAATGGGCATCGGACCAATATCGGCGGTGACATCAGTTGTAAATATCAAACCTACCGAATTATTTTTAACGAGCGAGTATCCTAAAACGAGGCACGAGAAAATGTTCAAGTCGAATCGTACAATCAAGTTGAATAACAATTCGGCAAGTTTGCATCGGCCAACGTATATTCTACGATTGAAATAGAAATCAACGGTTCGAGAAGCTATAATATAACGTGTCGTTTTAGCTGGGAAAGGCAAAGTGGACGAAGGACCAAGTGGATCTGTACGAGCTGAACGAGGCGTTTGCCGCGCAATCGATCGCTTGTCTACGAGGATTGGGCCTCGATCCAAGCAAAGTCAACGTAAACGGAGGCGCGATATCGCTCGGCCATCCGATTGGAGCGTCCGGAGCGAGAGTCGTCGTGACCCTGCTGCACGCGCTGGAGCGCACGGGAGGCAAGAGAGGCGTAGCGTCTCTCTGCATCGGCGGTGGAATGGGTATCGCCATCGCGGTCGAGAGATTCTAACGAGACGGTCGAGATCGAACGTAGCGCGCTCCCAAAGTTTACCTCTGCCGTATTATATAGATCAAGCGTTTCCTCGGCACTTTTGTCCCTTTATCGCGAGCTGTCGGTAGCGTCTCTCCCTCTCAGGATCAACCGAGAATCCATTTTTCCATTCCGACGCCGATTTTCTCCTAGGAAACAATGATTCCAAATTATTCCACAAGTATTTGCACAAGTATTTTCGAGTATTCAGAAGCGCGAAACGGTGTAGCGAGGAACAGGTAGCCAGTATTTCGTCTAGAAACCGGTGTCAAGTACTCAAATTATTTTTACGTACCAAGAACAATCGAAATTCTACGTAGAGAAAATAAAGTTTATATGTATTTAGAAAAGTAATGGTTAATTGTACATTTGCCGATGGCACCGCTCCGGGAATGAATGACAACCTCTTATTCTCCAGGATTCACCGCCGCTGACTCTTCTCGTCTTTCCCTCAAGATACGTCCAACCGCTTCCTCGGCGCGACGTTGATTCTCCCGCGTTCGCTTTCCCTTGAACGTCACGGGCTTCGGACCCTTTGGATCTTTCGTTTGTCCGCCCGACATACGCTCCAGCTGACTCTGGATAGCGGGTATAATCGGTATCTTGAATAAACACAATGTTCACACTAAATCAATTACTTTAATCGTGCCTCATTTAACAGCGACTTACATAAGAATTATCGTAACGACCGAGCAGCGAAGAGTTTGAGGAGCGATAGAGTCGGAAATTATTTCAACAGGCTTTGCGGTTTCGTCGGATGGTACCCGCTGCTCCTTTTGTCATCGTACTTGTCGAAATCTTGGAACGTCTCGTCGATGGATTTGCGCGCGACAACTTCCATCGAAGGAATACAAATTCGCGAATAGCGCTCGATAATACTCCTCGACAGGGTGTCGACGCGTTTACCGCAGTCATCCAGAGTGAAGTAAGAGCCCCAATAATCCGAGTTGAGTGTCTTTTTATCCGGATGCGGCGGATAGCCCTCGTGTACCGCTACTCCCTCCGCGTACATTTCCTCGCTCAAAGCTACGGTATCGCAGTCCGCGATGTGCGCCCCTGGTACAAAAATATCCTGAATAAGATTGTCGCCTACGTACAAACATTTTGGAGACTCATTTTTGCAGATCGTCACGAAAAATTCTTTGAGTTGGTTCCAATTTCCTTGGGAATAAATCCCACCTCTGGCCAACCGCTCTCCGGTTATGTTCCCATCAAAATCATACCCGTGTGACATCGCTACGAAAGGTCGGTTGTCCGTGAAAAAGCCTGGCTTCTTCGCGTTACACACGACAATATCAAAGAGCGTTCTCCAGTCTTCCCCGAGCGCGTATGTCGCCGTAAAATCGGCAAAATCCGCGTAAGATCCCGTGATCAAGTAGGTAACCTTTCGCTTCTTCAGTTCTCGCAGCCAGACGACAGTTTCAGGGGTGCATTTCCGCAGATACTCCCAGGGTTTCTCTTTCAGTCTTGGAAAATAGTCTCCCACGCCGTTCCTGAAGTTAGCTCCGTCGAACATGTCGCAGAGGCCGTCGAGAACATCCGGCCACACGTTGTACCGTGGCTGCTCCGAGGGCTCCCAAGAATCTTTACCGTCGATAGCGTCGACGGCGCGAGCGAAGGCAAGAGCGGCTGGCATGTCGAAGTAGTCGAGCAGACAGCGAAGTTTCTGGGACACCGGGCCGTTCCAAGCGTCGAGCGTATTGCGCACAAAGGTGTCGAGGGCGTGCCATTCGCGCCGTGGCGGATATATCTTCTCGGTCTCTTCGACGGAGAGACGTCTTGTGCCGTGACTGGCTCGCCTTATGACACCTTTCGGGCAAATTTTCAGAACATTGCCTCTGTCGAAGTCCAGAATCAACCCCTTCTGCATAAAGTCCATGTCCCTGTCCGTCAGCGGCTGGCGCAAGTACTTGTCGTCGTAACCTCTCCGCTCGACCAAAAATTTTGACAGAGCTTGGTACTCGAGCCGCACCATATTCGTGATGTTGTACCGAAGGAGGGTGTTGTCGAGATCGAATCCCACGCAATCGTAGTCGTTGAATCTGAAGCCGCTCATTTTTCGCGCACTGCCGCCGAAAGGCTTGGCGCTTCGTCGTGAGAGGTTATGCGAGGAGCGACGATCAGTCTCAACGGGATCCAGGTATCGCGATAAACATCCAATTACCGTACTCCGCTGTCGCTGACCGCTCCATCTCTTGACACACGCGTGTCCGTCGTAGACGCTACCCGGCCTATAACTTGTCTCCAACTTATCGTTGTAGCGGAAATGCGACACTCGCCTTATCATAACGGTTCGCGTACGAGCCAAACAACGCTCCAACGTTATTCGAAAAATGTCTTTTATCTTCGACCCGTTATATTTTCGAATTTTTCCAACTGACCTGCCGAAATCATTACGCGCATGTAACACTACGCTATCAACGTTCCGTGTGGGTGTCTGTGTGTGGGTGGGCGCGCGCGCGCGCGCGTTACATATGGTATTGTCAACAACAACAATTTTCGCGAGACACTTGTTTAACTACTCACGCGCGTAACGAAGCGTAACGATAAAATCCGCACGCGAACCGTGTAGAAATCGTTGAAAGAAAGCAACGACAAGACTTTGCTAGTGGATTTATCGATAGAAGGAGGTTAGGTTATACTCACGTTCGGGGGTATGTGCACGTATCGAATATTTCGGGCCTGAACGAAGAACATGTCGTAAGGAAATCTGTCGCCTCTGGGATCGGTGAATATGCAATCCTTCATCATGATATTCATAAAACTGCGAAGGTAGGAACGTGATTGCGTCGGTTGACGGACCGGCGTTTCAAATCAGCTGTTTTCAAGCGGGCTTTTTTGTTGTTATATTTACCCGTCCGCCTGCTCGACGGTTCCGTAGATCGATGCCTCGTTTCGCAGATCCACTGTCGTTCTTTCACCCTCCACCGCTTTCAATAAAACGGCCAAACTGTTGTAGAAAAAGTACTTTTCTTGGTTTGTCACCGTTTCCAGAGTCATTTTGTCGTTTTACCCCGAGAACGGTCGTCGTCGTCGCCGCCGCCGCGTTCAACTTCGTCACACACGCAGGTTGAAAGAGAGCGCCGCGCGCGCGCTCGCGTTTCTCTCCCACCGTTCTTCCGTATCAACCAGCGATACAACAGTTTTCCTCCCACACCCCCGCATCAATTGCGCAGGGTTATTCTGGGTACCGTGGACCGGCTGTCCATACATTTCCAAATAATACATAGGCTTGCGTTGCCGTCCTGCGTTTTTACCAATGGTCGGTAAAACAGTTTTGTTCGGAAACAGTGAAGTAAAGAAAAGAAAAGTAAAGTAAAGGAGAGCGAGAGAGTAAAGTAAGGTAAAGTAAAGTATCATGTAGGGGCGGGGGGTGTACATTTTTTTTTCTCCGAAATTTTCCCGCGCCGCTGCGCGGCGCGACGCCATGTTCTCCCGATTCTCAAAGTGACGAGTGGGGGGGGGGGGGGGACATGTCTTTTCCTCCAAAATTTTCCCGCGCCGCTTCGCGGCGCGACGCCATGTTCTCCCGATTCTCAAAGGGTCGAGCGGGAGGGGGGGACATGTTTTTACCTCTAAAATTTTCCCGCGCCGCTTTGCGGCGCGACGCCATGTTCTCCCAATTCTCAAAGTGACGAGCGGGGGGGACATGTTTTTACCTCCAAAATTTTCCCGCGCCGCTCCGCGGCGCGACGCCATGTTCTCCCGATTCTCAAAGTGACGAGCGGGGGGGACATGTTTTTACCTCCAAAATTTTCCCGCGCTGCTCCGCGGCGCGACGCCATGTTCTCCCGATTCTCAAAGGGACGAGCGGGGGGGGGGCATGTTTTTACCTCCAAAATTTTCTCGCGCCGCTTCGCGGCGCGACGCCATGTTCCCCCGATTCTTAAAGTGACGAGCGGGGGGCGGGGGGCATGTTTTGACCTCCAAAATTTTCTCGCGCCGCTTAGCGGCGCGACGCCATGTTCCCCCGATTCTCAAAGTGACGAGCGGGGGGGGGGGACATGTTTTTACCTCCAAAATTTTCCCGCGCCGCTTCGCGGCGCGACGCTATGTTCTCCCGATTCTCAAAGTGACGAGCGGGGGGGGGGGGACATGTTTTTACCTCGAAAATTTTCCCACGCCGCTTCGCGGCGCGACGCCATGTTCTCCCGATTCTCAAAGGGACGAGCGGGGGGGGACATGTTTCCACCCCCAAAATTTTCCTGCGCCGCTTCGCGGCGCGACGCCATGTTCTCCCGATTCTCAAAGTGACGAGCGGGGGGGACATGTTTTTACCCCGAAAATTTTCCCGCGCCGCTCCGCGGCGCGACGCCATGTTTTCCCGATTCTCAAAGGGACGAGCGGGGGGGGGACATGTTTTTACCTCGAAAATTTTCCTGCGCCGCTCCGCGGCGCGACGCCATGTTCTCCCGATTCTCAAAGTGACGAGCGGGGGGGGGGGACATGTTTTTACCCCGAAAATTTTCCCGCGCCGCTCCGCGGCGCGACGCCATGTTCTCCCGATTCTCAAAGTGACGAGCGGGGGGGACATGTTTTTACCCCGAAAATTTTCCCGCGCCGCTCCGCGGCGCGACGCCATGTTCTCCCGATTCTCAAAGGGACGAGCGGGGGGGGACATGTTTTTTCCTCCAAAATTTTCCCGCGCCGCTTTGCGGCGCGACGCCATGTTCTCCCGATTTTCAAAGTGACGAGCGGGGGGGGGGACATGTTTTTACCTCGAAAATTTTCCCGCGCCGCTCCGCGGCGCGACGCCATGTTCTCCCAATTCTCAAAGGGTCGAGCGGGAGGGGGGGACATGTTTTTACCTCTAAAATTTTCCCGCGCCGCTTAGCGGCGCGACGCCATGTTTTCCCGATTCTCAAAGGGACGAGCGGGGGGGGGACATGTTTTTACCTCGAAAATTTTCCCGCGCCGCTCCGCGGCGCGACGCCATGTTCTCCCGATTCTCAAAGTGACGAGCGGGGGGGACATGTTTTTACCCCGAAAATTTTCCCGCGCCGCTCCGCGGCGCGACGCCATGTTCTCCCGATTCTCAAAGGGACGAGCGGGGGGGGGGGGGACATGTTTTTACCTCGAAAATTTTCCCGCGCCGCTCCGCGGCGCGACGCCATGTTCTCCCGATTTTCAAAGTGACGAGCGGGGGGGGGGGGACATGTTTTTACCTCGAAAATTTTCCCGCGCCGCTCCGCGGCGCGACGCCATGTTCTCCCGATCCTCAAAGTGACGAGCGGGGGGGACATGTTTTTACCCCGAAAATTTTCCCGCGCCGCTCCGCGGCGCGACGCCATGTTCTCCCGATCCTCAAAGTGACGAGCGGGGGGGACATGTTTTTACCCCGAAAATTTTCCCGCGCCGCTCCGCGGCGCGACGCCATGTTCTCCCAATTCTCAAAGTGACGAGCGGGGGGGGGGGACATGTTTTTACCCCGAAAATTTTTCCGCGCCGCTCCGCGGCGCGACGCCATGTTCTCCCGATTTTCAAAGTGACGGGCGGGGGGGGGACATGTTTTTACCTCGAAAATTTTCCCGCGCCGCTCTGCGGCGCGACGCCATGTTCTCCCAATTCTCAAAGGGTCCAGCGGGAGGGGGGGACATGTTTTTACCTCTAAAATTTTCCCGCGCCGCTTCGCGGCGCGACGCCATGTTTTCCTGATTCTCAAAGGGACGAGCGGGGGGGGGGACATGTTTTTACCCCGAAAATTTTTCCGCGCCGCTCCGCGGCGCGACGCCATGTTCTCCCGATTTTCAAAGTGACGGGCGGGGGGGGGGACATGTTTTTACCTCGAAAATTTTCCCGCGCCGCTCCGCGGCGCGACGCCATGTTCTCCCGATTTTCAAAGTGACGAGCGGGGGGGGGGGGGGACATGTTTTTACCTCGAAAATTTTCCCGCGCCGCTCCGCGGCGCGACGCCATGTTCTCCCGATCCTCAAAGTGACGAGCGGGGGGGACATGTTTTTACCCCGAAAATTTTCCCGCGCCGCTCCGCGGCGCGACGCCATGTTCTCCCGATCCTCAAAGTGACGAGCGGGGGGGACATGTTTTTACCCCGAAAATTTTCCCGCGCCGCTCCGCGGCGCGACGCCATGTTCTCCCAATTCTCAAAGTGACGAGCGGGGGGGGGGACATGTTTTTACCCCGAAAATTTTTCCGCGCCGCTCCGCGGCGCGACGCCATGTTCTCCCGATTTTCAAAGTGACGGGCGGGGGGGGGGACATGTTTTTACCTCGAAAATTTTCCCGCGCCGCTTCGCGGCGCGACGCCATGTTTTCCTGATTCTCAAAGGGACGAGCGGGGGGGGGGGGGACATGTTTTTACCTCGAAAATTTTCCCGCGCCGCTCCGCGGCGCGACGCCATGTTCTCCCGATTCTCAAAGGGACGAGCGGGGGGGCGACATGTTTTTTCCTCCAAAATTTTCCCGCGCCGCTCCGCGGCGCGACGCCATGTTCTCCCGATTCTCAAAGGGTCGAGCGGTGGGGGGGGGGGGGGTGCAAAATGTTTTGCGCTGCTTCGTGGCGCCACTCACAATCCCTGGGACGGCAGTGCTCGCAAGCGTCGGCGTAGGGGTGAGTTGTGTACTTTACTTCACTTTACTTTACTGTACTTTACTTTACTTTACTTTACTTTACTTTACTTTACTTTACTTTACTTTACTTTACTTTACTTTACTTTACTTTACTTTACTTTACTTTACTTTACTTTACTTTACTTCACTTTACTTTACTTTACTTTACTTTACTTTACTTTACTTTACTTTACTTTACTTTACTTTACTTTACTTTACTTTACTTTACTTTACTTCACTTTACTTTACTTTACTTTACTTTACTTTACTTTACTTTACTTTACTTTACTTTACTTTACTTTACTTTACTTTACTTTACTTTACTTTACTTTACTTTACTTTACTTTACTTTACTTTACTTTACTTTACTTTACTTTACTTTACTTCACTTTACTTTACTTTACTTTACTTTACTTTACTTTACTTTACTTTACTTTACTTTACTTTACTTTACTTTACTTTACTTCACTTTACTTTACTTTACTTTACTTTACTTCACTTTACTTTACTTTACTTTACTTCACTTTACTTTACTTTACTTTACTTTACTTTACTTTACTTTACTTTACTTTACTTTACTTTACTTTACTTTACTTTACTTTACTTTACTTTACTTTACTTTACTTTACTTTACTTTACTTTACTTTACTTTACTTTACTTTACTTTACTTTACTTTACTTTACTTTACTTTACTTTACTTTACTTTACTTTACTTTACTTTACTTTACTTTACTTTACTTTACTTTACTTTACTTTACTTTACTTTACTTTACTTTACTTTACTTTACTTTACTTTACTTTACTTTACTTTACTTTACTTTACTTTACTTTACTTTACTTTACTTTACTTTACTTTACTTTACTTTACTTTACTTTACTTTACTTTACTTTACTTTACTTTACTTTACTTTACTTTACTTTACTTTACTTTACTTTACTTTACTTTACTTTACTTTACTTTACTTTACTTTACTTTACTTTACTTTACTTTACTTTACTTTACTTTACTTTACTTTACTTTACTTTACTTTACTTTACTTTACTTTACTTTACTTTACTTTACTTTACTTTACTTTACTTTACTTTACTTTACTTTACTTTACTTTACTTTACTTTACTTTACTTTACTTTACTTTACTTTACTTTACTTTACTTTACTTTACTTTACTTTACTTTACTTTACTTTACTTTACTTTACTTTACTTTACTTTACTTTACTTTACTTTACTTTACTTTACTTTACTTTACTTTACTTTACTTTACTTTACTTTACTTTACTTTACTTTACTTTACTTTACTTTACTTTACTTTACTTTACTTTACTTTACTTTACTTTACTTTACTTTACTTTACTTTACTTTACTTTACTTTACTTTACTTTACTTTACTTTACTTTACTTTACTTTACTTTACTTTACTTTACTTTACTTTACTTTACTTTACTTTACTTTACTTTACTTTACTTTACTTTACTTTACTTTACTTTACTTTACTTTACTTTACTTTACTTTACTTTACTTTACTTTACTTTACTTTACTTTACTTTACTTTACTTTACTTTACTTTACTTTACTTTACTTTACTTTACTTTACTTTACTTTACTTTACTTTACTTTACTTTACTTTACTTTACTTTACTTTACTTTACTTTACTTTACTTTACTTTACTTTACTTTACTTTACTTTACTTTACTTTACTTTACTTTACTTTACTTTACTTTACTTTACTTTACTTTACTTTACTTTACTTTACTTTACTTTACTTTACTTTACTTTACTTTACTTTACTTTACTTTACTTTACTTTACTTTACTTTACTTTACTTTACTTTACTTTACTTTACTTTACTTTACTTTACTTTACTTTACTTTACTTTACTTTACTTTACTTTACTTTACTTTACTTTACTTTACTTTACTTTACTTTACTTTACTTTACTTTACTTTACTTTACTTTACTTTACTTTACTTTACTTTACTTTACTTTACTTTACTTTACTTTACTTTACTTTACTTTACTTTACTTTACTTTACTTTACTTTACTTTACTTTACTTTACTTTACTTTACTTTACTTTACTTTACTTTACTTTACTTTACTTTACTTTACTTTACTTTACTTTACTTTACTTTACTTTACTTTACTTTACTTTACTTTACTTTACTTTACTTTACTTTACTTTACTTTACTTTACTTTACTTTACTTTACTTTACTTTACTTTACTTTACTTTACTTTACTTTACTTTACTTTACTTTACTTTACTTTACTTTACTTTACTTTACTTTACTTTACTTTACTTTACTTTACTTTACTTTACTTTACTTTACTTTACTTTACTTTACTTTACTTTACTTTACTTTACTTTACTTTACTTTACTTTACTTTACTTTACTTTACTTTACTTTACTTTACTTTACTTTACTTTACTTTACTTTACTTTACTTTACTTTACTTTACTTTACTTTACTTTACTTTACTTTACTTTACTTTACTTTACTTTACTTTACTTTACTTTACTTTACTTTACTTTACTTTACTTTACTTTACTTTACTTTACTTTACTTTACTTTACTTTACTTTACTTTACTTTACTTTACTTTACTTTACTTTACTTTACTTTACTTTACTTTACTTTACTTTACTTTACTTTACTTTACTTTACTTTACTTTACTTTACTTTACTTTACTTTACTTTACTTTACTTTACTTTACTTTACTTTACTTTACTTTACTTTACTTTACTTTACTTTACTTTACTTTACTTTACTTTACTTTACTTTACTTTACTTTACTTTACTTTACTTTACTTTACTTTACTTTACTTTACTTTACTTTACTTTACTTTACTTTACTTTACTTTACTTTACTTTACTTTACTTTACTTTACTTTACTTTACTTTACTTTACTTTACTTTACTTTACTTTACTTTACTTTACTTTACTTTACTTTACTTTACTTTACTTTACTTTACTTTACTTTACTTTACTTTACTTTACTTTACTTTACTTTACTTTACTTTACTTTACTTTACTTTACTTTACTTTACTTTACTTTACTTTACTTTACTTTACTTTACTTTACTTTACTTTACTTTACTTTACTTTACTTTACTTTACTTTACTTTACTTTACTTTACTTTACTTTACTTTACTTTACTTTACTTTACTTTACTTTACTTTACTTTACTTTACTTTACTTTACTTTACTTTACTTTACTTTACTTTACTTTACTTTACTTTACTTTACTTTACTTTACTTTACTTTACTTTACTTTACTTTACTTTACTTTACTTTACTTTACTTTACTTTACTTTACTTTACTTTACTTTACTTTACTTTACTTTACTTTACTTTACTTTACTTTACTTTACTTTACTTTACTTTACTTTACTTTACTTTACTTTACTTTACTTTACTTTACTTTACTTTACTTTACTTTACTTTACTTTACTTTACTTTACTTTACTTTACTTTACTTTACTTTACTTTACTTTACTTTACTTTACTTTACTTTACTTTACTTTACTTTACTTTACTTTACTTTACTTTACTTTACTTTACTTTACTTTACTTTACTTTACTTTACTTTACTTTACTTTACTTTACTTTAC